>JASJET010000028.1:10610000-11220000 GCA_034092305.1 Diaprepes abbreviatus
AAGAATTGCATGGGCGAAAAATGCAAACAACACCTAACCGAACGTTCCTGACAACAATAAGAGAAACCTATGGATTACAATGTGCGGAAACGATGAAAACATTCTCTAAAACTTGCAGTAAACTGGCAAAGCAGAAGAACAGAAGAATCTTCCTGTTAAGATGCAAACATTTGAATGTCTTTCCTGTGTTTTTAAATTTTAAAGTGTCAAATATACATTTTGCAGATTTTATCCATAGACTAACTGACAATATATTTTTGATAAAGCCCAAAAAAAAATGGGCGAAACGTCAAATTTTGATTAGATTGTTTTAAAAACAAAAAACCTCATACCCAAGAAATTTCAGAAAAATAAATATAGATGGTTTAAGAAAACAAAGATATTATAAAGAATTGCATGGGTAAAAAATGCAAACAACACCTAACCGAACGTTCCTGACAACAATAAGAGAAACCTATGGATTACAATGTGCGGAAACGATGAAAACATTCTCTAAAACTTGCAGTAAACTGGCAAAGCAGAAGAACAAAAGAATCTTCCTGTTAAGATGCAAACATTTGAATGTTTTTCCTGTGTTTTTAAATTTTAAAGTGTCAAATATACATTTGGCAGATTTTATCCATAGACTAACTGACAATATATTTTTGATAAAGCCCAAAAAAAATGGGCGAAACGTCAAATTTTGATTAGATTGTTTTAAAAACAAAAAACCTCATACCCAAGAAATTTCAGAAAAATAAATATATATATATATATATATATATATATATATATATATATATATATATATATATATATATATATATATATATATATATATATAGTCTTCCATTTAAAATAAGCAAGTTGACATCTACTTCCGGTATAACTGGAAGTACAGCCATCTTGAAAATATCTTCGCCGGCTTTCCCCCATGCACGTTAGTACACTGTCAAATTTCCGGAGTCTTCCCAATTATAGTTTTCCCACAATCAATCGATAAAGTTCCCGGAAAATCACAAATAGTTAAATGTTATTTAATAACTTGGGTAAAATAAGTATTGTTAAAATTTTCATCAAATTTCAGAGTTTTTTTTACCTGCAAAAAGTGAATATAATTAGGAACTTTGTAATAAGTATATTTAAGCAGTTTTCGAGCTGCACAAATGTAATATTTCCTTATCTAGATGTTCTAAAATGTCGCACTCACCTTCTATGTTTACAATGTTTGACTATAGCAGTTTTCTTGGCCCTTCTATTAATGTTGAAGATGCATATTTAGTTTCAAGAAAAAAAAATATTACTTATATATCACATTCATGTCAGCTGATGGGAAAATATTGTATTTGTAAAAAGATTTAAAAAAATGTTTTTGTCTAGTAAAACTTCAAATAAATGCCCAGAAGCAAAGTTTACGTCAGTAAGATAGTTACTGTTTCTGTCTGTCTATGTTTATTTTTAATTTTCAGTTCTTGGTTCTATGCAAATACTAATTTAATTTGGCCCGCTTTTTTGCTGTAGTATTTTTTTCTCATTAGGTAACTTAATTATTCACCAAAGGTTCACATAAAATATAAAAATCTTGTATCTGCAATCAATGTTAGATAACTCCTCAACTAGACAAACTTTTTGAAAGATAGTAAAATATTTTAGACACAAATTCGAGAGAAGAAGTGGAACGAAATAAAAAAATAATAATAACATAATTAAAATGGCCTTCGGAAACAAACATTTATTGAAAATTCCCTAGATGTGTAATCGATGCAAGATCCTAATTAAAAAATACATATTAGCCTGAATGCTCATCTTATTCAATTTTGTTCTCAAGAGATTGAAAAATAGTTGAAATATGAATAACGGTACTGCTTTTATTCACAAAAAAATATACTGAAAAATATGAGTACTGCTTTTTGACTCTTTATGATCTGTTACCATTATTTTTTCATCTGTATTTACCGAAGAAAAAATAGTAGTGGTAGTTTTGCTTTTTTGGTCTTTTGGATCATTAATTTTTAAGATTTTGTTATTAAATATTGATTAGACAAAAATTGTATCACTTATTATTGCCATTTTGATATAATTAATATATATTCAGATAAAATACAATATTTATTCCGCATTATTGCGTTTTACTTTTGAAAAAATAACATATGAATAATAAAAATAGTGAAAAAAGCAGTAATTAGGTTTTAAAGAATGTAGAAGCAGTAGATAATATATTACTGCTTTTAGATTTATAAAAATTAAAGACAGTAAGCCATTTTTGATTAATTGTAAGCTAAAATCACTCTTATATAAATTCGTGAAGTCCTGTAACTTTTTATTAGTCGATAAATAATTATTATGGAAAAATAATATTAATAATTCAGTTTAGAAACATTAAAAACTCAGATTCCGGTTTCCACCGCTTTTATACTTTTTAGAGTTTATTGCCTTTTATCTAAGCACGGCAGAATAGTCTATATATAAATATCAAAAAATAAAACTGTGCTAATAAAAATTTACCCTTACACCCAAAGTTATTAATAATTTCATAAAATAAATAATATTTTGCCTCTTTATTTATTTTCTCGTTTTATATTATATTTTGTTGCCTTTTTGATGATATTTTCCTGTATTGATACTTTTTCTTATGATGCGGATCGATACCAATTATACATACTTTTATTAAAAATATCGCACATCTCTAGCACGAAATTTTGCTAGTCATTGTCCCCCTACACGTTTCTTTTAGAGGTAACAGAATGTCGTGATCGTTGTGAGCTACCCGGTTAGTTGGCCCCAGTCGAATTTAGCTAGGTAAAGAGAGAGGTGCATGTATCGGCCATCTACTAATTAAGTCGCATATTTCGCGTGTTGCCAGCCTTAAATAAATTATCAAAATCTTATCACCTTTTTTATAATCTTTAACAATTTTTTTTGTTTAGGGTTCAATGCCTCTTTTTCCAACAGTTTTTTAGATTGATTCTTAAGGAAAGACCTAGTTTGTAAATTATTTCTTTTTGTGTTCAGGCGAAGGTTGAAAAATTCGGTAATTCTTAACAACAACACAAAAATATCTGTGTGTATAAAAATGGTGCGACACAAATAATTTCTTATTTACGAATATGTCATCAAACGGTATTTCATGTTCTTCTATTGTCAAAAATATTTTACTTATTAGGCAACAGGTTCAATAAATATTTCTGGTATATACTATTTTTATCGAAATGGGCCTGTCATGCGGCAGTGTTTTAAATGTGTGGGCCGATTATCAACATCAGATCAGCACCTAATACATTTATAACACTTACAGATAGATATACTTATCTCTGACAGTAAAAAATATTAACAGTATCAGTAAGTGGACATTAATATTTTAACCACCTATCAAAAATTATCGATGGACTTTGTTTCGACGTGGTGGTCTTTTTTTTACAACTACCTGCATTTTTAAATATATGTTTCTTGTTTTTAAACAAGTTATAAAGTAGAAATAAAATTTATAGCCTAGAATGAGATTTTAATATCTTTTTTCATTTACACTTTTTTTTAGCTTTTATTCTACATCCTGATAGAGACGTCAGTTAATGACCTCGGAACGACTTGATGGTGTCCTGAATAATAAAATTACGCAAAATATTTAATTGGATAATGTTAATAACCTAAAGCTGAAAAATGATCTATTTGCTTGGTATTAACCTTTTTCCACTCTTGTTCTGCGCCGGGACGTAGAAAATTTTATCTTATCACCCCTAAGGCATTTACCACTAATTCACTAACATGGTCTAACTATAAAAGTAATCTAAGTTCACAATAAAGGTTTGACAAGTGTAACAATAATTTTTATTGCTAAACAGGTACAAATGAAAAAACCAGATATGTTTTAAAACTTAAATCTTGGAATCTTACTGTTAGTATGTTTACAATTTTTATCTAACTTTTTCCATGGTGATATTTTTATGTTACCTGTTCCGCAACTACTTCATGGTACTAGAAGAACATCATTATTTTTTGTCTTCAAAATTGGTATTAATACTCCTTTATCAGTCTAAATGACTCTCCTTTAAACCATAAATCTCTTACTTTTGATTACAAAACTATCTACAAACTGAAATGTTATAATAAACAAAAGTCTGATATAAAAATATTTGAATAGATGATGTAACTAAAAAAGCAATGTTAATGATGAATATATGTTTTTGAAGGAAATGATTTTCATGATCAAAAAAAAAACTCTTCTTCGTTTCAGACTACTTACTTTAGACAAAAGTCAAAGTTAATATCCAAATATGCTAAGAAGTATTGAGTGATTTTATATATTATCAATTTAAAGCAAAGTTAAAAAGGAGGGTAGGTAGTGAACTAGTGCTGACACGTTCGAATAATTATTACTGACTAATGGTATATTACCTACCTTATCACTATAGATAAAAATAGAACTGTATCAAAATAAAATGTTTTTCTTATGCCATTTAAGATATATTTTGTGCAACTTACAATATACCTAAGCCACTAATACCTTAATATATTTTTTACTTTCACTGTCTGTAGTGACCAAATGGTGAAAATGGGAGATAAATAACTCATATCTATTTTTCTAATAATTTAGCTCACTAAGAAGTTGTAAAATTTGAAACTGAAAACATCAAGCAAGTAAGAATTTTTAGTCGTATTTTGTTAATAATATTAATATAATACGCAGATAGGAGTTAAGGCGTTGGAAATTGTAAAGAATGATTATCATTTGAATTTTTATGTTTACTGGTCCTTTAATAAAAAAATCATAAATTTCAAGTCCAAAATTGTTACCAGTGGCTCATTTTGTAAAAACGTTGACAAATTCAAAAACGGTTTTTTATACTTCATTGGATTTCTGAACTGAATATGTACACATTCTAAAGTGGAGTTAAGACTTAATTTTGTGTAAAACCTAATGAGTTAGATAAGAGAACTTTTATGCATGAGATTGATGGTACATCGTTTGTATTAATTGTAGATTCTATCAAAGATTAAAATTATTTAAAAATGGAAATCAAAATGGAGTTTAATGATCAAATCCAGAAGACGAAAATTAAAAATAATAAACTTTTTCCGACGAGACAGATTTCAAAATTCGTTTGTAGAATGTAATAAGTTCGTTTGTTCTAAGTATCTTCAAAATTATGATGAATTTTGTAAATGTTCATGAATATATTTTGAAACTTCACTCTGATTTGTTCATCTTTATATCCTCTGTCGTTTCTAATACCCGTATATATAAACATAAATTTGTCTCATCCTGTATACATATTAAAAGTATTTTTACTAACAAGGAATTCACCAATTCTTTAAGAAATTTTTAAGTATCCTTGAGGTATATTCTGGTAACACTTGAATACCTGCACTTGTCGGGTTTCTGTTGTTATTTTCACAAATATGTTGGAAATGCATCTATGCTATTTTACGCTTAAACACCTTACAAAAATGTCGTGAATCCACGAAATTATTTTAGACCGTAAATTCTTTGCCTTATTCTTCGATTGCATTGTCAAGAAAATTCTTTTGCTGAATAAAGTTGTATAAGGTTTTATGGTTTACATTGTATGCTGCGAAATTCATTTTTTTTTATTAGAATTTCTGAAGTACCAACGTGGTATAAGCTTTGACCATATCAATGTTAAGGTTTATATATAACCATTGTAAAATTAAGGGATTCTTTTCGGTTGATAAAATCTATTTATAAATAGGTATTACAAAAAAGATCGACATATATGTATGTTAGTTTTGAACTAGAATAAGTATTAATTTAGTGGAAATATAAAATGCCGTTTAAAGGAACACTGTACTGGAAGGCTTCAAAAACCTATCATAAAATATTTAGAAGATACTGAACTAAAATTTCGACATAATTAGTTTTATTTTTCTTCTAAGATTTTATGAATATATAGTATCTACAGATAGCTAGTTGCTAATTAAAATTTCTGATTAATTTTACCTTATTTATATGATATGAAATAAATTTTCATTCAACCTTATTTTGGTTGATGTATCTTCTTAAACCTATAAAAAACAAGAAAAAGCAAAAATAGTTTCTTTTGCATAGCCTACTAGTTAGTCTCAAGAAAAGTAAAATTTGGACTATATAAAAAAAGCCTTTCTGGACTATATAAAAAAATGTTTGGTATATGGAATCGTTCGTTAAATAAAAGACAGGGTGTTTTATTAAAAAAAGTTTTGTGTCATATCTTAACAATTATAAACTGTAGATAAAATATATCCACCTCACAGTATTCTACATAAAGCTTTACGAAAACCATATTGTAAAACACTCTACATATCACAAACGAATCGCGATATCCTCAATTTATTTCCCTTGTTGGACTTGTTTTAAAAATCAAAATTGAGAATATCTTAGTCAGTTTCTATGTAACTATTTTTAGTTTTCCCAGTGTCCCTAAAATGGTGTAAGGAATAATCATTTATCTATAAGACCAAAATACATAACGGTGTTTGGATATGCCATCTTAAATTAAAACATACTAACTACTAAGTGAACACTACAGTTGTAGCTAACAAATCTCAACAAGTTCACACATTAATAAAAAACAATTTAATGAGTGCAATAAGTACAATATGTCTAATATCCCTTGGAATCTGGTTACAAATTTTTACACATGCACATGAAGTTGATCTCTCAAAACTGCTGTTCCATGTTGTTGAACAAGTAAATTATTGCCATGTCGTGCCAAATAATCATGATAAGTGGAGTTCACTCCAAAAGCACTATGATTATTTTTATATACAGACAACATTTGGGAGCATACACCACTATTTATAAAGATTGGTCTCAATTTTCTCTATTTAACGTTGAAAATTAATCTTAATATAAGTTTTTGGATCAGGAAGACTCTATTAATCCCAACAGCAACACTCCGTACTACAATATATTACGATAGGGTAGAGTAAACTATCACGTAGTATATATGTAGAGTTGCTCTGTATAAATCACAGCGAAAACATGACCAATGTAATCGGTCCAAACACTAAAAATCTACCCTTGTCACTATTAAGCAAAATTATGTCGGGAGGAATTATTTTCTAACAAATATGATTATTTCAATTTTATTAGAGTCTAAATTTAATCTATTTTTTTTCTACACGAAGTACTGAATTCCCTACAGATTAACACTATAGTATCCTGGAGCTTATCAAGAATCGATTTTGAGAAACCAATGGAGGGGTCATCCGCATAGTTAATTAGGAATCTTTCAATATATGTAATGGTAAACCATTTAAAAAAAAAGGACCCAGAATTTACCCCTGCGAGACCCCAAGATCAACACTTTACTCACCAGAGGTGCAATTATGAACAAGTGTAAATATTTTACGCTCGGTAAGAAAAGAGATAATCCAGTCCAAGTTCAATACAATTCATAACAAAATTAAATCAAACACTTTTGAAACCCCGACAGTTGATCTACCCTCGTCCATTTTTTCAGTTCAGTTCACAAATTCCACTCCGGCAGTTTCCGTAGATTTTCCAGTTCTAAAGCTATGCTGATTATTACTTAAAACACTATAACAATTCAAAAATGCGCCGATCCTAATATACATAAATTTTTCTAAAATCTTTGGAAAAAAACTCAATATACTGGTCGGTAGTTATCACACAAATTTGCATCACCTTTTTTCAAAACCGCTGCAATTTTACCATACAAAATATTACCAGTCAGAAATAATAGGTTAATGAGGAGAGTGAATGGCGCAAATATAGACTTAATTACTATATTCATAAGCACCTCATTTGAGACGCAGGATGACGTATTTCTCAAACTCATACGTTGTAATACGCTAGCATTTCACTTAATGTACAGTCTGAGTTATGGTGTGAGGTAAAATGATCACTATTATTATCTTTGATACTCTAGGATAATGGTTCTTGGGTTCACACCGTGTCAAATCATCTAGAGATGTTTACACAGAAGAGGTGCGGTATGAAAATGATATGTCAAAGAATATAGCCAAATGATCTGATAAGTGAATATTTTCAACTACTCATGAAAAAATGTTATCAGACTTGTTTTCAAATAATCACAGCAAGACAGTCATTGTTATATTTGTTTAAATCATTTATGTTAAGGTAACCGCACTACATAATCTCAAATTTAGGTTAAAGTTCTGGTAAAAGTGAAGAAAGAATGGTCAGAAAGGTCTCCAAAGTCCCCATAAGAGACAAAAAAGTAAGGTTTTCAATCCATTACCACCCAACTTAAATATTCTAATCACAGATGACATCCAGATTATTCCAAGAGCGATGCTCCAGCGAGTAATTGAAAATTTCATTTGGAGGCTAAATGATTATGAAGAAGCGGATGGTGTGCATTTAAGGATGGTTGTTTTTCATAAATAAATATTCAAAAACCACTCTATAATTTAACAGCCATTAAACAAGTCTGAATTAATTCTGATGTTTTATTTTTTAAGAATCAAAAAAGGAAAACATTCTGACGCACGATTTATAAAGACATTTTATAAAAAAAAAGTAAAAAATACTGCAAATTACATACTTTTTAGTTGGCGCCTGAATAAATCAAATTAATCCTTTAATCCTATTTAAAAGTGAGCCAAAATCTTAAAAAGTCAATATTAGGTAGGTGTTAAACTTCACAGTTGTAGCTCGTTCATGCTCGGTTTATAATATCTATTTTCATGCTGTTTTATTCAATAAAGATCCGCTTGCAACAACTAAAATTGCAATTCTATCTTGCCGGAGCCAAAACGGAGCAAAAATGCCAGCGATTTATGGTAGCGATTACGTTTTATTAAAAATGTAACAAACATTTATAGTGTCTAGAATGACTTACTAAATTACATGGGATGAAAATTACCACATAAATATCTTGGTAGGCCCCCGAAGGTGGAACAGGTTTGCACTTGTTTTGCGGGGGTGAAACACGAGTCTTGGAAGTAGTTCGATGTTCGATGAAAGCTCAGCGGCTTATTTATTGCTAGAGATACATGAACTGGTATATTTATTTTTAGATTTATAATAAGTGGATTTTGTTGTTTTACGTTCAGTACAAAAGAAATTTAATTTTTTAATTTTATAAGTTTACATTTTGTTTTTGATTGTTGCTAAATTTTTGCTAAAATCGAAAAATAATCAAAGCTATTATTAAGATATTAATAAAGAAAAAATAAATAAAAAGCTTAAAGTTACAGTATACATGTTAAACTTTCTAAAATGTTTATATTTAAATTTTCTTCAATTAGAACGATTGTAATGTCAGCTTTATTTGCAAATTTTCATTTTGAGTAAAAATAATATGTTTATTTTAATAACCAGATTAAATAATCGGTTAATCGGAACATGAATTAGTTGGAAAACCCAGTGGGTCTTTTATACGTATTTTGACCCCTTGATCAAGTGTGGATTATCAAACAATGGTCAGGTAATTTGTTATAGACAAAAAAATTGTTAATAATTAATTCTTATGGGTAAAATAAAAAATATTTTCGTATTTTTTAGTCGATTCTACACAAAAAGTGTCTCCTGTGATTTTTCTATCCAGCGCATAGTTTTTGAGTTACATTATATTATTATATTAAACATTTGAAAAATGGCATTGCCAATTTCTAACATGAATAACTTTTGATTAAATAAATATTTTCAAATTCCGCGTCCAGAAATTGAGTGTTCAAATCAAGAACTATTAGCTGGGATCACAACGTATGCGCTGTGGTGTATAAAGGGCAGTAAAAGTCTACTTATGGTCGGTTTATACTTCCAAAAATTATCAACTAATACTAAGAATTTCCACTATCAACTTTCACTTGCAAGTTAAATGATACAGTTTACTTTCATCTGTTTATAGTCCTAACTAAAAATTAACAATTCTCAATTATCAACTAAGAAGTTTGTTCAACTTCTTAAAAAGTCGGCATAATGCGTGTCCGCTGTCGGCAGTCGGAAAATTTGTCAAGTGCAAAAAAATATAAAAAATTACATTAAAAACCCATAAAACTTGGTAAAATTTGTCTTAAAATAGTTGAAACACTTTAGAATAAAATTAAGTAAACAACCACAATCAAACAGCAAAAATTTACGTTTTACTTTAAGTTAGAATTCATGGACATTTTGATTGGTCGTCCTTAATTTTCACCAATTGTTAAATTTTGAAGTATGAATTACACATTTTTATATCATAGTGGAAGTATTAGTTTAGTGGAAATTCTTAGTGGTAGTAGATAATTTTTAGTAGTATGAACCAACCATTAGAGGCGCATGTAGTCCTTAAATAAACAATACAGTAGCATAAGGAACTTCAGTTATTATAACTATTTTTGCATGCATTGAAGCCCTACTTCAAAATTTCAGTAAGAAATAAAGAAATCTTTCTGCCGTATTTAAATAGTTTGTTATATATGTAATTCTCCTATAAGAATTGACGTTTCGCCCTTTATTTAAGGCATTTTCAAAATTTTCTTCTCCTTGACATTTTGTTATTCTATTACTAAAAAAAAATTCAGTTCTCAGCGAGTAACGAGACGAACCATACTTGAAAATGCTAAATGAGATTTTGGCGAAACGTCGTAAAATCGATTTTTTGAACGAACGGATTGAAACCCGGAATAACCAAACCATTTATTCTACCATCCGTGAAAATCTACGATATAACATATATATATATATATATATATATATATATATATATATATATATATATATATATATATATATATATATATATATATATATATCTTCTTCTTCTTCTACTTATATGAGATCTGTTCATCTGTTAATTCCGGTCGTGCCTCCCTATCATTTCCTGTGATGTGGACTGCCAGCTATCTCTCCATCTTTTCGGTGGTCTTCCTGGTGGTCGGTTTCCTGCTGGTTTTCCCTCTAGTACTATGCGGGGTAGTCTGTGTTCGGACATCCTTTTTACGTGGTGATACCATTTCCGTCTTCTTTGTCTTCCCCATCTTACTATATCCTGTATCTCGCATTGTTCTCTGACGTCTATATTTCTTACACGATCTCTTCTGGTTTCACCGACTATCATCCTCATTACCCTCATTTCAGCCACCCGTAGTATACTTTTCGTTTTACTAGTGTCTTCTCTCGTCTCTATTCCATATGTCATTATGGGTCTTATGCATGTTTTATAGATCTTAATTTTGCTGTCCATTCGCATATATTGATTCTTCCATACAAATTCTCTTAGGCATCCTGTGGTTGCTGCGGCTTTGTTGACTTGGCATTTTACGTCCTTTATAGGTTCATGACTGCTGGATATATTTACGCCAAGGTATTTGAACTGCATCACTTGCTCTATGGGTCTGTCCTGGATTACTAGTTTGCATCTAATGGGTTCCTTACTGATGGTCATACTTTTCGTTTTTTCGATGGAGATATTCATATTAAGTCGTTGTCCCACTTGGTATAATTTAAAGAGCTGTCTCTGCAGATCGTCTTCGGTTTCTGCGAGGATTGCGGTATCATCGGCATAGCCCACCAAGCTGATACGTGTGTTATTTATTCTGTACCCGATGTTTAATGTTGCCACTTCTTCTATGATTTTATCCATAATGAGGTTAAACAGGAAGGGGCTGAGACTATCTCCCTGTCTGATTCCTCCGGGCGTTGGTATGCTACCTGAGGTGTGTTGTTCTGTTTTAATTTGTGTTGTATTGGCAGTGTTCAGATTGCAAATTGTCTTTACTATATTGGCGGGTATTTGTTTATCAATAAGCATTCGAATGACGTCGCCTAGTTGGACTTTGTCGAATGCTTTAGTGAGGTCGACGAAACAGACGAATGCTGGTGTGTTATATTCTATGGCCTTTTCTTTAATTTGTTTCATGATAAATATTGCGTCCGTAGTCGATCTGCCTTTTCTGAACCCTTGTTGCTCTTCCCTATTAACTATTAGCTTTTCTAGCTTCTCTTTTATTATTCCTGTGAACAGTTTCATAGTTGTGCACAGTAAAGTTATTCCTCTGTAATTTTCGGGCAATGTCTTTTGTCCCTTTTTTAATATAGGAATTGTTATGCTCGTGTGCCAGTCGTTTGGAATTTTCGCTGTACTCAGGATTTTGTTAAATAAAGTGGTAAGTTTTGTTACAAGTTCCGGGCCACCATATTTTAATAGTTCGTTAGGTATTCCATCTGTCCCAGGTGCTTTTCTGTTCTTTAGCTTTCCTAGTCTTTCTCTTGATTCCGTCTCTGAGACGGTTGCGTTTGATGCTGTCCGGTATTCTATTTCTTGTATTTCTTCAGCGTTATATAGTGTACCAAAGTATTCTTCCCAAGTTTCTATTGCGACTCCTTTACTTTGAACATACTCATTCACCGGCTTCTTTCTGTTCTTTAACATTTTCCACACCTTTCTTTGGGCGCCATGTATATCATGATCCATATCGCTTGTGAATTTATTCCAATGCTCCCTTTTGATGGCCTTAATACGTGAATTGACTCGGTTTCTAGTTTCTATATATTCTGCGTGTTTTTGTTGGTTTGGTGTGCTTTTGTATGTTAAGTAGCTTCTTCTTTTTAATTCTGCGAGGTCCTTTACTTCCTGGCAAAACCATGGTTTGGTGTTGTTTGTTGAATTTATGTTTATTTTTCTCTTTCCAATGGATTCTTCAGCCGCTTGATGTATGGTATTTTTAATTTTTGTCCAGCAGGTCTCCACGTCATATGCGTTACAGTCGAACTCCTTCAGTTTGCCTGTTAGTCTGTTTTCATACAGTTTTCGTGTGCTATCCGACTCTAGAGATTCTATGTTGTACTTTTCGATAAAGACTGGTGCTTTTCGGACTTTGTGCGGTCGTTCCAAGACTAACCTGCACAGTACGAGATTGTGGTCTGTTCTCAGGTTAGCGGAAGTCAGGGTCCTTACGTCAAGTATTTGTGTTGGCATTATTCCTTTATTGGTAATTATGAAGTCAATCATTGACTTTTGACCTCTGGTATTCATAAATGTGTACTTATGTTGATCTTTGTGTGGGAAAAAAGTATTAGTAATTCTCATTTCGTTTCTAGCACAGAAATCTATTAAGAGCTCTCCGTTTTCGTTAGTTATAGGTTCATTGTATTTCTGTTTAACGCCTGGAATGATTTCATCTCCTATTCGAGCATTTAGATCTCCGAATATTATTATTTTTTCATTCTTGTTTATGTTTTCTATAGAGTCTTGCAGTTTTTGGTAGAAGTTTTCTGATTCCTCTATAGGTCTTGATATGTCCGGGGCGTATGTGCTAATAAGATGTATTATGGTTTGCTTTAATGTTAGGGATACTTTAAGTATTCTATCGTTGATATATTGTATGTCCTCAATGCATTGTTTCTAATTCTCGTGGAGCAGTATACCGACTCCCGAATGGGCTCTTTCATGTTTGGCTTTCCCACTGTGAATTAGGATGTATCGGCCAAATTGAGATGTTCCTTTTCCTTTTCGTTTTGTTTCTGATAGTCCGCATATGTCTATTTTATGTTTTTCCATTTCCATGATTAATTCTTGATCTTTCCCATTCCATGAGGTTATATTCCAGCATCCTAACCTAGTGACATTGCGTTTTGATTTCCATGATCGTTTATTCCTTTTCATAGCGTGTGTCGTCATCGTATTGATCAGTCCTGGTTCCGAGGCCGCGTCTTCGGTTCTGTGAGCTCCATGTTTCTTTTACATCGAGCAGGTAGCTAGCCTCACTCGATAACCCTCCTTCTTTACCCGGGCTTGGGACCGGCAGTGGTGCCTTCTGAGCTACTCAATTCACCCATCACACACCACAGGCGAAGTTTATATATATATATATATATATATATATATATATATATATATATATATATATATATATATATATATATAATGTGTTAAAGTATTAATCCAACGATCAGCGCAAGCTATGGTGGATTATGTGCACTAGGTGAGCGCCTTTAAGTAGACTTCCACTTCCTTTCATACACGCTGGCACGTAAGTTTAAACTGATTAAACGCCATTTATTTATAGCGTTAAAAAGCAATAAAAACATTACATTTTCGCATTGAGATTAATCTCAGTGTGTAGTTCTTGTCTTGAACTATCAATTGTGGTGCGCAGAATCTGAAAATATTTATTTAATCAAAAGTTGCAAAAGAAGTAATTTTTGAAATGTTTAACGATTTGCGACTCATTTGATTTAGAATCGACCGAGGAATACGAAAATATATTTTATTTTACAAAAATGCAATTTTTTAATTATTGTCAATTTTCTGTTTCTAGCAAAATCCCTGATAATTTTTTGGAACTCCACTTTGGTGGCTACGAAAACCCTCTTTGAGTTATCAGACTAAGTTATTTTAACTGGTTAACTAGCTATTTAAAAAACTGGTTTCAGTTAGTTAATAGCTTTAACTACACGACTTTTTTTATATTTAATAATTTACTTAAGCCGCTTGACTAATTGTCAGGTAGTATATGAAATAGGCAACACTGCAGAGTAATTTATTTTAACCGCTAAGCACTACGATGCAAAGCCACAAAGAAAATCAACGATAAATAATACATAAAACCGTTTGGTGAAATGAAAAACAAATAAAATACGAATAACCACGAATAGTTTACCGCACGCTAATGCATCATTTTACCCGTAAGATATGCACAGATTCGGTTTCAATAAATCCAGATAATTACTTTTTATTAACAGTTCATTAGGTAATTTTTACAGAAATATATTTAATACAGAAAAATTTAAATAGTATGCAGGGTTTCGTGACCAATTTTGGTAACCCTTTATTATTTTATTATCCTATCTCTTCAAGCGCGAATCCAGAAATTTTTTTTGGGAGAAGAGGCTAAAAATTTTTCAAGGAGTTCAAGTGTATGTGTGGCATAATTTGTGAGCAGGAAATCCTATATTATCCAAAATTGGGTACTCTTAAAATAATGTGCACATGCTTAAAATTTAGGTCACTATATTGACTTTTTAATGCCGATGGGCCCTTTTAACGATTCGATAAAGCGGACCCAAGATGGCGATAGAGTTCGTGCACAACCAAAATAATTTTCAGATTTTTTCAATTTTTATATTCAAAGTCAACCTGAATTGTTTGAAAGTGAATAGTTGGGAATTTTTAGGGTCATAGATTAAGAAGCTAGTCTCAAAACAGCACAACTTAAGATGGCGAACCCACTTTCAACCATTAGTGAGACACCATTCCGAAACTTCGCTTTTTTAGCATGCAAAATTCTACATTTTCAGAAGTGGGAATATACAAGACTTATTATTTTTAGATCTTGGATGACTTTGAGTGATTTACAATGTGAAAATGAGGTGTTTGGCGGCCATATTGGATCCGCCTTTTGGATTAAGTTATCTTCTGCCTATCTTCCAGATCATTAATTCAGAAAATCTTCTAGTAACCATTTTTAAGACTTTCTGAAGGATTTTGAGTAATTTGCAGTGTGAATTTGGCGTGATCGACGGCTATATTGGATCCGTCATCTCAAGTTAAGCTGTACTGAGAGTAGCTTCTTAATTAGTGAACAAACATCCTAGATAATATTTTCAACTTGCTCTGAAGGATTTTGAGCAAATAATAGTGAAAAAATAGGTTATATGATTGCCATTCTGCATCCGCTATCTTGTGTCGTTTAGTTTTGAGGCTAGTATTTTAATTTGCGACTCTACAAACATCAAATGCTTACTTTCAAGCAATTCAGATTGACTTATGGAAAAAATCGGAAAATTGTTTTGGTAGGACACGTATTCTATCCGCCATCTTGGGTTCGTTATATCGAATTGTTAAAAGTGCCCATATGCATCAAAAAGTAGATGTACTAAGCTAAACTTTAAGCTATTGCATTACTGTTTTCAGCTCATCCAATTTTAACATATTTATAGAGTACTTAGGTTATAAAATTTCTGATACTTTTCAGCACATGAAAATTTTTTTTGGGGGGGGGTCGGCATAACCCCGTGTCTAGACGATTGTCTTTCAGACAGTCAACGACTTTTAGTTATTCGTTTAAAAATCTATGAATTTTGCTCCAGAAGAAATATAATTCGGGAGAAGAGTAACGACCCGTCGTGTTAAATAGTCGCAAATAAACTGTCATTTGTCAGACCTCCATTATGTCTGGGGATGCTGAATGAATCCAAGCTATCCTTTTCTAAGGATATGATCTAAACAAGGAAGAAAATAGGCCACAAAATAAAAAAAATAAGAAAATGCACCTATTGGCAGGATTTTTTAATTGTTTATACTTCTTATTTTCTTCTATATAGATATTAGTAACAAAATCTAAAAAGTCTGAATTCAGTGTGGTGTGCATTTAGGGTCGCTAGGAACCTAATTAGGACTGTCGGGAGATGCCGATCTTCCTTATTCACTTAGGAAACACACACAGGCTAACCCAGGGGGCACGAGAATGACAGGTAAAGAGAAGGTAGTTGTGTTAATGTTTCCGATATTTATAAATAGATGCCATACATATGAACATTATTTTAACATAAATATTAGATATGATGTTTATACGATGCTGTTCGTCCAACACTTTTCATTCCTTTATTGTATTTTCATACAGCCTTGCTTCGATGTGCTCGACAACTATTCTTCTCTTGATTTTGGATCCTGATTGAAGACGATGTAATTGGCGTGCTCAAAATTACTTCCATTAAAAACAGGTAAAAAGAAAAAAAATGGAGGTTTGAAGCAGTTTTATTGGTAAGTAACAAAATAAATTAAGTTTAGTAAGAGTATTTCTTTATTGGAACAGCAAGATTTTATCACTATTTGCATTAATACAACTACCCAAGGTTGGATTTTCTATTTTCCTGTTGACCCAAACTAGTTAATTGGGGTGGAAATTATATAATAATAACTTCTTTTATTAGTTAGCATTGGTTAGCATTAACCAATCTTAATCTTGGGAATAAAGTATAGCAAAAACTAACAGTTATTTCCTTAAAAATTTTATAACTGTTACTGCTAAAATTATATTAATAATTTTAGTCTTAAAAAAAGAAAAAATTAAAGTTTACGTCCAATATTAAGCCAGAGAACGGTTTCATTCTTTCTTTCATCTTATTAAATATGCGTGTATATTCAGGTCAGTATTTTCAAGAATATTGTATTCAGTGACGTTAGGTATATCAGTACTTAAAATTCCTAACTTCCTGCAACCACAATTCCCTTGGTTTCCTTCGGGGCATCCACAGGCTATTCTTTCAAGCAAAGTTTGCGGTGCAGGAGGTTTATTTGTAAAAATTGGTGTCAATCCATTCTTACACCTTTTCCAACCTCAGCCCAGAGGATCTAAAACATTCCTTTTCCATTGTTGCATTTGCAAATATGTTCTTAAGTCATGCTGTTTAGTAGCATCAGTTGCTAGAAGTAATTGCGATAAAGTAAATTTCGCACTTGTTGAATGTTTCTGAAATAGTTGATAGCGACAGTTGCTTCGGCTTTCAATTTTTAAGCTGTATAATAGAGTTACGATGCATTCAAGCGACGTTTTCAGGACTTTTATTTTTGTCCAAAAATACATATAAGTACTTCTCTCTCTCTCTCTCTCTCCCTTTCTCTCTGTAGCTTTTGTCCGTCATTAATTTCTTTGCATCTGTGATGTTCAGGGTTATAAGATCTGAGGTTATGTTATCTTTCCACCATAGCCGTGGTTTCCCTTATGTTTTTCTACGGGTTGGGGCCTGCTTCTATACCAATTTGACTATTCTTCCATCTTTCTGCCTCCTAACATTGCCGGCTCATCTCAGTCTTTCTTGCTTTAATTATTTTTACAATGTCCGGTTGGTCATATAATTTTTCTAGCTCTGTGTTTGTTCTATTACGGTATTGCTGTATTGTATCATCCCTTATGGGTCCGTATAAT
The DNA here is from genome assembly GCA_034092305.1 of Diaprepes abbreviatus. Taxonomy (NCBI): domain Eukaryota; kingdom Metazoa; phylum Arthropoda; class Insecta; order Coleoptera; family Curculionidae; genus Diaprepes; species Diaprepes abbreviatus. The sequence goes on from JASJET010000028.1 coordinate 10,627,818, forward strand.
TTTTCTTTCTGCAATTCTTAATCTGTTCTCGTTCTGTCTCGTCATGGTCCAGGTTTCACAGGCATAAGTAATAATTGGTCATACGATGAAGTGACATATTCTTATTTTTGTCGTCAGAGATACATTTTTAGATTTTATTATTTTCTGAAATGGAAAACAGCAACGATGGCATTTTGTATTCTCTTATTAATTTTCTTAGTCATGTTATTGCTTGATGTAATAGTGGCACCCAGATATTTAAATTCATGGACTCTTTCAAAGTTGTATTGGTCCATGGTCATATTTTGTCCTCTTCGATCCTTCTTGATGTGGTCATGTACTTCTCCAAAGGTAAAAGATTTTTATTGATAAAATTTAATATTTTTTTTTACCAACGCTAAAAATGAAGAAGTTGTATCACAGCCACTGAATGTGTGGTTGAAACCAATATATTTTTGAAAAAGTGGAATCTTGAAGCTATTATGTTTTTATAATGGTAATATATAAATTAAATATAGACTTTAAGCAAAAACTCATTTATAATTAAACAGCATATAATTTTATTTTTTCTTCCGTATTACATACTAATAGTTTTTGAAAATATAATTATTTTTATCATTAAACACCCTAAAATAATTTGTTTATTGAATAAAGAAAAATTTTCATGCAAAAATATAAGATTACCAAGTAGCAAAGTTTAGGACACCATATTTCGGTTACTTTTAATCGCACAGACCTCCGCAAAAATTTATTTTAACAGGCGTAAAGTTGGCTTTCTTTTTTATGCAGCAATACCTATACCTAAATTCACCTGGGAAAAAGTTATGGGGAAAATATAAAAAAATAAATTACAATTTTTTGCTTTCTTTTTTTTTATTTTGTTTTTAGGGTGTATTTTTTTTTCAAAAATGACTTTTTTGGAATTAATGATGTAAAATTTCGATAAAAAATTTTATTATCTACAACTTTTCTGTAGACATGTACCTATGAAAAATGTATAGTTTTCGAGTAAAACTCAAAAAACTGAAAAGTGGTCAAATCTACCTTATCTCAACAACGCACCTCTTAATTTGATAGCACTTTGGGATTTTTAGTTGTTTTTACCCCCCTTTTCTCGATGGTGTCAACATTTTAGTTCTTGATCTAAGCAGTCAAAAATTCATTTCCATTAATCGCGTCAACTTGTTCGATGCACAAAAGTATCATGCAAATCAGTACATAATAACTTGAAATTAAAGCTATTATAAATGAAAATCTGTATATGTAAATTATTATTCGAAGAATGGTTTATGCTGATTCAAAATGACATTATAAATGCATTCTGTTAGATTGATAATGGAATTGATAAATTGCGTCAAGTTGAGATTAACAGATACCATTGGTAAAGTTATGGTGGCCTGACTTATTTGTAACTATTTAAGTATTCACTGAACTCCTTGCTTTTCAACATAATTTATTGTCCACGTTTACATATCGTTTTATATTAATAAATAAAAAAATATGATTAATACTTATACAGGGTGTCTCATATCAAATAATATAAAGAGTATGAGCAAAATCCCTTACGTAAAAATATTGCGATTTAGCTAAACTTATTTTCGTTCTAAAGTTAATAAGTAACCAACACTCTTAAAAATAACTTGAAAATATTTACGAAAATTTGGTTATGACCATCTTTTTTTTTAGTGTAAATGATTTCAACCGAAATTTTGGTTTACAAAACAAAATAAAAATCTTTTTAGAAAAGTTAGACTAATTCATTACGTAATTAAACAAAAACCATACTTTTTAATTATCGGAACTAAAATTTCAGTTGAATAAACAATAAATGTTGTGATGGCAATTTAATCTTGAAGCGGTTAATTGTATGAACTAAAATTTAGGTTAGAAAAGTTAAAATTCTTTTAGAGTAGTTCTTTTTTTTGTTTCCTGTGATTAACCAAAAAAGTTATCAAAAGTATGATAAGGGGAAAACTAATAGAAATTGAAATCTAAATATATATATATATATATATATATATATATATATATATATATATATATATATATATATATATATGAAGTAAAATGCAAACAGTAAATGCAAACTTCTCTCCATCATATCCTTTCTGTGTTAGAGGTTGCACAGTTAGAACAAATTGTTATAAAACGCAATTTATCCTATTACACCACCATCGAGATGATGGCCTACCTGTAGCACCATACCGAGAAGAAAGTCAAAACTTACCCTCCCCGCCACAGTGATACGGCAGAGGTACATGTTTCGTCTCTACTAGACTCATCAGGGTACCGACATGCACCTGGCTGTGCAAAGGACAGATCGGAAGGAAGCATGCAAATACTGAACGCGGCTTCTCCGACCTCCCGCCGGATGGCATATATATGTTTATGCGGATTTCACGGATTCCTCCGTGTGAGATGCAATAGCAGTGGATATATCCACATTATGCCGTTGTAGTGCTGAAATCACATTCAGCAAACGTACAACTATATGCAGCTCCGCGTATGAATGAAGTAAAATGCAAACAGTAAATGCAAACTTCTCTCCATCATATCCTTTCTGTGTTAGAGGTTGCACAGTTAGAACAAATTGTTATAAAACGCAATTTATCCTATTACACCACCATCGAGATGATGGCCTACCTGTACCACCATACCGAGAAGAAAGTCAAAACTTACCCTCCCCGCCACAGTGATACGGCAGAGGTACATGTTTCGTCTCTACTAGACTCATCAGGGTACCGACATGCACCTGGCTGTGCAAAGGACAGATCGGAAGGAAGCATGCAAATACTGAACCTATATATATATATATATATATATATATATATATATATATATATATATATATATATATATAGGTATTTTATTAAACGTTCTGTCTAATAGAATCGAGTTTCGTTTGAGCCGAAAACAGTTTATATTTATAAAAATATTTTTAAATTTAGAGTAACTTTTACAACTTTTTGAAAAAAATGACATTTGTTCAATAAACTAATTCTGAGATAATGACCCCGGAAGCACAAATGTAAATTAACCGTTTCTTAACGCGCTGAAATTCCTTAAAAAATAAAAATGAGTTGAGATGTAGATAGATTTTATTCTTATTAGACAGAATGTTTTAATCAATTCCTTTATATAAATTTTTAAATTTCCATTTATATTACTCTTATGGTTAACGAATCATTGTTGTGATTCAACTGAAATATTACTAATCACTACATGAAATTTCTGACACAACAATCAAACGAGAAATTTTAATAACACACTAACTATAAATAAAAATTGTTTATTAATTTAGACACTAACGAGACAATATAATTTAACGCAAAACAAAATAATTTGTGATTCTTTTATGTTAATTGTTATAAAAAAGATTTAAATTTTAAAACAATTTATATACTCGGTAGTGTGATTGTTATTTCAAATATAAAATATTGTATTCCCCACATAGCATGAAAGCTTCCACGCATAGCAAGAAAGCTTCCCGATAAAAATTTCATGTAAGCTTCCTATGTAACCTCACAAGAACTTTCCAGGAAGCTTATGAATATATTTTTTAAAGGATCCCTGTAATATTTCATGAAATATTCCGAGAACACAAAAATGTTACATGGAAGATTAACGTGAAACTTTCGTGAAATCTTCATGCAAGATTCTGGAAAATAACGTGCAGTCTTCCAAGAGAGGAAATTAGGTAACCAACACTCTTAAAAATAATTTGAAAATGTTTACTAAAATTTGGTGATGACAATCTTTTTTTTCTCAACCGAAATTTTGGTTCGCAAATCAAAATAAAAACCTTTTTTAGAAGTTAGACTAATTCATTACGTAATTTAACATAAACTACACTTTTTAATTATCGGGACTAAAGTTTAAGGTGAATAAACATTAAGTGTGGCGGCAATTCAATCTTGAAGCTGTTAATACAACTAACAGCTTCAAGATTGAATTGATTGAACTAACCTGAACTAAAATTGTGGTTAAAAATGCTCAAACTTTTTTCATAGCAGTTTTTTTTAGTTTTCTGTGACTCATCAAAAAAGTTACCAAAAGTACGATACGGGGAAAACTAATACAAATTGACATCTAAAAATTCATATAAAGGGATTTTAATCAATGTACTGTCTAAGGGGCGTAAGGGGCGAAAGCATAATTACAAGTCTAGCCCAAATGCCAACCTCACCTGCACGTGTGATGACTTCGGCCATCCTGGTGCGCCCTGCTAGATAACGAACGAGGCTCTGGCGACCGAATGACTGCCGGAATAAGCAGTCCCCACTTACTGGCCAACGGCTCTTGGCGGATGAACTGGTAAGTGATAAGGGCACCTTTTTGTCCTGGGGTAAAGAAATTTACTCCAAAGGCGGAGGAACTACTACCAAGGTAGTCAACGGCATAGAGATGTAGAAGGCAATGGAAAACCACTACATTAAAGGTTCATCGAACATTCCTAGATAAGATAATATGGCAAGCTTAACTACAAAGGCCCCTAGTCCGTGGCAGACCTTAAATGGTCAAGGGGTGCTAAGAATCCCCGCGAAGAATGCTAGGAACCACCCGGAAGTGGAAACATACAAGGATAAAAAACGCTTAAAGAATAGAAATGCTGCACTGAAGATTGGAACATGGAATGCTAGATCGCTATACGCAGCGGGAAAAACACACAATATAATCGCCGAAATGAAAAGAATGGGAGTCAATGTCTTGGGAGTTAGCGAGGTCAGGTGGCCCGGAGCAGGACAAATTAACATAGAAGAACATACAATGTACTATAGTGGTAATGACGAAACACAACATTACAACGGAGTAGCAATAATAATAGATAATGAAAACAGTAAAGCTGTTAAATCTTTTGTTCCGCTATCAGATAGAGTAGCTCTCTTACAATTAAAAGCCAGCCCTAAGGATATTAACATTATACAGGTGTACGCCCCCACCTCGGAAAGCCATGAGGATGAGATCCAGAAATTCTACATGGAAGTCAAACAGATGCTAAAGATAACAAAAAAGAACGAAATTAACATTATCATGGGTGACCTGAATGCCAAGGTAGGAGAGGGTAGAGTAGGAAGCATAGTTGGAGATTGGGGTCTTGGTGAGAGAAATGAACGAGGCGATCTCTTGGTAGAATTCTGCCAGGAAGAGAATTTTACGGTGGCAAACACTTGGTTTAAGCTACCTAAGAGGAGATTGTACACCTGGAAATCACCGGGAGACACAGAAATTAATACAATTAGAAATCAAATCGACTACATACTGGTTGATAAACGCTATCGGAATGGATTGAAAGGGGTAAAAACTTATCCTGGAGCTGACATCGGATCCGATCGCAATCCCGTCATAGGAACAGTGCACATAAAATTGAAGAAAGTCAAACATCATAAACAACAAAGACCTGATTTTGAGAAACTAAAGGACCCAGAATTCTGCAGTGAAATATCAGAACAGCTAAATAACACAATCAAACAAACAGCATTACAACAGGGACAACCGATCGAAGAAACATGGCATTTTCTACAACACACAATCGAACAAGTACAAACCGAGAAACTTAAAAAGGAGCCAACAACAGGAAGGAAACCATGGATGAACGATCAAATCCTTGATTTAATGGAAACTCGAAGGAAATACAAGAACATAAATGTTGAAAAGTATAAAGAAACCCAAAGGACAATCCAGAAATCGATTAGACACGCGAAGGAGAAATGGATGAATGAACAATGCCAAGAATTGGAAGAAATGCAGGAAAAACACGACCAGTTCAATATATATAAGAAAGTTAAAACAATCATCGGAACTGGAAAGAGTGCTATGCAAACCAATTTCCTGCAAACGGAAGACAATAAAATATTCACAGACCAAGAAGAAATCAAAGAGGAATGGGTGAGATACATACGTGAAGTGTTTGACGAAGAAAGGGGGGAAATCCAAATAGAACATAGCAACGAACCAATATTAAATATCTTAACATCAGAAGTAAATGCGGCTATAAAATCAGCTAAGAGTGGGAAATCTGTAGGACCAGATAATGTGTATATAGAAATGTTAAAATTACTAGACCAGGAAAACATTCAACTACTTACCAACTACATCAACAGAATCTACAGAACGGGAACTCTTCCCCCTGAATGGCTAGAATCAGTATTTATACCGATCCCTAAGAAAAAGGCAGCAAGGAAATGCTCAGATTTCAGACTAATCAGCCTAATGAGTCATACACTCAAGATGTTGTTAAAAATCATACACCGACGTATCTTTCTGAAATGTGAACAAAACATAAGCCCCGAACAGTTCGGATTCAGATCAGGGCTGGGAACCAGAGAGGCACTTTTTGGGTTGACCGTGTTACTTGAAAAATGTAGAGATCAATCAAAGGATCTATATCCTTGTTTCATAGATTATGAAAAAGCTTTCGATCGCATAAAACACCCAACATTAATACACTTGCTGCAGACTCAGGGCTTAGACTACGAAGATGTTAGGCTGATAAAGAATTTATATTGGATGCAAACAGGCTGTGTACGATTTGGCGATGCTACAACACCAAACACACCAATAGAGCGGGGAGTACGACAGGGTTGTGTCCTCTCACCTCTTCTGTTCAATGTATACTCCGAGTATATATTCCAACAAGCATTGGAGAATGTTAACATCGGCATTAGGGTGAACGGGAATATACTGAACAACATAAGATATGCTGACGACACCGTCATCTTTGCAGATACATCAGAAGGACTGCAAGAGCTGTTGGATAGAGTAGTGAACACAGGAGATCAGCACGGCCTGAAAATAAATACAACAAAGACAAAAGTGATGGTCATCAGCAAAAATCAAAACATACGAGTTAACGTTCAAATATACGGTACACCGATCCAGGAAGTTAAAAAATTTAAATACCTCGGGTCTTGGATAACCCAAAACTTGGATACAGAAGTCGAAATTCGAGCAAGAATCGAAAATGCAAGAGCTGCTTTTATAAGAATGAAGAAACTACTAACAAATACTACCCTGTCACTTGATACTCGATACCGTTTTGTGAAAACATATATATACTCTATTCTTTTATATGGAGCGGAATCTTGGACAATGGGAAAAAGAATAATGCAACGAGTGGAGGCATTCGAGATGTGGGTCTTTCGTAGAATGTTGAAGATCCCATGGACAAGACGAATGACGAACGAGAATGTCATTAGAATGATGGGGACAGATAGAGAACTCTTGCAGCAAGTGAAACGACGGAAAACGGGTTATCTGGGACATATATACAGAGGAACAAAATACCAATTTCTGCGACTTCTCATGGAAGGAAAAATAGAGGGCCGAAGAGGTCCTGGAAGACGAAAATGTTCATGGCTGAAGAACGTACGAGAGTGGACGGGATTGGACACACACACCTTACTGAGAGCAGCAATAGATAGAGAAGAGTTTGCCAACATTGTCGCCAACCTTCAGTAATGAAGAGGGCACCTAAAGAAGAAGAAGAAGTACTGTCTAATAGAACCGAGTTTCGTTTGGGTCGAAAACAATATATATTTATAAAAATATTTTTAAATTTAGAGTAACTTTAACAACTTTTTGAAAGATAAGACGTTTATTGAACAAATTAATTCAGAATTGAACTGACATAATAGCCCCGGAAGCACTAATGCTTTGCCGTTTCTTTACGAGCTGCAGAAGAATAATTTGAGTTCAGGTGCAATCGAAAATAGATTTTATTTTTAATAGACAGAAAGTTTTAATCAATTCCTTTATATAAATTTTTAAATTTCAATTTATATTACTCTTATGCTCAACCACTATCATGTTTCACCTTAAATGTCACTATCAGTATATAAAATTTTTTATTTAAAGGAGAAATTGTAATAAAACTCACTATAAATAAAAATTGTTTATTGAAAAAAAATAAATAAAAGAAAATTTATATTTTAAACCAATTTATATACTGGGTGCATGTCAAATATACATAAGCAAACTTATTTTTAGCACTTATTTACAAATTGACTTCTACTAGAACCTTAAAACATGCTATATCCAGCATTGCTATATAAAGCTGGAAATACACTGATGTACTATGAATTTGTGTACCTCCTGATCAAAAAGTACCCAGAATTGTTCAATAAAACGAAAACGGTTCAGTTATTCATCGGTATTCATTTTATTTCTTTCAAAGTAATATCCATTGCAAGCAATATACATATTCTAACACTTCCTCCAATCTTGAAAACACTTTCATAGGTTGATTTTGGAATCGCCTTCAGCTCCTTCTGCAAATTCTCCTTTATCGCTTCAATCGTCTCAAAACGTTTTCAGCGAAGTGGTAACTTGAAACATGGGAATAGAAAAAGGCACAAGAAACCATGTCGGGTGAATACGGAGCTTGAGGAACGGTGTGAACGTTGTTTTTTTTTTATCAAATAGTCGCATACAAAATGAGATGTATGAGCCAGTGCATTGTCGTGGTGAAGAAATTATGAGTTGTTTCTCCACAAAGTGTTGAAAATGGTTATATGCAAAAATTAAAAAGACATACTAAAACATAAGTACCCTTAATTTGAAAAGTAACACACAATACATGCCTTCAAAATTAAAATTTAAAATTTCTTAATGGGAATCAAAAAAAAAACGCAAAGAATTCTTTTTGTACCAACTCTATAGTATGCAAAACGTAAACCTGTTGACCTTCTATCATTTTCTTAAAATTAATAAGACATTCAGAAATTAAAGCTCACAATAGAAATAAGATAATATGAGGACGTAACAATAGTAATACAAAAAGAGAAAAAAATTGGTCAAACATTAGCTGAATACAAAAAAAATGGTATGTTTTAATCTATAGACATCTGTAGATTAAAAATACAATAAAATAAATCAGATAAAGCCTATTACTTCAAGACAATATGTGCTAAAGGGATTTTCAGATAATTTGTCTTCTGCAAAAACACAATAAGATATGAAGAATAGTCGAGCTCCTTAAACTTGGAACAGACTAGCAGGTGGAGTCAAAATTTTACATATAAGCTTTAAATAAGTCAAAGACAAAGGATAAAAATTAAGATTCATCTCTAGTCTGCCTGACGAGGTAGGTAGGAACTCGAGTATCTTTTTCTTTCTGGCTTTAGCCCCAATGCGCTTCGCAGAGTCTTTGTCAGCCAAGTTCCCTCAGATAAGCATAGTATCCGCTCAGGAACTTATAGATTGCACAATGGCAGGTATCTCTTACATACATTTACGCTGGTGATAGTCTTAAAAATCATCAAACTATGCGGTATAACTCAATACAATATTAGGCTGCCAAAACGCTTTAGCAACAGATACTTTTAATAAAGAAAATGGACAATTCAGACCAGCAAAAGGTTTTTAAAATAATTTTCGTAGACTCGTATCAAAATGGCCGACCATGAATTAAAAAAAATTGCTGTAAAATAAACATTATCCTTAAAAGCAAAATAAATTTATGTTCTGCATATACATTTAAACATGCTTAAACAAAAACAAAAAATAATTTTTATCTCAGAGAAGATAATCTGCTAAATTTTGAAAAAAAAACTCAAGAGAACAAAGAAACATACCTCGGGCTTTCGCAGTCGGCAAAAGAAAATCCCAAATTCATAATTCCGGTATTCTATAATAGAAAAACCTTCAAGCGAAGGATATTTGACAGATTTTTAAGTTTGGCGGCACAAACCAACCGGAAAAAGGTCAAGCTAGTCACTAGAACTAACCTGAACTAACAAAAATAATCTAAAACTCTTTTAAACTAAATAAGTTAAGTTATAAAAAAAGAATTACCTTTTTTCTTTTCACTAAAACATTTTTTTGACTACAAAATCTTGGTAAATACGAAAAAATGGTTCAATGAAACTTTACTCGCAATCAATAATCCCCACGTGTACTATATCAGCTGATTATGACAGAACAGAGGGAGCCTGTGTGAGGATTTTAAAAAAAAATAGAGTGACCGAGTTTCAAAAAATTCCTTATCAAGCGCTATTTTGCGCCGTAGTGTATCTTTCTTTTTAATATTTCCATATTTTCCATACATAAAATATATTTTGTAAATGTAGCTATGAATGATATATTACATTTCGTTATTGTTGTACTGATTTATTTTTAGTAGTAGCTTGTAACTATTAATGAGTATTGATCGTAAATAAAAAAGTAGATAAATAAATATTAATTCATTTTTTTATGCACCAAGAAATAATCTTTTTTAAGTCAATATATTGTAATTAATTTTTCAAACATCTTTCAATTCATAATATTTCTAGCGTCATGAGATAAACATATTTCACCACATTGTAGTGTACAAATAAGGATCCAAATAAATTAACTAACAAAACTAACCCCTTTCATAGTATTATTATTTTGTCAGACATTTCAATGGCCATAATATTTCTATGCGGGTACATCTCCGTCGAGATGCCACCGATAAAGCCGATAAATATCTACCAAAATGTCATCTGTTAAAGAGCGGCATGTGCCAGAAGTTGGCACACATGTCGGACGAGCACTCACCATGACACCCTCCGATTATGCCCCATCATTGCAGGTTAATTAAAATAAACCGATGCAATAATTTCGATGTACTGAAATGAGAGAAACAAATTTTGAAGTTTTTGGAGATACACAAATCACTATGATGAGTGATTTGACATTATTTTAAAATACTAGTAATATTAATACTTTAAATTAGTTGCATTTTTAAAAGCTATGTGGGAGACCAGGTCTGATTCCCTCATTTTTTCAATGATGATTTTTATGATTTTTTTTTGCAGTGGAGTCATAACAATCTCGAAATCTTTATTGACTGCTCTTATTTTTAATTTAAAAATAATTATTTAAATATATTTTTTTAATATACCACATTTTTAAAACGGACTAAAAAGTATAAAATAATTTGTCATATTGTCCTGGAAATTTGTGATTGTAGCTATTAAAATACTTTATTACATTACTACTTTATAAAGATTTAAAATGAATATATATATATATATATATATATATATATATATATATATATATATATATGTTTATGCGCCTTTCACGGATTCCTCCGTGTGAGATGCAATAGCCGTGGATATATCCACATTATGCTGTTGTAGTGCTGAAATCATATTCAGTTAACGTACAATTATAGGCAACTCGGTGTGTAAGTGAAGTAAAATGCGAACAGTGAATGCAAACTCCGCTCCTTCATATCCTTCCCGTGTTGGAGGTTGCACAGTTTGAATAAATTGCGATAAAACACAATTCATCCCATTTCATTATCATCGAGATGATGGCCTACCTGTATCACCATACCGGAAAGAAAATCAAAACTTACCTTTTCAGTACAGTGATCGGCAGAGGTACATGTTTTGTCTCTTATTACACTCATCAGGGTACCGACATGCACTGTTCGCATTTTATTTCACTTACACACCGAGTTGCATATAGTTATACGTTGGCTGAATGTGATTCCAGCACTACAACAGTATAATGTGGATATATACACTGCTATTGCATTTCACACGGAGGAATCCATGAAAGACGCATAAACATATATACGCCATTCGGCGGGAGGTCGGCGAAGCCGCGTTCAGTGTTGCATGCTTCCTTCCGATCTGTCCTGTGCCCAAACAGGTGCAAGTCGGTATTTTGATGAGTCTAATAAGAGACGAAACATGTACCTTTGCCGGTCACTGTACTGGGAGGGTAAGTTTTGACTCTTTGGCGAAGGAAATTTTTAACAGAATTCATTTTCAGTAACTTTTAATAGCATCGAGATATTTTGATATTCTTTGGCATACTCTAAGGTGTTCTTCAGATTAGTTCAATAAAAATATTTTTAAGATAGCGGGATTGAAAATTGGAAAATATGAAAAAATTTGGTATTTAGTATTTTTACTGACTTAATTCGCATATGAGCAAATCTAGCAACTTGATCGGCAACCACCTAAAAAAATTGATTTTTCTCCCTTTTGAAACACACTTTTGCCTTTTGATTTAGTAATTAACAATCATAAATTGAACATTAAAATTTACCGTAATTGAATTTTCGTCAGCCGGCGCGTAATATAAATGACTAACTTAGATAATGAGATTTCATCTATTTAACCCTCCAATGCATTCGGACTAAAATTTAGTAAACTCTCAACCCTTGAAAGTATTGTTGTTACTCTTAAAATCATCAATGTCCATGTTTTTGATTTGAACACCTTTTACCTCGCAGATCATTTTCGTCTTGTATTCAGATTCAACTAGTTCAGCAAAAATGTTTATCAATACCTAAAAATTTTCTTTGTTACTATTTTCAAACTCTCAGATTCCATGCGCAAGAGTAATAAAAAATTATTGTCATCATAATTCCAAGCACTAACTATGCTAGAAGTTGAAATATTTTCTTCTACTTCCAACTTTATGATTTTAGATCATTTCATTCTAGCAATTACCTTAACTGTCCACGATCTTAATATTTTTGAAGAATTAATTGAAAACGGATAATCAAGTGGTAATATGTTTACCTTGCGAACAACTCGCCCATAGGTTCCTTTAGAAATTTTTCCAAATTATCTACAGTTAGTCTTATAAGTGAAATACACCATATTATTATTTATAATAAAACCATATTTTTTTAAAAACTATTATGGACTTTTTATCTTCAGCTACAGAAGATCTGAAGTTAAAGTCTTTCGTCTTAATATATACATATTTTTTGCCAAAGAATACACTACTTTCCAGTTCTTATAATAATTTATATTTTTATAATGAACAATAGATAAACTGATTAAAAGTTCGCCATTATGAACGGCATCTTATCTAGGCCGATATATTCAAACATAATAAACATCACAATAACCTAACATATTGCTTCGAAAATTAATGCCGTCAAAACAATTTAAAATGACATGAAGTCCGCTTTCTTTTTTGGTCAGAGATGTTTTGGAGGCACCAACAGAGCTTTTTCATCTCGCAGTTGCGCACTAAAGACCTTGGGAACAATGAGATATACTTATAGGACTTATGTACATCTATCCTTTAATGCTGGTACCAAAGATTGTTCAACATACTCAGAATTAATTTTATATGTATATGGATACTGCAATCTAAAAATTCATAAATCAGTATCAAACACTAGGCAGGAAACGTTATTTTAAAAAAATTGATTTTTCCTATTCTAGCTGTTAAGGTTTTAGTAATAATGCTATTTTAAAATTTCTCAAAACAAATTTAAAACATCCATTTTCATACGCATAAAAACTACCAAAAACAAATGGCTCCTATTATTTAAATTTGAAAAGCAAGATTTTTTGAGAAGAAAAAATTATTCTTTGGATTGACTGTAATATATAGGAAAGAAAGGTGAACTGTCAAAACAAAACCAAATCGCTGAAAAATATATCCTCGCTAGAGTATGAGTTTAGGATGGTATTATGTTTAATCTAATACTATCGTAATCAATTTTTTTTCATCTCCATTTTAGTTTTAATTATCTATTATAAGTAATCTATGATTATCCTATGTACACTATGTATTGTTAATGCTAATATATTCTATTCTATTCAAAAATTCATTTATGTTTCTATGGGACACTTTCTAAATTTCTCTAAAATCTGCATTCACAATAAACGTTTACATTTCTATCCATAGTTTTCCTACTAATGTTAACTATTGCACCGTAAAAATAAAAAAGAAACAGCTCTTATTCAATTAAAAAATAACATGTGCTAGAAGTTAGTATACACATGTTGTCGGAGCACCCACCATAACACCCTCCGATTTTGCCCCATCATTGCAGGTTAATTAAAATAAACTTATATAATAATTTCGGTACAGTCGATGAAAGCATGCTCTCTTGATAACTATTATTAGGAAGGAATCAATGAATTTTTGTGACAGCAGGTTAAACAGCGTGTTGGTCAAATTTGTTTGTACATATTATCTGCAAACTATTGCCCATCTTCCATTTTTAACACGGTTTTTTCAGGACAACATTTACAAATATAAATAAAATTGAAGTGTCTATTTCTGTCTGTCTGAGCTAATCTTCAAAACAGCTAAATAGATTTCGATGAAACTTTACACACATGAAGGGGAGGTGCTAGAAGTGATATAAGCTACTTTTTTTCATCTGTCTGTCAGTGTGTATATGGGTTAATCTTCTAAACGGCTGAACTCATTTCGATTAAATCTTACAGACATGAAGAGGAGATTGTCAGGAATGATGCAGGCTGCTTTTTTCTGTTTGTCTGCCTGTATGTCCGGACGCATTAATCTTCGAAACGGCTCCACCTATTTCAATAAAACTTTGTATCCTTAAATATGTTCCCTTTTATTGCACTTTTGGTTTAACCAGATCTAAAAAATTTTCATTTTGTTACAAATGAACTGTAAGTCAACTGGAATTTTAATTTTTTGCATAATATAATTAAAAGAGTGTAAACTATTTTACTTCAATTTAAACTGATAAGATATAAGGAATATAAGGCCATCAAATATTATCATCTAATCTTTAATATTACGAAAACATCAGTGTTTTTGTACCAAATATGTCTAGGCAAAACAAAAATGTAAAAAATATTATGTTTGGTATTTTTGACAATTTTAAAAATGGGCTCCTCCGGTGTAATACTAAACAGAAAAATAAATCCTTAACGGTATGCAAGAATAACATTTTATTTATTGTTGTTATTTGTTGTTAGCCCTATTATTAATTTATTTTTCTTCAAAGATGTTTAAAATAATTGCTGTAGAAAATACATCAGGCTTTAATAATACATACTTAGTTTAATCGATACCCAACATTAAGTTGAAAATTAAATTAAACTAGATCTTATCTTTAACATAGTTAATCTTAGAATTGCTGATGATCAAAATTATACTTGTAAAACGGTATGATACTTTTTCTTGTTTGTTGAACTTCAGGACACATGACTGACCTGATTCATAAGTATATGTTTGCAAATTTATTTATACAACACAACAGGTCACGTATTTTATAAACAATCATTGACCCTTCGGTAAACAGTAATCTGTTACAATGTTAGATTATCTTAGTGTTTTATTAAGACACATTTTTAATTTTAACCTAAGCTGATCAAGAAAGTTGAGGAAACGCTTTTTTCTCATAAAATTTTAAATTAAAATTTAAATATTGTCAGAAAATAGTGTTTTTCAAAATGTTCTTAATTAGTTTCTTTATTCTTTATTCCAAATTTTTTTCAGTTAAGTAGCTCGTTGGTAATACTTTATTCCTAATAACATCCCTCAGTCTGTTTGACATAGATTGCACTATTTTTTCGAGCAGATATTTTTCCACATTGTTTTTTAAAATATGCCGTAAATTGGTTTTCACTCAAAATATCGTTCCGTTCTTTTTTATAGTTCTCTTCAGTCAAGTTTTCTATTGCAATAAGATCTGGACTCTGTGGTGACGTTTTGATAACTTTTGATATATTATCAAGTATCTATTGTTTAATTTTCTTAGCCCTATGCTTTAGATTATTATCTTAGTACAATTTAAAGCTTCTCTCAACTCTACATTTTTTACGAATCTTCAAATACATATTTTGACCCACTGATTGATCGATTGAATGATATAGCAGGGGCTAAGGTTAAGAAACTCTTACACTGCATCCTAGTGACTTATTGTGTAGCCTGTTATATCTGTTCTGTGTGAACAGCTTGTTTGCCTTAATCAGTTTTAGCAGCTTGTTCACTGCTTTGTCTTCTAGGTATAAGCCTTCAGGACTGATCGGTCCTTGAAGGTGTTTCCAGTACATTAGAGCTTCACACTCGAAAATGATGTGTGAGGCTGTTCTGTCCTGTAGTTTCCATATAGGTTATAAATGCCTCTTGTGAGTAGGTATTTCTTCAGTGGCTGATTATTAGTCTTATCACCAGTCTAATTTGTGTCTGCCTAAACTCAAGATTTCGTGTTATGGTTCTTGGATAGTTTGCTTAGCAATAGTCTCCTACGCTTGTGGCCCGTAATATGCTTTCCGTGAGTACCTTTTCATTACCCAGGATACGTCTGTATTCTGGTACCAAAGCAGGAGTAACCTTGTTGTTTTCTGCAAGAGCGATAAGATTTTTAAGACATTTCCATACCTGCGAGCGCTTTTAGCTCTGCCTAACGGTTTGATCCATAGTGCCCTCTATGAAATGTAAATTTTCGGAGCTTTCCTCGTGCGTCTCAGTAGTGTGCAAAGTCTTTTCTTTTAACAATTTGTTGGTCCTTCCCAAACTTGACATTGTCCAAATGAACCGCAAAATGTTGAATTTGCCGTTATCATTAAAAAATAGTTCGTGCCAAACTGCACAATCTTATTGATATTGATCTATAGTTTTCAAGATGGCGGATAATGGAAATTTGCAAATAGCTTGAAAACCAAGCGTTATGGGAAAAATGTTATAAACAAAACTTGTAGAATTATTCCCAAACAATTTTCTGGTATTTTCATATACAAGTTACTGTATTCGAAGGGTTTGCGGTCTAAAGAACAGTGATCTAGGAATATTTCAGACGTGAAATTTGAAATTATTCAGGACCAATTTCAAAAATGAGTTTCGAGGAATCGATTGATAATAAGATATAACAAAAAGTGAGGTCTCTAGATTAGAAATTAGGCCCAGAACTACTGTGTGCCGTCATTATTTTTCTTCACCAATTTTGAAAAATGATTTTCAATGCCACTGGCGAATCTTTTCTTATAAACTATTCGTGTAAGCTCCTTTTCAGTATTTTCTGAAATTTGGGAATGACGACTTATTTGTTTTCTTCCAAACTGATAAACTATTTAAAAGGTAGAGCTCAAATTTAATAATTTTACTTAATTTTTTAACTGACTAAAAAAAAAGAGATTATCAATATATTTTATATTTTAATTTTTGTTCATGCATAACTTTTAATAGGATTAAGATATTTGATAAATTATTCGGCTTGTACTACGGGATTCTCCGAGGTGGTCCCATTAAAATAGTTCCAAGATATGTTTCATGAAAGGATGTCGATTGATTGAATGATTTAGCAATTTAGGGTTGAGGAGCCCTTACACTGCAGCCTAGTTACTTCTGCTATCGTCTGTTGTATCTGTTCTATTTAACAGTTCAGTCGCCTAAATTATGTTTAGGAGCCTGATCAATATTTTCTAATTTCTAGTTTCTAAACCTTCAGGATTCATCGATCTTGGAAGGTAGAGTTTCGCATTCGAAGACGACGTGTGAGATTGTTTCGTCCTCTTTGTCATATAGTTTATATAGGGTGTTTCGTGATAACCGTCCATTAGAATATCTCGGGAAGTAATGTGATTTAAACCCTGCAAATTCTTATGAGGGTTTCGGTTACGCTCTCTTCATATAAAGTAACATCGATCTTGTGCGACTTCCGGTTATACCGGGCGATCGCAAGTACACACATTCCTATACTCTATTCAAGAACTAGAGAGAGTAATAAAACTGTTACCGAAACCTCCAACGTACCTGCTCCAGTGCCGCTGGTAACTGAGAACTGCCGTAAATCTAATTATATTTCATTATATTACTGCAACATAAAAATTCTGATAGTTTAATTTAATTTCTGTCAGTGAGCAAAGTATACCTTACAATTTGTTCTTAGTGATTTATCTTGTTTGCGTTTGTTTTTATATATTATATATATTTAGATAATAATGTTGAAAGCTCTATTGAGATGTGTTCCAACATGACAGGAGTTGGAAAATCTACTATGTATCGAATACTGAAGGAGAAAAAACGACTGGAATTGTTAGTACTTCCAAGCCACATTCGATCACAAGCAGATGAAAAACCTCATTGGAAGAAGAAATGAAAACTGCAATTAAAGGGGTTGTATATACATTTTATTATGAGAAGCAGATCCCAACCGTCTACAAAATTCTGACTAAAATCAATGAAGATCGCGATTAACCTGAAATGAAAAGAACTGATCTCTGGAAATTGCTCAGAGAACTTAATTTTTGCTGGGAAAAACCAGATAGAAAATCTGTTCCTATAGATAGTCCGGAAACTGTCCGTTGGAGAAGTAAATAACTCTCCCAATTAAAAGGTAGAGTTGCTAGAAATTACACAATTAACAAAATTGGTAATTTAACTAAACTTTTGAAAGATTTTTTTGATAAAGTTACTGCGGAAAATTGGAAAAAATCTATATAATAAAAGAATAAAACGAAATGTGAGAACTCGATCTCATGAACGGTGAGATAGAGGAACCAATTATAATTAATTTGAGCGAAGATAGTTTCACTGACTTTGATTAGGAATTATATACGTAATGTTAATTAGTATAAATTCAATTTATTATTTAAATTTTTGTTTTTGTTGTATTTTATTGTTTAATGTTGTTTATATGTTATTTTTATATATTTTTATTTTAGTATGTCCAACTCTTTAATTTTCTATATATTTTATTCCAATTAGCCGTAAGTTTATTGTTATTTTATTATTGTATTTGTCTTTTTCTTAAGCGTGTAGAATTAACATGTTTTTCTTATTTTTTTGGGGCTATCGTATTTCCATATAATACAGTAAATTAAATTAAGGTATCAGTACAATAGAAATAAAAATAAGTAGTTCTAATTTTAATTACAACATAAAAAAGTAATTAAATTTGAATCTCTTTTTAGTGTTTAATTGTAATACTGCAGATGGTTTAAGAAATAAATAAACTGAAACGCCAAATACCCTAAAAATGTTTTTAATTAATAATAAATTTTTTTTATATATGTTTACCTTTTTGTATTTTTGACAATGGATATTTTGTAAGTATTTAAATTATAACTTCGAATTTTTTGAGAGAATATAGCTACGTTTTAGTCCATTATTATAGTCGGTATTTTTGATTATAAAATTTTTAACCCATTCCTATGAAAAATATATGTGTCTGACTGATTTTGCTAAAGACACTAGACTAAAGAACACAGCTAGTTTGTGAAGAGAAAAAGGATAAAAAAGGATTTATTACTTTCTCTAGTTCTTAAATAAACTGTAGTATAAGAGGAAACATCCGGTCCATTTTCCTAAACTCAAAGCTCTTGGAGGGGGGGGGGCGATCGCCCCTACTGCCCCCCCCCTTGGATCCGCGCCTGTGTGGAACAATAAACCAAAGGATTTAGTCCACGTCCGTCCATAGCT
Source organism: Diaprepes abbreviatus (assembly GCA_034092305.1). Classification (NCBI taxonomy): domain Eukaryota; kingdom Metazoa; phylum Arthropoda; class Insecta; order Coleoptera; family Curculionidae; genus Diaprepes; species Diaprepes abbreviatus. Next base: position 10,646,928 of record JASJET010000028.1, read on the forward strand.
CGAATAAGAAGAACCTTCGACCAACACAATCAAGCTGAAATAGATAAAGCTACTAAAGAAGCTGTTATCTCTAACATTCCAAAATGTTTAAGAGGCAATGGGGGTCATATTGAACATTTATATTAAGATTATTTTTTGTGATTATTTTAATTTATTACTTGGTGTTTCTTATTATTACTTATTATTTATTGTCCATCTCCGCAATTTTCTAAAAGTTGTAATTGAGATGATTTTTCATAATGTTTCTAAATTTTCTTCTGTTCATTGGTGTTAAGTTAGGATATCTGTCGTTGAAAGCTCTTCATATTCGACTTATGTGTATAATTCTGTTGCACTTGCAATGAATAAAAAAACTATATAGACAGATGTGATATGTTCTTGCCCATGTACTGAATGAATTAACGATGTAGCATGGTATTTGGAAAAATTAGGTTTTTTAAAATTTTTTGATAAAGTTCAAACTTTGTTACTTTTCCAATTCCCTGTAACTAAAATGTCAATTTCAGACAATTCATTATCGAGCCTAATATTGTCTAACGTCACAATTGGAATTTCGAGTTTTTTTTATCTTTGAAACAATATCTAATTTTAGGTGACACCCTCTTAAAGGTCAAAATTTAGAAAAAATATTTTTTTCCTCAAAAACCGCCAGAGTAGAGTCAGAAAACTTTGAGTGAAAGATATCGAAAATGATGAAGGGAATATAAAAAAAAAATATAACATACAGGTTGATTCATTTAAAATAAGTAAGTTTCGGACAATTTCCGGTATAACCGGAAGTCTCACAAGATCACTGTTACTTCATCTGGAGAGATCGTCATCGAAAATCCCATCACACAAATTTACAGGATTTAAATCGCATTACTTCTCGAGATATTCTAATGGACGGTCACCGTGAGAAACCCTGTATTTGTTCTTCATTATATGTAGATTGTATATAGATATTTTTTAAACTGCAGTGGCTGATTATTGGTCTTGTTACCAGCCAAATCTGTTGTTTGTTTAAATGTAGGATATTGTGTTTTTTTTTGCGGGCGGCTTGCTACAGTAATTGTTTGCTGTGCTTATGACCTGCAATGTAGTTTTAGTGGGTCTGGAGTTGATGGTTTATCTACCGAATATCCACCCACGAATAACAGCTGTAGTGAAGCCAAACACTGCTTGCGATCCAACAAACCTGGTAGCATAGTTTTGTGTTCTGGTAATCACGCAAGATAGTTCCATAAAATATTTCTAAGATAAGTTTGTTTGAAATTTAAGCATATTGCAAAAGATACCACCAAGCAGGTACCGTTAAAAATTTTCAACCATAGGTTCGTTGGGGGTTGAAAAAATTAAAGCAATTATTGGTTAGCTGTTGGCTTTTTCAGGTTATTTCAATGAAAATTCGTTTCATTTTCACTTTCTTTTCAACGCCTTTCGTGAATTAATGTAGGATTATTTGTAGAGAAGATAAATATTTGAAACTACAAAAAATGAAAGAAGGAAATTATTTATTTTTAAAGCAAACCAATTAATTTAATAAATGTAAATTTACTTATTTACTTAGCACTTCTTTGAAGACGGCTTCAAGCTTAAAATTTGTAGAAAATATTTGCAAACCTCACAAAGAGACTTTTAAGAAAAACAATAAGAAATGAAACACAGATCAAAATCTACGTAAATAGCACTGAAACCTCCTCTCCATTTATACGAAGTTTCCCAAAAGTCGTTTTCAAATTGTTTTACCCACTGTGCGAACACAATCGACGGGAGAGGCGTGGGAGTTATGCCAATCGCTAGCCCCATCCTTGGAAATTTAGTAGCTATAGAGCGTTTTACAGGAGGGGAGCGTACGTTTGCCCGAGGAAAATCAGGAAGCGTGTGCCAGTCAATTAAAGCGATTCCCTTTCTGTCTGTTCGCAAAAGGACAAGTGTCTTAAATTTTCCGCAAAGACTTGTGTCGCCACCCCTACAAGATACAGTTAGTTCAAGAATTAAAGCTAATTAATACCACTGAGAGAATTAATTTCGCTAATGAAATGATTGATCGATTTTCGTCCTGCAATAATATTTTATTCTTGGATGAAGCACACTTTCACCTTAATGGCCATTTTAACAAGCAAAACTGCCCTTGCTGAGTTCAACAAATCCAAAACATAAACATCAGAGGCCACTATATTCACCAAAAGTCACTGTTTAGGCTGCAATGTCGACTCGAGGAATAACCGGCCTGTACTTTTTCGAAAATCAAAAAGGTCGCACAATAACTGTTAATTTGGAGTTGATATGTGGAGACGACTAACAACTGTTTCATCCAGCCTTACAAGATTTTGTTGGTTTTAATCGAAATACATGGTTCCAGCAGGTGGATCAATGTCTCACACATCTAACATGTCTATACAGGTTGTCTCTGAATTTTTTCCTTGAAAATTGATATCTAGACGAGGTGACATAAACTAGCCTCCATGTGCCCTGATTTGACGCCAATGGCTTTTTTCTTGAAGGGTCACCTTAAATCAAAGAAATGCAGTAGCACTCCTATCTCTCTAGATAAATTGAAACAAAATATTCGAAAGGAAATAGCAGCGATCACGGAGAATACGTGCCGATCGGTGCACAGAAATTTTGCCTCTCGTTTAGAAGTCTGCCAGCGAAACAACGGAACACATTTACACAAAATAATTTTTAAGTAATAAATTCCCAAAGACTGTATTACAAAATGTTTTTTTATTAAATTGATACATTATTTCAATACTGACTTTTAATTTTGAAAAATACTTTTGAGACATCTTGTACATAGAGAATAAAGCCATAAAGGTTGTTTATTGGCTCAGTTGCCTAGGACATTTCGAAACTGGAACGGGCGGATACCCAAATGTCTGGAAAAGTGTTGTGGAGAAATGTTCATCACTTCCCATGCAAATAGTTTACATGCGCATTTTTTGAAAACCAACTACTCTCTTGAGATGCTCTTGCCAAGAAGAAGCAAACTTTTTGGAGAAATAGATCCTGGTGGTTTACAGATGGATCTCAATAAGACGAAAGAGCTGAAGCCAGAGTGTTCGGCGGAAGTATGGGAGTCAGAGAGTTTTACTCTTTCGGAGAACGTGCGACAATCTTTACAGTGGAAATTTTCGCTCTTATGGAGTGTGTGGAGGAATAAGATCATAAATATATGCTTAGAACAATAGGGCTGCGATACTGGTAATGAAGTCTAGTGTCGTAACTTCGCGACTGGTGTCTGAGTGCACGGATATACAGAATAGTTTGGCAAGGAACTGCTGCACAAAAGACTCTTGTTGGTCCTGGGTTCCCGGGTATATACATGAATTAGGACGTGGACCGTTAGGCATACATGGGATTCGCGATTGAACCATATGGATCTCAACTAATTCTACATGTTCCTATTACCGTTGGTAAAAGAGAATTAAAATTGTTGCGAGAAAGTAAATTCACTGAATCGTGGAAAGAGCCTCCTGGAATGCGGTGTGTCAAGGAATATATAACTGGATCTAGCGTACGGCTTATTAGGGAGCTGCTTTTCTTAGGAAGAAAAGAACTGCGAATCGTAGTGGAACTGTTGACATAACACTGTCACTTGAAGGGTCATCTTCATAAGATTGGTGTTGGTGATGACTCGATATGCAGATTGTGTTTGGAGGAGGATGACATTGTTGACCATGTCCCCGTAGCAGGTGCGGATCCAGCTTATCTCTTTGGAGGGGGGGCGGTGATATCACAAAAGTACAGTATGGCAAGCGAAAGCAAGTTGTCGACGAGGGAAGAGACGCCAGCAACATCTCATTTCTAGTGTAAAAGTCAGGATCGGGTCTATTTTTCTGAATTCGAAGATCTTGGGGAGGCGATCACAAGAAAAATCAAGTAGCATATACATTCATAATATAAGAGGCAGAATCTGGTTTATTTTCATGAACTCAAAGCTCTTGAGGTGGGGGTAATCGCCGTCCCTTGGATCCGCGCCTGCCCTAGAAAGTGCTCAGTAACGTACTGATGCAATGACATTTCGAAGATACAATTTTGTCACTGAAAACTGTTAGGCAAGTTCAATCAACGAGGCTGTTTGGATTTGTAAAGGCAATCGGCCTCGAATGTTCTGCAGCAGCGGTGGAACGTAAAGGGACCAACGAGGCCTAGATATTGGTGATCAAGTATCATCACCTTTTACTCATTTATTCATACTAAAGAAATGAACTCGGCTAAACATACCAATACACCAAGAATTGATTTAAAATAACCCTTTCGGCTACTACTGCATCGACTTTAAAAAAGTGTGTAGGTAAATAACTAAAAACATAAATCAATTTCTAATTAACTTTTTATTTTGTAGTGAAACTTTTTGAAGACGATTTGGCTCCAAAAAAAATTATTCACTCTTAAATGAAATTTAAAAGAATCGGCTTTACTAATTTTTGCCACCATTGTATTAATTTCAATAATGACCCTGATTATTGTACGTATATTCAGGAGATAAATCGATTGAAAGAAACTATACTCTAGGGCATATATGAGGAAAATACAGATATTTTTAGATTAAAAGAACAATAAACGGCTGAAGTGGACAGTTTGGTATCAATGACCTTGCAAATCATAAAAATACAGACCACCTAGAACGAAATTCCTAAAGACTGAAATAAAAACACAGTTTTTACATTTTCATAATTCTTAATCGCATCTACCTGTTCAATGCACAACGTTATTATGTAAATTTCTGTATAAAACATAAAATTAAAGAGATTATAAATGGAAATCTAGATATGTAAATTATTATTCGCAGAATGGTCTATTTTATGTCACAACGATGTTATAAATAAATGTATTGTGTTAGATCAATAACACAATTGAAAAATTATGTCAAGTTAAGATTAACCGTTGCTATTGGTTATGGTTTATGGCAGTTGACTTGATTGTAGTTCCTTATGTATTCATTGAACTTTTGTTTTTTTCACCATTATTTATGAGTTCCTTTCGAATTAACATCGATAGCGCGATTTATAAAGATACAAATAACAAGTATAACCTGAATAGGAAAATCAGAATGATTAACATGTAAGTTAAAAATCTGTTTCAAAAAAAAATAATTTTTAGCTGCTTTTGAACTTATTCTTCAAATGTATTAACACGTTTTTTTTTTGAGGTTGTATGACTTCCCTTATCTATTTTTACATGTCATGTCTAACGGTGTAACCGGAGAATGTTCATCTTATGGAAATATTCTTGGATTAAGAATGATCTGCATATATCTGGCTACTCGAGAAAATTCTATGAATCTTGATTCATAGGTTAGTTTTGATTTGACAGCCATTGTCGTATATGCACGTCCGTCGTTTCAGGAAAATTATTTATAGAGATCGGATTTTCCGCGAGAAAGCCACGAGGTACGTTTCGATCGAAAGCGAACGACGTATACGAGCTCTGAGTGGCTTGCGTATCTAAAATTTGGTCACTTATGGTATGTGTCTGTCCCTGCATTACGTGCTTCCCACCATGAAATGAAGCTTGAATGTCATTTAAGAATTGTTCATTGGAGAAATTCGAGTGTTGGATTTAACTGAGTATTTTGATTCATTTCATATACATTACGAGTGTAGAATTCTATTAGCGACCTCAGGAGCGGCCGCGGAGGTCTCACCAAAACCACCTGGACAGCCTGGAATGCCACTCACCTCAACAGACCGGAACGAACTATAAGAGAAGAGATTGGATATGTTTAAATAATTTATTTTTTGGAATATTTTTATATAAAAATACAAAAATCACGAGGGGCTGGCCTTTAATATACTTAATATAAGAGAAAAATTAAGTATATGGAATTTGGGTTGGATAAGAACTTGGCCCATTTATACTTAAATTATTTTTTATTATACTAGAGCTCTTATAGGATTTTTTTGCAGTAAAGTTTTTAGATTCGGACTCTTAAATTTTGTGTCGACATTAAAAACTAGTGTTGGGGCTCTTAAGGAATTTTTGAAAATCAATTTTTCTAAAAAGTTTTTGTGTTAAGCGTAAGCTAAGGCATGTTTAGTGTTCTTAGATCAATTAACGGTGTCACTATCACTAATTATCTCTTGACAGAATATTATTTAAGTCGCAATCGGGAAGGTGTAAAACGGGTATGTAGCTATCAGGTTTCCTTTGCGTAATTTAATTTCCGCGAATTATTTAATTCGTAGAAGTAGGCGCGTGAATACTCCGTATATTATTTATTTCAAACAATTTACGAGAGAATTTTGAAACAAAATCGGCGTGGAAAGATTTTTGAGAAACTTATTTTTTCCGACGGCACTGGAATCTTACTAAAATTTGCATTTCACGGCTTTATTTGACTGAAGACTTTGAGATTCCTCCCCTAGCACTGAACTGTTATCAGCTACTAAAGTTCGGTTTTAACGAATTTCTGCCTAACAGACGAGGTTTCCTGGCCTTTCAAGTACCGTAATCTTTTTAATCTTCTTTTTTGCATCGACTTAATTTTATTTGAATTCTTTATTGCCTAATTAAAACAATCAAGAACCTCTAGCTCTTCTTAAATCGTCGTAAGCAGAGCGGCCTCCCTCGTTGCACTAGCGTAAACAGCGTGGTGATCCTCTTGATGTCGAAAGGGGCTAAGCTAGACACGTTTCGCTGAGTAAATGCTGTAAAAGACGTATCCATGAAATTTGAGAAATCTGTGCTCTTTACTAAACAATCAGATTCTGCTAACGAATTGTGCTATTTTTAGGCATTCCGTCGGGTCTTTAAAAGAAAACCAATCAGCGCTTAGCGCAGTTTGTTAAAGCTTTGTGTCTGTTGAAAATGCAAGTTTTCAAAAAAAATTAACAAGAATGCTAAGAAAATCATTTTTTCAAAGCAAATATACAAGCACAAATCATTTTCAAAAGGAAATCTTTGAATCAGGCGACAAAAACAAACTTCAAATTTGCGTCGAAAAGTCACGTTAAATTATTGGTAATATCACCTGATTTTGGGGCATGTCAACCGGATCGCTATATAAACTAAAAATCGTGCGGAAATCTTCAATAGAAGAAGTAGTAACAGTAACAGTAGCAGAGCAGTAAATCATTCATTCCATTCCACCATTCCAAAGAAGCAAGAAAACCTGAGCCCACTACGAAGGACCGCTGGATTATAGCAACACTTTGTATCGCTGATGGAGTTTTGGTCTCCAAAGGCTGTTTTCACAGCTGAATTTCGATAATCCAATGTTATTAGTTGGCCAAATCTTCTATTTATCGAAGAAAGAATCATTCTCGAACAAGAATTTCAAGTCTTCAATTTCAAATCCAATGGAAAGGAAAATTTTCTCTCTTTCAGAACAACGACGATCTTTCTGACGGGCATAGACCTTCCAGAATATTTAGAAGAGTCACTAAACCTACGAAAAAATTGGTTAGGCGCGTGCATTAGGGAAGTTCAACTAAAACACCCCTAACCTTCTTCTTCTTCTACTTGTATGAGATCTGTTGATCTGTTAATTCCGGTCTTGCCTCCCTATCATTTCCTGTGATGTGGACTGCCAGCTATCTCTCCATCTTTTCGGTGGTCTTCCTGGTGGTCGGTTTCCTGCTGGTTTTCCCTCTAGTACTATGCGGGGTAGTCTGTGTTCGGACATCCTTTTTACGTGGTGATACCATTCCCGTCTTCTTTGTCTTCCCCATCTTACTATATCCTGTATCTCGCATTGTTCTCTGACGTCTATATTTCTTACACGATCTCTTCTAGTTTTACCGACTATCATCCTCATTACCCTCATTTCAGCCACCCGTAGTATACTTTTCGTTTTACCAGTGTCTTCTCTCGTCTCTATTCCATATGTCATTATGGGTCTTATGCATGTTTTATAGATCTTAATTTTGCTGTCCATTCGCATATATTGATTCTTCCATACAAATTCTCTTAGGCATCCTGTGGTTGCTGCGGCTTTGTTGACTTGGCATTTTACGTCCTTAATAGGTTCATGACTGCTGGATATATTTACGCCAAGGTATTTGAACTGCATCACTTGCTCTATGGGTCTGTCCTGGATTACTAGTTTGCATCTAATGGGTTCCTTACTGATGGTCATACTTTTCGTTTTTTCGATGGAGATATTCATATTAAGTCGTTGTCCCACTTGGTATAATTTAAAGAGCTGTCTCTGCAGATCGTCTTCGGTTTCTGCGAGGATTGCGGTATCATCGGCATAGCCCACCAAGCTGATACGTGTATTATTTATTCTGTACCCGATGTTTAATGTTGCCACTTCTTCTATGATTTTATCCATAATGAGGTTAAACAGGAAGGGGCTGAGACTATCTCCCTGTCTGATTCCTCCGGGCGTTGGTATGCTACCTGAGGTGTGTTGTTCTGTTTTAATTTGTGTTGTATTGGCAGTGTTCAGATTGCAAATTGTCTTTACTATATTGGCGGGTATTTGTTTATCAATAAGCATTCGAATGACGTCGCCTAGTTGGACTTTGTCGAATGCTTTAGTGAGGTCGACGAAACAGACGAATGCTGGTGTGTTATATTCTATGGCCTTTTCTTTAATTTGTTTCATGATAAATATTGCGTCCGTAGTCGATCTGCCTTTTCTGAACCCTTGTTGCTCTTCCCTATTAACTATTAGCTTTTCTAGCTTCTCTTTTATTATTCCTGTGAACAGTTTCATAGTTGTGCACAGTAAAGTTATTCCTCTGTAATTTTCGGGCAATGTCTTTTGTCCCTTTTTTAATATAGGAATTGTTATGCTCGTGTGCCAGTCGTTTGGAATTTTCGCTGTACTCAGGATTTTGTTAAATAAAGTGGTAAGTTTTGTTACAAGTTCCGGGCCACCATATTTTAATAGTTCGTTAGGTATTCCATCTGTCCCAGGTGCTTTTCTGTTCTTTAGCTTTCCTAGTCTTTCTCTTGATTCCGTCTCTGAGACGGTTGCGTTTGATGCTGTCCGGTATTCTATTTCTTGTATTTCTTCAGCGTTATATAGTGTACCAAAGTATTCTTCCCAAGTTTCTATTGCGACTCCTTTACTTTAAACATACTCATTCACCGGCTTCTTTCTGTTCTTTAACATTTTCCACACCTTTCTTTGGGCGCCATGTATATCATGATCCATATCGCTTGTGAATTTATTCCAATGCTCCCTTTTGATGGCCTTAATACGTGAATTGACTCGGTTTCTAGTTTCTATATATTCTGCGTGTTTTTGTTGGTTTGGTGTGCTTTTGTATGTTAAGTAGCTTCTTCTTTTTAATTCTGCGAGGTCCTTTACTTCCTGGCAAAACCATGGTTTGGTGTTGTTTGTTGAATTTATGTTTATTTTTCTCTTTCCAATGGATTCTTCAGCCGCTTGATGTATGGTATTTTTAATTTTTGTCCAGCAGGTCTCCACGTCATATGCGTTACAGTCGAACTCCTTCAGTTTGCCTGTTAGTCTGTTTTCATACAGTTTTCGTGTGCTATCCGACTCTAGAGATTCTATGTTGTATTTTTCGATAAAGACTGGTGCTTTTCGGACTTCGTGCGGTCGTTCCAAGACTAACCTGCACAGTACGAGATTGTGGTCTGTTCTCAGGTTAGCGGAAGTCAGGGTCCTTACGTCAAGTATTTGTGTTGGCATTATTCCTTTATTGGTAATTATGAAGTCAATCATTGACTTTTGACCTCTGGTATTCATAAATGTGTACTTATGTTGATCTTTGTGTGGGAAAAAAGTATTAGTAATTCTCATTTCGTTTCTAGCACAGAAATCTATTAAGAGCTCTCCGTTTTCGTTAGTTATAGGTTCATTGTATTTCTGTTTAACGCCTGGAATGATTTCATCTCCTATTCGAGCATTTAGATCTCCGAATATTATTATTTTTTCATTCTTGTTTATGTTTTCTATAGAGTCTTGCAGTTTTTGGTAGAAGTTTTCTGATTCCTCTATAGGTCTTGATATGTCCGGGGCGTATGTGCTAATAAGATGTATTATGGTTTGCTTTAATGTTGGGGATACTTTAAGTATTCTATCGTTGATATATTGTATGTCCTCAATGCATTGTTTATAATTCTCGTGGAGCAGTATACCGACTCCCGAATGGGCTCTTTCATGTTTGGCTTTCCCACTGTGAATTAGGATGTATCGGCCAAATTGAGATGTTCCTTTTCCTTTTCGTTTTGTTTCTGATAGTCCGCATATGTCTATTTTATGTTTTTCCATTTCCATGATTAATTCTTGATATTTCCCATTCCATGAGGTTATATTCCAGCATCCTAACCTAGTGACATTGCGTTTTGATTTCCATGATCGTTTATTCCTTTTCATAGCGTGTGTCGTCATCGTATTGATCAGTCCTGGTTCCGAGGCCGCGTCTTCGGTTCTGTGAGCTCCATGTTTCTTTTACATCGAGCAGGTAGCTAGCCTCACTCGATAACCCTCCTTCTTTACCCGGGCTTGGGACCGGCAGTGGTGCCTTCTGAGCTACTCAATTCACCCATCACACACCACAGGCGAAGTTTCACCGTTCGTGACAATATCCGACGTTCTCCGAGTAGGTTATCATTGCACATCGATAGCTGAAAGGCGGATTATTGTCGAAGAATCCAGGATCGGAATTAAATAGTATCTCTGGGTTTTCAACTTTTTTAAAATAGAGTGCGGACATAAGGAGTACCTGCTTACGGACTCCTAGGTAAGGTTTCAGTACAAAAAGGAACCCAAATTTACTTGTCTTCGGCGAAAGATCGCGTATACTCCGTATACCTGAAGGAAGTTGAGATGGAACGGGATCTGGCAACTAAAGATCGCGAAATATTCATAACATAACTGAGTTTTCCCATAAACAAACAAAAAAATAAATCAAAAAAGAAGTAATTTTTTCACGGAAAATAAATGACCAAAGCCATTCTTATTTTCGTGAAAAAACATAAAGTTCGAGAGAAAAACCTAACCCTCCAGAGACATTACGCTGGATAAAATTGTGATATTTTACTTGCTTGTTCTTTGGAATTGTCCAATTTTCAATACTTGTTTTACCGAAGTGATCACTTACCCATACTTTTTGCGGAAAAAAAAAACGCCTTGCGGCAATAAAAAATTATTAAGACGAGATAGATATTTTTTACCAATAAAAAAAAATCAAAGTTCTTTCAAAATGTTAAGTATCTTTGCGGTTTAAAAAAATTGGCCATAACGAAAAAGTATACTTAAACTGCCTCGCTAATTATCCTATCACCGGGTAATTAGTAATACCAAATCTCTTAATTTTCAAAAATAGACATCTTGAGCATCTCAGCTCACCTCCTAGATGCGCGCTAAAAAATCCCTTTTTAATTTATGGCAAATAGAAAAAATTTCTTTTTCCAAATTAAAGAACATGGCTCAAAATCCACAAATGCCACTTAACAACAGCAAGAAAGGTGAGGCGGCTTGGCTTCTCGCTGGATCGGGCGATTATGGTGGGTCCTCTCCGGCACCCCCTGCGGGGTGCCCCTTTCAAGAAACCCGAACATTTAATGTTCCATTTTATAAACTTAAATCCCATTCGTCAAGGTTCTTTCAATGTGGAATTTCAGCAATTTCTTCGATTCAATGACGAAAGCTGCGTTCAATAAACCTAGGGCCAGCTAGTCCAGGATTATCGCTACCTAGGCTTCACCAAACATACATATAAGAGATACAACCTGGTGGAAATGAACGAATAAATTAAAATTCGGACTTGTGTACGGAAACCAGCAGTAATTTGCTTTCAGATTTCCTTGCGGCATCTTCGAACATTCCTGTACCTGTAAAACCGGTACGACAACGGTACGATAACCGCGAGCCAATGCGATATGTCTGCGCCGCCGTCCGGTTCTGTATCTATGCGCCGTTCCCGCCGACTGCGTGAAGTTTATTTCTTGGAATTTCAAGCGTCTCTATACGTTTATTTTATTTTTATGATTTTTTTTAGGTTCTTGTAGATTATTTCTAAAATACCATTTGTATTAAATGTGTTTAGTGTTTTTTGATAAAATGGAGAAAGGGTAAGATCGATCCATAATTAGCTCTTTATTTTTGGAAGGGAAAACGTGCGACGAAATAAAAGCAAAATTGTATGTTGTTTATGGGGATCTTTCACCATCTATGAAAATTGTGAGATATTGGTACAACGAATTTAAACGTTGCCGTATACTGGATTTTGATGAGTAGCGCTCAGGCCGCCCGGCATACATGGAAATCTTTGAACAGCTTGAGGACTTGATTCTTGCTGATCGCCAAATGACATTATGCAAAGTAGCAGAGGCCGTAGGCGTGTCGTACGGGATAGCAATCAATATTTTACATTATAACTCAAGAATGAGAAAGCTGTTGGCCGGATTGATACAGCGATTGCTCACGGCGAACAACAAGAGGATACGGCTGTCAACTTCGAAGTAGTTTAAGCGAAATTCGCAAGAGTTTATAAATCGAGACGTCACCGTTTATGAAACCTCTAACCGTTACAGCTTATGTACAACAGAGACCAAGCGACAATTAAAACAATGGAAAAGGCAAAGACAGTTCCATCGGCCGAAAAGGTCATGGCTACGATTATTTGGGATTCCAAGGAATTAATCCCCGTGTACTTTCCCTAGAAAGGAAACACGACCATTAGGTGGTATTACAGTGAATTATTTGACAAATTTGATGAAGAATTGGAAGAAACAGAACATCATTTATCTACCCTCGTGTATTAATATACTGATTGCTGAGTTGTAAATCTATTAACATTCATCGTACGAATTAGTGAACCTTGCAAATGATAAAAATACATTATCCCTATATATTTTAAATCATATGAATTTTCTTCTTTAGAAAAACTATGTTCAAATAACAGATTGGCATTTCTGATAAAAACTCTCTTAAAACAAATTGTACATTTCCGGAAGACATAAATAAACTTAAATATTACAACTTGCGGTAATTGTAATTCGAATTTATCGCAGCCTATTATCTATCCTATATAAATAAAGTTATAGACGACGAATAAAATGGTATACTAAAAAATGCATTCACCTATCTTTATTATTATTTCTAACAGCTTTAACATGGTCATTTCTATTTGAAAGTGGCTTTAAGCTAGCAAACTAAAGATAAAACAGTGAGTCAGTAAATGAGAAAGAGATAAGCCAAAAGAGCGGTGCCGCCACAAAATGTCTTTTCCGTCAATGTTATCTGAAACAGTAAACCTGCCTTTAAAATATGATACAAGTGCTTGAAGGTTTAGAAAACGTCTTTAAATGTTCGGAAAATTTAGGAGAGAGGCAGGTTTTCTCGCACGTATGAGACAAAAGGTAAATTATAAAAAATATTTGAAATTTGTATTTAAAAATATATTTAAATAATACCATTTTTTTAAAGAACTGCATTAAAATTAATTTTTTTTTATTCTTTTTCACCATAGGATTGTTGGGCGCCAATAATTTATTTCTGCGTCAGGATAACATTTTACTTGGTGAACTTTGTTGTTTGTTTTTTGACATTTTTGTTATGAAGTAAATTTCGATACATCCAAAGGAAATTTATAACATGAGAGCTTGTGACGATTTGTTCAAAATGTTTTATATCGGTTGAAATTTCTGACAAAGACATTTTGTGTATGTAAAATTAGATACCTATAAACGCAGAAATCTCGGTTGAACTTCTTGTCGCAAGGTAAAATACCTTTTCACGTCTTTTACAATGTTGTGACCATCGAAACCGCCTACTTGCAATATTTTTTATGGTTATAGTGTTTTAAGAATGCTATTGAAGGTAGTAGATATGGTATAAAATATTTAAAATTCTTGTTTTTAGAATGCAACTTGGTGATAGCTTGGCAACGAATTTTTCACACAGAGGTATTTAGTTTAATGTATTCAAATTTTAAGTACTATGCTTCAGTTTTCTTTGCAGTTTCAAAAAATATACGGGTGGCTTTGCGACGGTGGTTACTCTGTCATGTAGTTAGTATTTATTTTGTAACTGCCATCCTTTTCAAAGAGAATATATATATATATATATATATATATATATATATATATATATATATGTATATATATATATATATATATATATATATATATATATATATATATATATATATATATATATAATTTATTTTTGTATTTTAAACTTTTGTTAATATTTTTCTGGAATTTTTTCTTGGGTATAGGTATTTATTTGAAAATCAAAAAACGACAATGTTTCTGGTGTTTCGCTCTAACATAGTGAGCTTCTTCATGTCGAATCTTGAAAGTAGCTTTGTTCGAATTCGAACATACTACCTTCCGACCACAAACAGGTGCATGACAGTACTCTGATGAGTCTAGTAGAGACTAAACATGTACCTCTGCCGTATCACTGTAGCGGGGAGGGTAAGTTTTGACTTTCTTCTCGATATGGTGGTACCGGTAGGCCATCATCTCGATGGTGGTGGAATGGGATAAACTGTGTCCTGTAGCAATTTATTCAAACTGTGAAACTTCTAAAACGAAAAGAAATAATGGACGAAGTTTGCATTTATTGTTTCCATTTTAATTCATCGATACACGGAGCTGCATATAGTTGTACGTTTGCTGAATGTGATTTCAGCACTACGACGGTATAATGTGGATATATCCACTGCTATTGCATCGCACACGGAGGAATCCGTGAAAGCCGCATAAACATATATATATATATATATATATATATATATATATATATATATATATAAATATATATATATATATATATATATATATATATATATATATATATATATATATATATATATATATATATATATATTGTGCAAATAAGTACTCAGACTCATTTTTGGTTGAGACAAAAAGAGAAGAAATTAGACACAGAAAGTATAAAAGATGCATTATAATGCTTAATATACCAGTAGATTTAGTTTAGAATAGGGTAGAATTAGGTTTAGGTATAGCATAAGATGTATTGTTAAAAATATTAGTGTAAATAAACATTTAAAGTCTTAGAAAAGACAATAAAATCCAAAATTTTTGGATAAGAAAAGAATTGGTATATTTTTAAAAAAATTACATATTTTTTCTCATAAAAGTAAAAAGACTACATAAAAGGTATGGTATTAGTTAGAGTAAAGTTCAGTACAAACAAATATATAGGTTAAAATAAATAAAAAGAGTGTGGATGCTTTAAAAAGCTAATAATGAAGTGTAATACATCTTCGATTATCCCATTAGAATAATCACTCGTAAGACACAAAAGTGCGTGAAGTGGAAAATTTAGTGTAAAGTTCAGAGAAAATTACCGCAAATAGTGATAAATAAACACTAACGTATAAAATATAAGAAAAATGCTTTAGTTTTAAGGGTTATTGAATAACTTATATACAAGTTGAAATCATATTTTATATAAAAGCATAGAATGTAAAATAGATTTAATTAGTTTGTAAGGTATATTTAAGCTTAGTTTAAGAAATATTGACGCAAATATATTAAAAAAATTTGCTGAATAAAACTGTAATAACATTAAAGTAGCAATAAATTGTTTGGAGTTTTGATGAACAAAATTTGATAAAAATTGTCATAAATTTGTAAAGTGCAGAATGTTTATTTTTATCAATTTTAATATATAAATAATGTGCCAAAGTAGCTTTTATATATATCAAAATGTCGAGGAAACTCTAAAGTTTAAATATTACAAATTCAAGTAAGCTCAAAAGTCAAATTTCTGTCAATATATTAAAAAAAAATATTAAAATTTAAGTCAAAAATTGGTAAAATAAAAAGGCCATCATAAAAATTCAATTTTCCAAGATATAAAAATTTATCAAGTTGCCTAGTGTTAAAAATTAGACCAATCAGAAAACGAAAATTTCTTATGTTTTGGCCGACTATAAAAAGCCAAGGCGTAGGAATTTTCAAAGGAGTTGAATTAATCATTTTACTGGAAGCACTGCGTTTCTTGAGCTCCCGAAACTTGACACAACCTCAATTTCTCAATTGTTTTTAAAAAAAGTTCTTCCTACGTCACAAGTAAACAAAAGTTTAAATATTTTGTTTTAAGGAGATTATGTGTTACTTTTGTTTTCAAATATAAAGAAATTAATAATTTTTTAAAGCAATTAGTAAAGGTTTATAACAAATGAGATATATTTTGATAAGAAGAATATAGAAGAAAATAATTCGAACTGAATTAAAAAGAACTTGGCCGAACGAGATTTTGAAAAATATTTTTGTCAATTCCTTACTTCAAATGACAACTAAGATTTTTTTTTTGAAGATATGGTGGATTTTTGAAAAACAAAATAAATAAAGTAGCCGGAATTGTGTTTGGTAATATATCGGGACGAAATAAAAAAACATAACAAGGTATTTATACATATATAAGATAAGGCAGTAGAAAGCTTTAATTTTTCTTAGACATTGAAGACTAGTACGAAATATTAACCTAATTAAAAAAAAATAATAATAAATTACAGTTTTGTGTACTAACCTGAGAGAATATAATAATATTTATCATGATATTAGGTTTGAAACAATATTAACATCTTGTATCACAACACAGCACACGATAATTTGTTTAAATTAATAATTATTTCTCTAAGAAATAAATGACGTTTTCCTTGTAAAATAACACTATAGCCACCTAATAGACACTTACAAAATTTAACGTTGCCGATTTGTGATCCAGGTAGTTAAAAGTTAATGTATGGTAGATCAAATTAAATGAAAAGTAATATTGAGTAACAATAGTGTTGCATGAAGGAAATAAGTTTTGACCATTAAATTCCATCTGGAAATCATAATAATAATAATATTGTACCATATTTATTGTTAAATAAAAATTTTGTATCTTGTGTTTTACTCTCTGTGTTTTGCTTGTCTTACTGATATTTAATAACTTCTGAACTCAACTTAGAAGGAGTCAATTTACAGATAGGAACACATCTATATATATATATATATATATATATATATATATATATATATATATAATTATATATATATATATATATATATATATATATATATATATATATATATATATATATTGGAAGGTTAGTTTGATGATAAGTTAGAACACTTGAATATTTGAAAATATTTCAAATTGGTAAAAATATTTCAGATTGGTAAAAAAAAAATTATAATTTTTTTATAATTACTTTTTACCTGGCGCTCAACAACAACAAACATAGCCATACATACATATGCAATAAATACTAATATTTAAATTAAATTTTGGTAATATAATGAAAATTGAAAATATAAATACAGAAGTAAACATGGCAAAATTTTAAATAACAACAAAGTATTCTAAATTTATTTATGGGCATTTTGTGGGTAATCTCAAGTAGTGTAGATATAGCACGTATGCAATTATCGTCGAAATATATATATATATATATATATATATATATATATATATATATATATATATATATATATATATATATATAGATAGATATATACAGTAGCATTTTACCCGTCGCTGCTTCACCCGCAAAATATTTGTTTTATCGTATAAATAAATGGATTATAGATTGTAGAAAAAGTTTCGCTCGTATATTCATGATTTAATTATGTTTAGAATAATGAAAACAATTACCCGTTGCGGCTTCGCCTGCAAAATATTTGTTTTATGGTATATATATATATATATATATATATATATATATATATATATATATATATACATATATATATATATATATATATATATATATATATATATATATATAAATATATATATATATATATATATATATATATATATATATATATATATATATATAAATATAGATTGTAGAAAAATTTTCACTCATAAATTCAGGACTCAATTATGTTTAAAAAAATAAAAACAATTATTTGACTGAATTAGTTGAATGTTATGTAATACCATCCCGAAAATCATGTAATTTTACATATTTTTTTATCATTTTCACCCTTTCTAATAAAGATATCGCAAAATTCTTTCTTATTGTTAACTTATAACATATCACAAATGACAAATGGGTATGCGAAATTTCAAGTAAATATTTTTAACCGTTAAATATATATATATATATATATATATATATATATATATATATATATATATATATATATATATATATGTTATATTGAAAACCTCTTTTTCTTTTTATAAGTAGGTAAAAAATAAGTTTTAGGTTAAAATTTTTTAAATATTTAATATTGAAATACTTATATTTTGAAAGCTGATTCGAATATTTCTAGCTCTATTTATGTAGCTGACGATTTTGTAGATTTCTTGAAAAGAGGTGTTTTTACGCATGACAAAAAATCTTCTATAATTGAAAATAATTCCTTGTAAATGGAATTGTTGATAATTAGTGCAGAATGCTAAACTAATCAGGTGTGATATTTGATCGAGTGAACATCACTTTTTCAACTGAATATCTAATTCAAGATTTATTAGCGTGTAATCTAATCCGAAACCGCAATACAGGTTCGTCGACGACATCTCTAGAAGTTCCTGCTATAATTTTTTTTTGTTATTTTAATCCGACCTAACCTGACTAGCAGTAATATGATGTTTTCTTTAGAACTAATCAGGTGAATAAATTGCTACTAATAGCGTTTTCTTGTTAACATTTTAGTTGTTTTATACAGAAATGACCTATTTCGTTAAAGCTATTTTTAAAGAAAACTGTTATGTTGACACGAACTATGCCTATAAGCATTGTGTATAATTTATAGTATAGCTTAACCATGTATACTTTAGGACAAAGCAGATCTTCAATATACCGAGTATTTTACAGGGTAGTATTTAGGACTGAGAGGGTTTCTGGGACAAAGCTGCTGCGAAACTTTCATGTAATAATGACTTATTTGTTAACATATGTTGTAAATATGAATATTTTCTCGAGGTTTATTTGAATATTTTATTATTTTTAGATATCTGTAAGGTTATGGTTTTAATTTTTCTTTCAAGCAAAAAAAAAAAGGAAAGAATGTATATAAACAGTTTATTAGATTTGCCAATTCTGGCCATTTTCCTTTGTTTGCTTCACATACTTTTATTAGTTGTTGACGTTAAATATCCGAGTTGATCTTTTTTCTAGTTGCATTATTTATTACTACTCGTACCCTTCAAAATAAGCTGAGACGCCACCTATGATTTTTTCTTGCATTACGGCCATTTTAAGTTGTGAAATATATCCCAACGTCATGAGCATTCACATTAACCCTTTGACACATACATTTTTCTACTGTATAGATTTCTCTCGAGAATTTGTACTTATGGGCTTCTGGAGTCGCTGAGTATGAATATAATGTCAGAAAATTGAAATTGTCATTTCTAAGATGGCGAATGGAAAATGGCTTATCAAAATTTACAAAAAATGATATTGGCATCTAAAAAAATTTCATCTGGGGGAGTCACTGATTATGAATATTATGTCAGAAATTAGAAATTTTTATTTTTAAGATGGTGGATTCAAAATGGAGGATTGATAGTTGCAAAAAAAATATCGATGTCTAAAAATCCACTAACCTGTACTTAATCTAGTCGTAACTTTGCAAGAAAAAATCTTAACTAGCGTAGCATTAATGATGCTGGTGTGTCCGATGGCAGGTCCGTGTGGCCCGTTTTTGAGTGATTTTTGTCCCAGGCAACCGAGTCACACGTTATCAACGGTCTTATTATCGCAGTATATAGCCAGTGTACAATATGTGGTTTTAATCCCCATGTTTTTTTCTAATGCCCTTTTTGCTCTCATGATGGATTACACCTAGGTACCTAATTTCCTGGCTCATTTGCAGTTGTGTATTAAAGTAAGTTGGTCGTTTTAATTCGCCCAACGTCGTTCTTTTAGTGAAGGGTTTGACTATAGTTTTTCCAGGATTTACCCTAAGATATTGCTCCTTAGTGCATCACTCCTCCACTGTAGTCAGATTCCGATACTATTTTGCTATATTTCCCCACGATGATTATGACTAGATCATCAGCATAGCTCTAGGAAAAAACCTTAGTCATTGAGGTTTTCGAGAAGTTCGTCGTTAAATATTGTAATTGGAATTTGAAAAATTTAATGTTGTCTCTTTAATTAATTTATTATTTTAATAATAGCTAGCTGAGAGGGGCTTTTGCCTCGTCTAACCCTTCATAAATCGAATAAATGTGGATGTGTGTCACACGTTACTGTTCTATAAGAAGATTCTGTGGAAGGAAATAATATTTTATAATTTGTTTATGATGTTTGTAGAATGCTTTTTATTTTAATTTGCAATGTTATGACTGATGATACCCAGTGAGATTAAACGTCTATAAATAATTACGTTTACTGATATGCATTATGTTACCGTTCCGCAGCAACTATTGTCGCTAATCTTTTTTTCGGAATTTTGACCGTCTGTCCTTGAGTTAATTGAAAGGATACGCCCGCAAAATTTTATTATAAGTGAGGGGCTTTTTGTCGGAAAGTTTATTGTAACAATTTTTTTTGTCTTTCATTAATTTCATTGATTAGTAAATGTTACTTAATCGCACAAATTTTCATTAAAAAGATTTACTAAATACGGTTATGACGATCTTTTCAGATTTTTAAAATCATTGAAAAACTAAAGGGAGGCATAGTAAAATGTTTATGTTTAAAACAATTTAAGACTGAATTTAATTAAATGTTATCCTCTAATTTACTAAAATGGTTTAACTTTAAAACAGGTCTAAGTGGACAGCAGAGGTTTTAAATTGACAAATACAACAATAAGTCGAGCAGCTTTTGCATCTTAGAAATACAAAAATAAATAATCGTTTGTATTTATTCCCGAACCATCAAAAATGGAAAAATTTGTTTATTTTCGGGAAACAATTATTCTTCTTATTAATTACAAGATTTTATTTCCAGTTTTTTTTTAATTTTTCCCTGTATAAGCCTTTATTTGTTGACATAGTAATCTCATAAACAAAACAAATCCGGCTAAGTAGAAGATTTAACTTCCATGGCAACTAGATCTGGTGTAAGTCTTAAATCTTCTTAGTGAATCTGGCTGTTAAAGTTAAATATAAACCCATCTGAAGGTTCTAGTAAATATTAAGCTCACAATTGAAATAAAAAAAAATTGGAAAAAATAATAAAACAATAAGATAGGTCTACAAGGCTGCGTTGTTGGGAATGTTGTTATTTTCGAGGAATTACGTCAGTTTGTGATATTTGAGGTTGTTCTCGAAAAATATTGTTTTTGCTACTTTTGAAGTTATGTAGAGGACGCACATCATTTTTTTGATCTTTTTTTCTAGTTGCATTATTTATTACTACTCGTACCCTTCAAAGTAAGCTATTGAGTCGCCACCTATGATTTTTTCTTGCATTACGGCCATTTTTAGTTGTGAAATATATCCCAACAACGTCATGACCATTCACATTAACCCTTTGACACATACATTTTTCTTTCGAAAATTTGTACTTATGGGCTTCTGGAGTCGCTGAGTATGAATATAAAGTCAGAAAATTCAAATTTTCATTTCTAAGATGGCGAATGGAAAATGGTTTATCAAAACTTACAAAAAATGATATTGGCATCTAAAAAAAAATCATCTGGGGGGAGTCACTGATTATGAATATTATGTCAGAAATTAGAAATTTTTATTTTTATGATGGTGGATTAAAAATGGCGGATTGAAATTTGCAAAAAAAAATATCGATCTCTAAAAATCTACTAACCTGTACTTAATCTAGTCGTAACTTTGCAAGAAAAAATCTTAACTAGAGTAGCATTAAATGATGCAACTAGAAAACAAAACAAAATTCTGTACATCTTGGACATAACCTCAAAAGTAGTAAAAAAAATATTTTTGAGTACGTAATCTCAAATATCTTAAAGTTCTGACCGCGGATTTGGATTAGAGGCAGCAAATTACTTCGGAAATGACCCCTGTTGCCCAAGAACAATCATGACCCCATTTTTTGTAGACCTGTATAATTAGTGCCTAATCAAACCTCAGAGATATATGAAAACAAACTCGTATGATTATTTAAAATGATCTTATCTCCTGGAGATTAAAAATACATTTCTCTCTAAGAGGCAATAAAAGAAATAGTCTAACCCTTAAATTCAATTAAATTTGACCATCATCCATACACTCGTTTGCAGTATGTTACCCTACACCCACTAAAATCCAATTAACTCTAAAACTAAAACGAATTAATTAGCTTACCATACAGTGGTCCAATAAAAAGCAAACGAGTAAAGCTCAAAATTACTTTTATTTTAATTTTTTCGCCATTTTCTTGTTATGTTTAATTAATTCTTAAAATAATGTTGGGAAATATAATTAAATATATTGAATTTCAGAGCATTTTTAGTTATTTATGGAAGAAAATATACATATATTTAATTCTATATTTTGAATATTTCATTATCGGTATCTAAGTATCTAGGAATGCCTAAAAACTGGTTGAAGTCTTCATTTCTCAATTAGAATAAAAACATTTTTTAATCGCCAAAGGAAAAATATGATCAAGATTATAAGAATAAAGGACGAAGTTCTTATTATAAGAAGATTTTTAAAACCCTCTTTCTCTGTTAAAAATTCGGAATATGTTCCAGAAAACTTGCCATCGATGGTCAAGTTTTGGTTCTTTAGAGATAATATAGCACAATTTCTTGAATTTTATTCTATTACTGAAAAGTATATAAGTCCTAAGAAACTCTAAAATAAGATAGGTTCACAGTTTCCCATCTTGAGATTTCTCTCATTAAAGTTTAGTAAATTTCATGTGTTTTACAATCAGGAAATTGGGAAAATTTATTTAGATTGTAGATTATTAGATAGATAGATAGAACCATATAATGATAGAATTTATGTGTAGAATAATATTTGGTAATTAATTATACCTCATTAAGAGCGAAGAATAAAGTTTTTTTGAAATTTAGAATTGAACCTTTACATGTCATTTAGCAACAATTTTTTTTTAAGTTATTGAACCACTGTGCGGCTGTACAAAAGTACAAACGCACGACATATCATTTAATTAAGCACCCTTGTAATTGGCCAGGGATAATTTATGAGATCACGTCACGTGCCTTACCCGAGCCTCACCATCTGTGATCCAATTTACTGACCCAACTGTTATCGTGTCGGATGGACGTCACATTGCAGAAGGTGCGTTATTGTTTTCGGTTGTCTTTTGTCTTATCCTCTATGGCTACCTGAGTCCAAGAGGTGTTTCCTTAATTACTGACCCACCTGTTACTTTGGCGACGAAGTGATTAGTAGACCGAGAAGGGGATGTTATTGTTTCTTGGTTTGTTGGTTTCAGGTTGGGTGATTTTGAGAAGTGTGCTTATTTGGTTGATAATTACACTAGAATTTTGAAAAAGTAAATGACAATAATGTTGAAGTTAAATGAAACCTACGAATATTTAGTAAAGTTATGTTGTTGGGTTTACATTTGCAAAGCATTTTTCTACGTTTCGTATGTGATTACGTGAGGTATCTTCTGAGATTTTTATTCCTTGGGTGCATGCAATATTCTAAAGTGATTATCTTAAAAAATTCCTTGTGCGATCGAAGTTGACCAAAGAAATTCATTCCGATTTGATGAGATTTAAAATGAATAAAAATGATGACTTTTCGTTTGTCTGGAATACATTAAGTCCAAATTTAATTATCTTACTTATCAAAACCATAAATGTTTTTATTTTACCTTAGAATTTTGTTTGTTTGGAAACATCTTGTCAGATTTTTATCGTTTTTGGGATGATGAGAAGCTAAAAAACATCCAAAAAATTATATCATACTGAACATAAACGAAATATACTTTTACATATTGATGTTGTCTACGAAAACAATGGCAGCTAACCAGTATGCGATGAATAAAAATTACGTCTGAAAATGTGCGGCGTAAACTATGATTTTATAAAATTATCGGTGTAAAAAATTACATTTTTGTAATTTCGAAGAAAATAATTACGCCTTCACAAGTGCGCCGAAAATTATTACGATTGCAAAAATGCAGCAAAAAAAAATTACGCATCCACAAATACGACGAAAACTATTGTAATTTTGAAAATGTGGCGGAAAAAATGACACTTTTAAAAGTGCATCGAAAACTATATAATTTTTAAAATACGGTGAAGATAATTTGCTCCACATTTTAAAGACGTAATTTTCTTCGTCTCACATTTTAAAGAAGTAATTTTTTTCCTCATATTTATTGATGATGTAATTTTTTCGCCACATTTATTAAAGATGTATTTTTTTTTTCGCCGTTATGCCGTTTGACATTCTAGTTTTGGCCGCATATATGAAGAAGGGATGATTTTCGCCGTTGTTTTATAAATATATTTTTTTTCATCGCAAATCTTTTGCCGCTATTTTTTTTAAGGGTCTTTGTCTCCGTGCGCATTATCGACGTAGTGTTGAAAAAAGTCTAACTTTTTAATATGTAATTCATATTATTCTTTAAAATTATTATTCTTTTCAACGCACCTTTGAATGGTTAAAAATGGTGAAAAATGATGAAAAATAGTGAAAAAAAATTATATGTATAATGAAAAATATTTTTCATCGCACTTTTTCAAGAATCACTTTTTTTGTCGCAAAATTTTGAAATGTAATTTTTTTCACCGCTTTTTTATAGCTGTAATAGTTTTCATCGCACTTTATGAAGTGTCATTCTTGTCGTCGCAATATTTCTACTGTATTTTTTTTTCACCGCACTTCTATTGTAATAGTTTTCGTCGCAATTTTTGAAATGTTATTCTCTTCGTCGCAATGTTTTGAAATATAATTTTTTCACCGAACTTAGTAGTTCTAATAGTTTTCACAGCACTTTTCAGTAAGAGATTTGTTTCGGCGAATATTTTATACACACTTTTTTGCGTCATATTTTTAAAATCGTAATAGTTTCCGCCGTACATTTTTTAGATGTAGTTTTCTTCGTCGAATATTTTAAAGATGTAATTTTTTTCACCGTTATGCCGTTTGACACTCTAGTTTTCGTCGTGGTTTTATTAATGTATTTTTTTCACGAAATATTTCAGCGTCACTGTTTTCGTGGACACTATCGATATGTCTTTTGATGATTTTCAAATTCATTTCAATCATTTTACGGAGAAATTCGTTGTTAAACATTTCAACTGTAGAAAAATTTCGATTTTATTCCCAATTTTTTTAAATTTATCTTGAAGTAGTAAGTCCAGTTTTAATTGTCTTACTTGATCAAAATGGTGTAAATTTCTATTTTACTCCGCAGTTTTGTTTATCTGGAAACATTATGTCAAATTTGTGTTGACCGAGCTAAAAGGTCTGCAAAATATATATTTTCATGTTTTGATCTTTATTGTCAGACACATTTATGCCTGAATGTAGAGAAAAAGATTGTCATAGAAATATAAAAAAATTATATTTATTTTAATAAAGTGTTACTGGAAGTCCATCCAACAATATAGTAAAAACTAACCCCAAAAGATAGTAACGTTAAGATAACCGATACACAACATAGGTGTACAAGGTTCTGTTGTTGGGCAGCTGAGGGTCATTTCCGAAGTAATTTACGAAAAATATCCCAACAACGTCATGAGCATTCAATTAACACTTTTAGGCATACACTTTTGTACTGTAAACATTTCTCTAGGAATTTTATACTTCGGGGTTTTTGGGGTCGCTCAGTATGAATATGAAATTTTCATTTTCAAAATGGCACATCAAAATTTACAAAAAATGATATTTATATCCTAAAAATTTTGCTTAGGGGTTTTCGGAGTGGCTGATTACGGATATTATGCTAAAAATAGAATTTTTTATTTTTAAGATGGAGCATTCGAAATTTGCAAAAAACGATATTGGTCTCTAAAAAGCTACTCACCTGTACTTAAAATGGCAGTAATTTTGCAAGAAAAAATCGTAAGTGACCACTTAATAACTTATTTTGAAAGGTAAACGTAGTATTAAATGATACAACTAAAAAAAGACTAAAAAAATTTTGTGCATACTGCACATAACCTTGAAACAAGCCAAATAATCCATTTTTCGAGTACACAACTGAAAATTCTGACCTCGAGAATTTGGATCTACGCAGCTTCATGACTCCCATCTGCTCGAATGAATCTATCATGAATCATGAATCATTTATTGTAGACCTGTCGTAAATGTCAGAATAACGCTAAGATTTATTTTAGATTTTCTCGATAGCCGTTTAAATCCCGTTGATATAGCATGACAAATAAGTTTTGTTGTCTGTCAAATTTAAATATATTGGTACCACCTAAAGTAAAATGGTGTAAAACATTAACCCCCTAATTTACTAACATGGTCTAATTTTACAACCGGTCTAAGTTGAGAGTAAAGGGTTTAAATTGAAAACTGCAACAATAAGTCAAGCAAGTTTTCAACCTTAAAATTACCACAATAAAAAAAACGAGTTTATTTCTTCGTAATCTTCAATTAAAGTCTTTTTATTATTTACTGGTGAGTTTTATTTGACCCCAGTGCTCACTTGCGACTCTATATTCACATTCAAATTGGAGTTTAAATTTCGTTTATTTAAATATTTATAAGAGCGAGTTAGAAATTAGTTCCTAACAACATCGTGGAAGGTCTCTGCATTCAGCCTAGCTACAGATGTAGTGACGCTCTGAATAACCCACTTCACTCTCCGGCATAGGAGTCAGCTAGGCATTTGGCTCGCTGTCGCCGCTACTAATAGGCATGATGACTGATTTTGAAAAAATACTCCACGATGTTTTTACGCACCTACTTTATACAAAATAAATCTTATTTCCGCAAAAAATTTTTATTTTGAAGGAAAAATTGACCTTTTTAAAATACAATTTAAATTTCGCACCAAAACGCTAGAATAGTAATGGCGTCCCTCTGTGACGTCACCATTTCGTAAACACTTAACAAGTTGCATCTTATTGCTTGTTTCGATTCATATTTTCCGTTATTTTGTGCGATAATCATGAATTCTAATGTGTATCGATGGTGTGCAATTCCTTGATGTAGTAATACATCGATAAAAACTCCAAATAAGTTATTTATTAACGTGCCAATGAAGAAAAATATCAGAAATACCTGGCTAAATCTTGCAAGGCGAGACCCAGCTTCTGCATCTGTTAATTCAGTATTTTATTTCTGCGAAGATCATTTTGATTTATTTTATAAAAATAAGTGGCGAAGCTCGCAAACAAAAGGTAAATATTTGTCAATAACACTGTCGATCCCGTTTGAGGTTAGGTTTCATTTCTTTATTACTGTATTATATTTAAAATTCCTAACTAAAAGCTTTTTCTTTTTCCAGTTCCCAAATGATATGTAAAATTATACACAGTACCATGTAACGGGTTCAGTTTTACAAGTGCTCATAAAGTCAGGGTGTATATCCACAAAATTTGAATGCTAACCAGGCAAAAGCAAACGAACTTCTGACACCGCTGAGCGTCTCTATGCTCTCAAACAACAAAGAAGGTGTCTAATTGAAGAAAGTGAGAAAGATGTAGCACAAACAAAACCACCTACAGAACATTTAGAACTCGCAAGCACTTCATCAGAAAGTTCAGGTACGCACCCATTGCTTTTTTATACCGTTTATACCTGTTTTATTGAATTCAAGTATATATCTTTTCTGTTTGCCGGTTTAATCATAACATTATAGGTAGTTATGATTTCAAACAGTCTTTGTGGTACCTATTATTATTATTATAATATTGTTATAGTCTGTTGCAAAGATTATAGTACATAATAATGTGTAAATAGTTACAGTTTGTTCACAAGTACTTATTTTTACTTTTTAGCTTTGCACACAATTGAAGATCTAGAAGCACATACCACTTTTTCAAAATCAGCTGATAAATCAATACAAGTATATATTATACAAATTTAGAAGTAAAGCTGTCCAGGCTGAAGTTAAAACAGTGCACCAGTTAACCTCGCTCCAGCACTAAGGAGTCGATTCTTGCCAAATTTGAGCTATTGGTCTTGATAAATCCTTGTTCCATGACGTTGTTGTACATTTGGCAGCACGAAACTGACACATTTGATAGTGTTATCCACAAAATATCTAATTAACGGTGCAAATAAAGACAAATTCGAACGATAAAGGCGATAAACAATGCCTGAATACGATAGTGTGACGTCACTCGCTTCTGACTGGTGTTCGATCTAATATGGCCGATTTCCATATTTTGTGTTTTTATTTTTACTAAAATAAATATAATCTCGCTTGTAATCTAAAAATAAATGTGTTTTCTAGAATCTGTATATCCTACATAATTACTTCCAGTTATAATTTCAGTGATCCTTCGTTACAGTCATCCACCTAACTGTGAGGTTTTGGCGTAAAATACCAGCTTAGCAATCTGAAATAGGACGTGACAGGCATATACACTGTTTAATCTTAAATATAAAATTATGGGGGCATTCTTCAACTGAATCTTACCAATGAATAAATAAATCCTACAACACGCTTAAATCATACTATTTATTAGCAAAGGGGTGCCCCAGGATTTTCTATTCACAGTGAAACTATCGAATCAATTATTAACGATAACAAGATACATAAGTCCTTTTTAATTCCAGAACTGGGTAGTATGCAGAAGAATAAAAACTATTTTTATATTTCTTAGTGCAAAAAAAGGTAAGTGGTATTACTTCAACAATTTTAATTTCTGTTTTTAATACAATGAATTTGAGATTTCCATTAGTAGGTGTCTTAAATGATTATTTGGTGTGCATTTGTCTATAATTTTCAAACATATATTATTTTATCAAAACCATAAATATTTGATAACCCCAAAGTGACTATAAAAATCTAACATTAACGCATACCAAACCACAAATATGGTCAACCCATTACGGCAAAATCTTAACTAATACCACAAGCAAGGACGGCAATAAGCTACTTTTTGTTCTTTTGTCTCCGCCAATATCACTTTCAGTGCCTACCTGGATCCAAGGAAGTGTTTTCCTTAATTGGACACCTGTTGTAGATTAGCACATGTTTCAAGAATGCCGATTTTTACAAGTACTTTTATAGATGTTATAGTAGCTATTTTGTCTATGACAGCACAGTGTTGGAGAATAAAATTGGTATATTTTTAGATTTTTTATTTGGATATTTTTTATATGGGTTGTTATAACACATTTCCGACGATTCATATACAGGGAACGATAAAATAAATTATATTGCAAGAAAATAAAGTTTATATAGGATTTTTGTACGACTTTATGTTTACTACAGAATTATTTTAAAATACCTAAACGTATCTTTAACATTTAGTAAAAAATTGTAAATTCTCTTGTACAGCATTTATTCTAAAAATGTTATAGGAAGAAAACTAAATAAAAATATAGGTTTTAGATGCATTTAGTATCATCTAAAGATGTTTACTTACTTTATAGACCATAAATTTAATTTAACCACCTGTTTCACAGCAGTCTTCGCACCAAAGCAAGAATTTTATACCCACAGCAATTCCTCGTATTACACATCTTTCTGGCCTTCAGCATTCCTGTGAGACAGTCAGAAGCCACCCATAGTTTGCTCGCTTTAAAAGAAAAGAAGACAAAAGATGTCACTTAGTACCTTGTTCTATGCGTACGTGCAGGCCTATTTACATTTTACCACCCACATTAGGAAGACACTTGGCTTCGGACTTACGGTAGGTAAAAAATGGGTGTATTTTTTTTATTATATCAAGAATTTTAATTTTTAAGCGACTTCTAAAAGAAGGAGGTTCTCAATTCGTCCAGTAGGTATGTTTTTTTATGTATGTACACCGATTACTCCGGAACGGCGGCACCGATTTGAATGAAATTTTTTACATGTTCAGGAAGTTGCTGCGGTGGTCCTATATTTTTGGACGAAATTGGTGCAGTAATATCCAAGATGGGGGAATATTTAGGGTCGTACACAACGAATTAGAAACTATTTAAAAAAAATTCAATACGGCGGATCCAATATAGCGGACAAAAAAATTTAATTATGTCTGATTTTCTCTAAAACTGGTGTGGGGGGAGTTTTCGGGGTCGCACATAATGAATCCAAAATATTTATAAAAAATTCAATATGGCGAATCCAATATGGCGGACAGAAAACCAGTTTTGTCCGATTTTCTTCAAAATTGGTACGGGGGAGTTTCCGGGGCCGCATATAACGAATCTGAAATTATTTAAAAAAAATTCAATATGGCGGATCCAAGATGGCGCATTAAGGATTCTACATCTCCCGATTTTGTCTAAAATCAGTATTGGGGTATTTTTGTTAGTGTTAATTATGAATTTAAAAATATTTTTTGAAAAACTCAATCTGGCAGATTCAATATGGTGTCCTAAAAGTTTACATTTTTCGATTTTCTCCCAAAATAATATTGAGGGTGTAAATTATGAATTTAAAAATATTTTTTCAGGATTCAATATGGCAAATTCAAGATAGCGGACTAAAAATTTTACATTTTTCGATTTTGTTCAAAAGTGGGACTGAATCGTTTTTGAGGATATAAATAGCGAATATAAGTATAGCGGATGCAATATGATGGGTTGAAAATTTTAACTTATTCGCATTTTTTCAGATTTGGTATTAGAGGGTTTTCGAGGTCGTGTATTACGAATATGAAGTTAATTTTCTACAACTATTAGGTTGATAAGATACAATATGAGGGACAGAAAATTTTACATATTCCGATTTTGTATAAAATTGATATTGTGGGGTTCTTGAGGCGTATACAGCAGTATAAAATATATCGAGCTAAGAAATTTACATCTCAGGTTCTTTAAATATTGATATTGGAAGGTTTTGGGGCCTATATTACCAATCTAAAATTAATTTGAAATTTAAAATAGTGAATTTACTATTACAGACTAAATATTTGTTTGACACAATTTTACTGGTATATGGAAAACTCTTAAGAACCAAAGAATTTTTAGTGGTTCTTTTTAGGGTGATTTACAACTTTGGATAAAATGGATGCTTTTTTGCCACCTTTGAGTCATTGCGAGGTACACTAAGCTCGATTAGTACTTAGTTTAAATAATTTATGGATATGATAATGAATTCTAAAACTAAAAATAGAAAAATACAATTTTTATAAAAAAATTGAGCCGACTTCTAAAAGTGCGCTAAAAAGTGAAAAATAACTATACATTTTCATATGAAATTGAACTTTTTGAAGTCGGCGCCAAATTATTTGTAAATGAAATAAATAACTACTAATATATACAAATTATGGTAAGAAAGCAATTACAAATAAAGCATTTTTAATCTGTTTATGCAAATCACATTTTGTCAGGTATTAGTTTGGAGCCGACTTCAAAAAGTTCAATTTCATATAAAAAATTATATTTATTTTTCACTTTTTAGAGTACTTTTAGAAGTCGGTTCAATTTTTTAATAAAAATTTTATTAGCGATATGTTTTGAGGAGCACAATATACAGTGCATTTCTTTTAACGTTCGGCTAGAGATATTTTTATTTTTTTTAGTGATTCTTAGAAAATATTACATGTATTAATCCCCAAAAAAGAGCTTTAAATAAACAAAATGCAGTTTTTAAGTATCTTATATTTATTGTTATTACACACCTTTGTGGAAGATTATAAAAGCGAAAATGTCTTGCTGACAGCGATGTCACTGATTGTTGATCTTTTTCAAAGGTGTGTAATAACAACAAATACGAGAGAATTAGAGAGTGTACGTTTTTTTTTTTAAATTAAAGTATTTTTGCTGGATATTTCCTAAACATTTTTGTAATGTATTCTTAAGGTCTCAGATTTAATTTATTTTATTGGGGTATTAATATTTACTACATAAAACTATACATTGTATAAGTTTATTATATATACATGGGGGCTCATATTCTCAAAACAAGTGCATGTTCTTATTGAGGAAATATTATAATTATTTTCCAACTTTTCCAACCTAAAATTTCCGAAAGCTACTTCGTGTAGTCGTCGAAGTTAGTTGGGGTGTTAAAATTATAATTTTGTAATCTTTTATAAATATTTACCTTAATAATAGCTTGATTTATTCTAAATTTGGTACTTTATGGTTTTTTATATATATTGCAGACGGCGCCACCAGCAGTTCTTCGTCTACATCCAAAGCTTCATAACTTTTTTGTACTTCGATATAGTAAAGTTCTAATTAAAAATTCTTATTCCTCTACATCTTTTATTCAAAAAAGTTATAGCTAGTAGGTTTCGCTTCGAGCAACTATTTCTGAGATAATCAAATTTAAACGATTTATTCCCCACTGAGACTGATCGCAGTCCCCTTCACACTTTATTCAGGCTTAGGACTAATCCAAGAAATTTGGAGCGTTTTTAAGTGCCAACAGACCGACAATAATAAAATTTACATAGCAACGGCCTAACAATGATAAGTATCGTCATTAATTAAATGAAACAATTCAATTTGACAAACCTTTATGGTTTAATTTTATAATTTATCATTATTTTTCGTTATAGCTGAATATTACACTAGCACAGAGATGACCGTTATGATGTTAGTTATGGTTATTGCTGAGGAAATAGTTAGGAATCCGTGAAAGTAGGGATAAAAAGATTTACAAATAGATGTGTACCAAAACACTAAATATTGACGCCGTGTTGTTTCAGCTATGATTGATTATGAACGGAATCTTACTATTATAACACTGGAGATTGGGGAAGAAATTTTAGAATGAATCTGAACACCAGACATTTAGGTTTGGAATTTACCGTTTACAACGATATAGTAAATAGAACATTAAGAGAACAGCTATTGCATCCCTCTCACCTCCAGATAGTAGAAGAGCTTTTACTTATTGACCTTGAATTCAGACTAGGCATCGATCGATTCGTTATGGAGAAACCATGTTGTTGCTTTATGAGAAAGGTATGACAAATTTAAATAATGAACAAGTTTATGCTGACGAAAACCTGTATGCAATTAAGGTTTTATATTATCAACATGAATTTAAAATTAGCATATTGGCAGCGAGTATTGATGAATTTATTATTGCTCCTGTCATTTTACTGTCCCGTTTAATTGGTTTGAATTATTTAAAACACCTAGTAAATTTCCCAAATTTCATGGATTATCTTCCACTGGCTGCTAGATAAACATGTGGCTCATGTACGACGGTGCGTCCCATACTTCACATTAAATGTTAGAAATCATTTAAATGAGTTTTTCAAAATTGATAGAACGTCAGAGGAAATGATGCTTCTGCAAATTGGTCACCCCGCTCACAAGATTTAACGCCTCTGAATTACTTTTTAAGGGAAGTCTTAAACATATTGTATACTGTAAACCTGTGAATACAGAAGAAGAATTGTGGGCATGAATAAAAAATTCAGCAAACACTTTATGCTTAAATGCAGAGATGATGGAAAGGATGCAATTCAACTATCTTCATTACCTTTACTGATCTGTAAAAGTCTATTATTATTTGGCATTCGAGAGAGGGTACGCTAATTTTTATTCTAAACGCCCCAGAATAGTACTCAATAATAATTGAGATATGCTCCATCTCAAAAATTACCGCTACATTTATTTATTTACCAAAAAGTGAAAAAAAAAATTAAAAGAGAGAAAAGAGTTTCATAATTAAACTTTCTACAAGGTAGACTTAGTTAGAAATCTCAAAATTTATTACCCTTTTTGCAAAATAGTAATAATAAAAAAAGCATAAAAAATAGCTTTTTCGACAACTCCCATTTTCTGAGGACTTTTATATTTGGGGAAAAGAACCTCATGTTATAATAAAACAACATGCTAATTCTCATAAAATGGATTCGATAGTTTTTGCATAATAATTTTGCAACCCAATTTTTTTCAAAAATGGAAAATTTTTCAAATTTGATTTTTAAATCGGAAAGTCAAGGCTCAAGCTTCAACTGCTTCTTTTTTAAGAATTAAAATTGAATAATTAGGTCCCCCTTAGGAGTTGTTTAAAGTTATTGTTAAATTTCTTGCTTATAAATAAATTGAATATCTCCGCGAATTTTTATCGAAAAATTTTTCTCAAAACATGGTTTGAAATTATTCGGAAGACGCTTTTTTTTGAAAAAAATTTTTGTCAATTGGTTACCAATATACATGATTTATAAGTTGGTAGACGTTTACATGAATCTATAAACAATTTAGGGCTGATTCTTAAACCATTAACTTCGTTTTTCCGAGTACTTTTCTGATAAAAATGTTCACATGTTTACGTTATCAGCAACATGAATGAAAATGAAAAAGAAAATCGTCTACGCGTGTGAAAAATGAATCTGTAGGTTCAAAATACTTAAGTGCAAAAAAAGTCATTATTTTAGTTTCTAATGAAGGAATTTTGATATTTTTTGTTTAAACTGATGTCACTTGAATAGATGAGTTCAAATATCACTATACCGAGTGTCCATTATGCGTTCTTTGTGCTATAAACAAATTACGTCATATGCATTATATGCACTGCATACTGTAACTTATGGTATGTGTTTTTTTTTAAAGAAAAAGTTTGTTGATTTATAAATTTTAAGTTACATCAATCAAAATACATTTGATTGTAATCTCAAAAATTGTTTAAACAATAACAGCCATATTCACTAAGAAGATTTAAGAGTTAAACCCGATCTAGTTGCCTGGAAATTTAAATCTTCCAGTCGGTCAGTTCTGTTTTGCTTATGATATTGTTATAATTTATATTACATAGGTCAACAAATAAATGCTTATATAGGGCTATTAAGGATAAGAACCTTGCGATAAAGCCTTGAAATATTTAAGGAAAATAGTTGTATACCGAAAATAAATAAAATTCTTCATTTTTGCAGGATCAGTAATAAAACAAAATGACTTTTTATAGGTGTATTCTTAGGTTTAAAACTTGCTTGACTTACTGTTGCTCTTGTTAGTTTAATTCCTCTGCTGTCACTTTAGGACAGTTCTAAAATTAAACGATGTTAGTGAATCCGGCTGTAATTATTTAAACAAATAAATGAAAAAAAAATGTTCTGAAGTTACTTTGTACAGTTAACATAAAAACAAAAAAATGATTTTAAAAAAGTATGTAAACAAATTCATATACTCTAAGTTATGGGGATACAATAGTTTTAAAAATATTCGAAGATATAAATTTTGACAACTTGTATCTCGGTAACCAATTGACAAAATTTAAACAATTTTTTTTTAAAGAATCGTCTTTTCGAATACTTTGAAACAATGTTTTTAGAAAAATCTTTTCTCAATGAATTGGTTAGATAAACAATGTGTAAATTGAACGCTTACTTCAAAGGTTATTGTGTGCTATTTTCCCCTAGTAGACTAGTTTTGCCTATGATATTGCAGTAAAGTGAGAAATTTTATACCCACTGTAAAAGATTGTAAATCATTTTTGTAAATTTAGTGGATATTTCCAAATGTATATGGACAGAATTTACTCATTTTCGGATATCCCCTACAATTTAATTAATTAAATATAAACATATACAACCAGTTATAGGTAAAAATTGCCTATTTTGATTTTAGTAATTAAATTCCAATGACCTTTTGCTAGGTGAAAGACTTGAATAATTATACTTTTATTACATTTATTACTGAAAATCATGGTTCTTGGGTTTAGACTGGGTCAAATTGGAATTATTATCGCACGTCGCGTCTACGATTGCACGAGGCATCTTCAGGGATCTTCACTCCATGATATTAGATTACTGAATGACCATCGAGGAGCCACAACCCAGTATTTATACCCGACTGGTGCTCAGCGAACCGTGATCCAGCGTTATCGATTTCCATGAGTGATGTAGACTGTAACCTGTATCTCTATTAATATTATTTGGATATTTACAAATTTCAATTGATTCTCTAATTTTATGTTTAAAGAAACCAGACACTGATGCTAGCACCTCAGTTTCTTTTACCTTAAAGGTGTGACCTGTATAATGTTGATGTTCAGGTTATGGATGTTATCTGCGCCATATAGCTAAACTACGAACGTATCATCTGTATATCTGCACCAAAATTTAGGTTTTAGAAGAACAGAATATAAGGTGTTTTTTTCGAAAGCTTCTATGAAGATATTCGCTACCTCGAGTGACAGCGGAGATCCCGAAGTCTGTTTGTAGAAAGTTCCTTGATCTAATCTTGTGGAGTAAAGACCCTGAAGATGTATCGTGCAATCGTAGGCGAAACGTCGGATAATAATTCCAATATTACACGGTCTAAATCCAAGAACCATGATTGTCAACTTGACCAAAGCCGCGAAAACTTTTTTTCTTTACATTAATTACTGTTTAAAACATTAACAAAATAATTAAAGCTAATTTGAATATTAATTATTTTAATCTTAAAAGATGACAAGTAACCATTTTCTATTCTTTGTTTATTAACATGAAATGCTTTAAAGCATTTTCTGCGTATTTATTTCAAATAAAATATGAGATCATCGACATTTAAGAATATGCAATAAAAACCATCTCTTATTTACCATTTTGTGACCTCGCATGAAATCACTTTAATTTCATTATGAATACAATCTTTAATCTCCCAAGATGTCTTTTGTACTGCGGTCAGACACACACAAAATATCAGGTAGCTAATTAAAAAGTTTAAACCAACAAATAGACGTCGAGTACCTGACAATAATTGTTCCGTTTTCGAACTAAAAAAGTCACAACAATGTAGATCACAATCTCATTTTACCTGTGCATACCAAACTCCCACTTGTCAAATAGATATTTTTTTGAAATTCTCGGTAAAAACGCTATTAACAAAGAAACCTATGACCAGCAAGTGTTTAACAAGTGAATGGCGTTCATTGATAACAAAAGAGCGCTTACCGAGTTCACATGTTTTAAATACAAGCCATACAATGGAGTACCTTGTATGTAACCCGAAACCCGGACAATAGAATCCTAAACGAGAATACATTTTTATTTTAAAGAGAGTATTCTCTGGAAAATATCTTCGTTGCATCTGAGTGATGGGCACTTGTTCTTTATCGGCCATCAAAGGTGGTCATTTTGGTAATCAATTATGGTCTGTTGGATAAAAATCATAAAAAATTAGAGTATTATAGGGTACCTAAAAACACTTAGTAATAGATAAGAAATATGCACAGCATAAAATAGTTTTTCCTTTTCAAATCAAAAACATTATTTTGGTGGGTTTAAAAAACTCAGCATTTATTAAAATATTACTTTCATTGGGTGGAAGGAATTCTTAGATATTTTTTCCTAATAGGGTATTAGGTAAACATACAGGGGCGAACATAAGTATTGATGTATTATACATTTTTTGAATTAGAGTAGCTCAGAAATAAAAAAAAAACAAAATAATACAAATAATAATTTACATTATTCCTTTAACCAAAACGTTCATATCTTATAAAAAATAAAATTAAAAGCCTTTATGCGTAAAACAAGTAATACAAAAGGGTTCAATTTATTTTTATTTTAGTATTACAAAAGGCTCCAATTTTTATATTAAGTTATAATTTTTAGTTTGATTTGTAACTGAATTCATCTTGATTTTCTTAAATTATTTGAACTCAGTACCAGTCGAGATGTCTAATGTATCCCCTTTAGACAGAACCATTGTAAATTACGCTGAATTGAGCAATAAAATTTTTTCATCGTTCAAATTCTAATTTTGAGTGAAATTGGATCGAACAAAATTTTCAATTTAGAAAAATTTATTTAGTTTCGTAATCTATGTCACCAAAAACCTGCAAATAACAACTTTGGAAAATTTTAGGAAATGTAAATTTTTAACACGCTATATCTAATTCACCACATTATCGGTCAAAAAAGTAAATTAATTTATCTGAATTAAAATAATTTTTTTTAATAAATAATTGACGTTTTTTCGCAAATAATGCAGTATCATATAGGAACAAAACTATGATTATATATCTTTATTTTGTAATTATTATCATTCACTTTCATTAAATCGCAAAAGGTGTGAAGAAATATGAAATTGTTGAAAAAAGCTTACCTTGGCAATTGGTAAAAATTTTTCGTCACCATTTTTTGCTGCTTTTATGGAACTTTTCAGTTTAATCGATAAATTATAATTTTTTCTATCATTTTGAATCCTGTTGATGAGACTAAAGCGTCTCATCTTGAGTAGAAGCAATGTAACTTATTTTTAATTATTTATTATTTGTTTAAGCCTGAATAAAAAAATATTTTCGTGACGTAAATACGTTTACGTTAAAATTTTTCCTGTAGAATTAAATGATCCATTTATCTAAAAAAAAGAATTTTTCAATAAAAAATTAATTTTTTAATTTAATTCTGGTAAACTACTAATTAATAATTCAATAATTCGGAAAATTTTATTACTAAATACTCCTGTAATGGGTAATTTGTAAAATAAAATTTTAAAATTACTCTGGTAATGGATAATTTTATTTCTAAAATTGCCAATTACTTCATCAATTGATAATTCAAAAAAAATGAAATTACCAATTACTTTATTTTCTCGTAGAATTAAGTCATCCATTTATCTAAAAAAAAAGAATTTTCCAATAACAAAACAATTTTTTAATTTAATTCTGGTAAGTTACCAATTAATAATTCAAAATAAAAAATGAAATTACCAATTACTTTATTAATTAATAATTGTAGGAATAAAATTACCTATTACTATTTTAATCGTTAATTTTAGGAATCAAATGACCAATTACTTTATTAGTTGATAACTTTATTTTCAAAATTATCAATTTATTAATTGATTGATAATTCTATGTTATGAATTAATGATTATTTATTAATTGATATTCCAATATTTAGATTTATCCATTAGAAAGTTAATTCATTATTTTACCAGATAATATTAAAAAAAAATTTACTACCGATCTCCACACCATAATAAGTATTAAGAAAATAATTTTAAATTCATAATCTATAAATTAATTTCAACCGAAATTTTATACGACCATCGCACATGACATAAAAAATTTCATTCTAATCGATTGAACCGTTGAGAAGTAGTCAAATTGGGAATTTTCTCTTTTTTTTTTAAAATGGTTACAAACAAGTGTCAAACTTTACAAACCGGATCTTCGAATAACTGGAGGTTGATTATGCACTCCATAACAAAATCATTTTTCTCGACGAGGTTTACTTTCACCTAAACTTTTTCGTCAACAAGCGGAACTTTCGAATCTACGAACCAGTAAATCTACATGCCTTGCAAGAATTTCCAATGCATCTTCAAAAAATGACAGATAGGTGTACCATATAGTCAGGAGAAATTATCAATTCATAGATTTTTGATAATGACTGTCAATGATAATCGCTACGGTGGCACATTGACGAACTATTTTTGGCAAAAACTGGGTGGAATGGACGTAATTAAGATGTGGTTTAAACATAATGACGCCTGGTGATCGAGAATCCCTCAGAATCGACAACTATATTGTTTTCGAGGTAGAATATATAAAATGGATATACAAGAACTATGTAGTGTAGTGAATGAAATTAAAGTAAATCGCAGTGCAACGCCTCTACAAACTATTGGTAGATATCAGCAATTAATATATGCCAAGACGGAAAATTATTGCAAATAAAAAGCTAGTGTAATAATGGATGGACGAAATTGCTGTTATTCGAGCTGAATGTATTCACAGAAAACGAATCTACTCCAGACATATTAAAAGAAACCTTCCGCAAATAAGCCATCACGCGTGGAAACAATTCGGGGAAAGGAAGATAAGATTGAAAGAGGTTATAAAAGGGCTAAACAGGCCTGCTGAAAGGTGTTATGTGATGAATTATACTGTGATAAGATAGCGATGAAATGCTTAACAGATTATTTACCAAGACCGACATTACTAATGGAATCTTAGATTCATTGGAGAGAACAAAACGTAAGTTGGCACAAGAAAAGACACAAGCTGTAATGCTAACCTCCAAAAGAACATTATTATCAATGCACTTTAAGGTGCAAGACATTGAGATAATGCCTTTCAACGCAAGGATCTCGGGGTGTGATTTGATGCAAGAAAGACCTTGGGTGCACATCGACAAGACCCTGGTAAAAACAGAGAAGACCCTATCTGCCCCAGCAAGCTTTATGCCAAACATCGGGGATCCTAGAACATCAAAAAGAATAATCCTTGCAGGTGTTGTAGGGTGCACCTGCTTGACATGAAGTAACATGCAAAAAGGTGCTAATTCAGAAACTTCAGAATACAGCGGATGATATCATTTAGAGTATGTAGCGCCTATAGAACTATTAGTATGGATGGAGCGAGATTATCGCGGGAATCCCTCTTATAGATCTTCTTGTCAAAGAAAGACTAGAATCTTATAATGTTGAAAGTAAGAAGGTCTGCAAAGACCGACATATAACACTATAGCAGGAACAATGGGATAACGCGCTTCACAGAGGGTGGACTTGGAGGCTGATACTCGATATCCAAAGATGGCTAAGTCGACCCTGCGGGAAGGTGAATTACTACCTTACGCAGGAATTATCAGGACATGGTTGCTTTAAGAAATATATGATAGAAGAAGAGTCAAAACAAGTGAATGCGACTACTGTGAAGCCATCGATGATTTAAAACATACATTGTTTGTTTGCCCCAAATGGGATAGCTATAGGGTAACAGAAAATAGAGGATAAAGAGAAAGAATAAATAAATCGAGAAACTGATACTTAGAGGGGGGAACATAAGAGGATTCATGTGGTATACACCAATCTGTGATATCTGCTGTGATGCTGTTTATTTACTATTATTTGTTTCTGTTCGTGCTCTTGAGTCTGGGTCTCTTGAAGATTTTTTTTTATCTCCCCCCTCAGAAGAAATATAATGGCGCCATCTGTCATACATTACCTGAAATAATAACGTTGCTGCCAACGAAGTTTCCAGGCAGCTTAATCTTTCAATCAAATTGGCTGCCAAGAAGTTGCAGTTTAACGTGTTTCGATTCATTTTTCTGGAATTTTTTTAAAACTAAAGTTTATACGAACTATTTTAAGATGATTTAAGATTTAAAGAACCAATCAAAACGCCAAATTTATGAAATTCAGTGGCCGTTACCGCGAAACGAATTTTGAAATTTCATCGAAAGACTACATACCTTCCAACTGAGCCCCGGTGCACACTAAATGTATATTTAGGAGAAACCGATTGAAAAGGTGTTATAAGGACAGATGTGCTTTGATCTAGTTACGAAGCAAAGCACTACTTCAGTTTGCAAGAAACTACCAAAAAAAGGTGGAAAATTTTCCCATTGGTTGTATATCGCCACCAGCAGCGCGGTTTTGAACTCACTGCTTCTTGTCAGTACAGGGCAGGCAAATACCCCTCAACATAAGAAAAGTGAATGCTTTAAGCAACTTATATTAAACTAAACTCAAACAGAAAAATTCCCTGCCAGATCTATTTAAGTAATAGGGTGCTTCGTGTGAAAGACGAGCTTGTCACCATCGATGATAATTTGTTTATGGTCGTATTAGTGTTTTCCTGGTATTGTCAATAATACGATGTATTCTTTTATCAATAGAAATGACGTCATTGTTTCGAGGTTGCAGTAAAATGAAGAATAGGCTTCCTGCCTGGCAAATTTGATTCCGATTTTTCCGTTCTTAGTTTTGTCGGTAATACCGGGTTTTCAATATTTTCTGCTATTTGAAAAAAACATTATTTATTTTACGCATGGGCGATAAAGTTTTAGAATAGTTTCTATTTCCCTCCATTTGCTTGGCTAAGATTATTTTCTGGAGAGGGCCTGATTTCTCGAGAAAGTGAACCTAGAAATATGCGAAGGAATTTTATTCATATAAAAGTTCGACAAGCGGGATATTCTTTTCTTTCGTTCATTATTATTTTTGTTTATGTATTAATGGTTTGCAAACTATATGGTTTTAAAATTTGTCAATTTTTGGAAGAGTATCGATATAATTCCAGTACACGTAAAGTTTTGATAAGCATTGTTGTTAGTGCAAGATTCTACGGTGATCATAAAAACTACATAGGGTGTATATCCCACCCCCCCCTGAGAATTTTACCCTAGAAACATGTAAAATTTTAATCTAATTAACTAAATGAAAACCGAAGTTGTGTGCTAAATGGTTGGCGTAAAGAGATTTCACTGTGGACCAGTTTTTGGTATCAACTTGACTAGTGGACGACAATTTCGTTCTTTAAGAAAGCATACCATTTTAAAATGTATAAATTGTTAATATTGTTGTGACATTTTAACATATAAACCTATTTAATATATTTTTTCATGAATAACGGACCACAATAAAGATATATAAAAGATAATGTTTAAGTACAGTATTGTTAAGTATCCAATAAATTCACTATTCGACATTAACAGCGAAAAACAAGCCATCGAAAAATTTTAAACCTGCGTGGGGCTGAACTGTATCCTTTTCCAAATTGGGCATTATACCTTTGCAGTAAAATAATACATAAACATTACTGCTTAAATATAGTAATGGCATTAAAGGAACGCTTGTTTTACAATATTTGCGTGACTTAA
Source organism: Diaprepes abbreviatus (assembly GCA_034092305.1). NCBI lineage: Eukaryota > Metazoa > Arthropoda > Insecta > Coleoptera > Curculionidae > Diaprepes > Diaprepes abbreviatus. The sequence goes on from JASJET010000028.1 coordinate 10,689,285, forward strand.
TGGTAAAAATTACAAGCTGAGGTGGGCTAACATGCGATATTGCGAGATAATGCGGATATTGTTATGGATGGATTTAAAATATTTTTATTTTTGGGAGAATATCTGGTGGTTTGTTAGGTGCAGCAAGTAAAATTATTGACTTTATATGTATACCAGTCATATGGTTTGCCCCTAATGAAACAGTAACTAATTGAAACAGGAAATAAGTTAAGACCAAAAATAATATGTATTTTTATCTATATCCCATGAAGCCTAGAAAATATAACAACTAATCAAAATTTCACTATACAGCCTTAATGCACTATCTTTACCTCTACTTTCGTGAAGTTAAGTATGATAATTTTGCACAGCTGTTTTTCTAAGGAAAAAATTGAAATTTGGGTAAACCTATAAAGTGAGGTTTTGATTACAAGATAATATTAGATAGGAATGAATAAATAAATGAAAAAGGGGTAGTTGATACTAGATCATCGATACCTAAGCCTCCATTGGGCTCTTTACATACCACCATAGCTGCGGGTTATTCGAGGCCAATCGCCATTGCGAATCCAAGCAGGCTCGTTAGCTGAACTTGCCTAACTGCTTCCGGTAACAAAATTGTATCTTCGAAATATCTCTGTCTCAGTCCGTTGAGTGCTGGACACTCTCTGAGGACATGGTCAACAGTTTCATCCTCCTCCAAACACCATCTGCATATCGGGTCGTCTTCGACACCGATTTTAAGAAGAGGGCTCCTGAGCTGACAATGTCCTATCAACAATCCCACTACAATTCGCAGCTCTTTCCTTCCCAAGAAGAGAAGCTTCTTAGTAGGCCGTGAGCCAGGCCCAGCTATATGTTTCTTAGCACATCTCATTCCAGGAGCTCCCCTCCACGATTCAATAAATTTGCTGCTTTCTAGCAACGATTTTAATTCCCCTTTGCCAATAGCAATTGGGACAGATAGTATCGGATGGGGTCCGTACGGTTCAGTTGCCGAACCCAACTTTGCCAGACGGTCTGCTTCCTCATTCCCGCGTATGCTCGAGGAACCTGAGACCCATACGGATCTGACTGTGCAGCCGTTCCTTGTCATACCATTTAGTATATCGTTGCACTCAGATACCAGTCGCGAAGTTACGACACTGGACTTTAGTGCCAATATCGTAGCCTTACTATCTGAGCATATATTTATTACCCTATTCCTGTTTATATTCCTCTCACAGAGATGGGCACACTGCAGAATAGCATACATTTCCGCTGTGAAGATTGTCGCACATTGTCCGAGAGGGTAGTACTCTCTGATTCCTGTGGTCCTGCCAATAGGGATATATTATAGTTTTCGACATCCAAATGAAAAGTTACCATGGCCGTAACCCTCAAAGATAAAAAGCTTTAGAGGTATCGGGGGTTAATGCATCAAGAATCAGCATACACCTTGTAACTGTACTGTAAAAAAGAAATGCATTAAATTTAAGGTAAATGTGCTGGAAATAAATTTCATAAACGTTTATTAAATGCGTTTAATGTAATGCACTCCATACATTAATCTAAATAAATATATTCCATTAAGTCTAATGTAATCATACATTAAATTTAAAGTTTTTATCATTACTTTTTAAGGTGACTATGCATATTAAATATACAGCCAGTGTTCATTGAATTTAAGAAATGTTATCATATATTTAATGCACCAACATTAATATGAGATCAAGAAAGTCTGCTACCAGGAAATTTTTCCCATACGGAGTGCACCTTCATCTGTAGACCGGTTTTGAACTCATTGGTTTCCGTCAGAATCGGCAAATATGTACACCTCATCATAAGGAAATTGAGTCCTTTAAGCAACTTATATCATACTAAACAAAAAGTTCAATACAAGTTGCGCCATCTCCTAGTATCTCGTACAATATACCATGAATAATAATGTAAATTACAGATAAAATTTCTAGGCGAACTACACTAATCGAGATTGCTGTACCTAACAACAACAACCTAAGGTCAAAATACAACGAGAAGATTGCCAAATACAGAGATCTGTAGGTGCAAATCCGAAGGCAATTGACAATGAACAGCGTCCAAATGATTCCCATAATATTGTCAACAACTGGAGTGATCCCAAAGAACCTCCTGCAGAACACCAAGGGACTGGGCCTTAGCGAGCATCTGTATAAACCCGTGCAGAAAGCAATTCTCCTTGCAACCGCCCGAAAGTTCGTAGGAAATACAGCACTCAGGATTCCCACAGAGTTTCATATTTTTGGTATCTTTGTGTACCCGGAATGAGTCAATATTCCCTGGAGGGAGCACGAAGCCATTTGGCTTGTAAATTCCTTTAATGTTAAAACACATGTGAATTAATTTTAATGTACATAAACTTGAAATATCTTTTCAATTATTTTATTGAAATTTAAGATACCATTTAATCAAATTTAATGTACAACGAACTGATATTTGAATGAATTGCTTTAAATTCAAAGTAAATGTATATTATTACCGATTTTAGGTACAAAGTAATTAAATTTAATGTAGAATAAACATTAAATTTACATTAAATTTTATTATATCGGACTGGAGTTAGAATTTTTTTACAAAAAGTAATAGTTATCAAAAAAGGGTATTCTGCGGTGTAACATGAGCTAGCGTGTAATAATATGGAGTAATATGGGGTAATATTGGGCAAAGTGAAAGATCAAATTTAGTTTAAGCTGGAAAGTCATAGCTAAGAGTACAATATAAAAAATCTCTAGTTCTGTTGCAACTGTTTATAATGGTGTCATCCCAAAATATGTTTAATATTCCAAAGAATCTTCAAAATACAAGATAAATACTAAGAAAACTCCAAAAGAACAATCGCATCCACTAGTTAGCTCCACAATCAAGGTCAAACTCACTCCCGAAGACCTTGTTACGATACTAATTATTTTTTACAGATAAATCTTAATTAAAGTCTCATATTACGAAAAGTTATACTTTCAAACTCTACTTGCTGCTTATTAGGTTAGAGTTAATTCTGGATTAATTAAATCCCTCCTATCTCGAACTTTGTTGGCAAAAGCCATAGCATTTCAGTAAAAGTCGTCAGATATCCTGTGATCGCCATTAACACACCTTTAAACCCTCATGAAGACAACGAAGTATAAAGATGAGTTTACTCTCAGATTGCGCCTACCTTGAGAATGCTAGGTCAACGACGATATTAACTGTATGATAAAAAGCACACTAACGTTGGTAAAGGCCATGAGAAGTCCTGTGATCACTATCTGTATCTTTTGAATCATTTTACAATTAGCATTAAGTAAAGAGTTTACTCTCGGTATGCTCTGCCTTGAAAATTGGTGATCAAGGTCGTAATTAATGGTCAAGCGCAAGATCACTCCAGAATACCCTCTTACGATAAACATTATGTTTTGTGAATAGATTTTAATTTCAGTCCGATATTTCAAGATGTTACACTCTCAACCCGATAGCACTAGGGGTTGATTCTTGATGGGTTTATCTCGTGATACCTCTGAAGCTTTCGATTTTTGGGGTTGCGGCCCTAGGAACTGGATGTCGGAAATTATAACATATCTCATTTATAGAGACATTTATTTCTAATTTCCATAAGGTTCGAATGGGGTCCTTCAGATGGACATATCCAGACTTTAACAATTTAGTTGCAGAGTTATATTAGACAAGTAACGGTCCCATAGCCACTTTACAATATTTACTTTATTGGAGTTGTTGTAATTTTAGGAATTTTTGAACTTAGATAGTAAGGTAAAAATTAAGAGAGGTAATTTATCATGAGGTAATTTATGAATTTATTTTTCGACGAAACTCGTTGCATTTCAATCATCCAGCCTGACTGGAGACTGTATACAATCATTGAAGAAATTATCAAAAAAACTACAAACTAACTTTGATGTGTCTGCTCCAGTACGGGAAAATGAGGAAGCGAAGGAACTTGCAAAACAGGAAGAAAAAATCCCTCCTTTGCATAAATGAATAGTTTCAAACTTGGGAACGAAATAATATATCCTTTTAGATTAGAATACCGCAGTAGAAACAGTGTTCTGTGAGTGTATGACACTTTTTTGGCAAATTAACTTAAAATTGTCGTTTTAACGTTCGACGAAGTTCGATTTCGTGAAGAGTGTTGTTATCTCTGGTCGGTATTAGATTCGTGGCATGTAAAAAGATTTTTAAAGGCAAAATGCTCTGAAGAGAAAAACGTGACACCCAAACGACCTATCTACAAATGTAAGTAGCAGAATAAAAAATGTAAATTATAAAGCATTTTTCATGAGATTACTACTATTTTTTACAAAATTGGGACGAGACGTGAAAATAATTTAGTCTCGAATTTGATGTTGACAATAAATGTTTTCAAAAAGTTTCATCTCAACAATGAGGCATTTCTGAACACCGTATTTGTCAGTAACTTTAGGTCAAATCTATAAATATAATTTGCCCATGAAAATTGACCTATGTGTATAGTTAGCGTGACAATAGATTTTGACATTTTATTGCAAAAAAATTAAAAATGACAATATTATCGGGGAGTTCTTCGGGGTCTTCGCGTATGAATATTTGATCTAGTTTTAACATTTACTACATCGTGGTTGTAAGGTAGCAGATGATGGCTAATCATTTAGAGCCCGATTCGACTGAAAATAGATATATGAGTTTTAGCGGTTACTGATAAATTTTTGGTGTGAATCTACAAAACCAGCTGACGACTGAATGACATAGGGAATCAAGATTTAAAATAAAAAAAAGTTTAAAGTACGTTTTTATGTAAAATGCACTTAAACATCAAATAAATATAAGTAAAAAACTGAGTTAAGATTACTATAGCCCGAATTACAGAACTAATAGAAATTTAATTTCCGTTTTAGTTCATTTTATTAAAAATTTATTTTTTAAAGGTTTTTATACTTATATTTACTTCTTATGTAATGTCACGTCATTCATATATTTTATACTTTTTATATTAATTTCATCAAATGAACAAAATGTTACACCATTATTCTATTAATATTTCAGATTCTTATATATTCTTTAAAATCCATAAATTACCCAGGTTTTACGGGGTTTTATTATCAGTAACTTAATGATAATGAACAAAATGTCACGTCATTTGGTGGTATATCAATTATTTTAATACCATATTTTATTAGCAAAATACTTTCCTTGGTTTACTTCTGTAATGGGTTTACTACATATTTTATTAGAATATAACAAAGAACATTATAACCATTTTCGGACATTTTCTGTGATTTAACTCAACATTTGAGAACTTGGAACATTATTAATTATGAAGACAGGTGAAAAATTATTTAAAGTTACCAAATGGTTAATGATAGTTGCAGGTACCTGGAGACTTGAACTTACAGGGATACCGAAGAAATGGCAAGATTTTTATAAAATATATTCGGTTGTAGTTACAATTTGCTATTATATTTCACCATTGTCAATTATGATTAAATTTTTTGAACTTTGGGGTGTGGACACGGACAAAGGTAAGTAATTATATCTAGAATCTGAATTTAGTTCAGATATCCGTAATTTTATTGCGACAAGATAGAATTATTATTTCCGGATAATGCTACGTAAGCATGTAAATATATTTTTTCATATATATTTTCCATATATTTATACACAACATCATTGTAAATATGATGGTACTGCCTCCCATTTTAACAAGCTCGATATACGGTTTTTTAACAAAAATCGCTATGAAAATTATAGGACAAGATCTCTCATTTCGTATATTAGCAAGATAATTTTGAAATAATCCAGTAATAACTAAAAGTTTATTTCGTACCTCAACTACCATTAACGGGCAGATTTCATGTAATACAAAGGTACAAGGGAACCTAATATACAGGGTGCGGCATTTATCTTGAGACAACAGAATATCTCGATAGAATCACATATTTTCATAAAATGTTTTATACAAAAATTGTAGGGTGGTAGGGGAGCTAACTAGTAATGACCTTAAAAATGGACTAAAAGTGTCCCTACAAGGTCATTTGAAGAATTTAAAATGGGATTTCCCAATTTCGATTCCGGGAATGAAAAGAGTGGAAAATTTTACCATTGGATATAACTTTGTCCTCAAGGTAAAGGTCAAACATCAAGATCATTTCAAAGTTAAAACAAAAAGATCGCAGTGTTTCGTGAAATGTCTCGTACAAAAATTGTTGGGTGGCATGGAAGCTAAGTGGTAGTGACCCTGTAATTAACATTAACTTTAACCTTCAAGGTCATTTGAAGCTCAATTTCAAAATTTTAGAACACTCAATTTAATCCACGGAAATGAAAAGATCGATCTATTTCACAATAATTTCATCATCAGATATGACCTTGACCTCAAGATTAAGGTCTAATATCAAGGTTATTTTAAGGTCAAACGAAAATCTTTAACGTCATTATTTTATAAAATGCTTCATGCTAAAGTTGTAAGATTGCAAAGTTGCTCTAACATTGCCTTGATCTCTCCCGTCAGGGCAATTTGAAGAAATTCACTTGTTCCGAATTGTTAGCAAAAACTGTACTTAATACCACTATGTGCATGAATAAACTTTTAGCACTACGCAGGAACAACGACGTAAATGTAGTGGTTTTTGTTCTCTTCGGGCTACTTGTTTTTGGTAAGTTCTCTCACCTTTCACCATCAGTGAGCTTGTTTTCGGTGAATCCCCTCGCCTCTCACCATCGGGGTGCTTGTTTTCGGTGAATCCCTTCGCCTCTTCACTCACCATCGGGGTGCTTGATTTCTATGAGCCCCTTCGACCCGCATCCTTTGTATGATCGTGTTAAAAGTTTCATAAGAATTTATTTCAATAAGTACTCAAAATGGTTACCTTTAACTTCAACACAATTATTGACCCGCACTTCAAGAGAATGCACACAACTGTGGAGAATTTCATGTGTTATTTTGGTACAAGTATCTCTAATTCGTTGCTTCATGTTATCACGAGTTATTGACATGTATTTATAAACTTCGCTCTCCAAATAACCCCATAAACAGAAACATTTTCAAGATCAAGGTTATTTTCAAGGTCACTACCACATAGCACTCGTGCCACTTAACAATTTTTATACGAAGTATTTCACAAAATTCTGCAATCTTCTTGTTTGATCTTGAAATGACCTTGTTATTTGACTTTCACCTTGAGGTCTAGGTCACATCTCATGGTAATATTTCCCGCCCTTTTCATTTTCGGGATCAAAATTTGGAGATCCTATTGTGAAGGTCACTACTTGTTAACCCCCTACCACCCTATAATTTTTGTATAAAACATTTTTCGACAAAATGTGATCCTACCGAGATATTCCGTTCTCTCAAAATAATTCCCGCACTCTGTATATTATGGCAGAGAATACAATGTTAAAGCCTATTTCTCTTTCCTAGATTTTGTGTGTTATAGTAAAGAAATGATATTAGTTACAATGAGATTTAATCCAGGGATATTCAAATTTTTAGCCTAAGCCTAACACTGAATCCTCCACTAAGTCCCAAGGTCAAATCTTAGTTAACTGATCATACCATTATACTGTAGTTTTGAATCCTGCGGAAAGTAGAGCGGTTACGTAAGTGACATTTTATACAGATTTCACTAAACACGTGAATAACCTCAGCTTAAAATTACAAGAACACCGGGTCTACCTGATTCATACACCCAAATTAAGTCCTTCAGACAAAAAATTGTTTCGTTTCAATCTCAATTGATCAAAAAATATCTCACGCATTTGAATACCTGTCAAACATTTACTCAGCAAACTGAGACTCCATTTCCGGTAGATTTCGCAACTGAAGCTTTGGGCACTTTAAACATAAATTTTGGGTATTACTTCCAGATGTTGATACAATTGCAAGCGATATCAAGACTTTTCAAAGTCCTTTCCTTTTAACGCCGATATAGAAATTCTTGCTTCAGAACTTTAAATGAAAATGATTGATTTGAAAAAAATTGCCATTATAACTAAAAGTATGAAATTCACAACCAAACAATCTACTCATTTTTTATGAAAAATTTATTTTTAACGGATTGCAAGGTGTTGTTATTGTATAAATTACTAATCTAGTCACATACATTGGCAGTAAAAAACTTTTTGCGGCATTACCAATATCTGGTATGGAAAACTAAGATACATATACATTTAGTGTTTGCCAAAAACCTTTCGAATAGGCTCGAAATTTCTGATCCTTTTTTTCATGGTGAATAGTTATGATTATATAATTTCCTGTTTATTTATATTCGTTTAGAGATGTCTCACTTTTATTTTAAGCAAGTGTTTTTTAATTTTGGTGGGCATTTTGTAAATCTGAATGCTTCATTCAGTATTAGCGTAATAAGATTTTCCAGATTTTAGTTAAAAAATTGCAGCACAATGTCATATCTTCTCCTCGAATTCACAGATTTAATTGATTCATGTAAAACTTAATATAATAACATAATGTTAGCTGAGATATTAATATTATAACAATTATTTGGGAAGCACCAATACTTCCTGCCGGGGAACACCATTTAGGGAATACTGTTATAGTTCATATAAAATAAGTCTTAAAATTATATTATTTTTAAATTTTAGCCGTCGAATGTCTTTCAATGTTAGTCATAATTTTTCTTTTGTCAACAAAAATGGCACTTTGCCAAACTAAGCAAATGACAACATTATTAGCAAAAGCTGTTGACGATGTTAATACTAACTGCCTGGTTGAAGACCAATATATTAAGAATGAATATTCGTCTACTTCAAGATATACTAATATGCTTAATATATGTATAACAGTTTATTCTTTTAGTGTAGGACTACATCTTAATATAGTAGGTGAGGACAGCACTTATTTTTATTTAATCTTGTGACTTATAATATGAGAGAATGAGAATCAATAAATTATTTCAAAATGCTTCTTTTAGGCTATGCCGATTATCTTGAATTTGAACAAAAATATCCGAATAACACCGAAAACTTAGACAAACCGATGTGTGTTCAATATTGGTATCCATTTGATCCTAATGAAAATTATGGATTCGTCTTATTTTACCAACTTGCGTCAATATTGTTCTCTGATTTATACAACAGTGCTATTCAGGCTATATTTAATACAATGTTAATGCAGCTTAGAGTACAACTGAAAATACTTCAGCACCACTGTAGAAATTTCACTAAAGATATTACTACTGGAAAATCAGTATCTAGACAGAAGGCACTGAACAATATAAAATTGCTTGTTAAGAAACATCAAAAAGTAATTATGTAAGTTTCAGTATATACAGGGTGGAATAAATCGACGCTTTAAAGATATCATAATTCCTACAATGAGATTTAATAAAAAAGTTAAAATGTAAATTATATTTAATAAAATTTCGATTTTTAGGTACATCGAACATCTAAATAAAACTTTAAAATACCCAATTCTGATTGAATACGTGGTATCTTCACTTATGTTGGCATCTATACTTGTTCAAATATTAAGTGTAAGTACAAGCTTGTAAAGAAGCGCGTTAACGAGGTACTAAGCGTAAATAAGTCCCGTCTACGTACAATGCATGAATAAAATAAATATTCGCGCGTAATAATGCGCGAGTCGAAATCCTAGAGACGCTGTGTTATGTCCAGTGACTTACTTATATACATCGCCTCACAATCATCTATCACCTGTCAAAGACAACTTCAGCTATGCATTCAGAAATTGCAATCATGGGAAATGAAGACAGGTTTTACTTTTAGTCAGTCTAAATCAACGGTCACCCACTTTTGTAAAAAGAGAAACTACTTAAAGCTAAACTCTATCTCACTAAACCGTAGACATCTCCCTATGGACTGCCAACTTAAGTTTCTTGGCCTAATATTTGATGATAAGCTTAACTGGCGTCCGCACATTGCCTCCCTTAAGGCTCGATGCTTCAAGGATCTCAATTTATTAAAGTTTCTTTTACATACCACCTGGAGCTCAGACTTCCACACGCTCCTCAAAATATACAATTCCATCATTCTCCCCAAGCTGGACTATGGGTGCATTGCTTATGACTCGGCTAGGCCCTCGTATATCTCTTCCCTTGACCCTATCCAGAACCAAGCCCTACGATTATCAACTGGTGCATTTCGCACCTCCCCAATAGTCAGTCTTCAGTGCATTACTAACACTCCTCCTCTGTGTCTCCGACGTTCTTCTCTTCTTATAAAATACGTCATATCTGTCAAATCTAGACCATTCCTTTTGTATTATGATAAAATCCTTAATCCTTCTTATTTCCCGGTTGTCTCAAATATCACATTGGGTGCCAATGACAGAGTTTCTGCGTTTATAGCCTCCCATAACATATCCATTCCCACCCCCATCCTCCCTCAGATCTTCTCCCCCTGGGATTCTCCTCCTTTTGAAATCAATTTTGATCTTCTGCAGTATGATAAGAACAATACTTTACCTTCCATCATCAATCAACACTTCCTTAGCCTAATTAACTCTAAGTTCAAATCTTTTAAACTATCGTTTACCGACGGATCCAAATCGGATCATGGGGTAGGCTCAGCTGCCGTAACCAGCTTTTCATGCAACAAAACAAAGTAAAATCCCCTTTCATCCATTTTTTCAGCTGAGTTATTTGCCATCAAGTAATGCATCAGAGAGATAATTAAGCACTCCTCCACCCCCAATCATTTAATCATCTCTGATTCCCTCAGCTGCCTGAGATCGATCCAATCAATAAACCCATTCCACCCTCTCATGAATCAAATTCTCGACCTCCTTTAAATGGGATCCCAACGTAATCTGTACATAGCTTTCATGTGAGCCCCGAGCCACATTGGCATAGAGGAGAATGAATTGGCCGACACTCAAGCAAAATCTGCAATCCTTGAACGCACCCCTTTCTTCTCTTTACTCAACCCCAAAGAATTCAATAGACACATCGATAACATTATTCGCCACATGGCGCAGGTTCGCTGGGAATCTCTAGAAAACCCCAATAAACTCTTCCACATCAAAAGAAATTTCTCAGAGACATATCACTTTCCCCAACTGTCCAGAAGGGAAAATGTCGTATGGAAGAGAATCGCCATTGGACACTGCAGAATGACTCATTCCTTTCTCCTTAAAAACGAGGATCCCCCTCAATGTCCGTCTTGTCTTTCCCCTTTATCTATAAAACACATAATTTCTGACTGTTGCTCATACAGAAATGCTAGAGAGAGATATCTAACTTCTAATAATTTTGCGACAGTTATGTCTTTTGATCTGACTAAAGCCAAACGCTTATTGTGTTTCTTGAGGCATATTGATCTTTATAGTAAAGCTTAAATGATCCCAACAACTTCTACAGAAGGCGCTAAATGGTCTGAGTTCCTGACGCGCCTTTAACCTTTAAACTAACTAACTAACTAACTATGTCCAGTATACGAGCGAAATTGGGCGTGGTTATGTATTAAAAAATGGAAAGGAATAATTTACATCCAAAGTTATTGATTAACGAAGTAGTGAGAAGAACGGCGATATGGGATATGGAATCTCCTGAATATTCAAGTAGAGATTCAAAACGTAAAGTAGTTTTTAGGATACAAATATACTATACACTATAATTTTTCTTAAGTATTTATTTTGTACAGTAATAGTTAAAATACGTTGTATGTTTTATAATTCAACTATTTTTGCACCCTTTAACAAATAAATAAAGAAAAACTTGTATTTTCAACAAAAAAGCAAAAATAAGTTTTGTAAACTTCATCGATCCGTTTACTATCGAAAACGCCAGATATTCGCTGCGATATTGCCAGATATAAAATCCTTATTTTCTTTAGTTTTTGTAATGTGAAGACAAGTGTAAAGTTTTGGTTACTTCAGATTAATTCAGGTTAGTTCAGTTTTAGATAAGTTCAACTTGAAGTAAGTTAAATTAGTTGAGAAATCTGAACTAGACGTATTAATTAAAAAATATTATTGTCTAATAGAGACCATGTGAGGTTAGGACATTCTCTGGTTAGTAAAATTATAAGGTCAAGATGTATAAAAATGAATTCTTTTTCTTCCTGTGCCCATGCCAGATTCCCTTGACGTTGGCAATTATAATGGCGAGTTGATCACGGTTCTCTATTAATCTAAATAGCTGTTCAGCACTCTGTATTTCTGTCTACTCTAGGATGTTCCTCAGCCAAGAGATCTGTTTCCTTCCAGTACCTCTACGACTCTCGATTTTAGCCTTCAGTATCAGTTGAAGAATTCTGTACTGGTCCCCTGTGAGATCATGGCCAGTATATGCTGCAGCAATTCACGAGTGACATTTGCCCGATCTAAAGCCGCTATATTAGTCTGCATAGCTGCCCAGGGTATTCGAAGCATTCGCCTATGGAATTAGGATTATAAATTTGATGAAAGAAGGACATTGTTTAGCAACAGAGCAATAGAAGAAATAAGCGGCATAAAGAAATCTCCAAAGCAAACTATTAATGCTTTTCTTCATTCTCATTAAAAGAGATTGGATCTGTCCCATGTGTTTAAAAAAATCATAGTTTTTCCGCTAAGTAGCTGTAGAAGTGTTCTTCGCTTCGGACAAATATGTTTTTTGAGATTTTTTCTTTACAGTTCAATAGAAGGAGAATAATACACATATGTGTATTTCACAGAAATCGTATTTATGCAACAGCGGAAATTTCGAGTAGTGTCGCAGACGGATGTAACCGGCAATTATGATTTTATATAATGTAGAAGCTTCTGTGTGCGTGAAAGAGTAGTCGCAAAATACGCCTGTTTTCCGGTAGTCGATTTCGGATAGAGGAAAGAGGCAGTCGAACTTCTATTCATGTACATATTAATCCTTGGGCATTCCTCAGATTAGCATAACTTATTGTTTTTTGAAAAAATTCCAAAACCATGCCTTGCTAAGGGTTGAAAATGATTAAAAAAGGTCAATATCGAAGAAAAAATGTTAGAAATAGTACCAATGTATTGTTAAGAACCTTATTTGATATATAGTACTTGTAAAAATCATCCAGTTAAAGGTATCAACCCTACGATACTGTTTCAGGGAGGAGGTTGAAAATTAACAATTTCACGAAACCGGTAAAGAAATAGTCCAAAAAAGTTTTAAAAATCATAGGTTCGGTTCTGAAAGTCACATGCATTTTAGGACATTGAGACCAAATAATTATATGTGACACAAAACTTCACCTAAAATTGGTTAAAAGTGGAATTAACTTTGAATTATAATAAAATCAACTTCAAAAGCGGAGTAATACATATTTTAAGATAAGAAATACGTAAATTGTAGGACTTACTTAGCTATCACCCGACAAAATTGTCATACACCCCTAAACTGTGAGTTGAAACTACCCCTACACGGTACCTCATTATGAAATAGATTCTAAGACTTAAAAATAGCTATCAACTCTGGGTTTTATTAACAAAAGACAATACCAAAACATTCTTGGGGTAGTCTTTGCAAACTATCCCTCAGGGGGTACTATTTTGATGCGAACAGTATTATAAGGTTGACATCTTTGACTGGATCATTTATGTAAATTTTTCGAAAAACAAGACGTATGTTCATCTTAGGGTTGTCAAGGATGAATACGATATGAATGAAATTTCGACTGTGTCATTCCTGTATCCGTAATAGACTACCGAAAAACAGGTGAATTTTGAGCAAAAAACTAAACCTCAAGTGGAAAGTGATTTTTTGCTATCTTCCGAATTGAAGGAAGATTGCTGAAAACCAAGGCCAGAATAAAATACCGTGAAACTGGGAATATGTCAAGACATCTTTCCTTTTTTTTTTAAAACATCGTTTTCCTAGTTTTTTCTTGATCGAAATAATTAGCCTTTCTTCATGTTTGCGTCTTTTCCATTAGTTTAACTCCATTTTGAATACTGACCTTATTTCTTCCCAAATGCTTACGCATTTAATACACAATATGAACTGAACAATTCTAAACCAAGGTAAATTCAAAATAACTGTGAAAGAAATAATGCAGCAGGCTCTCAGAGTTGTAGAAAGATGGGTAGTATGGGAAGGACTCAATATAAGTTCCCCAAAGACTGTTCTAATTCCCTAAACAAAATGATGAAAATTAAAGGACATCGGTCCGATTATTCTACAAGGAAATTCAATAATACTTTTGCAGGAAGTGAAATATCTAGGGGTAATCTTGGACTTCCACTGACCTGAAACAAGCATGTTCAAAAGATTACAAGAAAATCGGAAGCAACCTTTATGATTGTAAGAAGGTAGTGTGGGAAAACATGGGTCTCTTACTCAAGATGGTGCATTGGTTATATATCAGTGTGGTGAGACCAGCCCTCATTATGCAGCCTTGGTTTGGTGTCTCAAGGTAATACAAAGGGCAGCTTTGACCAAGCTAGGCGGTTCGAGGTCACTATAGAGGACCGAAGAACAAGCAAACACGCTAAACTGAAACCATCTTCTGGGACACTTATCTGGAATGTTGACGGTTCAAAAACCAATAAGGATACCGGAGCTGGGTATATGGGTTACAACTAAGAAGAGAAATTATTTGTCTTTGGGAAAATATACAACAGTATTCCAGGTAAAAAAAATATGCAATTTTATAATGTTCAGATCAGCTAAAAAGGATAGCTTACAAGGGGAAGCAGATCTGCATTTATTCCGACAGTCAAGCAGCCCTGAATTCAGTCAAGGATCAAAAGATATCATTTAGATTGATTTGGGAATGCCAGAGTGAATTTACAACTCTGGCAAAGGATCACAGAGCTATGTTTCAGTGGATACCTGCACATGAAGACATACATGGAAATGAAAAAGCTAATGAGCTGGCGAAAGCTGGCTCATCATCTCAATATATGGGTCCAGAACTGATTCTTATGGTGTCACGGTGTGCGGCACGAGAAGCTGTTAAATACTGGATCAAAAAAAGAGCACAAAAATCGTTGGACAGCTAGACAGGAATTGAATCATAGCAGGCTTTTTATTGGAAATCCTGATCCGAAGAAACGAACTTACTCTAAGTGAGCAGGAACCAATTAAGGACAGTCACAGGCATAACGGCAGGACATATGGCCGTCAAAGTTCATCTGAATAAAGTGGATATTTACAATGGGTACCTCAGCTGTAGACTATGTTATCAAGCCGAGGAAACGGTAAAACATATCATATATGATTGATCAGAACAGATGGCAAATCTTTGGGTCAACAAACTTGAAACTGAACGAAATACATACTCACTCCTTAGCGGACTTGTACAAATTAGTTCAGGAGGCTAAGTTAACAGAGTGGTTGTAAGCCAGAGGTGAGCACAGTAGGTCTATACTGGCCGCAGAGCATCCGGCTTCAGGACGAACCATGAGAAAAAATCGAGGATTTACCCGACTATTTTGCCTCATCTGGAAAAGCTCTATATCTTGATGTATAATATCTAATATTTTTGTTATCTTCATTATATGTAATTTATTTTTTCCCTGACAAAATAGCTTTATGGTTGTTGGGCATTAAATTTAGTGTTAATAAATTTTAATATGTGGTATTTACTCGTAAATGTATTTATATAAAGAAAGTGTCAATATTGTCCTTTTGAGCGTGTACACTACAACATCTTCATCTGCTGATCATCGACAGCAGCGAACTTCTAGAATCAATTTACCCTTTATTGACAAAACGTGTGAAGCTTATTATATTAAATAAAACACACAAAATGTCAATATTTAAGTTACTTAAAAATAGTATAAATTCGTGTAAATTGAACTTAACTCACAAGGGAAAAACTACAAAACATAAAACTAATACTGTTCGTTTACGAGTGACGTTATCAAATAAACCATTAGATAATAGGAAATCGGTTGTACGCATGCCGATAAGTAAGAAGTTTTTAAAAATATGATGCGCCCGAACCTACAAGAGTTGAGGTCAATTATCGAGGCCAGTGTTGAAAACAACGATATTTTAGTTACCATGTAAGTATTATTGTGAAGGTTATTTGATTATAAACTTTGTAAATTTCCAGGGCAAGAAAGTTCCTTTTAATGTTCAGTATTTTTTGATACTTGCATTTCAATGGGTTATTCTATCATGGAATGCTAACGAAATAAGACTCCAGGTAACTTGTACGATATTATAATAGTTCTTTTTCGTTCGTTTCAACTGATGTTTTACCGGTTTAATAGCCGTTGAAACTCCAATTGCATTTTACTGTAGAGTAGTATTATATTAATCACTAATTATAAAAAGTAATAAAATTTATTTTAGAGTCAAGAATTAGCATCTGCGCTTTTCGAAAGTGAATGGTTTGGACAAAATAAAGAAACAACCCAAATATTATTTGTTATGGTGTTAAGAAGCAGAAAACCTTTATCTTTGGAAATTGGACCTTTTGGACCATTAACTAATGATGCTGCAGTATCAGTAAGTGTTTTTAATATAAAGAGTGGATATGTTTCCTTAAATATTTTTTAAAATTTTCTTTGGAGAGAAACTATCACTTAAATCTGATCTTGTTCTGTTTGTCTCTAGCAACAAATTGTATAAATCTGTCTTAGGTGAATTAAATTTAACTATAACAAATTGTGTATTTTCGTTTCTGCTGTTAATTCTTTGATACACGTTTTTTTTTTCATTTTCAGAGGCTAAAGCTAGCTTATTCTTATGTCTCCCTTATATCAGGAAATGGATAACTTGTAAACACGGCAACCTGTTTATGTGTCTAGTAATATGTTAAGTAGTATTAGTAGTATTAGTGTATATCTTAAATATACTTATTCATCAGCATTTATATCTTGTAGAATTTTTTTGACAAAAAAGAATAATTAGTATTAATTGTTGAACCGATCGCAGAAATCTTTAAAATGCAATTCCCTTCGTGAATTCCCAATTTACAAATATGGTAGATACAAATACTGGGGGACTAAATTTTTTTTATTTTTCGATTTTGTCCAAATTGGTGGGTTCTTGGGATATATATTATAGATCTTAAATTAATTATATATCTAAAACTCTCAACACTGATATTGGGGGCTTAGGTACCGAATCTAAAATTAATTTCTTAAAATTCAAGATAGTCGATTTACAATAGCAGACTAAATTTTGTCTGGTATAATTTTATTCAAAACTGGTATTTGGATAATTCGCAGAATTAAGGAATTTTTTGTTGTTCAGTTTAATGTAGTCTACCACTTTGTGGAAAAAATGGGTGCTTTTTTGCGACCTTATAAAGAATTCAAAACTAAAAAGCAAAATTAAAATTTTATAGAAAGCTTTGAAAAAGGTGTTAAAAAGCGAAAAATAACATAACTTTTTTTATGAAATTGAAATTTTTTATGTCGGCGCCAAATTATTTCTAAAACAAATAACATTCATACAAAGCTACAGCAAGAAAGCAATTACAAATAAAGTATATCTCAATCTTTTTATGTGAATCACATTTTGACCGGTATTAATTTAGCGTCGATCTTAAAAATTTCAATTTCATATAAAAATTTGTATTATTTTTCACTTTTTTGCGCTTTTTTAGAAGTCGGTTCAATTTTTTATAAAACTTTTATTAAAATATAAGCCTCTACTTACTGATTGCTATCAAGAGATTGTTCTGTATCTTGTAAAAGAGAATTTGTAATAAATTTTTTATCTGCAGTAAAAGAAATTTCAATCTTATAGTAATGAGTAATCTATTAAATGTCACAGAACAAATACCGTGAAAAATACCTAACATAAAGAACTGATAATAGTAACAATAGCAATTAATTTTTTTTCAAACATTTCTTCCATAAAATTATTATTTAAAAAACTAATATTTCTTAAAATAAAAATATAACCTAATTTTCACTATAAATCATTACTTAACTAGATATATTTAGTTCTTCAAGAACAGCTGTTATATCCATATCATTTGAAAAACGTGCATGAACTGATTCCTGGAGATTCTCTCATTACAATGCAATTTGCAAACTGGCTATTGGATCAGCAACGAAGTAATGTAAACTTCAATAGCACTATTCTCCTCAAGGATGAAGCAGGGTTTACCAAAATTGGTATCATTGATTTACACAACTTACATGTATGGGTAGATGAAATTCCTCATGCAACTATTATTTCGCATCATCAACATCAATTCCAATCAATTAATGTCTGGGCAGAAATCATTGGTAATTTTTTGACTGGGCCATTCATATTGCGGACATAGCTGAATGGAGAACTTTATTTGGAGTTCCTCCACAACGCTTTTTACTATTTAGTAGAGCATTTATTCCTTGGAACTCGCTGAAACATGTACTACATGCACGATGGGACACCACCTCATTTCAACGTTGCTGTCGGAAGCACCTGAATACCGGCTGTCCAAAGCGTTGGATATGTAGAGGGGACCTATTCCCTGGTCTTTTCGATCTCCCGACTTAACGCCGTTGAAGTTTTACCTGTGGGGACATTTCAAAACCTTGGTGTATTCCACTCCGGTCGATAGTCGTGAGGAACATCTACGGAGAATCATGTTTCATTGTGAGCAAATAAGGAACAATGCTGAGTTAATGTGGAGGGTCCAGCAGTCCTCAATTCGTCGTGCTCGCGAGTGTATCATACTTCACAGAGCCCATGCTAAATCCTCTTACGAAGTTTTTAACTAAGCAGTAATTTAACTTTTTATTGAAACTATGGTGACAGGGGAATATTCCTGTTTTTCATATTCAACCCGACGGAAGTTAGGGGACTAACAGTTTAAATAAAATGACGTTTTTTCGAAAACTGTTAGGATTAGCGACATGAATAAAGAGTACTTCATTCTTAATCAATAGTTAAAGGTATGTAAAAAACGTTGTCCAAAGTTTTTATCATACAGGGCGTAAAAAAATTGGAGTCATGAATGACGTTTTTTCGAAAACGGTTAGGATTAGCTAAGAGTACTTCAATTTTAGTCAATTGTTAAAGGTATGTAAAAAATGTTGTCCAAAGTTCCTAGAGGACGTAAAAAAATGGGGTCAATGACTGTCACAGCTAGTCCGTCCCTGCAGCTGTGGGTAATTCACAACACTTTTTGGATAGTAATTTGAAGGACCCTACCTGGTATACATCATATTGAAAAATATACCTGGTGATTCAATAATTATGTGTAAAAAAATTGCAGCATATTGGGAGGCTATATCTCCGAAGAGAAGTCCTATACGATAAAAATTTATATGAACTTGTAATAGTCCTTTCACGTGTTTTTTTCATATCCGGGAGATTTCCCACATTTTTCCGGGCACCCTGTATATTTTCGATTCTTTACGAAATGTACTCTACAAATACCAGGGACGAGTCCAACTTCTCTGTTTGGGCAAAAAAGCGATATCACTAGGACAAAGAAAAGATGGAAATAACCCTCATCCCATTCTTATACAAGACTGGACAGTATGACAAGTGAAAACAAGTTGACAAAATTAATTCAATGGTCCTAACCTCAAACTACCAAAATAAGCGGAGGGGGGGGGGAGGTCAGTAAAATCCACGTTCCTAATGCAGCAAACTCCCTTAAATCCATCCCTGACAAATTAATTTCTAAACAGACCGGGGGAGCGGGGCTATTTAGTTATGTCGCCTGGGGCTTCCGACGGGCTTAGTCCGCCACTGCTCCAAACTACACAAAGACACTCAAATGGTGTAAAAAGAACTGGAGCACAGATCAAAAACTATGAAGACAATATAATACGATATAAAAATAAAGTCTCCAATTACAATGGTGCGGTTAAAAAAAAAAGTGCTAAATAAGTGAACCAATCTACATTTATTGGATTTATTGCAATTTAAAATCACTTGTCATTTATTTTTTACTTTTAGTGCAATTTTTTTGTTGTGGGTTTAGATTTTTAATAAAATAAAAATAATCAAATAAATAAAGTAAAAATCTGTTTTAAGTACAAAAAACTTACGTTATATACGTTTTAGTTCATTTTAATAAAAGCTTGATTTTAAAGGTTTTTTTTTACTTATACGTATTTCTTATTGCAATATCACTTATTCAAGTTTTTGTATTTATTTTATGTAATCAACAAATGACGGCAAAAACAATATTAATTTAAAAAAAATTAGTTTTACAGGTTTTCATTATCAATCATTTGTGATAATGAACAAAATGTCATGTCATTCGGTGATATATCTATTATTTTAATGCAATATTTTATTAGTTAAATACTTAAATTTATTAGCTTATTTAATGGGCAAATACTTAAATATTACTTATTTTGTGATAATTTACCAAAGAATATAATAGCTGTTCTCTGGCATTTTCTTGAACTCAACTTTTGAAAACACTGAACATCATCTATTATGAAGAGTGGTGAAAAATTATTTGAAGTTACCAAATGGTTAATGATAGTTGCTGGTACCTGGAGACTTGAACTTACAGGAGTACCGAAGATATGGCAAAATTTTTATAAAATATATTCGGTTGTAGTTACAGTTTGCTATTATTTATCACCATTGTCAATTATGATTAAATTTTTCAAACTTTGGGGTGTGGACAACGACAAAGGTAATTAATTATATAAAACACAAGTCTACAAAAAGAAATTCTGTTTTGGTTCAGTTCTATTTTAATTTATATTTTCTAAGGTAGGTAATATTCTTATTAATCAGTAATAACATAGGTTTACAAAAAAAAAAGTTGATAGATATTTGACCAAACCATTTTATTGCTATGTAATTTGACGCTCTAAATCTAAATTTGAGGTACGCTAGTCTCCATCACGTCAGGTTCAAGGTCATCCTAAGGTCAAATAGAATAAAATTAGCTAAATAATTCTGAAGGAGTGGATATGTAGGTTTTTGAGGTGCTAAATTCGAATCTGCGGTTTGTTTAATTCCCCAGAGGTCATTTCAAGATCATTACAAGGTCAATTTGAGAAGAACACACTAAATAAATCGGAAAAAAAATTATATAGGTTTTTGGGGTCGCGAAATCTGAATTTCTAGTTGTTTAATCCCCCAAGGTCAACCAAAGGTTATTTCAACGCCATTTCAAGGTAAAATTGAGAAAAAACTACTAAAAAATCTGTAATAGAAGATATGTAGAGTTTTAAGAGAGCTGAATCTGAATTTGTGGTTTGTTTAATATCTTAAGGTTAGCCAGAGGTTATCTCAAGGTAATTTTAAGGCCAAAAATTTACTAGATAAATCTGTAAAAGAAGAGAATCTACGCATAGCTAGATCGATATCTGTTACAAAGTAGACAGGCAAACGGATCGAGTTTTTGAGCTGTAACGTCTGTAAGAAGTGAAAACTATGGAAGTTCTGTAGTAGATCGTCAATATTTAAATTTTCGTAACAGTGAAATAATGTAACTTAAGGAACGAAAATTGCTTACATTTCCCTGTAAAGACAAATTTGTATCATGCAAAATTTAAAGTAACAGCTGAAATCTTGTTATTAATGGAATGGCTTGGTAAAACATCAAGAATTCGGGGAATATCGTTAGAACAACTTTAATAGAATGTATAAAATAATTGTTGATATGATGATGAAGTATTTTTAAATTTTAGCTGTTGAATGTCTTTCAATGTTAGTCATAGTTTTACTTTTGGCAACCAAAATGGCACTTTGCCAAACTAAGCAAATGACAAAATTATTAGCAAAAGCTGTTGACGATGTTAATACTAACTGTATAGTCGATGACCAGTACATCATGAATGAATATTCGTCTACTTCTAGATATACCAATATGCTAAATATATGTATAACAGTTTATTCTTTTAGTGTAGGAATACATCTCAATATACTAGGTAAGTGTAGCACTTATTTGCATTTAATATTAAAACTCAGAACATCAAAAGCCATCCAAAATTTAACAATTTAAATTAAAAGAGTGAAGAAGTATTATTTTCAGGCTATGCCGATTACCTTGAGCTTGAACAGAAAAATGTTAATATTACTGAAAATTTGGACAAACCTATGTGGGTACAATATTGGTATCCATTTGATCCTAATGAAAATTATGGATTCGTGGTATTTTACCAAACCGTATCAATATTATTCACCGACTTGTACAATAGTGCTATTCAGGCTATATTTAATACAATGTTGATTCAGCTGCGAGTACAATTTAAAATACTTCAACATAAATGTAGAAATTTCACTAAAGATGTTACTACTGGAAAATCAGTAACCAGACAGACGGCTCTGTCTAATATAAAACTACTTGTTAAGAATCATCAAAAGGTTATTTTGTAAGTTTTTGTAAGTTTAAGTACATACACTGTCAAATTAATTACCGTTTTCAAACTACTGTTATTCCTAATATAATATGTAATAAGCAAGCACCTATTAATTAAAATTTTGATCATAATCTTAAACTTTTAAGAATAATGGAATATAATATTGTTAAAAAATTTTTATTATTTCAAATTTTAGGTACATGGAACATCTAAATAGAACTTTAAAATACCCAATATTAATTGAATATGTGGTATCTTCACTTATGTTAGCAACTATACTTGTTCAAATAATAAGTGTAAGTAAAAGATCCAGTAGTTCCGCTATCTTCATTAAAATTTCTTTTTTATCGCTAAAATACATTTTCGGTTGTTGTTAAAATTTGGTGTTTAAAAATCTTAAAATATCGTGAACTAACCTGAACTACATGTATTTATAAAAAAATATCAAAAATGGATAAAATTGGTGATACTATATCTTCGATGCCTAGACTTCCGTGGGCCCCCACTATTGCTGCAAGTCTTTCGAGGCTGATCACTTTTGCGAATCTAAGTAGTCTCATTAACTGAACTTGCTTGGCGGCTTCAGGTGACAATATTCTAGTTCGCTTAGTATTGTACACTTTTTGAGGATATGATCAATAGTTTTATTTTTCTCCAAATACTATCTATACATCTTCCATCCATCATTTCGATGTTATGAAGATGACGTTGCAGTTGACAAAGTCCTATAAGTAGTCTTACCTTGATTCGCAATTCTATCTTCTACACGGAGCAAAGATCTCTGATAAGTCGCGCATTAGGTCCAGTACGCTAAATGGAAAAGATTCGTTGCCTGAATAATCAGTATATCCTGGCACTCAGACACTAGTCGTGAAGCTATGTTACTAGACTACAGTGCTAATATTTAAGTTCTATTGTCTGAACATATGTTTATTGTCTTATTTATGTTTATGTCCCTCTCCCAGGTATCGTCACATTGCAGAACAGCATAAATTTTTACCTGAAAGACTGTCTTATATTAGAGTAAAACTCTTTGTCTCCTACCGAACACTCCAGCTCCAACTCTTTCATTCTGTCGAGATCTATTTGTAAACCACCAGAATTTATTTCTTCTCCTCCCAGTCCTCTTTGATTGGCGAAAGTATCTCGAGAGAATAGCTAGAATCTAATCCAAGCTATGTCATCTATGAATGAGAAGTAATGGTCCTCCCTGCTTCTTCAGCTACACGGGTAGTCAGCAATTTCAGATTCAAGATGTCTCAGGAAATTGAAACGATAAACAGTCTTCAAAGCCCCATTCTCTATATATAAGAAAAAAGGAAGTTGGTTCATTATTACCTCCAGTACCCTGATAGGGGCAGTCCTCAATGAACTCATTATTCCAACGCAAATTACTTTTTCAACTTTATCAAGCTGAAGAAGAAGTTTTCGCGCTTTATTTTACTAAGCCACCATAAAATACGTAATCATTAGGCGGCTCACCATAGTTTATATTCAATATATATATATATATATATATATATATATATATATATATATATATATATATATATATATTTAGAAAAGCATATATGGCCTTCTTGGTTCACACATTAATGCTCAGTGGTGAGTCCAGAATTATTCCTAGGTATATCATTATTCCCTTGTATTAAAGGATTCTTTTCGTCAGTATAATTTGTAGGCAGTCTCCACATTTTCCTCTTTCTTATAAACAAAATCACCTCGGCCTGATCCTGATTTATTTCAAGCCGTTCCTTACGGCATCATTAGACCTCCCAGGTCCCGGACGTCACAAGCAGGGCACATGCTGACCTGATATTGTTCTGATCCATCTAAGAACCACCGATTCAGAGCCTCCTGTATATAAATAGATATATTGGCGCGTCAAATGATGAATTATCTACTTGTGTATGGTATCGTTTAGATTTTATCCAATCAAGATTATGTGTTAAAATAAAACGTTGTCCAATGAATAATTTTAGTATATTTGGTAGATTTTCCAAATAAACCTAAAAACTGAATGTGTATCATGCCCCTTAATACGATAAAATTTTTTTCCACTTTAAGATGCCGCAATATCTAAAGAGGGCATCACGAGATACATCATAATTTTTTCACCTTCTGGCTACAAATACGAGTATAGTAGGTCCTGTTTTCAGAACTAAAAAAATAACATACTCTTTGGGTTAGTTTTAACTATTCTATTTTCTTATTTTCTTTTAAATCTTTTTAAATGTTTGCTAACAATTTTGAAAAAAAGGAAACATTTTTTAAACCTAAATACAATTAATAATTAATTATTAACCTCGATAGTTTGCCTTCAATCGTCGAAATTTAATAAGCAAAATACTATATATTTGAGGTTTAATTTTTTTTTAAATAGTAACTATAATAGGCAACTTAATTTTCAAGCCAAGCCAATATCTATGTTGGTTGCCAACATAGATATTTTTAACAAGTTTCCAATACTCTTCTTCAGACAGCTGAGAGGAAAAATATACAGACATGTTATTTTCTGCAAATATAATTCTGGTTTTGAGACCATTAGGAAGTCGAAAAGCGTATGAAGAGAGGAACAGAGTGGTATTTGTAGGAAATAAACTTTCTGTATATTTTTTCTTTAACTGACTGTAGGAGAATATAGGCATATGGTTAAACTAATTTTACGGCGGTAAAAATATTTCTAACTGAAATTTTAATTTTTACATATATTTCTATTATAAGTATTATTGTGATAATTATTAAATTATAAACCATTATTAAATTCTTTTTGTAAAATATATTTTTATAAACTTTTAGGGCAAGAAAGTACCTTTTAATGTTCAGTATTTTCTGATACTTGCATTTCAATGGGTTATATTATCGTGGAATGCTAACGAAATAAGACTTGAGGTGAGTTATTTTATATTTTTGTTTTTTTCAACCAATATTTCATCGGGTTAATAGCTGTTTTAAAATTCCAAACTTAATTTATTATATTTATGTTATTTACTAATTATAAAAAGTAAAAAAAAATTTCAGAGTGAAGAATTAGCTTCTGCTCTTTTCGAAAGTGAATGGTATGAACAAAATAAAGAAACCACACAAATAATATTTATTATGGTATTAAGAAGTAGAAAGCCTTTATGTTTGGAAATTGGACCTTTTGGACCATTGACTAATGATGCAGCAGTATCAGTAAGTATTTTCTAATATAAGGAGTGTATATGTTTCCTTAAATATTTTTAAAAATTTTCTTTGGAGAGAAACCATCACTTTAATTTGATCTTGTTCTGTTTGTCCCTCGCAATAAATTGTATAAATCTGTCTTAGGTGAATCATATTTAACTATAACAAACTGTGTATTTTCGTTTCTGCTGTTAATTCTTTGATACACATGTTTTTTTTTTTCATTTTTAGAGGCTAAAGCTAGCTTATTCTTATGTCTCGCTTATATCAGGAAATGGATAACTTGTAAACACGGCAACCTGTCTATATGTCTAGTAATATGTTAAGTAGTATTAGTGTATATCTTAAATATACTTATTTATCAGCATTTATATTTTGGAGTATTTTTTTGACAAACAAAAATAATTAGTATTGAACCGATCGCAGAAATCTTTAAAATGCAGTTCCCTTCGTGAATTCTCAATTTACAATTTAATATGGCAGATACAAATACTGGGGACTAAATGTTTTTTATTTTTCGACTTTGTTAAAATTGATGGGTTCTTGGGATATGTATTATAGATCTTAATTTAATTTATATGTCTGGAGGCTTAGGTTACGAATCTAATTAATTACTTAAAATTCAAGTTAGTCGATTTACAATATCAGACTAAATTTTATTCATAATTGGTATTTGGATAATTCTCAGAAGCAAGGAATTTTTTGTTGTTCGGTTTAGTGGAATAAATGGGTGCTTTTTTGCTGCCTTATAAAGAATTCAAAACTAAAAATCAAAAATAAAATTTTTATAGAAAAATTTCAAAAAAGTGCTAAAAAGCGAAAAATAATATAAATTTTTATACGAAATTGAAATTTTTTAAGTCTGCGCCAAATTATTACTAAAACAGCACTTATAACTTGAAACTCGCTGAAACATGTACTACATGCACGATGGGGCACCACATCATTTCAACGTTGCTGTCGGGAACACCTGAATACCGGCAGTCCAAACCGTTGGATATGTAGAAGGGACCTATTGCCTGGCCTTTTCGATCTCCCGACTTAACGCCGTTGAAGTTTTACCTGGGGGGACACCTCAGAACCTTAGTGTATTCTACTCCGGTTGATAGTCGTGAGGAACATCTACGGAGAATCACGTTTCATTGTGAGCAAATAAGGAATAATGCTGAGTTAATGTGACGGGTACAGCAATCCTCAATTCGTCGTGCTCGCGAGTGTATTAGACTTCACGGAGCCCATGTTGAATCCTCTTACGAAGTTTTTAACTAAGTAGTAATTTAACCTTTTATTGAAACTATGGTGACTGGGGAATATTCCTGTTTTTCATATTCAACCCGACAGAAGTTAGGGGACTAACAGTTTAAATAAAATGACGTTTTTTCGTCGATTAGCAACATGAATGAAGAGTAATTCATTCTTAAACGTTGACCAAAGTTTTTATCGTAGAGGGCGTAAAGAAATTGGGGTCATGAGTGATGTTTTTTCGAAAACGGTTAGGATTAGCGAAGAGTACTTCAGTTTTAGTCAATTGTTAAAGGTATGTAAAAAATGTTGTCCAAAGTTCCTACAGGACGTGAAAAAATGGGGTGAATGACTGTCACAGCTATTCCGTCTCTGCAGTTGAGGGTAATTCACAACACTTTTTGGATAGTAATTTGAAGGACGCTACCTGGTATACATCATATTGAAAAATATACCTGGTGGTTCAATAATTATGTGTAAAAAACTTGCATTGCAGCGTATTGGGAGGCTATATCTCCGAAGAGGAGTCCTATACGATAAAAATTTATATGAACTTCTAGTAGTTCATTCACATGTTTTTTTTTTCATATCGGGGAGATTTCCCTCATTTTTCCTAATATTTTCCATTATTTACGAAATATACTCCACAAATACCAGGGACGAGTCCAACTTCTCTGTTTGGGCGAAAAAGTGATATCACTAGGGCAAGGAAAAGATGCAAATAACCCTCATCCCATTCTTATACAAGACTGCACAGTATGACAAGTGAGAATAAGTGGACAAAATTAATTCAATGGTCTCAACCCCAAACTACCCTTAAATCTATCCCTGACAAATTAATTTCTAAACAGACCGGGGAAGGGGGGCTCTTTAGTTATGTCCCCCGGGGCTTCCGACGGGCTTTGTCCGCCACTGCTCCAAACTACACAAAGACATCCAAATGGCGTAAAAAGAACTGGAGCACAGATCAAAAGCTATGAAGACAATATAATACGATATAAAAATAAAGTCTCCTTCAATTACTATGGTGCGGTTAAAAAAAAGTGCTAAATAAGTGAACCAATCTACATTTATTAGATTTATTGCAATTTAAAATGACTTGTCATTTATTTTTTACTTTTAGTGCAATTTTTTTTATGTGGGCTTAGATTTTTAATAAAATAAAAATAATCAAATAAATATAAGTAAAAAACTGATTTAAGAACAAAAAACTTACGTTATATACGTTTTAGTGCATTTTAATAAAAGTTTGATTTTAAAGGTTTTTTTTACTCATACGTATTTATTATTGCAATATCACTTATTCAAGTTTTTATATTTATTTTATGCTCACAACAAATGATGGCAAAACAATATTAATGTAAAACAATTAGTTTTACAGGTTTTCATTATCAATCGTTTGTGATAATGAACAAAATGTCATTCGGTGATGTATCTATTATTTTAATACAATATTTTATTAGTAAAATACTTTATTTTATAGCTTATTTAATGGGCAAATTCCTAAATATTACATATTTTATTATAATATACTAAAGAATATAATAGCTGTTCTCTGGCATTTTCTTGAACTCAACTTTTGAAAACTCTGAACATCATTTATTATGAAGAGTGGTGAAAAATTATTTGAAGTTACTAAATGGTTAATGATAGTTGCTGGTACCTGGAGACTTGAACTTACAGGAGTACCGAAGATATGGCAAAATTTTTATAAAATATATTCAGTTGTAGTTACAGTTTGCTATTATTTATCACCATTGTCAATTATGATTAAATTTTTCAAACTTTGGGGTGTGGACAACGACAAAGGTAATTAATTATGTAAAACACAAAAAGAAATTCTGTTTTGGTGCAGTTCTATTTTAATTTATAGTTTCTAAGGTAGGTAATATTCTTTATAATCAGTAATAACAGGTTTACAAAAAAAAAGTTGATGCGTATTTGAACAAACCATTTCATTCTTATGTAATTTGACGCTCTGAATGTAAATTTGAGGTACGCTAGTCTGTATCACGTCAGGTTCAAGGTCATTCAAAGGTCCAATAGAGTAAAATTTGCTAAATAAATCGGAAGGAGTAGATATGTAGGTTTTTGAGGTTCTAAATTCAAATCTGTGGTTTGTTTAATCCCTCAGAGGTCATTACAAGGTCAAATTGAGAAAAAACACTAAATAAATCGGGAATATATATATATATATATATATATATATATATATATATATATATATATATATATATATATTGAATATAAACTATGGTGAATCTTATTTGAAAAAATCAACTTGACCTTGAAAGTCAAGCCCAAAGTCAAGGTCATTACTTAATTTTTCGTTTGAAAACAAAAAACTTTTGTTCCATCACTATCTATCTATCTATCTATATATATATATATATATATATATATATATATATATATATATATATATATATATATATATATTTTTTTTCTTTTTGGGGTCGCTGAATCCAAATTTCTAGTTGTTGAATCCCCCAAGGTCAACCAGAGGTTATTTCAACGTCATTTCAAGGTAAAATTGAGAAAAACCTATTAAAAAATCTGTAAAACAAGATATGTAGAGTTTTAAGAGCGCTGAATCTGAATTTGTGGTTTATTTAATATATTAAGGTTAGTCAGAGGTCATCTCAAGGTAATTTTAAGGTCAAAAATCTACTAAATAAATCTGTAAAAGAAGAGAACCTACGCATAGTTAGATCGATATCTGCTACAAAGCAGACAAACATGCGGATCGAATTTTTGAGCTGTAGCGTCTGTAAGAAGTGAAAAACTACGGAAGTTGCTTCCTTCTGTAATAGATCGTCAATATTTAAATTTTCGTAACAGCGAAATAATGTAACTTGAGTAACGAAAATTGCTTACATTTCCCTGTAAGGACAAATTTGTATTATGCAAAATTTAAAACAACAGCTGAAATCTTGTTATTAATGAAATTGCTTGGTAAAACACCAAGAATTCGCGGAATATCGTTAGAAAAACTATTATGAGACATATAAAATAACTGTTGAAATGATATTTTTTAAATTTTAGCGGCTGAATGTCTTTCAATGTTAGTCACAATACTACTTTTGTCAATTAAAATGGCACTTTGCCAAACTAAGCAAATGACAACATTGTTAGCAGAAGCTATTGACAATGTCAACATTAACTGTACAGTTAATGACCAGTACATCAAGAATGAATATTCGTCTACTTCAAGATATACTAATATGTTAAATATATGTATAACAGTTTATTCTTTTAGTGTAGGAATACATCTCAATATAGTAGGTAAGTATAAGACTTATTTGTATTTAATATTATATATAATATCAAAAGCCATCCAAAATTAAAAAATTTAAATTAAAAGAGTGAAGAAAAGTGAACAAATTAATTCAAAGTATTATTTTCAGGCTATGCCGAATACCTTGAACTTGAACAGAAAAATGCTAATAATACTGAAAATTTGGACAAACCTATGTGGGTACAATATTGGTATCCATTTGATCCTAATGAAAATTATGGTTTCGTCGTATTTTATCAAACTGCATCGATATTATTCACCGATATATACAATAGTGCTATTCAGGCTATATTTAATACAGTGTTGATTCAGCTGCGATTACAACTTAAAATACTTCAACATAAATGTAGAAATTTCACTAAAGATGTGACTACTGGAAAATCAGTAACCAGGCAGACGGCCCTTTCTAATATAAAACTACTTGTTAAGAATCATCAAAAAGTTATTTTGTAAGTTTTTGCAAGTTTTAGTATATACATTGTCGAGTAAATTGCCGTTTTAAAACTACTGTTACTTCTACAATAATATATCATAAGCAAGCACCTATGAATTGAAATTTTGATCATAATCTTTTTTAAAAATGATGGAATATAATAATATAAAAAAATATTAAAATTTCGAATTTTAGGTACATCGAACATCTAAATAAAACTTTAAAATACCCAATACTAATTGAATATGTGGTATCTTCATTTATGCTGGCAGCTATACTTGTTCAAATAATAAGTGTAAGTAAAAGATCTTCATCATAATTTCTTTTTTGTCACTAAAATAGATTTTCGGTTGTTGGTTAAATATGGCGTTTAAAAATATTAAAATTTGGTGAATTAGTCTAGTCTTTCTGCGATCTTCATCATAATTTCTTTTTTGTAGCTAAAATACATTTTGGGTTGTTATTCAAATTTGGTGTTTAACAATATTAAAATATTAAAATCGATGAATAAATGAATAAAATTGGTGATACTATATCTTCGATGCCTAGGCTTCGTTGGGTCTCCATTATTGCTGCAAGTCTTTCGGCTGATCGCCTTTGCGAATCTAAGAATTCTCGTTAACTAAACTGGCCTGGCCACTTCAGGTGGTAATACTGCAGGTCGCTGAGTGTTAAACACTCTTTGAAGATATGATCAATAGTTTAATTTTTCCATCCATTATTCCGATTTTATAAAGATGACCTCGCAGATGATAAGGTTCTATGAGTAGTTTCAGTATATCCTGTCACGGACACCAGTCGTGAAGTTATGTTACTAGATTACAGGGCCAATATTTGAACTTTACTGTCTGAATATATATTTATTGTCTTATTCCTGTTTATGCCCCTCTCCCAAATATCTTCATATTGCAGAACAGCATAAGTTTCTACCTGAAAGACCATTACATGTTGTGCGAGAGAGTAAAACGCTTTGACTCCCGTACTCCTACCGAATATTCCAGCTCCAACTATTTCATCGTGTCGGAATATATCTGTAAACAACCAAAATTTATTTCTCCTCCTCCCAGTCCTCATCGATGACGAAAGTATGTCAAGGGAGTGGTTAGAATTTAACCCAAGCTCTGTAGTCTGTACATGGGGAGTAATGGTACATCATGATTCTTCAGCTACACGGATAGTCGGCAGTTCCAGATCCAGGATGCTTCAGGCAACTCAGACGATAAACAGTCTTCAAGGCACCATTTTCTATATATAAGAAAAGAAGAAGTAGGTTCATTAAGACCTTCAGTACTCTGGTACGGGCAGTCCTCATTGAACTTATTATGATAATGCAAATTATTTTTTCAACTTTGTCAAGTTGAAGAAAGTTTTTGTGTTTTGTTTTACTACGCCACCATACAACACGTACTCATTGGATTTATATTCAATAATAGCACTTTCGGTGTCAGTCATCATGTGCAATCAAAGGCTCTTTTACAAGCCCAAAGAAGCATATATATATATATATATATATATATATATATATATATATATATATATATATATATATATATATATATTTTCGGTCAGTATAATTTGTAAACAGTGTTGACATATTTATTTTGTTTTGCACAGAGAATCATCTCGGCCTGGTCCGGGTTTATTTCAAGCCGTTCCTTATGGCATCATTAGACTTCCCAGGTCCCAGGGGTCACGAGCAGGGATGTTGGCCTGCCATTGCTCTGATTCATCCAACAACCATGAGTTCAGGGCCTCATATATATATAAATAAATATATTGGTATGCCAAGTAATGAATTAATTACTTGTGTACGATTATTGTTTAGATTTTGTCCAACCAAGATTATGTGTTTTTGAAAATGACTTTTTTTTTCAACTTTAAGATGCTGCCACATTTAAAAAAAGCATCACGAGATATATCATAATTTTTTCACCTTTTGGCTATAAATATAGTAACTATGTTCTCAGAACTTAAAAAATAACATATACTTTGGGTTAGTTTTAACTATTCCATTTTCTCATTTCCTTTAAATCTTTTTAAATGTTTGCTAACGATTTTGAAAAAGAGAGAACATTTTTTAAGTCTAAATACAACTAATAATTATTGACCTCTATAGTTTACCTTCACTCGTCGAAATTTAGTAAATAAAATACTATATTTGAGGTTTTAAATTTTTTTATATAGTAACTATAATAGGTAACTTAATTTTCAAGCCAACTTACACATTGGTTTCCAACATAGATATTTTTAACAAGTTTCCAGTACTCTTCTTCAGGTAGTTAAAAGGAAAAGGGCAGGTTATTTTCTGCAAATATAACTCTGGTCCTTTCTCCATTTCATATAGACAGTTGTTTCCTATGAATGTTGCTCTTGTTTTGTTACAGCTCCATTGATGAGACCATTAGAAGTTCGAAATGCGTATGGAGAGAGGACCAGAGCGGTATTTGTAGGAAATAAACTTTCTGTATATTTTTTCTTTAACTGTCTGAAGGAGAATATAGGCACATTGTTAAACTAATATTACGGCAGTTAAAATTTCCTTATTTCTTACTGATATTTTCTGTTATAAATATTGTTGTGATGATTGTTCAATTATAAACCATTATTAAATTCTTTTTGTAAAAATATATTTTTATGAACTTTTAGGGCAAGAAAGTTCCTTTTAATGTTCAGTATTTTGTGATACTTGCATTTCAATGGGTTATACTATCGTGGAATGCTAACGAAATAAGACTTGAAGTGAGTTGTTATATTTTTTTATATTCTATATTTTTGTTCTTTTCAGCCAATATTTCTTCGGGTTAATAGCTGTTTTAAAATTCCAAACTTAATTTATTATATTTATATTATTTACTAATTATAAAAAGTAAGAAACTCTTTTCAGAGTGAAGAATTAGCTTCTGCTCTTTTCGAAAGTGAGTGGTTTGAACAAAATAAGGAAACAACACAAATAATATTTATTATGGTATTAAGAAGTAGAAAACCTTTATGTTTGGAAATTGGTCCTTTTGGACCATTGACCAATGATGCTGCAGTATCAGTAAGTATTTTTTAATATATGGAGTGGCAAATTGCTCTCAATACTTTTCCACTATTTTCCTCAAATATTATTTAAACATTTTTATTTCCCTTAATTTTCTTCGAAATTGATAACTATCATTTAAATTTCATCTTAACTTTTGCATTGTGTGAGATAAATTTAACTATAAAAATAATGCCTTCGAAAGTCAGACTTTTTGGTTTTTGTTGGTATATCTTTAATACACTTATTTATTTTTATTTTCAGAGGCTAAAACTAGCTTATTCTTATGTCTCTCTTATATCAAGAAATGGATAACTTGTTAACGGGGCAACCTACCTATGTGCCTGGTAGTATGTTAAGTAGTATTACGTGTATGTCTTAAATATACTTATTCTTCAGCATTTATATTTAGTAGTATTTTTTCAACAAAAAATTAGTATTAATTTTTCTGCTATTAAAAGAATTTTCTAAATACAGTTTCCTTAGTTAATTCCCAAGGTTGTGTACAATACGATGGCATTTCTAATTTTTTTTTTTTGAAGAATTTGCTTACTTGAGAGAAGAAGTATAAGTAAATATTGGAAAACGTAAACCTCTTAATATCTGATGAAATACAAAAAAATTCATTGCAGTGCTAACACTATTATTTTAAAAATATAAGCCTCTACATAATTTTTAACTTCCTGATTGTTATCAAGGAATGGTTCTGTATCATAGTAGAAGAGAGTTGGTAATTAATTTTTTATAGTAAAAAAAATTTTCAATCTTATAGTAAGCTATTAAATAAAAAAAAAATCAACTTTGTGAAAAACTTCAGCACAAAGTTGAGGCGCAAAAGCGAATGGGACAGAAACACCATTAAAAAAACTCTACAAGAAATCCATTATATGGTATACAGATGGCTCCAAATCAACGGGGGGAACCGGAATGGAAGTGTAGGGAGCCGGCACCAGACACTATGAAAGCTTGGGTAAGTCACCAAGCATTTTGCAGGTAGAAATACATGTCACTAGGAAATGTATTTAATTCAACTAAGAAAAACACTATAACGGCCAAGAGATTATCATCACGTAAGATAGTCAAGCAGTGCGCTGAGTTCTCAAGTTGTCAGCTTCAAGATGGTTTGGGAATGCCTAGAGGAACTAAATGATTTGAGTAAGAATAATAAAGTCACTTTCATGTGGGTACCGGGATACACCGGGATAGAGGGGAATGAAATAGTAGATAAGCTCGCGAGGAAAGGGGCGGAGACACCATTTCTGGGGTCAAAGTCTTTCTATGGAATCAGTAGCAGCGTAATGCTGAAAGAACTAAAATGGAAGAAGAGAGCGGGAGATCCAATTATTGGACGGAACTGTAAGGATTGAGACAAGCGAATATACTTCTTGGGAACTATGACCAGAAGAAATTCCTAAGTAAAAATCAACTTAGAGTTCTGACAGGGATCCTGACGGGGCATTGCGACCAGAAGGGACACCTCAAGAAACTCGGACTAGTAGAAGAAGAAGAGTACAGATTCTGTGAGAGGGAGGACGAGATCTCTATTTATATCCTTTCAGAGTGCAACGCTATAAAAAATCCTAGGATGTGGTTCTTGGGACACACCAAACTGAAGAAGGGAAGCTATCCACCTTAAAGCCGTCCAACATCCTAAGGTTTCTGAGGGAAATAGAACTGGAGGATCTGCTCTAGCCGATAAGGTAACTCTTACGACTTGGTAGCAGTAGGGGGACACAATAGATCTACCAGGTCGCAGTGAACAGAACTTTGAAAAATGTCCAACTTAAAGATCTGGTAATAGTAACTATAGCAATTAAATTTTTGTTTAAAAATTCCTTTCATAAAATTAACGTTTAAAACAAAATTAACATTGATTAAACTATATAGACGATTCAATTTTTACTAGAAATCATTGCTTGACCAAATATATTTATAAATAGCTGAAAATCAAATATTATGTTGGTACAATATTCTTGTATTTATTTAGCTTCCATACGAGTTTAAATACATGATTTATTACACATGCAATACTTTGGTTAACATTGATTTATTTTGCCAACGTCCAATATGGATGAAGGTAAAAAAACTGATACTAATCTATATATATATATATATATATATATATATATATATATATATATATATATATATATATATATATATATATATATATATATATATATATATTGATGGTAATTTTGGCATTAAATTGCTCCCAATATTTATATAATAAATTCAGAGATTATCTGGAAATTAAATGCTGCAGAATAAACGACAAATTATATATTATATTAAGAAAAATTAAATGCAAGTTATTTCTAAAATCGTCTTAAGGGTTTGCACCATATAATAAGAAAAGTTACTAAAATAGGTATATTTCTCCGATCTCAAGACTTAGAAAAAACTACAAAATTATTATTTCTATGTTTCTATTGAAATTTTTAAAAAGCAGTGAACTAATTTTTCTACGCATCATATATCTATCTCCTCCATATTTAGAAACATTAAATTGGTTTACAATTCTTGTCATATTACATTTGAACGAAATCTCTTTAATTTTAAATAGGATGTCGTCAGCTTAATATATTGATCTCGTTAAATATTAATAAAGACTCACCCAATTCCTGCAAAACCTGCTACATCCTTTGTAATACTTTTGGTATTTATGTAATAAATTTGATATTCTGTAATGAGAATCAAGTTTTTTTTTATCATTATAAAAGGAATTTTAGAAAAATGAAAATAACAATCTTTATTATTTTTTTTTAAATGTACTTGGGGGGTTAGAGGGCACAAGATTTTTCCCTTTTTTAATTGTTTATTAATTGTCATTTACTAAATTTTCAAGAATGTCAACTTTAATAAAAAAATATATTTTCCTAATTTCATTTCTAGCATCCTTTTCCTTGTTTCCAATATGAAGCAAAATAACTATTTTGATACTTAGGTTTTCTTCAAAATGAAATCGAAAATCATCTCAGTGATATACCTTTAGCAGTTTTACGGCGAATTTACTTTCAACAAGATGGAGCACCGCCTCACAATACTAGAGAAGTTCTTAATTATTTAATAGAGCATTTTAATAATCGAATTATTGCAACCAATGGTCCGGTACGGTGGCCAGCCCGCTCACCGGATCTTACTGTGCTCGGTTTCTTTGTCTGGGGATATGTTAAAGAAAGGGTTTACTATGGAGCAGCCCCAGCTACTCTTGAAATATGAGAATAAAGAATTTTACGGGCATTTAGAAGTATAACGCCCCAAATGCTACAAAACGTGTTGAGAGAAACAATTGAACGAGCTGAAATGTGTCGTGAAAAAGAAGGAATGCATTTTGAACATTTACTACACTAAACTTTTTAACAAATTCAGCTACTGTACTTTCAAATATTTTAAGTGCATCGTCTAAGTTATTAGTTTATTTTGTTAGTTTTTTGTTAATTTTGTTAAATTTTTAATCCAATTCCTGTCTTTCATACTAGTCACTAAAACTTTGCGATTGTATTTTTTTGACATCACCTAAGGCCGTTAGATTAGTTTGCGTCCGATCATGTCCACCTAGATGCAATTTTAAAAGTGGCTCTAAAAAAATGAAGTAGACGTAAAAAGTTTTTAAAATGTCACATTCTGATCTAGAATTGTCTCAGAAATCCAAAGATGTTAAAATATACAGGGTGTTCTATTTAAGAATTCAAAATCGGGGCCATTTCCGGTGAAAGCGGAAATGACCGGAAAGTGGAAAATATGCGAAAACTCTCCTCTTCACATAACATTTACCTGTACCAATTCTCATTTTAATACACATAATACTCTAGAAATTATGACTTGTCTAATAGATTCGTTGACACCCGGTATTCTAATTTGTTAAATGACGATGGAAAGTTTCACCATTAAATAGCAGTGCTTGTCCTGCATGTCCAACAGGGAGACATCTATTAACTTTTCTATGATCATCGAGATTTTGAAAAATATTGTTTTGTGTTGAGGTATCATTAAAAGATCTATTCCGCGTGTATTGTAAAGATTTGTAGGTCCTAGTCTATCAAACAATAGTCTTTTATTATCTGCATATCTTAAGCATCTCAGGATGTATATACTGGGAAATGTTAATATTTTCTTTAGGAGAAAAATATGTCTACAACTCTCACAAGCCATTTCTTTCACACCACACTTTTATGTTATGATAAATATTTGATGTAATGTTTCTAAGCTTATCAGAAAAATCAGTCACAACAACAATCATTGTGTTATCCGCATATATAGTAACATGCCCTCGTTTAATATTATAAGCTAGATCGTTAACGTACAGTTCAAACAAGAGCGGAACCAGTACTGATTCTTAGGGTATGCCAGGCTCTACTTTTCTGACTCCAGAAAGTTCGCCTCCATATTTCACCACTATTCCTTTGTCGCTCAAGTAGGAATCAATCCATTCCATAATTGTTACTCTCTTACTCCCCGGTCTTGGCTACAGTATCAAAAAGTATAGAGAGATCAAAGAACATTCTCATTACATGCTTTCCCTCATTAATTCTTTGAAAAATGTAAATCAAAGAAATAAATAACTCAGATTCTATGGATTTTCCTGGAAGAAAACCATGTTGAGCAGGAGTAAAAACAATAGCAATTTTACTGATGATTTACTTTTATATTTAATTCTCTGTTACTCTAAATAACTGTCTAGCACTGTGTATTCTTCTCCACTTTCGAATTTGTATTCCTGTCCATTCTAGGATGTTCCTCAGCCAAGAGATCTGCTTCCTTCCGACACCTCTACGATCCTCGATCTTACCCTTAATAACTAGTTGAAGAATTCTGTACCGATTTTCTCTGAGGATATGACCA
The DNA here is from genome assembly GCA_034092305.1 of Diaprepes abbreviatus. Classification (NCBI taxonomy): domain Eukaryota; kingdom Metazoa; phylum Arthropoda; class Insecta; order Coleoptera; family Curculionidae; genus Diaprepes; species Diaprepes abbreviatus. The sequence continues at coordinate 10,727,413 of JASJET010000028.1, forward strand.
AAATATGCTAGTTTTCTGCACTTTAGAGTTATCAGCAATTCACGGGTGGCATCTGCCCATACTACAACCGCTATATTAGTCTGCATAGCTACCCAGGGTATTCGAAACATTCGCCTATGCAACCACATCTCAAATGCCTCTAACCTGTTGATCATGGCAGTTTTCAGTATCCACACCTCCGCTCCATACAACAACATTGATCAGATGTAACATATAACTATCCTTTGACGAAGTTTTAAAATTAGATTGTCATTACAGACAAGCGATCTCATTTTTAGAAAAGTTTTGCGGGCTGATTCGATTCTACATTTAACTTCTTTATCTGGGTCCAGCTGTTCAGTGATATAACACCAAAGTTACTTGAAGTGGGAGACTCTTTCAACGATTTGTCCATTTATTAGCAGCGAAGTGTCTGGGTATGGTAGACGACTGAAAACCGTAAATTTAATTTTAGCAACATTTAACTTGAGTGTTATTTCTTTCCCCACCCTCTTGACAGAATCTAAGGGTTGTTGTAGACCCTGAAGGCTATCACTTATGATGGCCGTATCATCGGCATAATGAATCGTGTTTATTAGCTCGCTTTTGATTGATTATTAACCCCAAATACTTTGTTATGTAGGGTTTCCTTAAAAACTTTGTCCGAATATAAATTAAACAGCAGTGGAGAGAGAATACATCCCTGTCTAACTCCTCGTTGGATTTGGCATTTTTTGGTAAGTTGACCATTAACTCGGACCACTGCCTTCTAGCGCTCTTTATAGATTTTCTATAATCGGCATATCCTTGCTATCCAGTTCATGTTCATAGATATACTGAAAAATGCTGATGTGGTGTGGATTTGAAGTTTATGTATTTCAAAATATTTGAATTACATTGTTAAAAAGTTCAACTAGATAATATACATCTAAAATTTTACATTTTCACACAAAACCAAATGATTTTTTAGTTAATTTAACTTTTTGAGATAATTTTACGCAAGTTGTTTAGAAAATAAATAAATAAATACGAATTTGACTCCATTCTAAAACATTTTAATACTTAATTTTATGTCAATTTTGTAATTGGTAGTAAAATTCAAAGTATGAGGATCCTGATTTCCGACAAGACGCCAAATTCTCACATTTTGAAAATTGAGTTCTTATAAATTTACACCGTAAAGTTAATCGAAATTCCGCGCTAGCATATATTACGACTTAAACTATTATAAAATAATTGATTTTCATTATGACTTAATATTAGGGGTTAGACCTCTTTGGTATTAGATTTCTTTAATTTTTAACATGGTGGTTTTTAACTATTTGGCCAATTTGTACCCTGTGGCTTTAATAAGCATCTTTGGGGTTTTCACTGCACAATAATCATGGACAAGTAAAATATCAGTTCACATCGAAGGTCAATTAGACTTTTTAAATTTTTAAATTCTTATAACACAGTTATGGATCGGCAGGAAATGTTGGATCTCTGATAAGTTTAAAATTTGAAAAATTTTATTGTTTTTAGTAGTTAACATTTTATTTTTAAAGAAACTATATTATCCACAGAGAATTTGCCTAAATTATTTTTATAATTTAAGACACTTAAGTTAATTCCATATTACAGAAAAAAATATCGGCGACCTCATAATTAAGTAAGAAGAAAAGTTGAATAACTATATAGATATTGCAGCGAATTGGTTGATTTAAGATAAATTTTGTAAGGAAATTGATAAAGAGGAATTTTTTCGAAATAAATAGTAGCAATACTAGATTTTTCAAAATGTCGGTTCTTTCATTATCTTTTTCACACTCCAGTCTGCTATTGGTAGTGCCAAAGATTATTATAGCTATAGCGTTAGCTATAATAATCTTTGGTAGTGCTAATATATAAAGAAGATTGATGTTATAATTGTATTCATAATGTAGTATCGTTAAAATTTAAATTTCAAGTATTTCTTGTTACTATATAACTATAAAAGAATAAGTCTTTGAGGGTAAATTATTTTATAAAAGAAATTGAAGTGCTATGATATTTCAAACTTGAATGTCCCTTTGTTAACACAAATTTAAGTAATGATAAAACCATGCCTATATTATTATTTTTACATTATTTTATTGTAATATAAAAATAAGTTGTTGCATAGAAATATGAGAATATGGTTAACTTTTTTTCTACTATATATTTCGATTTTTTTTTCTGTAAGTAGAGATACTTGAAGGTAAATTGTTCAAAATATGAAACTATTCATATTAAAGTTCATGGGCTTTCCAGTTTAAGTCCAGATCTGTTATTTTTTTATCTGCAATTATAGTTGTATAGTATTTAAGGTTAACCACGTCCTTAATTATAGCATTAACAAGTAGCGACTTCCCCTGATCCACATATCTAATAACCGAGTTTCTGACATGACGGTAAGATAATTTTTCCTAAATTTAATGGGCAATTAAAATTAATATTAATAAAGCTTTAGCACTTTTTTTTCAATTATTAATTTATCTTTTAAATTATTTCAAAAAACACAAGTTAATTTATTTGTTTACGTTCCCTTTAAATCAGTTTCGTCACAAACTTTTTGATATTATTGTAACATATCGTGTAAGGCTTGATTCTCACTATAGAGCTGCCCTCGATATGATCTCGGTTCTCTCTCGATTCGACACATTTTTTTAAGTGAAAAAGGATTTATAATATCGCTATTTCCGCGAAACCGGTAGTGTGAATAGGTTCATAGTTTTCATTGTAAGAATATCGTATCCAGAGCGGCCCTATAGTGACAATTTGGCCTCAAAATCACAATCAAAACTAAGGATTTTCAAGCTTCCAAAATCTTTAACTTTTGGGTCAGGATTAAAATATCTTTCTAACTCGTTTTATTTTTCAAAATTCCAAAATAGACATGTCTTTTTTACCTTGAAACTCTTAAGAGCTCCACGTGAAAAAACGGTGGTTTAAACCCGATTTTTTTTTATCCAAATCACAAATAACGAAATAAGTTTTTTAGGATTTCTGAACTGAATTCAGAAATTAATATTGATGTGGATGTGAAAAAGCTATTTAAATGTAAAACAAAATTTGTAAAAATGAAGATCCGCAAAAGTTGATTAAAGTTGTTGGCTCATTAAAAATATTCACTTCCTGTTTTTAAAATTTAAATAACTTTCTCACGCTCGGACATTTGGGTAGTGTGCAAAATTTAACTGGCAATGTTTTCGTTTCTACTAAGTTATTCTTTAATCTAGAAAACATGCCTGGATATGGTTACTTTTTTTCCGGATATCTATAATGACAAGAGAGCCTTTCAGTAGTTTAATGCAGCTCTGAGAAATTTTTTAATAGGAATAAATATGTATTAGGCATACCTGTTAACATAAAATACAGAAGACTCGTGAGAGATCTTATTCCACTGGATAAATCACACTGCAATGCCATACTTCTTATAATTTTCATAATTTTGGATACCCATCGATTATTCAAACTTTAAAAAAATATTAAGACGATGAAAAAAATCTCTTTATCATATTTTTTCAAACCTAATTCAATATTTACTTGTCAAATTGTGACGGAAATTTTAAAACATTTGTTTTCCGCTGTAGACGCAGCCTACTTGCATTTTCTATGTTATTTTTTTTTATATTTAATACTCCAAGTTTACATCAGAAATAAAAACTGTCTTTGTTAAACCAAAATATGTTAGAAACTTTGAAACAACAGCCAGATCCACTCAGAAGGTTTAAGATTTAAATCCGATCTAGTTGCTAGTTAAATAATCCAATTGGCCAGTTTTGTTTTGCTTATGATACTGTCATAATTTATATTACATATGTCAACAAATAAACGCTTATATTGAAAAATTAAGGATAAGAACCTAGCGGTAAAGTCTTGAAACATCTAAGAGAAATAATTGTATCCTGAAAATAAATAAAATTTTCCATTTTTTCCGGTTCAGTAATAAAAAAATTATTTTTTATGCTTGTATTTATAGGTTTTAAAACTTGGAGGTAAAGTTCTAAATAATATTGAAGACGTTGCTTCAAAAGTATTATTATTAATATCATATATATTCAATATTCACTGCCTACCGCAAATTTAAGTCAAAATTTTAAGAAAAATCAAATTTTTAGATTTCTTAGTGAAAATAAATTACAACTATTATACAATTTTGAAGAGCTTAAAAAATTGAAATTGGGCTGTTAGATAACATACAAGTTTTATTTTAAAAAGAATAAGTTTTGTCTATAATTCAAAATCTGATGCTTCTAGAAAGAAAACTAAATACGCTAGGAGACTTTATTTAAAAACTATACAATAACAAATTTTTATTTTTCATTAACTTATATGTTACCTAATATAAGGAGGATTTTATATAGAAAATTTTCAATTTTGCTCTGTATCTTAAAAACAGAGAGGGTTAAGAAAAATTTTTAATGCGTGTTTTGTTTAATAAAAAAAAGCAAAGCTTCGCGGAAATCTTAAGTCTCTGTCTTTAATAACAGTAGAGATACACTGCAACAATGTACAAAATTGGACATCCTGTACATATATAATCGAAAATGTCAAATTTTTCAGTGTATATGTCAGATTGCATATAATAATACCAATATTGCCCGAAAAATAAACGGCTCCCTTTGTAACATCTTAAAATATGATAAATCTTATTTATCAGATTTCTATTTCTCATTTTACAATTTTTGGAACTTTTGACTTTTTTTCAGTTGGATTGATAGGAGATGTAAATATTTTCAAGTAAACTATAAAGGTTTTGCAGGTTATTTTCCATATACTTACATCATAAAATATTGCAGTCTACCAAAAGATTGGACATCTAATTAACATATCATCGTTATGGGCAATGGAATAAAATAATAATAGGAATATTTGCTGAAACAAAAACCGTCATTTTACAGTAAGCGCACATAAACTAAGAAAAAAAAGTTACAGAAGATTTACTGACTTAAAAGAAGACTCCTGACCATATAAGAAAGTTACAGTCTACCAAACTGTCATTTTTCGAGTGTCAATAACTGTTTTGAATCAAGCTTAAGTAGAACCTTATGTTCAGCTTTTTTCTTTCTTGTTTCTATTCGTATCATTCAACGTCTCAAAGAAGACGAGGTATCCTGGTTGACTCACTGTTCGTTTAGGGTTCGTGTGGTGTAGGATCTGCCAAAGTTGTAAGTTCTTGACACGATATCACAGCTTACTTTGATACTTGTGTGTCTGAGGGTAGGTCCAGTCAACCAGACGTTGTATAATTCCAGCTTTTAAACCCCATTATTATATCAAAGGGCGGGACGTTTAGTATGGTTTCCATGGCTAATGAAGGGGTGCTTCTTATGGCACCAGTGATGCAGAGGTAGGTCACCCTCTGGAGAGCTTCAGAGTGTTCGGTCTTTGAATGGTTTTTGTCCACCATGTAACCGCGCCACAGGTTATCAGGAGTTTTACTACCTTTGTGTACAGCCAGTGCACAATGTGTGGGTTTAATCCCCACGTCTTGCCCAGTTCCTTTCTTTCTACCATTACGGATATTTTATCTTTGGAGATAATTTCCTACTGGTGTGCTTTGCCTCTACGATTACACGTAGATATTTAACCTCCTGGCTCATCTGCAATTGTGTATTGAAGAGAGTTGGTAATTTTAATTCATCCAACATTCCTCTTTTGGTAAAGGGTATAAGTGTAGTTTTTCCAGGTTTTACTGTAAAGTGCCTATTAGTACACCCCCTTGGGTGGACTTCGATATTATATTGCCACGTTTTCCCACAAAGAGTGTGATTATATCGTCCGCATACCCATGGGTATAATAACCTTGGTCGTTGATATTTGTCAAGAGTTCATCGATCACCAGGTTTCACAGACATCTCTACAGTTCCCACCAACAGTTTAGATTGTGCTCGTCTGCCTTGGAGCATGTTTTGTATCCACCTGCACAGAGTGTTTTTAATGCCATGTCTTCTGGTAGACGTCATGGAGGCGAAGGATATGTAATCAAATGCTCCTTTATATTGGGTTTCCAACATTAAAAAAAATAGTGAAGTGATTTGTTTTTTGTTAAAATTCTAGAAATAAGTATTACTGTTATTTAAGAATTTGGTAAAATGGAAAATATCACCATTTTAGTTTTGTTGTACGATAGACTCGAAATAATGTTGACAAGGGGGTATTAAAAAATACATCTCATAACAATAATAGCACTTTCTTCTAAGTTCAAGCTGTGCTGATATTTTTTACAATATTGTTTAAAAAAATTATCAAGGCGGGACACAGGCGTCGTGATGTCCGACTGATAATGCGTAATCTTTATAGCGTGGCTCAATAGAAGAACATTTTTTTAAAGAAATATCGTAACAAATTAGTAAAATTCATCCATCCTTAAAGACGATAGAAAAATGTTTAAGCTTTTAATTGCAACGTAAAAATTTGGATATCTATCTATGTTCCGGTAAGCTGATTGAGGTGACTGTTGATAAAAACATTAACAGCCGGATTGACAAAGGAGATTTAAAATTTAAACCCGATCTAGTTGCCATGAAATTTACACCTTATAGTCGGCCAGTTTTGTTCTGCTTATGATATTCTCATAATTTATATTACATATGTCAACAAATAAACACTTATGTAGGGATATTAACAACAAAAACTTTGCGATAAAGTCTTGAAATATGTAAGACAAGTAGTTATATCCTGAAAATAAATAAAGTTATTAATTTTTGCCAGTTCAATAATAAAACAAAATGATTTCTTTATGCTAGTATTTTTTGAGTTTAAGACTTGCTTGACTTATTGTTGCTTTTGTCAGTTTAAGCCCTGTTCTGTCATTTTAGGATGGTTTTGAACTTAAATCATATTAGTGAGTCCGGTTGTAAGATTTTAAGGTAACTACTAGTTTAAGACAGAACGTGATAGAAAAAATATTCAAGTTAAGTGGATCGACTGTTCATTGCATTAATCATATGTGTTTGTAAGTAAGCGTACTCTGTTTTTTGTCGGTTTCACATTCCACAACTAGTGCTATGAGGGAGAACGTAATGAAATCGTGTAAAGAATTGTCAAAAAATGTAATTACTGCTAATCTAATAATGTTAATTAAATCGCTACATCCTACAACACTTGAAATTATCAATACGATGCATTTTGTGGGTGAATTAAAATTCCTCTAACATAAGTAAAAAATTACAATCGGTGAAGGAACGGATATTTGCAGCTTTTTTTTTTATGAAGATTGGTATTTTGGCTTCATTTTCTGTAGTCTTTGTAATCAGAAGATTGTCGCAGCTTCCCGGTATACAGAAGAACATGTTCCCAAACTTGATGAAGTTTTGTAAAATGACCGTCCTACTCGAGATTAGAGACTAGGTTTATGCATTAGGATAACGCTCCGGTACAGGGATAACTATGGATTGTTTAATGGAAACAAAAATGAAATTACCAGGATATCCTCATTATAATTTAGACTATATGCCGTGTGACCTTCTACTTTTTCTTATGTCAGAAATCAGCTAATGGATCGATTTTTTCAATTAGCATCTAACTAATTGGTGTACTTAAGGAGATATGTGTTAGCTTTTTAGAGTGTCCTGGCAATACATTTTTAGTACCTAGTTTTGATGTTTGCAAGACTACCCTAGTAGCCAATAGTGATTACTTTGAGAAAAAATAAACTTATTTGCTGACTTCTGTTTCAGAGAATGGTTAAAAATCATGGTTCTTGGGTTTAGACAGTCTGAAATTGGAATTATTATACGACATTTCGCCTACGATTGAACTAGGCATCTTCAGGGAACTTTATTCCACGAGATTAGAACACTGAAATGATTCTATGTTCTAATCTTGTGGAGGAAAGATCTCTGAAGATGCCTCGTGCAATCGTATGCGAAACGTCGGATATTAATTCCAATCTGACACGGTCCAAAACCCAAGAACTATGATTTTCAACTTGACCAAAACCGTGAAAGCTTGCGTTCTTTATCAGAGAAAGGTTTTTTAAAAGTTACAATTTTTTCCAGTAAATTATTAAAATGTTTTCAGGGTTTTCAAATTTTTGACAGAGGGAATGGAGGGAAATATATGGATTTCAAGGTAGAGTTTTATAAGAATAATAATTGCGCGATTTTATAAACATAATAGATGATTTCTGGAATATAATATGCTTTCTGAAATAGTGAATTTGCATTTACTTTCGGCATAATTGGAAGTGTAAGTTATAAAGATTTAATCCAAGTATGTTGTGTTCACTAACAAATTTAATACCCCTAGCACGCTGTTCGCATTAAATATAAGCATACAATATCTTTACATTTGTTTTCAGGTGAAAGCAGGAGATGAGATGTTTAAGATAGCAAAATATCAAATGATCGTCACTGGAATTTGGCAACTTAATACAAAAATATCAGCCAAATGGCAATTTCTTTACACAATTTATTCCAAATTTGTCTTATTTACTGTTATATCAACTTGCACATCCTACGGCATAAACTCTTTTGTAAATCTATTTATAAAAGGAAATAAAGAGAGAGGTAATTCTATTACATAACAATTGGTAAAAATTTAGCTTGTTCGATATCTTTTTAGTTTATCATTTTTTGATATATTTTAAAATTAATGTCCTAATTCGGAAACATCTTATTCATTTTTAATTTGTTTGGTATTTATATATATATATATATATATATATATATATATATATATATATATATATATATATATATATATATATATATAAATCAAAGAAAGTGTAGGAACAACAGTTTTTTATTTTTGAACGGAAAATTAAGTAATGACCTTCACTTTGGCCTTGGGTTTGACCTTCAAGGTCAACCTGATTTTTTCAAATAGGATTCTCCATTTTTCATTGCAGAAATAGAAAGTAGAAAAAATTCCCTATTCAACCAACAAATCACATACAGCGGTCATTTGACGGTTAAAATGTTAAAATAATGAAATTGCGTTTTTTTTGGTATTCCTGCTCAAAAAGAGAATATTTAGGATACAGCTTTTTGAGTGTCATTTCCTACGTTCAGTGATCGATAAGAAATTCGTCGTCCAGGACCCTCGACAAGGACCTAGCAGGGTGGCTTTGTAGGTCCCATTTGGATCCTCTCCATGGAGATGAGACCTGAAAAATACTGACCAAGATGAAAAGTAGATGAATAGTAATTACCATATTTTACTCTTTTATGATGAGTCAGAACACCCATTTTTTAATCATCTAGGAAGATAAGACTTGAAAAATACTGGAAAATTCCTCTATTATCATCAATACATAGTTCAACTCTCTATTCAAAATTTCGAATAGTTGATAAAAGAAAATGCTGTGGTGTGCTATCATTCTCCGTTATAAAGAATTTTTCAGATTATTTGGGGCTGAGTAAGGGTCTAAAATAAATTATTTTCTTGAAAACGTCCAGATTTGGTCTACATGTGTAATATTGTTTCCCGTAAAAATAAGTTTCATACTGATTGATAACTTTGACATTTTAACCTTCAAATGATCTCTGTAAGCGATTTGACCCTTAATTTTATTTATACAGTTGGATAGGAAATTTTTCCTCCTTCCATTTCTGCAATGAAAAATGGAGAATCGTATTTGGAAAAATCAACTTAACCTTGAAATGACCTTGAAGGTTAAGATCAAGATCAAATTGAGGTCATTGTTCGATTTCCTCTTCGAAAATAAGAAACTTTTGTACCTACACTTTTTTTTAATTTAAGTCTTACCATTAGAGTTATTTGCGTGCCTCTTTTAAATTGGTCATTATGTGTTTTAAAATTAATTTCCTAAACTGAAAACATCGTATACATATATAATTTGTTTCGTACATAGTTATTATATATATATATATATATATATATATATATATATATATATATGTAATAGAAGGATTTCGGGCATCCCGTGTATGTTCCTCTCAGGACTGTAGGGCAGCTGAAATCTCATTCACCATTTTCAAAGCCCACTGTATGGCGTCTACGAGCGAACTCCGACATAACATATACGACGATATATATATATATATATATATATATATATATATATATATATATATATATATATATATATATAATAATAAAATCCCTTTGATAAATATTACTCTCATGTTAAAATGTGCGGAGATTTTCAAGATAATGGAAAAGCTCCGGGTCCGAAAAATGATGACAGTGCTCTTTTCTCCGAGTATGGGATTCATCAGGCCATTGCGTTCGGTACAAATCCTCATCTCGCATCTGTGTCCTATAAATAGCTTTCACAGTTGAAAAATAGTAAATAGGACACGGTGGCTCCGGGTCCGAAAAATGATGACAGTGCTCTTTTCTCCGAGTATGGGATTCATCAGGCCATTGCGTTCGGTACAAATCCTCATCTCGCATCTGTGTCCTATAAATAGCTTTCACAGTTGAAAAATAGTAAATAGGACACGGTGGCGACATCTCGATGGATCGCTCAATAATACAAGAGCAACAAAAACCAACAATGTTGTATAAGACCGCCATGTGAAAGTGCGACGGTAAAGTAAAAAAGGAATATTCAGTCGATACACGAAACCTGCTACTCCAAAGATAGAGATCGCATTATTCGGCATCGATAACCAAACCAACCACGAATTCCGCAGTTTAAATCAAGTTTTGCACCAACGATCTCCCTAACAGAGCTGTTGCGTATTGTTTAAGCCAACAAATATAGAAAAAGAAGATAAGTTTTCGTCCGTGTCATTTTAAAATAAAATAGGAAATTCTCAGCTACGCGGACATAAAGACCGTTGATAAATATTATTTTCATCTTAAAAAGTGTGGAGATCTCTAAGATAATGGAAAAGCTCCGGATCCGAAAAATGACGACAGTACTGTTTCTTCCTAGTATAGGACTCATCAGGCCATTGCGTTCGGTACAAACCATTATCTCGCATCTGTGTCCTATAGACAGATTTCACAGTTGAAAAGTAACAAATAGGACACAGTGGCGACATCTCGATGGATCACTCAATAACACAAGGGCAACAAAAACCAATAATATTGTATAAAACCGCCATGTGATGGCGCGACAGTAAATTAAAAAAGGAATATTCTAAACTCGATACACGAAACGTGCTACTTCAAGAATAGAGGTCGCATTATTTGGCATTAGAAACCAAACCAACCTCGAATTCCTCGGTTTAAGTCAAGTGTCGCACGAACGATCTCCATAAGAGAGCATCACATGGCGGTTTTATACAACATTGTTGGTTTGTGTTGCTTATTAAGTTATCCATCGAGATGTCGCCACTGTGTCTTATTTACTATTTTTCACATAAAGTGTTTCTAAATATTCTTTCCCCGATCTCTGTCTGAAAGGAGAATAACATACATGTAACTATTTAAACCCAGCAGTTTTATTTATTTCTTACTGAAATTTTAATTTCTGAGCTGGACTTACTAGAACTCGCCTAATGTGTTATGCAGAGCAGGGTACACTACGCAAGTTATGTGTAGATATGTATGGGTATATATTTAAGCAAACTAAGGGGCATCAATGGACTGACGTTAATAGTTAAGAATGTATGTTAAGCTGTTTTTAGATTAATATTAATAGTTAGTTTTTAGACTTGTTCTAATGATCAGACAGCGAAAGCTGTATAAATGAAATAAATATGTTAACATTGAAATCATTAGTTCTTATGTTCAAAGATCTTTTAGTAATAGCTGATGTGCTGTTTCAATATGATATTATTTTTTAGCGTTTGAGATTTTATCGTATTCTACACTTATGTCATTATGTATCCTTAAAACACGATTATGTCAAACAAAGGAAATGTCAGCCTTAATCCAAGAGGGTATTAAGCAGTCGAATAAAGATGGCACCAATGATCAAAAAGTAGAACAAATTGTTTTGGGGCATGGTAAATACTGTAAATTTTTAACTATGCTCTTATGGATTTATATTAACATTGTTACTCTGGTCTATGATATTAGAAGTAAGTAACGTTATACATAGGCATAGAAAAATAGGTTTGATTTAGGACGATATGTAATGATTAATGAATTACGAGGATAGCCGTTTATATTTCAGGAATACCAAAGAAAAACAATGCCTTCACTATTCAAATACAAGTATACAACTATATTAAAACTTATATCCTACACCTATTTATATATCTATTGAATCCCCTAGAAATAACAAGAAATATACTAATATAAAACTATCTAAAAATATGAGTCATCGATATAATATTCCTTTCGGCACATTATAATAAAGATGACTTATCGCATCGAAATATTATTTGTAAAACAAGGGCGTACTGAAAAGTTATTTTAGTCCTTAGTTACAGTATTTTTATAATAGTTTTGAAGGCTTGTTAAATGTTATGTTGAACAAAGATCACTACAATTTTCCCGCCTTTTATTACACGTCCTTTCTTAGAGAAAAAAATTGATTACGTACGAAGTTGTTTTAGCATTTTTGCTATTTTTAAGTTATGAAGTTTGTGCCTAATTAGCCTTAAGCAAATTTGAATTTTGTTGCCACTGAGAGTATACCTGATTTTTAGTTTCCTTTTCTAATCGCAAAAAAATATACAACACCCTTGGTAATTTATTCGTTTTATTTCCTTTTTGGAGTTTTAGAATTATGAGTATATTTAAAAAAGAAAAATTAATTCAGTCGTAGGCTCAGAACTGCATTGCCTCTAAGTCATTTTCATGTCGTAAGTGTTTTTCTTTTTCCTCTTTTTTTTCTTCTTGTCTGTCTTTGGTTTGTTTTACTCCTTTTGGTTATCTTAGTCAGTATTTTTGAGTCACTATACTTATCCTGTTATTCATCATGTTCAAGTTCAACCATAAACCACAACTGGGAGTTTGAATGTTCGAGTAACCAGATCTACTCCATAGCCAGGATTGAAGCTTCTGTGACTTTCAGACCTCCAGAATCTAAGGTTTTATCTGTTTTGTGCCGTATTACATAAACACTAACTTTTACTTTACCGCACTTTGCTGGGACTATTTAAAATCTAACGCATATGGTTTTTTGGTTCATGTGGTACTATTATCAAGTTACTCAAACTGTATTTAGTGATTGCTTTGTTGAATAATAACGATAAATAGATCTATTTGCACTGGTAAAATGAACACGTATTTATCAGATAATTCACAAACATTCTTTAGCTTTACAATATATAAAGACTCTTTGTAAACATATTATTTTAAAGATTTTTTTATGTATTTACCATAGTGGTAAGAATCTAAAGAATTTGTCAACCATAGATTAAATAAAATCGTCAACCAGCTGTTTGTCACAGCTCGCAAGTTAGAGACGTTCCTTATTTAATAATCTGTAATTTAATTTAATTGATAACTGATCAAGATTAATTTACATTAAATTTTTGGAACTTTTATTATTTCCTAGAGTATTTTACCGGCACTTTACCTTTATGGTATATACCACACTATCCATTATAATTGCACTCAATATATGCATATTTTTCTACATGTTTACGTGTTTCTTTTCTTCATGAGTAAGTTTCCTGTTTTCTCGAGAAAAAGGTGTCTATTTCTGAACTAACCTGAACTATTAGGGCTAAAAACAGGTGGCGCTTTTACTCCGAACACTCTCTGGTCCCTTTTTGAGCTGAGCACCGAAGAAAAGAGATCCTATCGATAAAGTCCCCTGATCAAATGAGACAGATAATTAATAACCTCTATCTCTTTTTCTTCAAAATGCATTGGATTACTTTTCTTCTTACATATCCCATGAAAATTTTCATGAGTTAATTCTATTTTTAATTGCGATGAAATTTTGATGTTACTGTAAACAGTAGAACTAGCGCCCGTATATCAAAACTTTCTGAGTACGGATATCATCCAAACATTGTATTATTTACTTGTTATTTCTATCAACTGTTTTTGTAAGTTAATGTCGAGTTTAAAACAAAATATTGCGGTTGCATTGATCAACCCATCACATGATGGAATGAATAGGGAGCTATTTAGTATTCTGAAGGCGAGAAAATTAAATGTAGTTTTATAATTTTTTTTTTCGGATATAATGAATGAATAGGACTATGTTGTATTAATTCTATGTATCATATTTGAAATTTGGTACATGTGGAAAACCTTTATCCATTATCTAGTAGTAATGTCATTATTTCGTGTAATAATGATCAATTTTTCACGAGTTAATTCTGTTTTCAGCTGCGATGAGATTTTGAAGTTACTCTAGATGGTTCAACTAGTGTCCGTATGTCAAAACACTAACGTTGCTAGTTTACGAATTATAAACAGCTACCATTGTATTACTCACTTGTTATTTCTGTCAACTATTTTTGTAAGTGAACGTCGCGTTTAAAACAAAATATTGCGGTTGCATTGATCAACCCATCTCATGATAATGTAAAAATGGAATGAATAGGTGCTATTTAGTATTTACATCAGTCAAATAGGCGTTTTGTCGGGACACTCAATCATCCAGACATAAACCTGGATTTTCGGATAACATATATGTATAGAAATAAAACGTATATGTTCTCTGCACGAGATTTTGTGTTATAAACTTTTTGTAAACAATTAAAGGTTAAAAAATTGATTTTTTGCACTTTTTTGCTTACCAGCAAAAACTAAAGAAATTTTTGGACAAAATGGAATAGCCATCTTGTAGAGAATTGAAAAACCTACAAATTGTTTTTTTTATCGATCTCGATATTTTTATTTGTTGCTGAGGAAAATGCAAAACAAGGTCAAAATTGTTATAATATTCAATTAACAATAACTATTGCTAAATGCAACCTACGACTTTGTTGTTACGTAAAAAGTTCGGTCTTTTAGTGCTTCATGTGTAGTAAAAATTTTAAATCGATTCATCAAACAGTTTGTGCAAAATTTAATTTGTTTATCACAGGCGAGCGAATTTTATATTAACATTCTAGCTCCATCGATGACGGTACACCGATTTTGAGCACATCTCATGAAAGAGGAACTCTTCTTCTATGATAAGTATTACATGGAATTGAGGAAAATTAATTTTAAATTTGTTTAAACTTGATTAGAAAACCACTATCATTTTTACCTTGTAAACAAATTAAATAATTTAAAATTTTGTTTTCATATTTGGGAAGCTGGCATTTTTATACAAATTTAGAAAAAAAAACCGCTTAGATCAATATGCGCCAAATGCACTGTACATGAACTATTCAAACAAACAAATTAAATGTTTAATTTACAAACAAATAAATAAATAGTATGCATATTTGTAATGTACGCAGAAAGGTACCACAAATTAAAAAAGAATCAAAATCCGTCAACAACTTTCGGAGATATAGCTAATGGTAGCAGTTTGAAGTTGCTGTTTCATTTTTTGAACGCGCGGATTTGTTAGCAACTCATCTTCCTGCCGAGGCGTCTTTTAAACAACTAACATTTTTTAAACTTCACTGAAGCTTTTGCTTCTGTGTTATCATTTTTCCGGATAACTCACATCTAAACCTAAACTCTTAAACTTTAGAATGGCGCTAGTTTCGTTTCTTAATTGTTATTAACAATATAGGAATGAATTTTTAAAAAAATGTTGCGCATATTGACCCAAGCCGTTTTTGTTTCTAAATTCGTCTAAAAATGCCAGATTCCCAAATATGAAAGCAAAATTTTTTTATTGGCAAAAACAAAAAAGTTATTTACATTTGTAAAAAGGTAAAAATGATAGTGGTTTTCTAATGAAGTTTAAACAAATTTAAAATTAATTTTTCTCAATTCGATGTAATACTTCTCATAGAAGAAGAGTTCCTCTTACATGAGATGTTCTCAGAATCGGTGTACCTTTATCGATGGAGCTAGAATGTTATTGCAAAATTCGCTCGCCTGTGATAAACAAATTAAATTTTGTATAAACTATTTGATGAATCGATCTGAAATTTTTACCACATATTAAGCACTAAAAGACCCAAATTTTCATGTAACAACAAAGTCGTAGCTTGCATTTAGCAATAGTTATTGTTTATTGAATATTATAATAATTTTGACCTTGTTTTGCATTTTTCTCAGCAACAAATAAAAATATTGAAATCGGTAAAAAAACAATTTGTAGGTTTTTTAATTCTCTAGAAGATGGCTATTCCATTTGGTCCAAAAATTTCTTTAGTTTTTGCTGATAAGAAAAAAGTGCAAAAAAATGCATTTTTCGACTTAAAAAAAAAGTATATGACACAAAATCTCGTGCAGAGAACATATACGTTTTATTTCTATAGGCCTATGTTACCCGAAAATCCGGGTTTCTGCCTGGATGAATGAGTGTCCCTAACTAGGCCTTTTTTTGCTTATTTGACTGGAGTAATTCTAAAGGCGAGACATTTAACTGTAGTTTTATGATTTTCTTTTGGATATAATGAATGAATAGGACTATGTTGTATTAATTCTATGTATCATAATTGAAATTTGGTACATGTAGAAAACTTGTATCATTTGTCTAGTAGTAATGTCATTATATAGTGTAATAATTATCATTACTACTGTAATATACAATTTTCATAACATAATGTTGTTTTTAGAAATTATATGTTTAAGAGTTTTACTTCTAAAACAATATTTTTTTAGATATATGTGGACTAATAAATTTTAGAAAAATGAATGGATATACCGAGCAACCAGTGGATTTGCTTACTCGTTGGTATCCCTGTAATACTACGAAGCATTTTACTACAATCTTTGTATACGAAGTTTTCCAATCTCCTTTTTTAGCATCATATACTTCAGTGTCACAAGCGATATTTACTACTCTTATGATAAATTGTACAGCGCAGCTAGAGGTAAACTATAGTAGCGGAAAAACTTTTCCTTTGTAAACTTAATTTTTTTAAGATAAAATTGACTTTTTTTTTAAATATAGAAAATGGGGTCTTTATACAAAAAAAAATTCTATTGAAGTTAGACCGTCTAATAAGTCAGTTTTGTTTTGCTTGTGGCATTGTTATAAGTTGTATTAAACAAACAAAAAAAAGGAATAAAGCATTGAAATAGTTTGGTTTGGTAGTAGAAGAAAATTACTTTTTCTTTCTTGTATTATTATGGATCTAAATTGGCTCACTTATTCAGTTAAAATCCTTTATTCTTAACTTTTAGTTACATCAGCTTTAAAGTTAGATCATATTAGCAAATTAGGAAGTAAGTAGGTTATTTTTCATTATAACTGACATTTCAACAAAAATATGGATTTTAAATTTTTAATTGCAAGTAAAAATACTTGAATAACTAAATTCAGTAGGCAGTACAGGAGTAGTAATTAAATTAATAAAACACCTACAGAAAATATTATAATCCGAATTGTCTCTCAAACAATTTTTAATAATGTTGAATACCATTACTTTTGGAAAATTTAAGATGACAAATACAATATGTTGTTTTTCTAAAGTCTAAATTGCCGGTTCCTAAGAGAAATGTAATAGAAATATTAATAACAAATTTGAGGAAATATTCCTTTAAGTTCAATTGTTGACTTAAAAAACTTCTTTGCCGTCTTAGATCTTATGTGCAATGATGCTTTGGAAGAAAAGGTACGGTATTTAAAATAACGACATTAAAATTTTGACCTAAATTTTGGTACCTACATTTTATTTTAGATATATTTAACTTAAATTACGACTGAATATATTAGATTTTCTGTGCCATACCAGTGTTTCTATATCGAGAGGAGTATGGTGCTTGAAAACTGAACTTGAAATATTGCATTAAAATAACATCACTTGAATTTTTCTGCTTTCAACACTTGAAATCAGTGACCGCTCGTGACCTTAAAATACGTAATCGATTTGCTGAAGTGAATTGTAAACTTCTTTTTAATAAAAAGCTAAATCAAGTGACGGCTACTGTGGTATATTAAATATATACAGGGTAGGGTGGCTCTTCAAATCCCTCCCGTACCAGTGGCCACTGCAAATATTTAAAGTTGAAATAGTCCGTTTCAATATTTAATTCATGATACAGAACCTAACAATTTAGCAATGCTGTCATAGTACGGATGTTCTGTGAATTTCAGCAATTTTTGACTCTATTGAATTCTTCATTTTAATGTTCGATAATTTGACTATAAAATATTGATTAGCGGTCTCGAAATTTCAGTAGTCAGCCATGTTGAGCGACATTCAAACCTTCTGCCATCAATACTGTGGATTCTTTGTGAATTTCAGCGATTTTTGACCTTTATGGGTGTCATAATGGATATGCTATTTTGTGTTTATATTCGGAGGAGTCCATATTAAAACTGTTGTTTTACAGCCATAATTTTCCCAGTGTATGCTTTCAGGTCACTTATTGCTGCCATATTGAATTTTCCAAAGGAGCCACCTGTTATTCGAAAGAGGGATCTCTTTGAGATAGAAGGTTGTTTGGGAACTTCCGTATTTTAGCAAAAACATTTAGTTGGCTACAATTTTGATGCTTAGTCAGTTATTTTCTAACTATTTTTAACAAATAGCTTCAACGTATTTACAAATCATTTTTATTTTTAGGTTCTTCAGTATTATTTTAAGAACTTTCATTCTTTTAATGCAGAAAATGGATACCTTGCTAGTCATGATATAGTTCTGGAAAACTTAAAAAAATGCGTCAAAAAACATCAAAAAATTATTAGGTAAATAATCAGAAATACGAGGCATGGTATACCTGGTGTTTCAATTTTATTTGAACCAGAACAAATGAAATAATATTGTAGAACATTACATATAAAGAAATAGTGACTATGGGTGGAAACATTATAGTTATGATGATTGTGACTAAAATTTACATGGTGATAATGAAATAAGTAAAAGTGATGACGCAAATAGAAGTACACTCGTTTATCGTTAAGATATGAACACTATTTTGTTTTTTGGAGAACAAAAACGTTTGGAGCTACTAATAAGTACACAACTATGCTAGTTTTTAGGTGTTTTATCCATTTTACTAACAAAATTTTAGAACCAAACATTGAACAATAAATAAAAGATAGCAAGTGATACCGGGTATTTTTAAGCGCGGACATTTTTAATTTAATTGAACATACGATGATAATAGACATATTATTTGTTTAATATATGTTTGAATTAATTAAAAGTCCTTTTCTGCAAATAGGGTAATGGTAAATTGCATTATGAAAATTTATGAGATGTATTACACAGCACGTCATGAAATTTGTACATTGAATAAAACTAGCCATTTCTTATAGATTTTTGGTGGTTGAATGCGAATCCTGTCTCAGAATTGCTCCATCACATTAGGTCTTTTAAATATCCTAACCTAAAAGTGCAAACAACGCGGTTTTAGCCTTTATTTGAAGTTACGACATTACTCTTTCAAATGTCTTGAATTTGTATAAATAGCGTTCTTTTTCTTCGAGATATTTAATTTTGAAAATTTCACATTGCATGAATTTTTCAAGCTTTGGATACCTTTTCCTTTCGTGACAGATAAGCTTTTAAGCGATAATTCTGATAAATCATGGATGTTTTAGGGCTATCAAAGCATCGCTCAATCTAAATTTATCATTAGTTTTGTAAAATAAATTTGTTTAAACAATTTCTTTAAGCGAATTATTGCAGAATTCATTATTTTTTAAATAAATGCTTCCATTGCATTTTACAAAAATAAATACGTTTAAAGGAGTTGTTATTGGTATTATGATATATTTTGTTGTAAACAAAATCATAAACAATTAATTTTGCAATTTAAAAAACCCTCAAACGATCATAAGAAAATAATTAAAAATGTACATCCATAATTCATAAAAACATTTTCTACAAAGTCTACAAATGTATATAGTTTTGATTAAATCGCAAAATTTGTTATTTAATACTGCTGTACCTGCCACATTAACTCAGCATTGTTCTTTAGTTGATTACATTGAAACGTAATTCTCCATAAACGTTCCTCCTTACTATCGAGCGGAGTGGAATACACCAAGGTTTTGAGGTGTCCCCGCAGGCAAAAATCCAACGGCGTTAGGTCGTGAGATCGAAGAGGCCAGGCAATAATTCCTCCTCTACTTATCCACAAACCTTTGGATAAGTAGTGAGATAATTAGGTGCTTCCGCACAGCAACGCTGAAATAAGATGATGCCCCATCGTGTATGTAGTACATGTTTCGGCAGGTTTTAAGTGGTAAGTGCTCTACTAAATCATGAGAAGCGTTCTGGAGGAACTCCAAATAAAGTTCTCCACTCAATCGTGCTGGTAATAAAAATGATCCCATCACAAAATTGCCAATGATTCCTGCCCAGACGTTAACTGATTGGAGCCGATGTTAATCGTACGAAACAATAGTTGCATGAGGATTTTTATCAACCCATACATGTGAGTTGTGTGAATTTATGATACCATTTTTGGTAAACCCTGCCTCATCCGTGAAGAGAATAGTGCTAATGAAGTTTACATTATTTCGTTGTTGATTCAATAGCCTGTTTGCAAACTGCATTCAACGGGGAAAATCTTCAGGAATCACTTTATGTACTTTTTTCAAATTATATGGATATAACAGCTGTTCTTCAAGAACTTCATGTATTATTGTTTTCGACATATTAAACTGCGTTGATAATTTTCGAGTACTTGTTGAAAGAGTGTCATCTACAGCATTTAAAATATTTTCCTATAATTTAGGCGTACGTGCTGTTCTTCCCCGACCAGCATCAGTACTTCTTTTCCAAAAATTTCCTAAAATTACGAAGAAATTGATAATATTATCTTATTAAATGGAATCGCCTACCATTCTCCTTTAGACGTTGGTCAACTTGTTGAAATGTTTGTTGATCTGGAAGAGTACGATTACGATATCTGTCTTGATATAATCTTCTGGCTTTCAAAGCATTGCACGATGCAAGATCATACATCAGATGTATATATGCATACTCAATAAATGTGTATTTCTTATTTTGAATTATTTCATAACTAATTTCACTACGAAATACAAAAATCAGTAAATTAATATCCAAGTAAAGAATCCATGTGTCAGTGATGTGAAAGTTGACAAGTTCCAAAATGCAGGATATTTAATTCTTCCTTACCTAGCGACGTTTGAAACAATACGTTGTTTTTGGTGCCGATAAAATAAAAAGCACATTTTTTTCGAACTGCAATTCACAGAATTACATGTTTGAAGGTTGAAGGTTGAATGTTAGATAGGAACAAGATGTATCTTGTATCGAAACACGCCATATACGTGATATAAATTAAATGTTTTTTTCATATTCGGGAGATTTCCTACATTTTCCCGCACACTCTGTATGTACATATAATTGTAAATTTTTTGTATAAAAACATTGCATAGCCCGGTTATTGCTAAACTTGTTTATAACAATTAAATGTGCACTACATTGCCATTTTTATTGGCCTATTCGTGTTCACGAGTTTACTATCATTAAAAATTTTTGACCCTGTTCGAATCCACAACTCTACAGGGTGAGTCAACGATTGGATGAAGTAAGTTTGTGCCTTTTCGGTGAAATTTACAAAGAAACTATATTTATTGTTTGATACAGTTTATTTTTAAGCAGATTTTAAAAATATTTAGGACTCTACAGGGTGACCCAAAAAACTAGGACAGCATGAAGTTGTATTTTTTTAAATAGAACACCCTATATACAAATCGTATTTTCGATTTAGCTTATAATTTTAAATCTTTTTTATTAAGGGTTTACTATAACAAAACTTTATAGTTTCTGAGATAATTAAGTTTAAAGAAAAAAAGTCACATTTTCAAGCATCAATTCAATCCTAAATAACGTTTTCAATTTTGTGACAAATATATTCAAATTTGGAATTTAGCAAGGCCAAGGACAAGTTAACATAATTTTTACCTAATATTTGCAATAAAAGCTACAGGGTGTTGAACGCATCGGCTCAAATTTGAACAAGTTTAAATGAATAAATATCTTTTTTTTTTAAATGATACACCCTGTATATTTTTATGTTATTTAATAGAGTAATAAAAACCCTAAAAGTTTTGCTCAATATATCATATACCTATTGATAATAGTTTTTGAGATATTTCAGTTTTTCTTATTTTCCATACTTTTTTACAGAAATAGTCTTCATTATCATAGTAGCCATGTAAAATAATAAAAAGAAACTACAGAAACAAACAGAATGTGGTTAAATATGATGAAATACATTATTCGTTATATTACAACGGCAATAGTTTAATTAAACATAATGTGAAAAAATTAACACAACAATAACGACAAGGCAAATACATATTTACTTTTATACTAAATTGAAACAAAAAAATTACCTATTAAATACTGAGATTAATTATTTCTTTTTAATAAGTCTTCGAATAAACGACCCTCTTGTGCAATGCACAAATTTAGTCTTTTTGCAGATTTTCTCGGACCCTGGACAAAATTAGTGGCGTTATTGTTCTACAGGTATCCCTAATTCTGTTTCGCATATCTTCCACTGTTGTTGGTGGATTAACATACACCTTATTTTTAATATAACCCCATAGGAAGAAATCTAATGGGGTGATGTCGCAAGACCTTGGTGGCCACTCAATGAAACCCCCACGTTCAATCCATTTTTGCGGATATCGTTAGTCCAAAAACGCACGAACTTTACGATGGTAATGCGGAGGCGCACCATCGTGCTGGAACTACATACTGTCGAGCTCATCCCTATCGAGACCTTGAAGCAGTTGGGGTAGTTCTTCTTGTTGAAAGTTCAGGTAACTATGGCCATTTAGTGGTTCATTAAAAAAGTGGGGTCCAATAATTCGATTATGATGAATACCACACCAAACATTTAATGACCAGTGGTTTTGATGTTGCACCTCTCTAATCCAAAATGGGTTTTCTGTGGCATAATAATGCATGTTGCGTCTATTTACGGCACCGTTACTTCTAAAAGTAGCTTCATCACTAAACATTACCTTGCATAATAAATTTGGATTTAATTGAATCTCCGCATTTATTGTACGACAAAAGTTTACACGACTTTCAAAATCCTGTCTATGCAATTCTTGGTGTAATTCCATGTGATATGGATGATACCTATATTTCTTGGTAGTACGATTAACGGTGGATTGTGATGTTTCACATAATGCTGCTAACTGACGGCTACCATTATAAGGATTTTAATGAACATTTATGAATGAACATTGTAGTTCTTTTTCTTCATTAGTTACTGGTTTGTTGACCACTTTACGTTTTGGATAATCAACAGTACCAGAAGAATCAAATTTTTGCATTAAGTTTTGAAAAGTATGGGTATTAGGCTGGCGTCGATCAGGATACTTCATTTTGTAAATTCTTTGAGCAAGAAGGCAATTTTTTTGAGCCTCTCCTATTGTATAAATCATATCTATTAACTCATTCTTTGGAAAATTCATTTTACAATATAAGATGAATGCAAAAAAAACCAAACTACACTACATAAAAACCAAAAGAAGCGATTGCGGTTATAAATTTGACACACAGAAAAATGTTCTTTTACATTGTTTTTGACATGGCTACTATGATAATGAAGACTATTTCTGTAAAAAAGTATGGAAAATAAGAAAAACTGAAATATCTCAAAAACTATTATAAATAGGTATAAGATATATTGAACAAAACTTTTAGGTTTTTTATTACTCTATTAAATAACATGAAAATATACAGGGTGTACCATTTAAAAAAAAGACATTTATTCATTTAAACTTGTTCAAATTTGAGCCGATGTGTTCAACACCCTGTAGCTTTTATTGCAAATATTAGGTAAAAATTATGTTAACTTGTCCTTGGCCTTGCTAAATTCCAAATTTGAATATATTTGTCACAAAATTGAAAACGTTATTTAGGAGTGAACTGATGCTTGAAAATGTGACTTTTTTTCTTTAAACTTAATTATCTCAGAAACTATAAAGTTTTGTTATAGTAAACCCTTAATAAAAAAGATTTAAAATTATAAGCTAAATCGAAAATACGATTCGTATATAGGGTGTTCTATTTAAAAAAATACAACTTTATGCTGTCCTAGTTTTTTGGCTCACCCTGTAGAGTCCTAAATATTTTTAAAATCTGCGTAAAAATAAACTGTATCAAACAATAAATATAGTTTCTTTGTTAATTTCACCGAAAAGGCACAAACCTATTTCATCCAATCGTTGACTCACCCTGTACAGTGGAATAATAATATTATTTTGTTTGTTCCAAAAATATTTCAAAATTATAGTTGATAAAGCTTTTCTATCGAATTTTGATTTGAATAAAATTCTTGATATTGAACGGAACGTCTTTAATATTTTTTAACATGCGGCAAATTTTATTCGATATGGCTAAATGAAATATTTTCTACACTTAGTGTAGACTATGAATTAAAATATCTGTTTTCTTTCTATTGATCTAAATATCTAATAGTTTTATTTAATTTTTAGGTATGTAAAATCGTTAAACGAATCTACGAAATATATTATTTTAATTGAATATTCCGTAACATCAATAATGATTGCATGCGTCCTTCTTCAACTTTTACAGGTAACTTCAAAATACATCTGTTGTATTCCTAATTTTAATAGTTATTAAATAGCAATGTATATGCCTTGAGATAACTAGGATAAAAAAATTAATATTATTTTATAATCGTATGCCATTATTATCGATGACACCGACAAGTAAAATTTTTGCATTTATTTTTAGGAAATTGATGTGCTGTTTAATATTAGCTATCTTATTATGTTAATCATTCAATTAACTGCATTAAGTAGAAATGCTGATGATATACGTACGCAGGTATGTATTTTATTGACACTGTAGGTTGAAAATAATTAGTGATCAAACATATATTTACTCATATCTGGAATTATACTTTTTTAATGTTTGTCATTTTATGAAAAATCTTTCTTCAAAATTTGTCATTCGAACAACCTATTTGCATTACAATAACCATTTTTTACTTCAGTAAAAAAGTAAAAAGATTTGCAGGCTAAAAGTAAATTTTTTATGCTCTTTTTCTTATCAAAACTAGTCATATTTTATTTACAACACCCCGAAACAGTTCTGTGGTGGTTACACCACATCATTTTTAAAAATTAGTTAGTGAGAAAATTCGTCTTCAACGGGGATGTCTGTTGCCGTGAGCTTTGCCTTGATACAATCGGTAAAAATTGAACCAATGTATTTCAGACATTTTTGGGTAAGCAGAAACCTACTCTTGAACGTTATAACAAAATTTAGCAGTTAACTATGAGCGTTTGAAGACGTCGAAAGACTGTTTTTAATTTTAGAAGGTTAACTAATGATTATAGACAAAAGAGTTTAAATAACAGAATGTAGGTAGTAAGAAAACGTACATTTGAGGCATTTAGTTAATAAATGCCGTCAGAACGGTTTCTTAATTTTTACACACATGGCCACGGTGATTTAAAAAAAAAATCAGTAACGCTTCCTCTATTGGTAACTGAAAGTTTTTTTTTAAGTCTACGAAAAATTTCTAGCTTTTGGAATATTGAAACTAGAATGTCACACAATCAGTAGTGGAGGCTACAGCTCTATTTGTTTATAAGGAAGAATATACTATTTTTCGACACTAAAAATCGGAAAATTTTTATAAAAAATCGACTTACCAATAAAATTTTATGATAAGGTCTGAAGAGTAAAACGCAGTTTCATTTAGGATAAAAAAGAAAAGTTCGTCGTTCACCATAATAATTAAAAAAAATTCTTTGTATAAATAAATTAGTTTATTCAGCAACAAAATAACCTTTACCACTACATAAGTGTACTTTTTTTTTGGTTATCATGAGGGCTTTCTTTTAAGGGAATAATACCAGCGAAGAATTTATTTTTGTGGTAATCATGGCATAAACAACGAAAAGCGAATTTTAACGGATTTCTCGCTTTTTTGCAGCAACTAGTTAACAAAATAAATTGCACCATAACTCAAATTATAGGTTTCTTCACTATTTAAAAATTACTATTTAAACTTTTTTTTATATATAATCAATACCTTAGCTTTTAAAATTACAAAAACTGTATTTTGACATTTTCAAACGCTTGTAAAGGGTGTTTTTTTTTTATAGAGGTATAGAACTTTTAAATGGAATAAAACAAAGATGAATTTTTTAAATTGACATGAAATTTACTTTATTCGAAAGATAACCTTCTGGCATTATAATTTAAATATGACTTCTGGCATATGACCGCCACGGCTGGCTCGGACGTAGTCTAAGCTGGAGGTCCAATTTTCGATGACTTTTTCCAACATTTGTGGCCGTATATCGGCAATAACGCGGCGAATGTTGTCCTCCAAGTGATCAATCGTTTCGGGCTTATCGGCGTAGACTAGTGACTTCATATATCCCCACAGTAAATAGTCTAGCGGCGTTAAGTCGCACGATCTTGGAGGCCAATTCACGGGACCGAAACGTGAAACTATGCGGTTACCAAATGTTTCCTTCAATAAATCAATTGTGGCACGAGCTGTGTGACATGTTGCGCCGTCTTGTTGAAACCACAGCTCCTGCACATCATGGTTGCTCAATTGATGAACGAAAAAGTCAGTAATCATGGCTCTATAGCGGTCACCATTGACTCTAACGTTCTGACCAACATCATTTTTAAAGAAGTACGGATCAATGATTCCACCAGCCCATAAAGCACATCAAACAGTCAGTTTTTCTGGATGTAACGGTGTCTCAACATACACGTGAGGATTATCATCACTCCAAATACGGCAGTTTTGTTTATTGACGTATCCATTCGGACAAAAGTGAGCTTCATCGCTAAACAAAATTCGCTTATGAAAATCGGGATCAACGGCAATCTTGTTTTGGGCCCATTCACCGAATCTACGCCTTGCTAGGTGATCGTGTGGCTTCAATTCTTGCACGAGTTGGATTTTGTAAGCACGCAAACCAAGATCTTTCCGCAAAATCTTCCATAAAGTGAATGAACATATCCAATTCCTGTGCACGATGGCGGATAGACTGATTCGGGTCTTCCTCTACGCTACGCTCTACAGCAGCAATGACTTCTTCTGTACGCACTTTACGATGTCTCTGTGGATGCGTATTTTCATTTAGAGTAAACGTGGTGCGAAAACGTTCCATAGTTAATCGAATTAATTGCTCTGATGGACGATTATGTTGACCGTAAAATGGACGTAGTGCGCGATACGTATTTCGAACAGAACCATGATTTTCAAAATAAATTTGCACAATTTGGAAGCGTTGTTCAGGCGTCAGTCTATTCATGTTGAATTGCCAAACCAAACTAAACATAAATCACTTGTCAGCTGACAAAATGGCCGCCAGTAAAAAAAGTGTTGCCAACTTATATCTCTCTATAAAAATCACCCTTTAAATAGTTACCGAATATTACCAACTGTCGCCAACTATCATAGCTTGTCGTGTTTTTACTCCACTTTTACAATCTCTCAATTAGTTGATTACCTCTTACCCAGAAATGTCTGCATTTTTTTGCTGACTGGTACATGGATAATACTTTGTAAAAGACGGCATTTTTCATTTCGCACAGCATGCTCAAGATATTCTAATTTGCGACGTTTCATTGTTGTTGACATATCATCCTATTTAGCACCTTCCGTTGCCGTTATGTTCTGTCCACGAAAATCTTCGATTGCGTTGATATTTCTACATTTCGAAGACTTAGACCCTTTTTCCTGTATCTGCTTTCATAGTCCAACCTTTAACCTTGTACGGCAGGGGGAAATATGAGCCACGAACTATCGCTAAGTTGAGTTTCATGTTTTCTAGAGTACAGCAGAGACTTCATTTGATGAATAGAGACATTCACTTTCTCAATTCGGCATTTAATTTTACTGAATGATTCTAGTTCTCATTTAACGTGCATTCCAGATAGCAAAACCTTTAAATTCTGTCCAACCGAGTAAAATATTTCCACATTGCACTTGAGTTTTGCTTATGATCATTTATTTAGTTTTCTTCTCATTCAGCTCCAGTTCCTATTCTGTGTTCATATTGTAAACCCCACCTAACAGTATTTGTAAATGAGCTAGATTTTTTGATAAGAGTATAGTTTCGTCGACATCACAAAAATATTTAATGACCTCTCCATTTAGCTTAATACCACATCGCATGTGTTATCATCAGGTGCGTCTTTAAATATTGCCTAAGAATATAAATTAAATAAAAATGGTGACAATTCCTCTCCTTCTCCCCTGTATTATCTTCTCAAATTATATTCTTTATGATTTAATCCTATGCATTTTCTACATTATAATTGATCGCGTTTTCCAAATAGTTATTAAAATTATACTTTTTGATTTATTTAAAATAATTTTTAGAGCATGAATATTCTCTCTGCTGCTTATTACAGTAAATGGTATGAATACAATAAAGACATTCGACAAATTATTTTAATTGTAATGATAAGAGCTAAAACTCCACTAACATTGACCATTGGACCTTTTGGACCAATGACTGCCAGAGCTGTAGGATCAGTAAGTACCACCACAACTTTAGTATAATTAAGACAAAAATGTTAGTTAGTTTCTATGTAGGATTATCACTTTAATAGTATATATTATGAATAACATTTTTTACTTCAAAAATAACTTTGACAGTCTTATTCGCTGAATTTAAATACGGTTTACTTGTTAAGTAGAGGTATATAGCATTTTAGCATATGAAAGTTTCATATTGATAAAAAAGGGGGAAAAAGTTATTCCGAGTTGAAACGTAATCAACGTACAAATTTTTACAGAACATTTTTTACCCAAAAAGACAGTTCCTCCCCATTTCAATTAAATATTATTGAAAATAGGCATGCAAATTTTTGAAATTAAAATTTTTGAACTATATTTAGTCGGTTGCTATAGAGTTATTGGTTCCTCGTTAAATAGAGCTCGATTTCGAAGCGCGTCGCTCGTCACTCTTTGCATAAATGAGGTCGCGCAGTATTCGCGCGACACATAAATATTGTTATAACTTTTTAGTCGCTACACATCTGAAACTTTCCATAAAACTTTTTCAGATTTTAACTTTAATGTGGCATTTCTCAAAATGGAAATTTCGAAAATTCGCAACGTAACTTTTTAATTTAAAAAATCCGACATATTAAACTTTCTTACTAGAAAATCACCCATTTTGTTTGTATTCAATATTAAGAAACACAGACTTCATTTTTTTGGAATCTCTCATAGTATATTTTCTCAAAATTTCAAATCGAAATATTCAAATCGAGCCAAGAAATCGCGAGTTAAAATTAAAATTTCATTAAATTTAGAAGATCAAAAATTTCTCATTTTTATTATTTTTTTTATATGTTCCCTCACTCCAAACTAAAAAATTTTGCAGATTTTTACTTCAAACATTTTGGTGCCAAATTTGGTTGTTGCCAAAGAGTTATGGATTCCTCGAAAGCTAAAGTACTTTTTTGGGGTTCACCGCTCGCCTATATTAACTGACACCATTCTTTAATGTAGCCAAGTTTTCATTGAGCTATGTTACAGGGAATATTCTTTAACTTGCCCCTTACGTTTATAACCACATCATCGGTATAACTCTGACAGGATATGCCGAGGTCAGTCAGATGACAAGGGCGTCGATTATAATTAGATTCCACATAAGTGGGGATACTCTTCCAGGGGGACATCCTCTGGAAGTACAAATGATAACAGCATTTTACCTACCTTTGCCTCTCTATTCTGGAATCTACTCGACTTTATTTCGACATTTTTAAAGTAAGAATATTTTTCAACTTTGGGATTTTAAGTTACAAAAGGTTTGTCCTACTTTGAGCAACCAGTTGAGACAAGCAAAATATTCTCTAAGTGGTGAAAACAGTTGTCAAGTTAAAGATGGTGTATAGATAATCTAGCTGTCTCTGCTACTCCAGGTAGTTAATTTTCAGCAGTACCACGTAATAGTTTTAGCATAAAATACGCATAATCCACTTAAATAAATCTAGATTTTTTTTGCAATATTGATTAATATAATACTAGCATTTTAAATATACTTTATAGCAAATATATCGGACCATATATGGGTTGGTCTAGTATTGTAATAAAGCCTAATATCTTCTGGTTCATAAGTTAAGGGATCTATTTTTTCAATGGGTGAAAACTAAAAAGCAATAATGGTATCTGGAAATAAATATTAATAGATATAAATTTTTAAAATCTGAACGATAAATTCAATTTAATGATGTGGCTGTGTACAGGTGTTTTCAGTTTTTTGCTAAAATATATGTAATACTTAAAAAAATGTACCCGCATCTTTCTATTATAGATTACCATTTTTTTTTTGTTTTAGAGGCTAAAATTAGCTTATTCGTACTTGTCCGTAATGACCTAAAGAAACTAATGACAGAGTAATCTCTCTGGATTTAACAAAACCTTTTAAATTTTTTACACTGGGCAATATTAGGCTGCTATTGCTAATTAAGAATGGAATATAAATAGTTTAGAAATCTCTGATATACACTCTGTGCTAAAAAGCTAGAAATGTACACATATTTCGTAATATTGTTAATAAAATTGGCAAATCTGCATATTAAGGGAGCCTATTGAAGATTGTAGTTATCTGGAAAAATGATCACAAGAAGATCATCCTATCATTTATAAGAAGAATTTCTTCCATAGAGTGGAGGTCGTTTCCATTCTGATGAACCACATGGGGCTATAGTCAATACTACTAATATGTACGCAACTCTAAAGTGGATTGGCGAGTCTATGTGACTCGTTTTTCATATATGTATCTTTAAAATCTAATTTTTTTAACATTTAAAATTTGACCTATATCTGCTTTTTGGGACAAATTCTTCCTACATATTCTATTTCAGCATTAGAACATGAAAGCATAGCGTTTTTATATCCAAAGATTGGATATAAAAAGTGACTCAAAAAGAAGGTTTAATTGACTCAATCTTTGAAATATACAAGATTTTGAGATTTGCTAATAATTTAATTTTAGGAAAATATTTGATGTCTGAAATTAATTTAAGGACAAGATTTAACTGATTCATCTTCTAGAGAGTCTATAAATACTGAATTTTGTTCCCTAAAATTCATTTCCTAAGAGATGAAATAATCCTTAATTTTTTTATAGATATAAAATAATTAAGATTTCAGTAAGAAATAAATAAATTTTTTGCCATGTCTAAATAGTTCCTTATATGTATTCTCCTTTAAATCAGAAAAAGGGAAAGAATATACACAAACAATTTATTTTCTGCAAATACTACTCTGGTTCTCTCTACATACTCGTTTCATCCACCTAATGGTCTCGTCAATGGAGCTGTATCGAACCGAGAACAACACTCGCAAGGAACAATTGTCTATATAAAATCTGAATTCCGAGACATTTTGGCAGGATATTAAACAAGCCGACTTTTCAACGTCAGACTGAAAAATATCGCCTGTCGAACGACATCTATATATTTACTCGAGTAGTGCGAAATTAAGAAATTTCAGTAAGAAATAAATAAATCCATTTTTCTGCCGTGTTTCCATAGTTGCCTATATGTATACAAAAAAATATTTTTATTTATCTTTTACTGAAATCTTCATTTTTAAATTTTGCACTACTCTGGTAAATGAAAAGGTGTCGTTCGACTGGCGATATTTTCCAGTCTGATATCGAAAATTCGGCAGATTTAATATCCTGCCGATATTCCTCATAATTTATATATTATATTGACAATTGTTTCCTACGAATGTTACTTTTACATCCTCAAAAGAACGTCACTCTTTTTTTCACCAGAGCATACTGAAAAATTCACACCCAATGTGCAACCTTTAAGCAATCAATCAACCATTTATAAATATTAAAATTAATTATACATTATCTTTTTAAACACTGTATACTAAAAACATAAACTTACTCTCACTCCTTACCCATTAAGAGATTATTTCAATAAATTTTCGTTGACTTCAAAAAGTCTCTAATTAATTCAAAAGACATCAAAAATCTGTCGAAAATGTCACCAATATTTCAGCAACGTCAGCTGTTCTTCGCGGTTTTTCCAACTCAAAGTCCAATATCTTTCCCAAATTAATTTTTACCCATTTAAAAAAATACAGGGTAGGTTTTTAAGTTGAAGTTAACCTATAACATTTTTTTAAATTTCCAATTTTCTACATTATTTTAAATAATCATGTTCGCGTTCTAAAAATAGTTATATGTCATTTTCAAAGGAAAGCTTTAACTTAAGAAACATCTTGTATACTACAACAATGTTAAGAAATGTACTTATATTTATTAACTCAGAAAGTAAACATTTAACTTCTAGAGCGCTATACTACATGAATTTAAAAAGTAAACGGTAAGTAATTTACAGAATGTACTGTAAAAAATTGCTAAAGAGCTAATAATTGCAGATTTCTAGCTTTCATTGTTTTCTTCGAAAAATATAAATTATATAGATATAATTTATGCTTATCTAATTTTAATAAAACATATAAATATATATTTGGTCTTTCATTTACAAAAAGAAGAGATCGTTATATCAGCCAAAGAAACTCTCGGATAAAAGCAATTAAGGTCTTGAATAAATAAATATAAGAGTGTTGATTCTTGAACTTTTCATCCTCTTCTAGATTACTTTTGTATACTGGATTATTCATTATGCCATTCTTACAAAGATGGCTTCTCAAGTGATGGTATCATATATTCGATTCGTAGTTCTCTTGTTTTTAGAGAAGAAGCTTCCTGGTCTGCTTCATTCCCGTGGCTCTCCTCCAGTCATCAAAAAAATTACTTGGAAGCAACAGTCTTTGTCTCTTTTACCCACATTAGTTTGAGCAGGTATGATTGGTTGGATATCTTTTAGTCTGATTACTTCCGCTTTCTTGTTTTCGTATACAGTGTATCCACGGATGGGGTACCGCAGTTTATTAAAGTTACGTTTGACGTTCCGAGGAAAGTCATCCTTGTAGTTATCTTATGTAATACATTAAAAAAATAAGTTATCGCTATCAAAAAGGTATTGGTATATATCAAAAGAATTTTCTTCTTCTTTACCCTAGACAAGTGTAACTTCTTAAAGATGGATTATCTATCGCATATTCTAGCTCTGGTCCGGCTGACTTGTTTTAATCAGAAATTTGAAAAAGCGGCTCAGAAAATGTAATTTTGCAGTTGTTAATGAGTTAAAAGTTGATATTGATGTCTATTTTCAAGTCTATAAGGAATAATTTTTTTATAATAAAATAAAATCGCTGTAGAGCAGGTGGTGCAAGTGTTTTGAAGTTAAAGGAGATTATATTAACAAAAATGTCAAAAAAGTCTTTTGTTTAAGGAGAAAACTTTTATTTGTTAATTATCGTAGCTTAATTCTAACAATTTTCGTTAAAAGCATTTACTATGTCCTATCTCATCACTTTTAAAATTTAACGTTGGAAAATTAAAACTTTAGGCAATTTCGGAGACTTGTCAATAAGGCGATTAACTAAAAAACGTTTTTGAAGCCCTATTCAAGGATCTTCAACTTTTTTACAATCTCCCTTCACGTGTGTTTTTTCATCAACTGAAGGTAGGCGCCTGCGAAATTTCACTGCAGAAGAAGAAAAAACGACGAAGTTACACGGTTTTGATTTACAGAAGGACGGATGCATCGACGACCGAAACGAATCGACGGACGAACATGAAGAGGTTATAAGTGTCGATGGAACCCTAAATATCAACGTTAAATGAAGTTCAGTTAGCAACAACACAGCCATTAGATGAGAAAATATTGCAGTTTTAGAACATACCTTTTTTTACGACTTTAGAACACTAAATCTAATCTGCCACTGTCTTTACATCATTAATGTGAAACTTGGTACAATTTTTTTCCATATAATCAAGGTTTTTTTTTAATGAAATTATACTAATTATCTTATATTGGGAAAAATACGTTACGTCATAAGTTCGATATTCTCCTAAAATAATTATTAATTATTACTATCTTTCAGGAATTTCGGTCAATACGAATTATATTTTTAGGTTTGAAAGAAAGCCAGTATACATATCGAATTTATAGACGAAGGTGTTTTTTATTTTTACTATATTATTTTAAAGAGTTGTAGTGTGTGTGTGTGTTTCATAGCGTGGAATTTCTTTGTTTTATTTTGGTTTACGAGAATTTCACACATTACATGACTTTCCAAAGGATTGGTACTTGTAATGTCGGATTGCGCAGTATTACTAAGTGTTATTTGAGTGCTTTATGATACAGCTATGTTCAAATTTAACTAATTTGTTTGCATTTTTGAAAAATGGGTGTAAAAGCACCTTCAAGAGAAAACCCTTCTCCTGCTCACAAGTGTTAAGAAGCTGCTCTCTGTCTGTCAGAACCCATATTAGTCCACTCAGAATCGATAATAAAAGAAACAAGCATGTAAATAGTACTTTTATCTACATTTTAATTGTCTTATTTAGCTGTAATGCCAAAAATGTGCTTTGCTTCTACTGAAAAAGAACTTAAGTTGCTCCAAATGAAGAAGTTAATTTTCTATTAAAGTTAGTTTGATCTAGGAACCAACTAAATTTTGTAAACTGGAGTAAAGGTTAAATTTCAAAAGTTAGACATCCTAGTTTGTTTTGTTTTGTATTTCTTAGGATATTGTTATAATTTGTTTTAAATATGTCAACATGTAAACTTTTATATTGAAAAATTATGGATTAAATTTTAAAGATAAAGTCTTATAATCGGTAAGAGAAATTGTTGCTTGAATTATTGTTGCATTAGTCAACTTATGTAATTTATTTATAATTTAGACCAGTTTTCAAGTTAGATCTTGTAATTTTAAGGAAATATATAGTCATATATTCTCAAAATAGATAGCTAGATACATTCAAAAACTGGTACTAGTTCTTCAGTTTTGACAATTTATTTTTATAAAAAGCAAAAGAACTGAATACAAAACTTATCAAGTGCAACTAACCCTTTTCTCACTATAAAATTCCTTAATATAAAATATGTGTTGGTCGCCCATTACCTATTCTTTAAAATATTTGCAAAACGGTGTTGTAAATGGTTCAACTGCTAACGAGAACGTTTAAATTAATTCAACTTATTTTCCATTTATATTTCATTAAGTGATATATATATATATATATATATATATATATATATATATATATATATATATATATATATATATATATATATATATATGTTTGCACATATTCTCAGTTGCGCTGATATTTCAAATTTTTGACTCGCCTTCGTATAGTATAAGACATTCACTGGATTTAATGGGTCCTATTTTAATCTGGGGACATGTAGACCTTTTTCGAAATAAAATAAATTCATTAAATTCAAAGATAAACATTTTATATATATATATATATATATATATATATATATATATATATATATATATATATATATATATATATATATATGTTTGCACATATTCTCAGTTGCGCTGATATTTGGGTTAAGGCGCGGACAAGTGATAATATTCACATTTTAGGTAGTTAACCAAGCTTTTATTAATTTGAAAGTGTGCTTCTGGTCATTCACATAGTGGAAAATCCATTTCAAACTAACATTGTGTGTGTACGGAAGAATAGGATCTTTCAGAATATTTAAATAAATCAGACGATCCATTATCCTTTCTGTTTTTATTAGCGGATTTATATCGAATCCTCCAAGATACTCTTATATCATATCGCCTCCATCTCCATGCTTCGCCTTTGGTCTGGTGTACTTGGGATTGCAACATTCATTAATCGGCCTTCTCACTGAAGAAAGTATTTCTGATTTAAATAATTTACATCAACTTTCTTCGAAAAGAGTGTTTTTAAATTTTTAATAAGACCACTTCACATTTTTTTTCGCCGAACGAAGTTTAGTTTCTCTATTCTTCTTTGATACGAAGGGCTGCATAGCTCCTACCTACTCCCTCCTCCTCTTTGATTCTGGTTTTTGCGGCAGAGTGACACCTGCCTCCTCCCACTTCCTTTTTAGTTTATTCTTTTGTTCTGCCGCCTTTTTCTTGGTTTCCTCAGGTGCAAGTCCTTCATTGAGCAAGGACAGGTACCACTTTACTTCTGCTCCACTTAGTCCTCGCCTCAAAGAATCTCCTCTACCTTCCGGTTTTTTCAGTTCCAGTAGTGGAAGTATATGCTGTTCTACGTTGGCATGGGGGAAGTTTCATCTACCTGGGCGGCCAATTAAGGCAAGCCCCCATATCTAGCATACAATTCCCCTACGATTACCGACTCTCATGTTAGAAGTAAGTTACAGCTTTGTCTCTTCCACCTGTTTGTTCGTGCGTCCAGTAAGTCACATTCCCTCTCCCCCTTTACTGAGCTTGGGACCAGTTAGAGCCCACGATGGTTACTGACAGTCTTTAAAGCCAAACCTCTGGCGAGGTTTAGTATGGACACTAGGCGGAGTTATTCATTCCTGTAACTGAGAGTTCTAATTTTTTGGAGTCAAATTTTTTCGTAATTTTTGATGATCAAAAACCAAATACTTATAGTGAATCACTCGGTTTAAAAAACCAATATATGCTAAACATAAATTTTATTTTTTAGGGAAAAGCGGGAGATAAAATCTTTAAAATAGCCAAGTTTCAAATGATCGCTACAGGAACTTGGCATTTTAGTACGAGGATGTCAACCAAACGGATGTTACTTTACAAAATTTATTCCAATTTTGTCTTATTTATTGTTATGTCAACTTCCGTATCCTGCGGAATACATTTTCTTGTATCTTTATTAGTGCAAGGAAACAATGAAAAAGGTAAAACAAAGTTTGCAAATACAAATAATTTAAAATTTAAATATGAATTAAAAACCTCCACCAGTTTCTAAAATTTGTATAAAATGCTAAATATAAAAATAAAAATAAAATTTGTTTGAAATAAGTTAAACATTTAGAAAACTTTAGAACAAGCATTAAATGAAAGGTTTCCGGTCTAACAAGGAAAATATAATAATCATGTCCTTATTCTTCTTTACGTGTCATTTCTGCCTCGGAGGTTGGTGTCATCATTGTTATTATAATTTTTGAAGTTACACGGAACACTTGATTTGATATCATCCGAACGATTTCCTGAAATTTTTCCAGGACATCTTTCTTCTACTTATACTGCGCTTACACTGTATTATCAATAGTAAAAGTTAAATGTAATATTTCCCTTTCATTGTCTATTCGGCAATCCATTAAATTTTCAGAATTCTTCTGCATCTGACAACTTCTAAGTTGACAACATCTGACAACTTCTAAGTTGTTCATGCAATGTTTATTAAGGGTCTCCATATCTTACAAAGGAGCTGAGAGGACATAACATCTAAACATCCATAATTCTAAGTTTAAACTCATGTCTCGGCGGTATAACATTTGTTTAATGTTGCTGAATGTACTGTCTTTTTTATTCTTATCATGTTTTCTTTAGAATATTCATTTGATCCATTAATGTTTTTTTTTCTAAATAATTATGATTTGTATCTAATGTTACACACTGGAAGACCAATGATTTTTATTCCAGTCTTTTCATCATCTACAAATATGCGTGGATTAAGGATGGTGACAGGACCCATCCTAACCCCCTTTTTTTCTTATTTTATTTGTCCTTGATAGTATAAGTTGTTAGATCATAACTTCATTATCTTTTTCTACACAACCTCCTTTTAAACTTACATACTTGGGCCACCGGTAGTGTTTGGATATCTTCTTTTTAGCCGCTCTCGACCAGGTCTGAAAATTAGCTATTAGTCGCTGCGGTGACTGCGCAACCGGACTCATAATTTTTCCCAGTAAGAAATTTTTTGAGGTTTGGGGAGAGATTGAAGGCGAAAGAGGTCAAATCGGGTGAAAATGACCTTACCTGTAGACGGGACGCTCTTCATCTTTTTTGGTTACCTATTCACTGGTTTAATTGTTGTTTGATCTCGAGCGTTTAACCTAAATCGTCACAAAATTCGTGTTTGGTTCAAGTCGTAAAGAGTCAAACACTGTTTCGATATGTACATGGGTTGGAATTTTTGATCGGGCAAATACCGCATTTTTTTGCTGACAATGTTTTCATCCTCATGATGTGCCCTTTTTCTAATTTGTGACTTAACTCAACTACCTCAGTTTCAGTGGTCAATCCTTCATAAAGCTTTTATGGACTTGTAGCAGATTTTAATTCAAAAGAATGTTTCAGGATGCTACAGTCAAAATAGTGCTCCGAGTGCCATCTCCAGACTCCCTTTAAAGAAGTATTATTTCTATAAAATACATGAAAAATTCGTGTCATAACCAGTTTTAATCATCTATTAATAATCAATTCGGTAATAACCATATCAAAAATAAATCGGACTGTGTTTTTGTTAGGTTTAAAGACCTACTGTCAAGTTCCGGCATAGCAACTTCAAAAGGGTAGGTTTTTCGAAAAGAAACATGTACATCATTTTAATGATGTAAAAAATTTAGAGCAATTTTGTTGTTTTTTAATCTTATAATTTATTAGAAAACTCCTATATTGTACAGTTATTAA
Organism: Diaprepes abbreviatus; assembly: GCA_034092305.1. Taxonomy (NCBI): domain Eukaryota; kingdom Metazoa; phylum Arthropoda; class Insecta; order Coleoptera; family Curculionidae; genus Diaprepes; species Diaprepes abbreviatus. The sequence goes on from JASJET010000028.1 coordinate 10,765,750, forward strand.
AGACCAATTCTGTTCCCATCGCGCTCGTTCTATTTATAGAAATTCCACGAAAAACTTTCCTACAATTCTAAAAGTAAAGGTGCTAGATATGAGTAATTAAATGTTATTATGAAATACTCCTACCCAGAAACATCTCTTCAGAAGAAAAATAAAATCGAAATGCAAATTGGAGGAATTCCTTGACTACTAGAATTTCCTTCGAAGGGGGTATAGACATCGACACAGGTGATATGTTAGCATATTTTATGCATGATTGGATTTTTTGGGACAACTAGCAGAATTTTTTTTCCAAAAACCGTTGTACCAATCAAACATTTATACAACACCTATGATTTATCTTAATTCCTGTTGGTAGTATTAAAGTAAGCTCTATAAGATTTTTCAGTTAAACATGAAATTTAACTTTTGTACTACAAATATAACAAAACAAAATAGGTGGATAAGTAATACCCATATCTGTTATTTGCTCTCTCAATAAACCCAAATTCAAATTAAAAAAAAAGACCCGTACTGAATGCGATTTCAAAAAAATGTCGATTTTTGTCATTTACTAACTACGAGTATATAAAACATGAGTAGCAACTCACTATATCAATGAATTGCATCTGTATTAATTTAAAACAAATATTTCCAAATATAAAACTTTTCTTGACAAAAATAATACATTTTTTGGAGCAAAAGTTGTAAAAAAATGGCATAGTAGAAATATTTAGGTACCTTTCCTTTTATATTGCAGTAATCCTGTATTCCTTTTTAGCATTTGAGCTCTTATCATACTCTTCACTTTTCACATTGTGTGTCCTTAAAACACGATTATGTCAAACAAGAGGAATGTCAGCTTTAATTCATGAGGGCATTGAAGAATCTAATGACAGTGCAAGGAAGGATTCAAAAGTAGAACAAATTATTTCTGGACATGCTAAGTATTGCAACTTTTTAACTGTGCCGTTGTTGATGTACTCTTTTGCAGTATATTTAGTGTATATTACTAACAGTAAGTAATATAATATATGAGGTTGTATAATTAACTATACTAATATATTTAAATTTCCGGAGTAAAATTTTACCATTAAATTAAAATTATTGATGCTCTAGGGTAAAAAAAGAATACCTATATAAATTTTATAAGCGATTTTGCGGATTAACTTAACTCGACCCAACCAAAGAAATTTTAGATCAAAACAGAAACAGGCAGGAACAAGGACCAAATCCTCCCAAAAATTCCAGTATATGTAAACAGTATTTAGTACCTAAGAGTACTTCTGAAGCAGTGGTAACTGTCAGGTAATGGCTTGTTATTGTAAGAAAATATGAAGTTCTTAACATTTAAACAAATGTTAATTTTTATTATCATTTGTTATTTATTTAATTATCATAAGATATTAAATAACTTATTTTATGGAATATTTAAAATTTTTATAGAAGAAGGTATAAATTTGTCTATAAAAAATTGGTTTGTACCTAGTACTTCTCCAGACAAACTGCTCAACCCGGTAATGTTACGCAGTCGATGTCCTGTAATTTGTGACAATTAGCACTTCTTTTTTTTTGTGTCTTTTTTAAATTTTAATCGGTTTTTATTGCTTTTAAGACCTGTTGCTTTGTCTTTGTAAAACTAAATGAATTTAATTGTGAATAATTGTGAAATATTTTGTTTTGACGCATAAATTTTGTTTTTAAACAGTTGCATAGTTTGGAATATGCTTGACGGTTTCTATTTTAACCTAAAATCTCTTTGATTCGACTAATATCGAATAAGAGCAGCATTGTATCTATAATGCTTTAAGATTATGCTAAGAATTTTAATAACAACACTGATAACTTTGTAAAGAAACTGTATTGACACTACTTGTTGTAGACATTCATGGAATTAAAAATTTTAAAAAAGTGCATGGAAATACCGAGCAGCCAGTGTACTTGCTTAATAATTGGTATCCTTTTAATACTACGAGATATTTTATTCCAATCTACGCATTTGAAATTCTGACTGGGCCTTTCTTGCTGTCTTATAACTCTGTATCACAAGCAGTATTTATTACTATTATGGTAAACTGCACAGCCCAATTAAAGGTAATTTTTAGTATTGGAAAATTAAATATGAAATATTTTTTAGAATGTGCTATAAAATTATATCATACGTGTCCTAAAAGGAAGCTTGGTAATGATTTTCTATTTTTAAATTATTATAGAATATCTCGGTTTTTAGGTTCTTCAGTATTATTTTAGTAATTTTCATTGTTTTAATTCTGAAAATGGATATCTTGCTAGTCATGATATAGCTTTAGAAAATTTAATAAAATGCATCAAAAAACATCAAAAAATTATTAGGTAAGATATGTAGGTATACAAATATGTATGTCCAACTACTTTCGTTAAAAATAAATGATTATTAATGTTTGACTAAAACCGTAATAATAAAAACTAAATGAAATTAATATTTTAGGTATGTAAAATCACTGAATGAATGTACGAAATATATTATTTTAATTGAATATACTGCGACATCTATAATCATGGCATGTGTTCTTCTTCAAATTTTGAAGGTAAATTAAAAAGAGATTTATGATACTTTTAATAAATACATTGCGACTGATATATTGATTTTTTTAATTTTGGACCAATAAATGACGAATAAAGTAATACATTTACGATAGACAGTACATTTGGATTGTCCTCTTTAAGAATAATATATCCAGCCAGTCAACTCAGAAGCAATAAAATTAAAGATTTAACTTAATTGGAAGAATAAACACTATTTCATACTTTTTATACCTTGATTCTCATAAAGTAAAAATTTTATATTTTTTTTAGAAAATTAATATATTGTCTAATATTGGCTATTTTGTTATGTTAATTTTACAATTAACTGCATTATGTAAGAATGCTGAAGATATTCGTTTTGAGGTAAGTATATACAACCTTATATTAATAAATTTTCTTTATCTAAAATTGTTATGTCCAAAATCATTGAACAATACTGTAAAAGAAACTCACAGGTTCGAAAAAACTCCAAAATAGTTTATAATTATATATATATATATATATATATATATATATATATATATTTTTATTTTTTTTTATTTTTTATTTTTTGACGGTATCCTTCATTAAACTTTAAGACGGCGGTAATTTTATAGAACCTATTTACATCCTGATTATATATAGTTAAAAGTCAAAAATAATCAGGATGTAAATAAGATTTATAAAATTACCGCCGTCTTAAAGTTTAATGAAGGATACCGTCAAAAAAAGTATTAAATTTTTATCAAACAAGATATTTATAAGTTTATCGCAGAAGCACCATATAAAACGAGAATAAAGTAGCTGCTCTTATGGGTATGTTGGGTGCATGTTGTTACGAAGAGTGGTCAAAATTTTCGATTTTAAAACCGGAGTTCCAAGAACTTTTACTGTTTCTGATTCCCCTGTTGTTATTTCGTATTTATTTGCATTACGTTTAGCTCATATAACTACCAACGTTTTTCTATTAACTACACACAAATTCTTTAAACTAGCAAATAGTTACTGTTTTGGTCGGACATACATAGCCTTGTTAATAGACTTTGGTATAAATTTATATACTATAAACAGGCATGGAGGATGGAAGAGTTTCACTGTTGCGGAGAGATATTTGGAGGGTTTTCTAAAAAATAAAAAAAAATAGCTATCTAAATTCTTCCAAATAATTGTTGGTCTTTATTCAGTAAATCTAATCAACAGAAGAGTAATATTTCCTACAATGTTTTTAAAAGATTACCATGTTGTGAAGTTGTGTCTTCACAACGAATAAATATCACAAATTGTACATTTTATACAAATATTGTGAAATGGTTTATTTTTTAAATATAAATATGATCGTATGTCGAAAAATGACCGAGATTTTATTTACAAGTAATTATTAAATTACTTAAAAGTAATTAATAACACAAGTGAAATAAAATATCACTTTTAACACTAGAAGAGCATACTAAATAGTATTTGTAGAAAAATATAATTTAATGTTGTAACTATATATGTACAGGGTTTGCGATTAAAAAAATAGATATATACTAAAATGTTCTTATAGATACCAGATATCATTCCTTTTAAAATTTTTGTAGAGTACGAATATTCTCACTGCTGTTTATTCGAGTAAATGGTATGAATACAATCAATATATCAAAAAAATTATCTTAATTGTTATGATAAGAGCAAAAATACCTTTGGCTTTGACTATTGGACCTTTTGGACCCATGACCTCCAAGGCAGTAGGATCAGTAAGTATCACAATAATCTTTTAACAATTACTACATAGTAAAAGCTCTCCAATTACCTCTGTTTGTATATACGGGGTAATCTCGGTTTCCGTCAAAATATTAAGGATGGTCCACAATTAAATGTAATCGTAATTTAAAAATTGATTAAAAAGAACTACGAAAATTGTACCTGTAGGAAGTCGGAAGGGTCACTACTTCTGAGAAAACTCGGTTTTTCAATTTCAAATTTGGGGAATTTCATCTAGTTAAATATTACAGTGGACCAAAAAAATTATGTTCTAAAATTATTTTGAAGATTAGTAACTAGATAAGCTATGAAGGATATTTTAAATAGCGACTATTTTTAAAACTTTGTAAGATGCTTGGGTTCGCAAAGTCATCATTGAATGACTTGTGGTAATGGAGGTATGTAAAAGACTCAACGAGGTCTAGGTGTTAAAGATCAGGGATTACTATTTTTATTTATTCACTCAGGAGTTAAAAATAAGGATAATTGGTTTTGAAATAGAGTTGACAAAAATTAAAGGTAATGTAGGTAATGCTGGGCAATTGAGAAATTTAAAAGAATTCTGGAAGAATTCTGTACATAAGAATTAATAAAGGATTTCACTTCAGTTAGCAGTTTATCTCCAATCTATTTTCATTGTATCTAAAATATTTTTGAGGAACAGAAGGTTTGAAAACTCAACTATTTTTCCCGAATATATTTGAATTTCCAAATTGATAGATTTCCACTAGTCTTTTTTTTTTGCACAGTTAGTTAGTGCTTTTTTAGGTATTCTTGCATTTTCTCTAAATTTGAAACACTCACGAATCACAAAATTTGCGTTTTAGCTAACAATTAAATTACCTTCCCAACGTTCAAAAAACAGAACTGCGAGAACAAGTTGCAGTGTCCAATATAAACTATTACATATTATTTGTTTGTTCTTTCATACTTGAACTATGTACCACAGCTATTAAGCAACAAACTAACAAAAGTATCGAAAAACTAAATACTTTTAATTACTAACTAGAATATTTATAAATAATTTGATAACGATTGAATGTCTTTCAAAAATGAGTTACCTTGAAAAATTGTACAAATTGAAAAAGAATATCAAAAATAAGATCAACTCGATGATTCACTTTAAGTATAAAGTATCTACATTTATAAAGTTACTTCTTTACAGGTTTAGCAGGCAGTAACCCCTAATATTTTACATAGGACACTATAAAGTAAAAAGATTTTAATTGAATATTAAGTTCCTGTATAAATGTGAATAATCGTCATCATGCTTTTGTGTTAGCAAAAAAGAAGCTAAATGTGTTTTATTTAATTTCAGTATTTTCTTTTTGTTTCAGAGGTTAAAATCAGCATATTCCTATTTATCTGTTATGGCCAAAGGAAATTAATTACGTATGCAGTCTAGTCCCAAAACTAGTTAAATTTCTTAAAGCATAGTAAGCAACATCAAAGTCTTTTTGCTACCGAAAAATGAAGTTTTTAAAGCATAAAATCTGGTTTACTGTAGACAAGTTAAGAAGTGAATGTTGCTTAACATTACAATAACATATTGTGAAATTATTTGCGACGCCCTAGGGGTGATCTAGGTTTGAAAGTAGCGTATGATTCACACTTATTTCAAATGAGTTGAAGATTGGACCCGCCGAAATATAAAACTTCAGTAAGGTAGCTACACTCATGGAGTGATAATTTGGTATACTTACTGAAATGATATTCACACATATGAACCATTCGGCTTTTGGAAGAATTGAGTTTTCCACGTCTGCAGAACAAAGAATCAACTTTTTTTCGTTGCTGTAAACTGGCCAGTTTTCGATCTCCAATCGGAGAAGTAGCTCAATTTCAAATAGAATTCTGTAATATTTCCAGAAACAATCGGGATTCCAGAAACACCATCTATTGTGGAAACTCTTTAATTTCTTGGAAAAATAAATTTTTTGTCAGTTTGGTATTATTTAAGAAAATGTACATTACAGTGTTGTATGTATATTATTCTAGATATAACACATTTTAATAAATATATGCCATTTCTATTCTAAGAAGAATTATCATTTTTTTAAATTGTTGTCTCCAACTTAGAGAATTAATATTCACTCAATTTATATTCGACAGCAGACGTAAAAATTTGCGTTTCAAAATTAAATTGATTGCAACAAATCATTTATAAAAATGCACTAAGTTGCTTATTCTTATAGATTTCCATAATTGATCACAAATTTAATTATTTACTTCTGCTTAATTATAAATATATTATTTAAATGAAATTAAGCAAATAAAATATTATACATATATTTACTTATATTGAGAAAAAAATGGGTATTTTGTGAGAAGTAGTTTCGAATAAAATAAATATATTTTTATGACGAACATTAAATACAATATTTTCTTTAAAATACTGTTAATATATCTATATAGATATTGCCTTCTTTTCTCCATTGATGGATGTAGGTCTCTTTATCTTCCATCTCCTTCGAGTTTGCTTCTTCCATGCAAATCTGGCGTGATGCTTTATATCACCTATTCACCTCATCTTGCTCTGTTTTTTAGTCAGGGGTGTGCTATCTGTTAACTGGCGTTGTGATTAGTAAATTGCCATTATAAAAGGCACTCTTATTTTCCCATTATCCATAGGTTTCTGTTCCTGTGTTTACTATTTTTATGCAGCTTCTTTCGTTTCTTGGCACTTTGTGTCTTTTTTGCCTGATCGATATTCCCTATCATCATATTAAAGGTTTGGTTACCATATGTTGATACTAGCAATATATATTGCTGATATATTGAAGAATCTTTTTATTTTTAACTATGTAACTCAGTTTACCGAATGCGTTTGATCTCAATTTTATTTTCTCTCAATTTCGATTTCTTGATTGTTCTTATTCAGAGTGATTCTTTGACCTAAATCTGTCAACCCTTCTATCTATTCTAACATATTTTCTTTCAGTTCAATATTTATGATCTTTTGTGTGTTTATACTTGTCATTGCCTTCTTCACATTACTTTGTAGTCTCCTATGTTTTGAATTTTTATTTATTTCTTGAATCTTTGTTTGCTGCTGTTCTTTTTCTGGAGCAATTAGAACTATAATATTTTAAGTTGTTAAGATAATTTTCATTTAACATTCTTTTATTTTTCCAGCCCATGTATTTGAAAACAATTTCGGGGACCATGATGAATAATTTGTGTGATAGTGGGTCATCTTCGCAAATTTATTTCTATATTGGGATATTGGGACGTTATCTTTTATTAATTCTGACAATTCTCTCTATTGTAGCTTCTTGATAAATATCTTTGGTAATTCTTAAATTTTACAATTCTAATAAGACTGTGTATCACCCAGGTTTCAACAAAATCAACGTAGTTTTATAGCCTATTTGGATTATGTATGATGGTAAATGATATACGTTTACTTTTCCTAAGAATATTGTCGTAATTGTTAGGTAGGTCCTGATGCTGAATCCTTTACAGAATTTAGCTTGTTCATTTGAAAGATATTTTTTTTTTATTTTGTTGGTAATTTTTTTAACTATTACTCTAGACAGCAATTTGTCTACTTAAGATTGAAGTGTAATGAGCCTCTAGTTTGTTAGGTCATGTTTAACGCTTTTTTTGTAAAGTAAGGTTGTGATCGCCTCTTAAAATTTTTCTACTGTTTTTCCTGTTTATAAGCATTTTTGAGACAGGGAGTTATTCAACCACTCTCTTGAGATACTTTTGCCAATAAAGAGGATTGGGAAGAAGAGCGAAATCTTCCAAGAAATGAATTATGGTGATTTACAGATGACAAGATGAGACAGCTGAAGGTGAAGTGTTAAGCAGGAGTACGAAAGTCACAGAGTTTTACTCTCCGACAACATGTAACGATTTTAATAGCAAAAATTTATGTTATTATACAGAGTGGCCATCTCTGTGAGAGGGATATAAGCTGGAATAAGATAACAAATAGGTGTTCAGACAGTAGAGCTTCGATATTGGAACGTAATTTTGCGACTGGTGTCTGAGTGTAAGGATGTACTGAATAGACTAACAAGGAATGGCTGCACAACAAGACTCGTATGGATCCGGGGTCACTCGGATATACACGAGAATGAGGAGGCGGACCATCTAAATGAGATGGGGTCCGCGATTGAATCATATGGACCCCAACCAATTCTACTTGTCCCAGTTAAAATTGTTGCTAGAAAGTAAATTTATTGAATCATGAAAAGAGACTCCTGGAATGAGGTGTGCCAAGAAACCTGGACTGAGTGCAAGGATTACTAGGGAACTTATTGTCTTAAGGATTGTGGTGACTGTGGACGACAGGAATCTTCATAAGACTGGTCTCGTAGATGACCAACGCGCAGACAGTGTCTGGAGGAGTATCAAACTGTTACAATATATATATATATATAAATATATATATATATATATATATATATATATATATATATATATATATATATATATATGTTTATACGGCTTTCAGGGATAGCTCCGTGTGAGATGCATTAGCAGTGGTTATATCCACATTATGCTGTTGTAGGGCTGAAATCTCATTCAGCAAACGTTCAACTATATGCAACTCCGTACATAAGTGAAGTAAAATGCGAAACAGTGAATGCAAATTTCGCTCCATCATATCCTTTCTGTGTTAGAGGTTGCACAGTTAGAATAAATTGTAATAAAACACAATTCATCCTATTCCACCACCATCGAAATGGTGGCCCACCTGTACCACCATACCGAGAAGAAAGTCAAAGCTTACCCTCCCCGCCATAGTGATACGGCAGAGATACATGTTTCGTCTCTCACCAGACTCATCAGGGTACCGACATGCACCTGGCTGTGCAAAGGACAGATCGGAAGGAAGCATGCAACACTGAACGCGGCTTCGCCGACCTCTCGTCGGATGGCTTATATATGTTTATACGGCTTTCACGGATACCTCCGTGTGAGATGCATTAGCAGTGGTTATATCCACATTATGCTGTTGTAGTGCTGAAATCACATTCAGCAAACGTACGTTTGTTTCGCATTTGACTTCACTTATGTACGGAGTTGCATATAGTTGTACGTTTGCTGAATGTGATTTCAGCACTACAACAGCATAATGTGGATATAACCACTGCTAATGCATCTCACACGGAGGTATCCGTGAAAGCCGTATAAACATATATAAGCCATCCGACGAGAGGTTCAGTGTTGCATGCTTCCTTCCGAACTGTCTTTTGCACAGCCAGGTGCATGTCGGTACCCTGATGAGTCTAGTGAGAGACGAAACATGTATCTGATTATGATAGAAAAATAAACGAACTACTTGATGATACTAACACTTATAAGAAACTTAAAAGTGACCCTACAAAATCGTTCCAAACTAAAAATAACGCACTAATTAAAAAACTATTAAAAAACCAACATATAACTGAGGAAGAAAGTAAAAAATTAACAATACATAATGCTATAGCACCAAAAATTTATGGGTTACCTAAATTACACAAACCAAATACACCTCTCAGACCAATTGTCTCAAGCATACAGTCCCCTTTTTATAACCTGTCCAAATACTTATCAAATTGCCTAACAAACATCACAGGAAAAAATAATCACTATATAAAAGACTCTTTCACATTTAAACAATTCATTGATACAATACAAATACCAACAAATTATAAATTAGTTTCACTAGATGTAGTTTCTTTGTATACAAATATACCCAATGACATCATTCCCAAAGTTTTGGAAGAAAAATGGGACGATTTAAAAGAACACACAACATTGACACTCAATGAATTTATAGAATCTGTAAAACTTACAATAAATAATAATTATTTCCAATTCAAAGATAGTTTGTACCAACAATTAGACGGTTGTGCTATGGGTTCACCAATCTCCTCAACAATAGCACAAATAGTTATGGAATATGTGGAAGAAGAAGTATTGAAAAAACTTGATTTTAATATAATCTTTTTTAAACGCTATGTAGATGACTGTTTGGCTGCTGTACCCGAAAACAAAATAGATAGCTTGTTACAATATTTTAATAATTTCCACCCAAAACTGAAATTTACAGCTGAAATTGAAATAGAACAAAAAATAAACTTTTTAGACTTTACTATACACAGGAATAAGACTGATAATAGTCTTCATACAAAATGGTACACGAAGGATACTTGGTCGGGCCGGTATTTGAATTTTAACTCTGAACATCCAAATAAACAAAAAAATAGTGTCATAATCGGCTTAGTTGATCGAGCTATAAAATTATCTTCACCCGAATTTCGCCCAGAAGTGCTAAAAAAAGTAGAAGAGACCCTAATAATGAACCATTTTCCTAAACTACTCATAAAAAAAATAATTAAACAAAGAACCTATTTACATTATAACTCAAACAAAAAAAATAAAATTAACAATACCAAAACACAAAACACTTTCATTGCATTACCGTATATATACCAACTGTCTGAAAAAATAAAATATATTTTGGATAAACATAACATAACGGTATGCCATAAGGCGAACAATTTACTTGGGTCATTTTATACGAAGTTAAAAAGCAAAGTTCCCACCAAAAAAAGATCTAACGTAATATATGCAATTCCATGCCTCAATTGTCCTAAGAAATACATTGGCATGACGACACAATATATTGAAAATAGAGTGAATGGACACAAGTATACTAAAAACGCATCGACATCTTTACATAAGCATGAACAAACATCTAAGCATGAATTTGATTTTAAAAACACCCATATTTTAGATACCGACAGAAATTATCATAAATTAGTCATCAAAGAAATGATACACATAAAAAAAGATAAAAATGTTGTAAATGACAAGCAAGATGTCAAAAATTTAAGTCAGATATACTATAATTTGATTTTTGAATAAAACATGCTTGAAGCGACTCTATAATAAATATGAGAAATAATGTAATGATGCTTGGAACGATTTCATATACACTCATACAGATAGAAGAACGTTATTAAAAAATAAATAATAATCTTTTTTCCTATTTTTTGCTTTTTATAAAAATAAATCTATCTATACAAATTGCATACCAAAGATCATATTTGAATTTATTTTTAAACATACACACAAAACTACTTTCAAGGTATGTACTATTTTATAATTTTCACTATTTTAACCTGTTTGTATTGTTTTAAATTTTAAACTATAAGACTATTTTAAAATCTGTTTTGTTTTTATTAATTTTAATTAAATTGAAAATATAAAAATGTAATTGCTGTGATATATGTTTATTATATAGAAAATTCTGTAATTTTTGTAGATGTAAAATAAATATACCAAGCTCTTTTGAAGAAGCTCGCCATGTAGAGCGAAACGTCAGAAAGAAAATTGTTGTCCTTTGTTTCTCTAATGAAAAACCTATACCCAAGAAAATATTAGAAAAAAATATATATATATATATATATATATATATATATACATGCTAGCAAATTATTTGAGAAAAAAACTGAAAAGTATCTAGTAAGTAGTGACTTATTCATATAATACCAGAAAACAAACAAGACCTTATCAAAAATTCCGGTACTGCAAGGGCTAGAGATAGACAGAATCATTTTAGTATCAAGTTCTCTAATATCCTCCCTGATCGGATAAGGTCTCTTCCATTTTAATGGTTTAACCCTCTTTCCCTGAATACTTAAAACGATTGACTTTTTACAGCTTAGATAAATATTTGTGTTGCAAATCTGAAGACACTGAAATGCACCCAAACCTATGTCGTTAGTTTGATGTTGCCATTTGTTTGTTTTATAGTTGTGTTTGTATGGCGAAAACATATTTCTAGCGCACATTGAAGAAAAGTGATAGGTATATAATCATCAACACTCACCGTAAGTAATTATTAAAATTAGTTTAAACCTAAATACAGCCAGTTTTGGCATGCAATTAGATCCAAAATTTTTAGGTATGGCATACGATAATATGAATCTAATCATACTAGTCATAAATATAAAAAAAATGTGACTAATATTATAAGGATTGTCCCTATGAGTTTAAAGAATCGTGATTGCGAATTCAACAACGAAAATTTATTACTACATATAGATTTTGAATTATAGGATGTATTAGTTATTTTGATTTAATACAAATATTTTTATACATCTGCTTTTAAATTTATTTTAAAAGAATCTATAAATAAGCGTCGGATTATGTGCAAGTCCTAATTTTTCTATGACATTATTTGGAATAACACAAACACACATTTCATCCTGCAGAGTAAAAAAGAAGAATAGCTCCTGGTTACGGTTCCTAAACATTGTAAGTTTGGTTTCAGTGGCTAGTACATTCTATTGTTGTAATCTAGACCTTAATACTTCAGCATGCTCTTTGGATAAGTGGAGGTCCCGAATTAGATCATTTAATTCAGGCTGTTTGATTTAATGGGGTGCTTTTTCTTCACTTTCGGGAAAATGAGAATAGTCCTTTTCTGATACATTATCGGGTTTTGCCTTATCATAATACATTTCCAAATCTTCCTCCCATCTTGCTGGTGGCACTGGAAATGGTCAACGTTCTCCATGAAGAATCGGTTTTGTTGCTGAGGGAATATCCGGATATTCAATATTGTTTGTTCTTGCTTGAAAAACCAGATATTTTTATTCATGCAAAAGTAACAGTCGTTAAAATTATTTGTTGGTTCTCACCAAATCCTTGGAATTGTAAAAGGCATAGAAGGGCGTTTGCAATTAACCAGTTACTTAGATTTGCTGCACAGGTTTGGCAATATATTTGAGAAGCCCAGTCTCGTTCTTGATCACCAACGAAATATCCAGATAAGCTACTATGATTATTTTGCTAATTGTCCTTGTCTACGATTTAGGGGTAAATTGACCACACCAAAAACTATCCGCGAGGTTAAGACAGTCACGTTTCTGTACTTAAGACATTTTTGTACTGTTGCGTACGTCGGCTCAGAGATATAATACCATGTTTACAGGTATAAGCTAATTTTATTCAACACAAATATAACACTAACACAAGACTCTTACTATTGGCTTGTTCGCGCACTTCGCTTCTCTGTCTAATACTGACCACTATTCGTGCTAAACCAAAACTGATCATACGACTGCCGGCCAGCTGCCTTTATAGCTGTTCCATACTTCTCGTATTTTCTAGAAACATCGAGTATTGGAAGTTGGAAAAGTGACGACGTACTTCTCGTATACAGGGGCCACCTATAAGTAGATTCGGCTGCAGGGCAGAGCGAAATTTGAAATTATACGGGTTTAAATGGGTACTTTCGTCATTTTAATCACTAGGGGTTTCAGACTTCGTGGTTGACTTGTCATCCCTAGAAACCCTACGTGATGTTGCTAGATTATGCACAATTTCCTTAACTTATAGAAAACATAACGTGCTCCGGTATATTACAAACTACTTTTTGGAATGATGTGATTAAAATACTCATTTATTTTTGCGAAAAAAACAATCACTCAAAAATCTTACGCGTTAGGAAGTTTTTACCATCATTTTGCATTTACAGACCAAAAATTAATCAAAGACTGCCTTTTACATTACAGCCGCAATTTGGCTGTAAAGTGGCAACAGTTATGAAGATATTTGGAGCTTGTTGCGAAGTGAATTTATTGACGTCGGATAATATCAAAAATATAGAAACTAGGTTGGTAGAAAAAGAAAACGGTTACAAAACAATGAAATCACGAATGTTTATTATTGGTATATATGATGTAATTATATTATTATCTTCTCTTTTCCAATGTATATTCTTCTGTACTTCAAATTAATTAAATTGTGATAAAAAAGACTTTAAAAATTCAGAGCAATTTATTTCGTACCCACTTAAATTACTGTTATTAGCAAGTCATTTGTTTCCTTCGAAAAATTTATTTCTTTTCAGTTTAAAATCAATTTTTTTCGATTATACAGGGATTAATTTAATAAAATTAACCCATAACCAGAAGGTAAAATTACAAATTAAATAATTTTATTTAGTGCTTCTTGGTAAAAATAGATACAAATATTTTTAAGGGATATGTATATATGTGAAATAGGTGTAGAAAATCTTTTTTGAGTTGATTAGATCAACAAGTTTTTTCATTAAAATACCTAAATGTATATATTTTCCACCAATAACAATATACACAAAAGCATTGTAGTCTGAATCAGCTTTATTGCATTGACATTTCTTCAATGAAACCAGTGCTGATAACTTATGATTCAGTCACTAAATCGGAAAAGTAAATTTGAAACTCGTATTCTGTATCCGCGATGGTAATTGTGTTCGGATCTTTAACTAATCTTCTGATATTTCTCTCTTTTACTGTGGTAATTGTACCCTCGTTTCCATAGATGCTGATAAATGTAATTTAGTCGAGAATAAATCTGAACTTTAGGAAGTAAGAGGTATTGTTAATCAATTTTACCGAAACCTTTTTATAAAAAATGATCCGGAAAAAAATTATTGAATTTCAAAGAGGTGACATTGAAATTGACCTTGAGAATGACCTTTCAGGTCAAGTGCTTTTTGTCTAAAAAGAACCCACTTTTTTATTGAAGAAATAAAAAATGGAAATGCTCGTCCAATCATATATACAACTTTTAGTGATAAACTTCTTTATTATTTTGTTTTCTATCACTTTTTTTTTCCACAGAGACTTCAGTTTCATTGCTTTGTAACCTTTCAAACTGAATAACTTAAAAACTACGGTTACATAGATAGAGACAGAAATTAGGGTGGTTGTTGACCATAGGTAATTACAGATGGCAAAATTGGAATTTTGTTTATTCTGTAAGAAAGATCTCCTGTGTTCTTTAAATTTGATGTTGAAGCTTCTTCTAGTCTGGCCTATATATTGCTATTACATTCAGTACAACTTCGCTCATAAATTCCTGATCTTTTAAGTGGTTTAGTGTTTCATTTAGCTTTAAAAAATAACTGTGAAATTTTTTGGGTGGGTCAGAAAGCTATTTTTATATCATTTCTAGAAAATATATGTGCTAAAGAAAAAACTGAACCACTTAAAAATGCAGGAGTTTATGAGCTAAATTGTAATTAATGTAATAGTCAATATGTAGGTAAGACTGGTAGAAGCTTCAAAATCATATTTAAAGAACACAAGAAATCTTTTTTACAAAATAAACAAAATTTCAATTTTGCTAATCATTTTTTAGAAACAAAGTATACATTTCCAGACATTATTAAGTTGAAAGTTATACACTCAGTATCAAGAAGTAAAAAATTCGATATTTTAGAGTCCACTGAAATTTATAAACATAATAAGAACTCTTTAATGAACTTATTAAACGTCTAGACAGGTTTCTATATTGCCATTATAACCTCTGTAATTACCTATAGTCAACGCCAACCCTAATTTCTATTTCTACCTTTGTAACCATAGTTTTTAAGTTATTCAGTTTGAAAGTATAACAAAGCTATGAAACTGCAGTCACTGTGTAAAAAGTAAAGTGATAGAAAACAATATAATAAAAAAGTTTATTATTGATTACGTACATCACAAAATCAAACTCCTCAATCCAGTAATAACTTTTAAGTTCGTTTCATTTGAAGGTCAGATATGTAAAATCGGAGTCTCTATTTATAAAAGTAAGCATGAATACTGAAATTATTTAGATGAAGATGTATGATTATCGCGGATCAGACACGACCGTGATCTTGACCGTAAAAATTGACTTTTAAAGTAACTTTGACATCCAGTTTGTTTTATAAACAGAATTATTAAATTTCATAATGGAAATTACAGAAGTAAGGTCGACATCAAACGAGAATTAAGAAGCTCCCATACACGGAGCTGCATATACTTGTATGTTTGCTGAATATGATTTCAGCACTACAACGGCATAATGTGAATATATCCACTGCTATTTCATCTCACACGGAGGAATCCATGAAAGCCGTATAAACATATACCATACACGGAGCTGTATATAGTTGTACGTTTGCTGAATGTGATTTCAGCACTACAACGGCATAATGTGGATATATCCACTGCTATTGCATCTCACACGGAGGAATCGGTGAAAGCCGCATAAACATATATACGCCATCCGGCGGGAGGTCTGCGAGGTCGCGTTCAGTATTTGCATGCTTCCTTCCGATCTGTCCTTTGCACAGCCAGGTGCATGTCGGTACCCTCATGAGTCTAGTAGAGACGAAACATGTACCTCTGTCGTATCACTGTGGCAGGGAGGGTAAGTTTGACTTTCTTCTCGGTATGGTGGTACAGGTAGACCATCATCTTGAATGTGTGTGCAATAGGATAAATTGTGCTCCTTAGCAATTTGTTCAAACTGTGCAATCTCTAACACGGAAAGGATATGGTTGGAACGAGGTTTGCATTTACTGTTCGCATTTTACTTCATCCATATATATATATATATATATATATATATATATATATATATATATATATGTATATATATATATATACATAAAATATTATTTTCCGAATTAAGAAGTTCATTTTGTGCAAGATTTCAATTAATTCGTCTCTGTAGATATACTAAATAAATAACAAAAAGAAGTAACCACGCCTTAACTTTAATTCAGTAATAACATGCAGCGATCATATTCAAATTACAGTGTTTCTTAAGAAAAGTACATCGGTAAGTATTGACTTTCATACATTGTTACGTTACTTAACCAGAATAATTTTAAGGTTTTTGTCAATTCGATACAAGTGTCTTACAGGTAAGTTGATCTTAGGCGAAATTCAAAAGATTTATAATATGTAATTTTTTTTTTCATCTTGATGTTTCTTTACTAATAATTATACTAGTTTAAAAGGTTTTTGTTCATAAAATAAAAGATATTTATTTTTTTTTTAATTTTGAATATTCCAAGCTGGGGAAATATATTAAAAAAAATAAACTTAAACGTTTAAAAAATTCATAAAGAAATATTTTACCAAAAAAAAAACAGTTAAATTGGAAACTAAAATTAAAAATGAACTGCTTTCTTCTACATAGTTTTATCTGTATCCCTTATCAACAATAGTCTCCTTTAATATTCTGGTTCTAAAACCCTTCATAGAGTTGCTCAAATACTTTATGTCGAAAAGAATGAAAAAATTAATTTTAAGGAACTTGTTCATATCCATTTTTTCGTAATTTTACAATAAATTTTTTATAGCTTCTCGAACGACGAATGTAAAATAATTCCAAGCAGAATTTTTACTGTCCAACAAACAGCTCTTAAAGAGAGTGTCATGTTGGTGTAGTTATCGAGGGACTGTTCTCTCAACGATATGAAGCAGATTTGATTTCATTACTCTCCTTTGATATTTTGTGTCGTGCATAATAAGCAAGTATAAATTATTTGTCATCAAAGTTTGCTTTGTACTTTAATATATTTTGTGGCCCATTCCAGTTGGTAAAAACAAAAGTTAAAAACTCTCAAATGTTTTCTCACACAAAAATTTTCTGATTTAAGGACTCCACATAAGTACAGAAACGCCCGCTTTGTTTTATCCAAAGCTTTGACAAAGTTTTTCATTAAACCTAACTTAACGTATTTGATGGAGAAGTTTCTGTTACTTTGTAAATAATTAATGAAACAAAATTTACTTCTTTAAATCTATCAATTTTATTACCAAATTGGCATGACCACGGTTTCGTAACACTGTTACATTCTCAAACCCAATGCTTTCAAAATTACAGATTCACGTTATTTTATAGGCCTTTTTATAACTACTATCTAGGTAGAACATCTCAAAACGGAGAATTTCGTAAGTCTCATTGATCACTAAGAGGTTAATTGTGCCGGTTTTATTGCACGTTTGAAGTTCTGTTAGAGACCATAGAACTCAATCGATCAATCGATCAATCGATCAATTGATCAATCGATCAATCGATCAATCGATCAATCGATCAATCGATCAATCGATCAATCGATCAATCGATCAATCGATCAATCGATCAATCGATCAATCGATCAATCGATCAATCGATCAATCGATCAATCGATCAATCGATCAATCGATCAATCGATCAATCGATCAATCGATCAGTCGATCAATCGATCAATCGATCAATCGATTAATCGATCAATCGATCAAACAACAATCGATCAATCAATTATTCAATGAATCAATTAACTACAACTTATTACAAAATCAGAAAAATCGGCGAGATATACCTCAAACACGTTTCTTGTGTGATTTGATAAAGACAGCAATGATCGTTTACTATTTTAAAAAGTAAGAAGTTTAAACTTTCCTTTTACATATAAGAAAGATTACAACTAATAAAGTGGCAGTCCTGAAAGTTACAACAGAAAAAAAATTACTATTAATTTTTTCAAGAAAGTATTTTCGGGTGTATTATATTAGTTTAATAATTTACATGTATTCTAGAAGTGACAAGTGACAAATATGTTTAATGTGACAAAATGGTTGATGATGTCATCGGGCATATGGATGCTTCCGCTTGAAGAAAAACTGCAAAGATCCTATAACATTTACAAATTTTATATAAGATTTATGTACCTTTGCAGCATGTTTGCTATTTTTTCTAATGTTATAGCCAATTTTGGAGTAAATAATGATAGAGGTATGTATGATAATTAATATTGTATTGACACATTTTTTTAATACGTCATGGATAATTTGAGCTAGTTTAAAGGTATATATCTAACTTAATTCCAGAATGTTGAAAATTTCGTAGATGATTGAAAGGAATTGTTATTATTTGATCATGCTGCTCGTACAATTCAAGACGTGTGTTTAAATATGTAGAAAGTGGAATATTAATATGCCAAATATTTTAAAATTCTCATTTTATTTTAGCTATTGAATCCATGTCATTGGCAATTAATAATATATGTACGACTCTTAAATTATTACTATGTATTAACAAAAAAATGACGAATCTGTTGCAGAAAGCAATGGATGATTATAAAACATTTATAAATAAGGATCCCAAAATATCCAGGATAGTGAATGGATATGTGAAATACCTGAATCTGTTAAATGTAATTGCAACATGTTATACATTTACTTTCATTATTATTATGAATATTGTGGGAGGTAAGAATGAAGAAAACTATTTCAATAAAATGATGTACAGGGTGAGTCAACGAGTGTATGTAGTAAATTAAGGGCTCATAGGTAAATTTTATTTATAAACTATATTTATTAAAATATATGGTTACTATATGTACAGGGTATCCCAAGTTCGATCCTTTTATGGGGTTTCTTTTTAACTATTAAAGTTAAGAAAAAACTTATATAGTGTCCACGAGCTTTTTTAGGGAAACTAAAAATGCTGCAAACAAAAATTTTAAAATTTTCTTTTATTTTGAGGATACAGAGTAAAATTCAAAATGAGACCATTTTTATAATGCACTGTAACATTTTTATTTGAAGAGATATTGTAACATTTTAACACTTATTTTTTATAATATTTTAAGCGTAATCTAACGGTTTAATCGCAACGTTAATATGAGGTGTGATTACAAAGTTATTCATACCAATTTTGTTATTTTAAACGGAATACTTTATATATTTTTACATGATAAGGTAGGGTTTTTAATGATATTTATAACAGTATATCATACTTTTTGTCAAAATGAAAAGGCAAGCTGGATTTCGCGATTATTTTTAATTAAAAATCATAGTAGGCCAGCAACAAAAAACAAGAGACGGTCTTATGATACTTATATTTAAACTTAACACATACACTCACTATTTATTTAATGACAACATAAGACAAGGACAAAATAGTATTTAAAAAACAAGGACATCATTTATTCTAAATAACAAGCTACAATCTTTTTAAAACAATATAGCCAGGAAGAAACTCAAAAGAGACCCCATTATTGTGAATACACTTTGGACAACGCTTTCATACAGATCTTATTATATTAAGAATATGAACATTTTTTACTTTTCTAAAGGCGCTGTGAATTAGTTTAGATGTTCCTAAGTAATAATTTTTTCCTTATATAAAGAAATATAGATTTAATTTTCTATAAATCTCCATAGAAAAAAATATAGTGGTGTTTTTTCCTGAGAGCGTGGCGGCCACCTTACTGGTCCATATGTACCAAAACATCTATCAGGGAAATTACAGTTTAAATACTCTTTTTCTTAAGATATTATGACTAGAAGTATCTTGTTGAAAATAAATGTTAATTTATGCTACCAATGGCTCATCATTAAATAAATTCATAAAATTAATTTGTAATACTTATTTTAAATTAATGTAAACCTCTGTATTGAGATTTATTCGAAAAGGCACTATATAAGGATTAGTATTTTTTCAATATCTTTCGTTATTGTCACAAAATTTCGTTATATTTATTTGAAAACCAGTGACAAAACTGCAATCTTCTTTCACAATCTCCAGGGTATAGATGTTGCATCATATTTACTTTGTAAGGAAAAAAGTGGTTCTAATTCAGTATTTTTTGGGACTTTGTTTCTGAAACTTCTCTTTCTTTTTCAGTTGGCTTTCCTTGCTAAAAGTAACTTTTTGCTTTGTGTAGATAATTTAAAATTAAGAAAACATACGATGTATATATATGTTTTAGTTTTTTAAAACCAATTTTTGGTGATAAGCGGTATTAGTTATTTAAAGACAAGAATTTGTAGTAAAATGTCCCAAATATATAAGCTATTTTTGTATTTAGTTGATTCTCAAGTAATCATTAAAATATTTTTTATACAAATGATAAATATGATATAAATTTTAAATGTTTTTTTAAAACTTCTAGTAAACATTTTTTTTTCATTTTTAGGGCTTATAGAATACAACAAATATGAAAAGATGCATCCAAATATCACAGAAAAGCCAGAATATATACTTGTTATGTGGTTTCCATTTAATATGCAAAAATATTTTGAGCTTGCGCTTGCCTGTCAAATGTTTATCCTGTTTAATGCTTGTGTGTCAAACTATGCGACGCAAGCGTTATATAATACAACGATGATTTATGTTATTGTAAAATTAAAAATTTTGCAGCATCTTCTTAGGAATTTTACTAATTATTCGCTCCTTTGTGAAAGAACGATTCCAAAGAGTCAAAGAGCAACTACAAATTTAAAATTAATTATAAAACAGCATCAAAATCTAATAAGGTACCTTATTAATATTCTATACCTAGAAAAAGTGAACTTTTTTAGTTTACTACAAACTTATTTAATAAAATGTCAAAGAAAGGGAAAAATATTTTCTGAAATTACAAGTGTTACTGTTCTGCATTTTGAAAGTTTTTGTCGCCTCCTGATATTTTTTTTTTGATTTATGTGTCTAATGTAATGTGCTGAATTCAAATATGAGCTCTGTTTCCATCTATCACCCTTAAGTTTTTAAAGAAGAAGAGAAGAATATAAAATTTGAGAAACCCAAACCATATGCAATTGTCAATAATTAAAAAAAAACCAAATCACTTTTTTTATAAAATATATCCACGTTTGAGGATCCAACAATAGTCCGCTAAAAGGTTTGGGGTCCATTTTCCACTACACCGCTTTTCCATTTTAACAATTTGCTGGTGAAATCTTTCGCCATCTTCATCTGAAACTGTACCTAAATTGTCAGGAGAAATTTTCAAATGGGAGTGAAGAAAATGCAGCTTAAGTGACATGTTACAACCTAACGTCTTGTAAGACTCGATAAGTTCTTCAACTAGATCTTTGTAGTTGTCTGATTTCTTTGAAGTTGCTACCTACATTTTTGAAGGTCATGCCCTACTTTCTGTTGTCGAAAGTGTAGTTTCAAAATTTTTGTCTTTAAAAAGGGCTAGTATCTGCGGTTTAACGAATATTTTTTCTTTAAGCTTTGCATCACAAATATAGAAAATCATTTCCTTCTCTATTTAAGACTTTAATAAAAATTTTATAAACTCCGCTTTGATGTGCAGATGAGGTAAATAAATTTTCTTCTTCTCTACCAAAGATTTATTTAGGACGTTTTTCAGACGGGACACAATGTTTTCACGTAACTGCCATTCTTTAACGATATAATGTTGGTTTCTGGCTTTGCTGTCCCATTCGCATAAAAAACAACCATATTGGGTGTAACCATTCTGCAGCCCTATAACTAGTGCAATAACTTTTAGATCAGCACAGATATTCCATTTAAGATCTTCGTATTTTATGCTTTAAAGTAATATAGGCAATGTTTTCGTACGTTTATTTCATGACCCACGGGAACAGATGGTTTTTCATTTCCATTAAATAATATAACTGCCTTTAGACTTCGAAGCGTCAATAAATAGTCGCCACTGGGTAAGTTTATAGGAAACTATCATGACAGGAAACTAAGTCATTTGACATTGAGAAAAAAAACTGAAAGTATTGATTGCCTCTTGGAAATATCACCTCTTTTTGTAAGAGATTCCACTGCCGTAAACGAGTTCCAAGCAGCTGTGACTTTGTTTCGGGGAGATCAAAATCACAAATAAAATTGTTGAGCTCTTCGTGAGATATATGGGACTGTTTACTGCTACTACATTCGCAATCATCTTTTTCTTGAAAATTTGGATCGGTTTTTGGTACAAAATCATCAATTTATCCGATTCTGAGTCGATTTCCTAATTTTTCTGGAGGTTTAGGGACAGGTATGCTAGAAGCGTCATGAGGTATTTGTATCATGTCTGAAAGGATATTAGGATGGATATTCAATTTTATACTTGCTTTAACTAGAAAACTCCAAGATTTTTGTTAAATAAAAGTAGCAATTATCAACATAAATCTGGAGTTCTCTTCATATCATTGGGACTCCAAACTGCATATACTTGTGAGTACCTAGTAGCCATCCCGTTAAGGTTATTAAGAAAATGTGGCAGCAAATTTTAGGAGTATAAGTTTTGCCTTGATCGTTAAATTTGCACCCAAAATATCAGTCTTTCATTGAGCTTTCACCTATATAACAGATACTATTTGGTTTGTTCACACAGGATCGTGACGACGTCGTTTACACATGGCGAAAATAATACTACAATACTATTCGCTAGTTCTCTGTACTTCGCTCGTATATCCAATACTGATCCTCCAACGACCGGCCAGCTGTTTATATACCAGTTTCGTACATCTGGTGTTTTCTAGAAACATCGGGTATCGAGAGTATTAGAAACGATGACATAATTCCTGTATACAGGGACCCTTCGATAGGTAGCTGATCTTTCGGCGATTAACAGGTATGGTCAAATTTGGAATTATATTGGTTTTAATGAGTATCTTCGTTTTTTTAAGCCCTAGAGGGATGAGACTACATAAATGGAGGTCATTCCCAGATGCCCCCATGCGGTCTTGCTGGATTGTGTACAATTTCCTTAAACTTAGAAAAAACGTAGATTTGACAACGCCGCGCCCCGGTATGCTATAACAACTTATACATCACATAGGTACATCCTTATATCTGTTTTGCAATCAATTAAAACATGTTATTGATGTTCTTTAGATTTTGCTGAGTGATACGATAATTTACAGGTCAATGTAAGGTAGAGATTATCGAAATAACATATTGGTTTGGTGTGGAGGATTTTCATGTAGAACACTGATATTTTTATAGTCATAGTGATTTTTGATCTGTAACAATGCTGTGAAGTCATGGTTTAAGAATACTTAACAGAGTTTGCTGTTATAACTAATACTGATATTATAATCTAAGAATAGGTAATTTCACTTAAAATTAGAATGCCATTTTGTTGAAGAGTTATAGAAAGCTTACAAAAAGTTTTGTGAATTCAAAGAAAGATGTTTAGGATTCTCTATGATTTTCGGGAGAAGTATTTGAAAATTAAAAAATGAAACTATGTTTTTTTTGAAGGAAATATATCTTCAACATATTTGTTTAATACATATTTTCTCTCTTCTCTCTGTTAAATTTAAGGGAATACTTTAAATGCAAAAATTAGAAATTGCGAGACACTGAAACAGAGATGGTATAAGTATACATACAGAATGTCTGTTGTATATTAGTTTTAAAATTTATTTAAAATTTTAGAAATGTTTTTGGTCTAAGATATTGGCAGCAGAACTCTGTCTTAGAAGAAAACGGCTTCCATTTTATTTTATTTTTTTCATATTTTACTAGTCTAACTTTTGTTTAGCAGGAAACAATTCTTCAGTTACGAGTGAACCGAAAGTTGGCATATTTGGGATGGAGTTGCTACAGAACAGTTTGAAACGTTCACTGTATATAGTCAGCTTGATCTTTTCGAACTATTTCTTAAACCTGTATGAGACATAAAAGCTATTCGAACTTTTCCCCATATAGGTTGACGGAATGTACTTCAACTGTTCAAACTTTTCCACAAACCTCTTTACCTCTTCTTTACCTAAAGTTGTCATGCAAGGATTAAAATAGTTTAGATGACTTTTATTGGTAATAAAGGTATTTCTTGCTAATTTATTTACTTTTTATATATTCTGTAATTCTAGGCATATTTTCTTGAATCACATGTTCTGTCACTGTTAACGCGCCTTTGGATGCCCATGGGGCTGGTGCTGAAAGGACTAAATTTATCCAATCCACCTAATGATTACGTACGCCGCCACTGAATGGTGTTCATAGAATGGCATCTGTTTCAGTAAGGAGTGTGATGAGGACTGTCCCTACTAGGGCATTGAAGGTCTTAATCAATCTACCTACCCTTTATTTACCCATAAAAAATGAGGCTTTGAAGACTGCTTACCGTGCCATTTGCCTTAGGGTTCCTAGATCTGGAACTTGCTAGGGAATCGGGCGAGGAGTCCATCACTCCTTATGCAAACATAATATATCGTTTCCTAAACAACGACTCTCTTGAAATATTTTTATAAAGCAGAGAAGATTGGGAAGAGGAGTAAACTCTTCTGAAAAATGATTCCTGGTTGTTTACATATTAATCTTGACAGAATGAAAGAGCTGGAACTGAAGTGTTCGGTAATAGAGCGGGAATAAAAGAGCTTTACTTCCTCGGACAATATGCAACGGTTTTCAGGCAGAATTTATGCTATTCTACAAAGGCTATCTATCTGAGAGAAACATAAACAGAAATAAGAGAATTTGCAGCACTTTAATGGTTGGAATAGCCATAAAAGAATACAGTGTAGCTCATTCTTGCTTATGCCAAGAAGATCGAGGTTCTATTCTTATCTGTTCAAACTCTTCTATTATTATTGATCGCTCCATTCCATTTTTTCTATAAGGGGAATACTAAAAACCTAAGCGTATAGTCTCAGGTTGAAAACTTCAATAAAACACAGGAGATACTGGTATATAATCAAAACCATATTGTTATTAATAGTTACACATATAGAAATATGTGTATGTCAGTTTTTGTTAATTATATGTTTATACATAGGTAGAAGGTGTAGTTTTTATTTTTTGTTATTGTTTTTCTTGGTGATATTAAAGTTATACAGGTCTGACTATTGCTAGGACTGGCGGTTGCCTTTTTCTTGCTACTGAAGCCTTACGTCAGATCTTTCATAATTATATGTATCGATTCTCACAGGGATTGAAAACGGGGAGGTCATCCTAATGAAGACAATTAAAACTTCTCCTACATCAACCAGTGAAACCCAACTGGTCATGAATACTTTTTAAATAAAAAACTCACTTCTAAAAGGGTGTAGGTTACTCTACAATGATAAATCTCAAACAGGCCTCTTGGTTACTTCAAACCAAAATGAAACTGAACAATCAAGAACGTTAGTTTTTCCTTTTTCCTTTCGAATTATGACATTTGCGGTATATAGACTATAAGGTAACGTTCACACTTTCACTACGGAACAGAAGCCAGTGACATTTACTACATGATGTAGGAAATTATAATTTACTATTGGTAAACAAAATATCGTAGCACTAATAGGCAGAAAAATGAAAATGCTATAACTTATACTCAGACAATAGGGTTACAATATTGCCACTGAAGTTTCGTATCGTAACTTTACGAATGATGTCTGAGTACTATGAACTATCCAGTACATTCTAATAATAAAGGGACTGCGCAATCACACTTGTGTAAGTCTCGGGTTGCTTGAGTATACACGAGAACGAGGAGGTCTCATCCTGAAAAAGAAGGAACTACGATTCGTGGTGGGACTATTGACAGGATATTGTCACCGTCGAGACCATCTTCATTAGATTGGCATTATCTCCTCCTGATATTCAAATGGTGTTTGGGAGGACATGAAATTGTTGATCTTGTTTTCAGTAGATGTTTAGCACTCAACGGACTGGGGCAGAAAAATTTCTGAGTCAAGATATTATTATCTGAAGTCGTCAGGCAAGATCAGTTAATGAGGCTGCTTGGATTCACAAATGCTATCGGCCTCGAATGACTTGCAGCCATGCTGGGATGTAAGGGTCTCAACATGGTTTGAGAATCAAAGATCGTCTAAATTACCACTTTTATTTATTCACTCTCTCATGTAACCTTTAGTTTTTGCTTTTAAAATTCTATTGCAATCTCACTCTTTTAGAGATAGATAGTATATAGTCTCATCAGTTTGGCATATTTTATATCGAAATGTTTTTTCAGTTTCGTTCAAGAACTAAATGATAACATGAAATATTTAATGCTAATCGAGTATACCATATCATCACTTATGATTGCATCTATGTTACTGCAGATCTTAAATGTAAGTTAAGCATTCTCTTTTAGTTATAAACAATAAATAAACTGGGAATGGGATAAGCGAATAAAACGTATGCTCTTTAAAGTTTCAGCTGTTAGAAATCCTAAAACCAAAATTTTTGAACGCACCGGAAATTAATAATTGGAATCTTTTGAATTATTTTTAGGGAAATAAGGTGGTAGTTTTTGTGATGTATAGTATAATAATGGGATTTCAGCTATTGCTTTTATCTTGGAACGCGGATGAAATTAGAATACAGGTAGGTACACAATTCATAATGTAGTTTTTCCCTTTTTTTTTTAAGAGATTCATGATATGGTCTAATTTTCTTCCTGAATCTCTTTTAAATTTGATGGATTATGTGAAATTTAGTATTTAATTTTACAATGAAATTGTAAAAACGAACTGTTAATTCAACTTTTAGGTATGAAAAATGAGAACAGTTTTGGTTAAATAAAAAAATTAAATAAAGTTTGTTTAATGATTTAGTCCAACCAATACAGATTTATTCATGAAAAAATATTTAACAGCAAATTGCCTACACCATAACTTGATGAATTGTACTTAGATGACTAAAACACAAAATCCGACTCCAATTGATTACACAGGTCAACAAGATCTGAATGACTTTTAGTAATAGAAATTCTAGTACGCTTTTCCGAAGAACTTTGGCGAGCTGAATCCGAATATGGCTTAAGAATTGATCCATGACGTCATGTTTTTGAGATATCCTAACCTAAAACTGCCAAAATACTGTTTTTCGACATATTCGAGGTTATATTAAAACACATTTTTTTTCACAAAACTAGTAGGCGCACCTGAAAGCATGATCTTTTTTCTTTAAAACCAATTTTAAAATGCACAAGTATCTTTTTTTTTCCACCGAGATATGCTAAATTGTCTTACCAATTTATTCGAAATGTAAGCCACCTTTTTGAGATTATTTTCTTAAATTCTGTTATTTCGATGAAAACAACTGATGAAGTATTCTAGGGGTGGCCGATTGCAAATCCACTGTCGAATTTCAAAAATTTTAAATGGCAAATCCAATATGGCCGTCGAAAATTCCAAAAAGTTTTTAATTTTAGTGAAAATTTGTGTAAAGAGGTATTCTCGAGATTGCTGATTGTGAATTTATGGTCAGATTTTGAAAATATTAGCAACTGAGAAATTTATCAGCTATATTGGACCTGTTTCAGTTTTTAAACATTTCTGCTCTATCGATTGCCTATGTCAAAAAGAAAGGGTTTTTATTAAAAATAAAACGATGACCTTAAACTAAGCGAATAGCGAGCAGTAAGATTCATTATGGAGGAAAGCCATGTGTGGGTCAAAACTTACATTGGGTGTTTTTGTCGATTTGCAACGTGCATTTGAAACGATGGATAGGGACATTTTATTTAAAAAGTTATTTGTGAACTTGTCATCTATGGACTACCTTTTAATTCATTTATTATAGGCAGTTCCCTGTTCATTTTTTTTCTTTTTTGCTCTATTGATTGGGCTAATTATTCTATTAATGTAATACGTATCTTTAATTCACTTTACCGCGACAATACTTTTAATAATCTCAATATAATTGATCATGAGATAATATGATTAGGAATAAATTCTAAATATAAATATCTATTAGAAACCTGCTTCTGATACTTTTTCATTTCGGTAGCTTCAAATTATTAAGCTTTAAAATTTGGATAGAAACTCTTTACTAACTTATGTAGTAAATCTATTGGTTTTAAATTTTCTGAAATGGATATAAAATGAGAAATTCTGGGTTTTAACTAAAATAAAATATGAAAATCTTGAATGAAAATTTTGCACACATTTGCATACATTTGTAAGGAAAGCTTGATTTATAAAAAATAACTAACACAATTTAGGTTTGCATTTTTATATGTTATAAAAAGCTTTGTCGATAAAATACTGTTTTAGAGTGGAAATATTGCCACTGCGCTTTATGAGAGTAAATGGTATGACCAAGGACTAGACATCAGAAAAATGATGTGGCTAATAGTAATAAGATCGAGAAAACCATTAACTCTAAACATAGGCCCATTTGGTCCAAATACGGTTGATGTTGCCACTGCGGTAAGATCTAAAGTAAACTGTCAAGTTTTAAAAAATTTTCAAAATCTATTTTCCGAGAAATTGATGATAGTAGTTATTCTCGGAACTTATATTTTATATAGACAGTTATTTTCTGTGAATTTTTCTCTTGGTTCATTACAATTCTACAGGTGGTCTAACCCCCTTTGGAGGAAGAACCAGAGCTAGATTTGCAGAAATAAACTATACTTTAACTGCCAGAAAAAAAAGATTAGCAATTATTGTTATTTTATCTATATTTTTATTTTTAGAGACTTAAAGTGGCTTATTCCTATGTTTCTCTAATGTCCAGCAATACTTAATAAAGTGAAATAAAAAACTGTAACAATATATATTTACTTTTTGAGTGAGACTTTTTAACTACTGGCATCATTTTTAGATTAATACTAGCATTCTTGTTAGCTTTTAGTAGTTATAATATTTAATGCAAATGCTAAAGTTTAATAAAACAAATGCAGCAAGTTTTTTTTGTTTTAACTGTACTTCAATGAAAAATAAATTATTTAACCAATCCCTATTTTTAAAATTAACACTAAAAATGCATCACTTTAGCCATAAATTATTTAAATTTCTTTGAATTTCTTAGATTTCTAGAAAAAAAAGTTACTTCCTGAAATGACTATTTACATAATAAAGTATTTAACTGACTCGAATAGAGTTAAATTTAAGTAATTCTTAATATTATAGAAAAAATTACTCGAAAATGACTGCCTTTAAGCGGATTTAAAAGCCAATTTTTGTGAGAATTACCCAAATAATATTGTAAGCCAAAATCTGCCTCAGATAAAGGTAATAAATATTTTTTTGTTCGAAAGCTTCTGTTTAAATTTGTTGTATGATTTTCGAACTATCAACATTGGCGCGTATGATCAGTATAATTATATGACAGCGAGGATTATTATGATATTTGATAAAAGTAAGTTACAATAGTAAAAAAAATTCTTGCAAATAATTTTCCTCATTCCATACTACCTCTTCATAATAGTTAAAAGACACCAATGAATATTTTCAAGAAAATACTTATACCGACATACCATTGGCATTCGATGAATCTTTGAGAACTTTTTCAATGCCACCGACATTGTCATTTTAAGAAGCTAATGATTCACTTGTTCCGACGACTACCGTGGGACTACTATCAATGGTAGGTATGTCTTCATTACGGCATTACAGCGTAGTTGAAGTTTATCTTGTCTCTTCTAAGGTAAATATGGGTATCTCAAGGATTTTAAACAGTTTACCTACCTGTTATGTCAAGTGCAAGTTCTATGTGAATGAAGCCGATTTAACAACAATGTTAGAAGTGCAGTTACATTTTCGGCTTTATTGAAGTAATTTAAAATGTACATATTTTTGGTTAACTAAAAACATTAAATAGTTTTCTACAATTTGTGAATAATTATTTCGAAGCCTAGATCATGACATTTGCAAGCAATATGGTAGAAATTTCTTTAGAATATAATTAAGCGATTTTTTATTTGTTGTTAATTAATTGTAACATTGTTAAAGGTAATTAATGTTCAATATCGACAGTAAGGGGGTTCAAATATGACAACATTTCTATCTGTTAGTACATGTAGAAAGAAGTTAAGGAAAGCTAGAAAATCGCTCGGTATGCTTAACAACTTTTGGAGATTTATGTACAGATGGTTTATAACAGAGAACTTTGCAAAAAAAAACTTGAAGATATCATTCATCAATCAGCCCAATTTTGTCCACTGTTGAACATAGGCCTCTCGTAAGTTTTGCCACTTATTTCTGTCCCGTACCGCTTGCATCCAGTTTGATTATATGCGCCTTATATCGTCAGTCTATCTGGTAGGCGGGCGCCCTCTTCCTCGGTAAGCCTCCTGTCTTGGTCTCCAGTTCAAGATTTTTCTCGTCCATCGATTGTCTGTGTTCCTAGCGACATGTCCAGCCCAGTTCCACTTTAACGTTGTAATTCTCCTGACTGCATCTGCAACATCCGTTCTTCGTCGTATTTCTATATTCGGTATTCTATCTCTGATGCTAACTCCCAGCATAAATCTTTCCATGGCCAATTGTGTCACTCTCAACTTATTTATTTGTTAATGTTAGCGTCTCTGTTCCATATGTCAAAACGGGGAGGATACACTGGTCAAACACCTTTCTCTTCAAGCAAACAGGGATGTTCGATTTAAGTATATTTTTCAGTTTTCCAAAAGCTGTCCACGTCAGCCCTATTCTTCATAGTATTTCGCATGTTTGGTTATCTAAACGGATTTCATGTCCTAGCTATTTGTAGGTGGTGACTTGTTCGATCTTGTGGTCTCCTACTGAGATATTGTCGTTTAGTACAAGGTTGGTCATAAATTTAGTTTTCTCACAATTTATTTTTAGACCAACATCACTTGACAGTCTGTAGAGCTTTTCCAAAATTCTTGCTTCTTTATCCGTGCTATCCGATATGAGGACAATGTCATCAGCGAATCTTAGGTGGTTAAGGTCCTCCCCGTTTATGTTTACTCCCATATTTCCTTCAAAAGAAATCTGCTTGTACATATATTCCAAGACAATGGTACACAATTTCAGTGAGATTGTATCTCCCTGCCGAACTCCACCTTCTATTCTGAAGGTATTTGTGTCTTTGTGGAGTCTGACACAGGCTGTGGCTGTATCGTATATGTTCTTGATTAACGAAATGTAGCGGTGGTCGATTCGACTGTCTACAAGCGCCCTCAGCATTTTATATTGGTCTATGGTATCAAATGCTTTTTCATAATTAATAAATATAAGAGTAAGTGGCTTATTGTATTCTATGCACTTTTCTATTAGGGACTTAAGAACTTGTAGGTGGTTATTCGTTCCATAACCAGAGCGAAACCCAGCCTGTTCGCAAGGTTGATAACGATCTAATTTATTTGTGAGTCGATTTGTTATTATCTTTAGGAATAACTTATACATGTGTGAGAGCAAACTGATTGGGCGATAGTTTTTCAGATCTGAAATGTCTCTTTTCTTTTGCATTATTACAATAAGAGCCTTATGCCACGTGGAGGGAGTTATGCCCTTTGTCAGGCACACGTTAAATATTTTCTGTAAAATGAGGATTAATGTTGGTTCCCCTTCTTTTATGGCTTCAATTACTACTTCATCTTCCCCAGGCGCCTTGTTTTTCTTCATGCCAGTAATAGCATTTGCCATTTCATCTTCTGTGATGTCTGGTATATCTTCGGATCCGACATTTCGGATTTCTGGTATTGCGATCTTTGCTGTCCACGTTGAATGAAGATATTATTATGATTTGCATATTGGGAGAATTCCTAACGACGAACAAATCAGAGGCTAATAAGTTTGGCACGAAAACGAGCATGGTCACACCACACTGACATGACGCGAAGAGCCTTAGAATAGAATCCACAGGGCATTGTCGAAAGGGGTGGCGAAAAAACAATATTACTGGAAGATGAATAACTCCTTGAACGAAACAAAAGTTTTGGCGGTTGAAAATAGTATTGTCGACCGATCTAATGTAAAATTCGGCAGATTATGGGAAAAAGCGGTAGTAATTTTTTAAGTGTTTTTCTGAATAAAACTTAAAAAATAGATATTTTTAACAAACAATGTGATTGATATTCGATATAAAAAAATAATCTAAACTTATATATATATATATATATATATATATATATATATATATATATATATATATATATATTTGCAGGGTGTCTAGGAACACTGGATAATTTATCAACCGCAGATGGGTCATATCATGGTCTAGCAAATTTCCGATTATGACCTTAGTAAGTGTTACGGTTTTCGAGTTTTTTTTAAAGTTTTAGTATTTTTTGAAAGTCACTATCAGTGCCCGGTTTTTTTCTTCCCATTTCTACAATCGAAATTTTTTTCTCATTCTGTTTTATTTATCTTTATCTTAAGTGATTATTTTAAAACATTAGAAAAAAAAATATCTTTAAAAATGTTTGGTTTAAAATTTTGTCAACTTTCAAATTTAAATAGCCGTGTTGAAATAAATACCATTTAGCATCTTCTGGGCTTGTTGGTTGCAGATTAACTAAAGAAAATCAATATGCATGTTGCAGAAAGGGCTTCAAGATAGGTTCTACGAGAAATTCGTGGACTAGCATTCTCGTCAGGTATCCAAAATGTACTAAGAGAGAGGAAACCCAGCAAATGGTTTCTATAAAGCATACGACGCTGTGAATAAATCCATGTTAAGAGACTGGGCGTGTTCGTGTTATAAAATTTGCACCGAACGCTTGGTCGTGAGCAGAACCGGATAGCCATTGATGTTTGTAGCCGCATTTCAGTGAAGACACACATGTCAACGATTCTGAGTTTTTTACTGCAAAAATACAAGTGTCTATGAGTTGAGTGACCATTCACTCGTTCTGGATCGTGAAATTCTCTGTAGTTGCTTGGTTATTTGGCACTTGCACCACCTCAGAGAAAAAGACGGAAAATTTTCAATCGGTGGGCCACTGTTTCGAAGATCTCGAAAGAAATTGTCGTTCAGTTTCCCAGCCAGAAGTAACATAACCTATATCAATACGTGTATAGGGATTAATAAGTCATAGAAATTATCCTATCCGAGAGCACTTCCGCACTTTAAGAGGGCTACTGATCTGCTTACAACCGCGCAATGAGGAAATATCGATCTGAGACGGTGACAAAACAAGAGCTAAACATTTTTAACTGTCTTGATTAGGCAGTTAAGAATTTAAAGAAAGACTTAAGGAAGACTTACGCTCAGAATGGTCAGAAAATCTCGTCTTATAGGCAGTAAACTCGTTAGTGGCGAGCTCTGATAGTTGAGAGGCCTTTTATCAGTGAGGAACCACAAAATAGCATCTGCAGTTCATAAAGATTGCGAAGTTGGTTTCGAACTCAGTTCCCTCGGCATCACGTACGTCACTGAAACTACGCGATAATCCTCAAATAGTGTTCAGTGATTTAGAATTGGTATTATTTTAATGCGTTCTGATAAATACTTAAATTCAATCCGCATTTCAATACAGTCGTTATTCGTATTCGGTTCCAGCTAATTTAGTTAAATTAAGGATTCAAAACTGAGAGTGATTTTTCTGATTTTAGTAAAACGAATTTATTGAATAATCGTGAATCAGGTAATCGAAAACTCTTTACTTACGATTCACGCACGTCTGAAAACGACATACTCGGCTTCTTTGGCTGTTTGCAGTTGAAATAGTCGTCTGGCAATTTAAAAACAATTAAAATTAGCCTAAATTTCAATCACGTTCCCGATTAAGTAAACAAAAAGCAAGAGTCTTCCTTACTTCAAACCTAAAATTCGTAATTAATCAGTTTTCTTGATTGATTACCGAAAGCGCTCTCTGAGTAATTAATTTCTTGGAACTCGTCTGTAAATTAATACAGATAAACTATCTTCAGTCGGAAAAATGTCTAAAAACCGGCGACAGTCCATGAAATCCGGGTGGTTTTAGAGGAGCCTTTGCGGACCGCAAGGAGGTCGCGAATAACCTAATTAACTTCAACGATCTCTATATCAAACATGAAATCAACTGAAGTACTAAATCTAAAGTACAATGCTCGATTAAACAGTTCAAACAGGAAACTGGTGAGGAAAACTCGCGTACGGGAAAAAGCAACTCCATCCCTCAGACAAGTAGCGACTTCCGAAATAGTTCATTGTCATCAGTCGAAGATAATGTCGCATTCCGCGAAATATCAGACTATATACGGGCGAAACGTTAACTGGCACTCTAATACGGTATTATCGACAGAAAACTTGACACCTTAAGTAGCGGTTTTCTCGAAAGTGCTCGTACCGCGATGAACGTGGACCTTCGCTCGTACTTCATTGATTGGCTCCACCCCCTTTTCGAGTGTCGTTGGTAATATGTCGGTCCAATGGCCTCGCTTGAGGAGAGTTTTCCAGGTGGAAAGGAGATTAAGTGCATTGTTTTTCTTATTGTGACCCTGGAACCAGAGTACTCATCGAGCCGCATCTAACGAACCCAAACTTGGTAGGCCAGAACGGAGATCCTGTAGTCATTTTCCGTCTCCAGCACCAGACTATCTCAATGGTACCATAATAATGCATTTTTATCGGGTCTATGATTGGATACCGAATTTTAGTTTGATCGAATAATCGGAAATGAATTAAAATTCGTTTAAAAAAAATGTGGCTCGTAATAATGGCTTTTTGTTCCTCACTAGTATTTTTCATTAAAATTTATAATCTTGAGAAATAGCATCATTATTATTCGTCGAATAATACAATTTGTAAAGGATTTCTTACATTACTTAACACTTATGAGTATTTTGTAAGCACAAGTGCCAGTTTCTCGCACGGGACGTATTTACAAAATTTTGAGTTATTCTTTTCATGACTTTGGTGGATAACATATATAGTTGGGTCTCTCCATGCCGTCTTCATTACCGAAGGTTGGTTATCATTTTTTTAAAGATCTTTATTAATGCGAAACTGATTATTATCTAAGCTGATATTTCTTCAGTCATTTATATCTCTCGGCCACAACTTTTTCTTCTTTCTGATAGCCTTTCTTCAGCCCCTTAATTTATCACCAACATGGCTATTTTCATGAAACACTCATAAGGTAAAACCATAGGGCGATTGTCTAACTGAGTTTACCACTTAAGTTTTATTTAATGGTAGCGTCAGATAAGTATAATTCAATATTTACTATGCGACCCACGCCGACGATTTAAATAGTGTTAAATTTGATTGACTGGTTTGAAAAAGAAACTGCTCTTATGAAAATAAAATAATACTTGAGATATTATAAAGTTGACGTGCAAAGGGTAATATTGATATTTATGTTTAACTAGCGACCCGCCCCGCCTTCGCACGGGTGCAATGCTGATACTAAATACACTACAGAAAAACTGTGACTATTTATTTTATTTTTACAACAATTATTACATCGGCCTCCGACGCGCTATTTATAGGCACGCTGCCGCCGCCCCGGTCGGCCAGTACCGCCGCAACCGCTACTTCCCGCAATTTTAAATCTGTAATATCTTCGAAAATATTCATTTAAATCTTGTGCTGTAAAGGACCATATAGATCTATATTAAATCAACAATGTATTTAAGCTATTTAATTGGATAAGGATTAATGCTGTATTGGTTAAAATCGCTTCAAAATTTGCCATTATTTGTCGTAAAAACTAAATGACAAAAAAATGTTATTGTGGGATATCTATGAGAGATAGACATATACCATCGCGGAGTTTTCTGTAGACCTTTTCAATGTGTACAAATAATTAGTACATTATTTTGATAAATCTCGTAGGGTTCAGCCTGCGTTTGCAATGTAAGCGGAAAAAAATATGATAATTAACGACATCACATTAGAAACCTCAAAAATAACAGTATTTCTCCACTATTTAATGGATGTTATTATACATATAAACCTTCCTCTTGAATCACTCTATCTATTGAAAAAAACCGCATCAAAATCCGGTGCGTAGTTTTAAAGATTTAAGCATACAAAGGGACATAGGGACAGAGAAAGCGACTTTGTTTTATACTATGTAGTGATGACGTATGAAAGTTTCTTATTTTAAAATAAATTCCAAATTATTTGTCGCGCTGAAGTTTAAACTTAAGCTTTAACTTTGAGTATGAATAGAAAAAAAATTTGTCATGATTTATTTATCAGAGAATATACTGTACAATATCTATAAAACTATTCTCGTTTTTTTTGATGTCCTAATCTGATTAAAAGATTACAAACTTTTCACTAAAAGTTGCCAGTTTTTAGATAAACCATAAATATTACATAAAATCTATTTAAAATAAAGGTATAAAAGATTTCATCAGAAGGAAAACAGGATTACCTAAACTATATCCATCCGGCTTAACACAGGCAGGTTGTTTGGACTGACAAAATCACAAAATAGGAGCTTGCTAAAAAAGCAATTCCACCAAAAAGCTTTATGCCTGTGTGCATCAAGATATTCCTAAGTTTAGAAAAATAATAAAGTTTAATATACCTTCTGTCTTAATTCTAACTAACTTTTATCGACAAAAAAGTAAAAATCAATGACATACTCGTTTAAAATGTATTAAAAAATAAAAAAGATATTCGAAATATTGATAGTTATAATTATTCAAATCAATTGTTGATCTCATTTCTCTAAACACACGGAAAAAATATTTAGTTAAATCAGAATAACTTATTTACAGCAAGGGCAATATAACTTTACTAGCATTACCTGTCTCGGCTTCACCCAAGAGAGTAATGTAGCTAACTCATTTTCAAACATTATTTAATTGATAAAACTTCGAACTTTATGATATTTTTTTGTGGCGATTGCATTTTTTTATAGCAGAATGTATTTGCTATCCTAATTATCAGTTGAGGATATTATTTTTTATTTGATTCGGAGAGATTTTCGTAAGAATTGAAAATTATTTTGATGCTATACCCTCTTTTTAACCGACTTCTAAATGAAGGAGGTTCTCAATTCCTCGCGTATATATATATATATATATATATATATATATATATATATATATATATATATATATATATATATATATACAGGGTGTCCAAGATAAGGATCCTAACCATGGGGATCTCGGAAACAGTTGGAGATACGAGGTCGGTTAAATTAGAGAAAAGTTGCGCAATTTAGTGCTAAATTAAACGCAATTTAAAAATTTTAAAAATTCAAAATACTTCCGGAGATTTCCGGAAAAAACCGAATTTTGGCAAAATCGTTTTTAATTTTTGTAGGCTTTATTTAAAGAGATATCAAAAAATAAAAGGTAGATTCTTCTTACCACTTTTTATTTTTTATAATTTGGTCTAAACAAAATTTAAATCCGACGTTTCGTTTCTGAGATACCATCATGAACTTTCATTTTTTATATGGAACAAAAAAAAGTATCCCATGTATTTGATAGCATTTTTTATTACAAATTCAACGGTGTATCACACTTGCATATCAAGTGTGTAGTTCATTGGCTTTTATAAAACTGATATACCTTTCTCTCTCGCTCTCATGGAGCTCTTATGGAAAGTACTTGAACTACGTATTCGATATGCAAGGGTGATACATCGTTGAATTTGTAATAAAAAATGCTATCAAATACATGGGATACTTTTTTTTGTTTCATATAAAAAATGAAAGTTCATGATGGTATCTCAGAAACGAAACGTCGGATTTAAATTTTGTTTAGACCATATTATAAAAAATAAAAAGTGGCAATGAGAATCTACCTTTTATTTTCTGATATCTCTTTAAATAAAGCCTGCAAAAATTAAAAACGATTTTGCCAAATTTCGTTTTTTTCCGGAAATCTCCGGAAGTGTTTGAAATTTTAAAATTTTTTTAACTGCGTTTAATTTAGCACTAAATTGCGCAACTTTTCTCTAATTTAACCGACCTCGTATCTCCAACTGTTTCCGAGATCCCCATGCTTAGGATCCTTATCTTGGACACCCTGTATATATATATATTTTTTATGTATGTACACCGATATTTCCGGAACGGCTGCACCGATTTGAATGAAATTTTTTACATTATGTTCAGGAAGTTGCTGCGGTGGTCCCATATTTTTCTGGAGGAAATTGGTGCAGTAAAATCCAAGATGGCGCCGACAATATGGCGGCCAAAAAAATTAATTTTGTCCGATTTTCTCCAAAATTGGTACGAGGGAGTTTTCGGGGTTGTACCCAACGAATCTGAAATTATTTTTAAAAAATTCAAAATGGCGGATCCAATATGGCGGACAGAAAAATCGATTTTGTCCGATTTTCTCCAAAATTAGTACAGGGAAGTTTTTGGAGTTGCACATGACGAATCTGAAATTATTTTTAAAAAATTCAATATGGCGGATTCAATATGGCGGACGAAAAAATCAATTTTTTCCGATTTTCTCCAAAATTGGTATGGAGGAGTTTTTGAGGTCGCACATAACGAGTCTGAAATTATTTTAAAAAAATCAATATGGCATATCCAATAGGGCGGACAAAAAATTAATTTTGTCCGATTTTCACCAAAATTGGTATGGGAGAGTTTTCGAGTCGCACATGACGAATCTAAAATTATTTTTAGAAAATTTAATATAGCGTATCCAATATGATGGAAAAAAAAATTTTGTTCAATTTTTTTCAAAAATGATATGAGGGAGTTTTTGGGATAGCACATTACGAATCTGATATTATTTAAAAAAAATAAATATGGCGGATCTAAGATGGCGGATTAAAGATTCTTCATCTCTCGATTTTGTCTAAAGTCAGTATGGAGGGATTTTTGTTAGTGTTAATTACGAAATTAAAATATTTTTTGAAAAATTTAATCTGGTGGATTCAATATGGTGTTCTAAAAATTTTATATACCTCGACTTTCTCCAAAACTGATACAGAAGATTCTTGAGGGTGTAAATTATAAATTTAATAGTATTTTTTCAAGATTCAATATAGCGAATGCAATATGGCTGACTAAAAATTTTCCATTTTTCGATCTTGTTCAAATGGGTAACTAAATCGTTTTTGAGGATGTAAATAGCGAATATAAAATTATTTAAAGAAAATCTAATACGTCAGATGCAATATGACCGTTTAGAAATTTTAAATTCCTGGATTTCATCTAAAATTAGTACTAAGGGGCTTTGAAGGGTTTAGATTTAGATTAGATTCAGACGTTAAAATTATTTTTTTGAAATTCAATATGGCAGATCCAATATGGTGGGTTGAAAATTTTACCGTATTCACATTTTTTCAGATTTAGTATTAGGGCGTTAGGGGGTGGTGTATTACGAATATGAAGTTAATTTTTTATAACTATTAGGTTGATAAGATACAATATGGGGGACTAAAAATTTTACAATTTCCGGTTTCATCTAAAATTGATGTTGCGGGGTTCTTGGGGCGTGTACAAACTCAATATGCAATATAAAATATATCGGGCTAAGAAATTTACGTCTCAAATTCTTTAAATATCGAAATTGGAAGGTTTTAGGGCCTATATTACCGATCGAAAATTTATTTGAAATTTAAGATAGTGGATTTACTATGACAGACTAAATATTTGTTTGACACAATTTTATTGGTATTTGGAGAATTCTATGAATCAAAGAATTTTTAGTGGTTCATTTTAGGGTGAATTACAATTCTGGATAAAATGGATACTTTTTTGCCACCTTGGAATCATTGCGAGGTACAATAATTCAAATAATTTATGAATATCATAAAGAATTCAAAATTAAAAATCGAAAAATAAAATTTTTATAAAAAAATTGAACCGACTTCTAAAAGTGCGCTAAAAAGAGAAAAATAACTAGAAATTTTTTTATGAAATTGAAATTTTTGAAGTCGGTGCCAAATTGTTTCTAAATGAAATAAATAACTACTAATATATACAAATTATGGTAAGAAATCAATTACAAATAAAGTATTTTTAATCTGTTTATGCGAATCACATTTTGTCAGGTATTAGTTTGGCGCCGACTTCATAAATTTCACTTTCATATAAAAATTTCTAGTTACTTTTTCTCTTTTTAGCGCACTTTTAGAAGTCGGTTCAATTTTTTTATAAAAATTTTATTAATTTTCCACACCATACGTTTATCTAAGAAACAAATTATAATTGTTTAAGATTCAGAAATTCGAATTAATATCGTCGAATTAATAATCAAAACAGGTAACAGTAGCGAATGCTCTCTTGATTATAAGTAGACCACAAAGCACAAAAAATTAGAAACGTTATTTACGTGCTAATTGGCTGTGACGTTAATTCGATAGTGTCGTCTCCAGTTGTGGTGCTAACAACTAATGCATATGGCGAATGCGCTAGGGAAAGTGGGTAATTATTATTTATTTTCAGATGAATTATATCAACATTTTGACCCTTGTACTTTCGTCATATTAAAATAAGTTTATAAACACAAATAAATACAACAAAAGCATAAAACAAAAGTAATTTTCTATTTATTAGATTGTTATTATTTAATATCTATAAATAAATAAAAACATTTTTAACAAGCACACACAAAAATAATCTTTTAACAAGCAAACAGAAACATTTTTTAGGGTATATTACAAAAAGAACACAGTATCATAATATGGTGGACGTTGCATTCAGTACAGGTCTATTACCATGTGGAGGTCTTATTCCAATGCAGGTCATTATCTTGTTGAAGTTATCATCAGACTATGCATAACTTAACTAAGTAGGGTATTGGCTTTTATTTAATGGAAATCCGTATTCAACGATGATGTCAAATTTCCACTATATTTAACTAAAAAACTTGACGCGTTTCGCTAACACTGTAGCTTCATCAGAAGTTCTATTTTAAATGACAAAATATTTGGTTACTTGAAAAACTTATACCTAGATTTACAATAATGAATAAGTGCAATAACCTTAATTTATATTTTATTACCTATTATTTTAATTGTTGGGAAATCCACATTGGTTTTTGTTAAAAGATATTTAGCAAGGGTGAGGTGTTGATATCTGTTTGGTCGTTTAATAGATTACCTGTGTTCTTTAATCGATTTATTTCTATGGCTTCTAAGAAATTCAGTTTATAACCTTTTCTTTCTACATGGAGAATTTTAAAATTATTCTCTAATTGATGATTTTGTTCTATTAAATGATTTGCGTATGAAGAACTGTTTTTATTTTGCAAAAAAATGTTTTTGTGTTCTTGAATCCTTTTTTTAAAGGATCTGCCCGTTTGGCCTATATATAATTTTGGGCAACTTCCACATTTAAGTTTATAGACCCCAGACTTGTTATTTTTATTTGTTTTTGTTTTATAATTCTTTTTAATTAAAAAAATTTTTTTTTGTTATGTTTTTTTCATATAACAGTAAAAACAGGCTAGAGGGATCCAAAATTTCCAATAGAAAGTAGTAATAGTAGACCATTTCATTACCATTCTATTTTCAAATGAGCCCACACGTTTTGCCACAAATTCCTTTGATCTATTTAACTTTGTAGTAATAAAAAATATTGGGTAAGAAACGAATGCAACTGGCATAGATGATCTAAGGTCAGATCACGTACCAGTTTCATATACACTAGGTAAAGATGAAATTATATCGGAAAACAACTCTTATACTAAAATAAATTGGACATTTTTTAAAGCACAGAAAATAATGTAGATCAGCAGTTTACTATAGCTGCTTGTAGTTTATTAAGATTTTTCGGTTGCTTTGCCTCTGTAACTGAAAACAAATGAAATTTACGCAAGCTGCCAACAATAATGCTATAATGGATATTGATTACCGGAGGACAGTTATTTCTCTTCCTAATTTCAAGGCTTTATATGTTGGTTTTATCCCCAATTTAATTTTTAAAGTAAATCTGAATAAATTAAAGGAAAGTTACCGGGAAGATATAGAAATAAAAGTAAGAGAAATATGAATAGAGAATGATACAAACTTTACACATTTTGGAAAATTAGTAGCATTAGGTAAACCAAGAAAGAGAAATACCATAAGTAGTTTCTGTAAACTGCCCTGTGCACTAAAAAATAAGAAGCTTCCTCAATATTTGAGATCATGGGTGTATGATTGGTGCATCTGGACCATCATGAAGCACGTAATAATAAAATTAATAAAATAAATAGAAGATGGAATGTGTAGTAGGATAATTGACACAATTAAAATGAGAACATGCAGGACACGTAGTAAGGATGTAGATGTAACGTTAATGGAGGTCAGTGATAAGATGGTACGATGATGACAAGGAAATTTCAGGATTTCAGAACCCGAGGGATTCAGAGGATAGAGAAAATTGGAGACATCTGAGGAAAGTCTATGTTTAATATAATTCACCTTTTTGCTCACCAGCTAAACTATTCTATCAAAATCAAATCTGTTTGAAATCAATTTAAGGTGAGAAATAATTATCTAAGATCATAAATCGACAGATGCCAATATTCCACCATAAGTCATCGCACATTAACTTTAAACAGAGCGTTATTTTTTGTGAACTTCTTTTCTGGTTCAATGGTGCTTCACCGACGGGACCGTGTGGAGTTCGAAATGAGTTTGAGGGGACAGTCATAGTAAAATTAACTGAAAATAACTTTACTTTTCTCCAATAACTTTAAGGAGAACACACATTATTTTAGATTCTTTTGTAAATCATAAAAATTCTGTATTTTAAACCCTGTATAAAGACTATAATTATTACTCAACCAAGATAAGCACACTGTAGAACTAATTGCATTAACAATTAAAAATCTATTTTCCATATTATTAAATAAATGATAAATGTTGAGCTGGTGTGTGGTCCATTCCGTTAATGATTTAAGTACTGGCGGTAATTAAAATTGGCACATTACATGATACAGGGTGTTATGATCTGACACGCTTGAACTAGGGCGAATGTTCTATTGTTAAGCAAGTATTTACATAACAGATTGTAGTATTTGAAAGCATTAAGCTTTTCGAATAACTGGACGAATCTATTTTATTTTTTCTGTCTAAACACGTCTAGAAATGTAGTTTTACATATCTTAACATAAAAAAGATGAATTGAGATCAATAAATATTTTTTAGATCAAAATTTTCCAATACAGTTGTTATTTTGAGTTTTTTGTAAAGTTTTAAATGTGTTTATATACGGTATACCTCGTACCCAATTAAAAAGTTTTCTTTTAACAAAGAGTCGAATTCATATGGCTGCTGCGACTGAGGCAGTTTAGCCAGCTTCTCTTCTTTCCATCCTGTGCTTATCCCTTTTTGCCTGGGAACTCGTCGGGAAGGTTTATACGTTAACCGATTTTACCAGACCGTTTTTTCAGAAAAAAACTCGAAGGATGCCTTATCTAAGAGGACTTGTATGCTGTTATCATCCAACCAGGATTGTTGGCCACGTGTGTGACTTACTATAACAAAAAAGTCACTTGTCAGATGTGTGACAGACATTTACATATTTTAAATAGATTCGTTTGCTTCAGTAGTCCAATTCAGAGTTAACCTCTTGCCTTAGGTGTATCCATTCACTTTCATTGCACAAAAGAATGATTTGTGGAGCGAAAATTGTCTCGCTCTGCGTAGAGCACGGAGCCCCCACAAACTTTTGCCTAAGCACTTTAGGATTCCTCTTACACCGTACTTTTAGCCAGGACCCTTACCCTCGTCCAAATATGATCAAACCATGTTTATTTCTTGCATTTTGCAAGAGCGCACCGGCTACGTGTTGACAGTTTAACAATTAAAACAGAAGTCTAAAGTTAGACTATTCGAAAAATGTAATTTTTCTCCTGGTACCTGAAAATGGACTTGCAAGTTCAGGTAAGCATAGATGACGTAGAAATATCAACTTCCAAATAACTGAGGGTTTAAAATTGAGGACTTCAAGTTTTTTCAGTTAAAACGAAAGCGAATATTTTTGGTAGAGTACGTAAACGTTAGATAAGAATTTGTAAACCCGTTTCCTCTAGGTTTCACCGTTTGGTACGACAATCTGAGAGAAGTTGCTATTTTTTAGATGTCAGTATATCAAAAACTAGTTTATTGATATATAACCTTATTTATATTTTTTGAGTCTGAGCAGTCGTGATCTATTTATGGAGTCCACAATATGAAATTAGAAATCGTATCATGTAAGCTACACAAATATTCCTGAGAATCATCAAAACATTTCTGTGTAAGCTTTGCGATTGGTTATAGGATGGTAAAATGTTGTGTGTGGCCAGTGCTTTATGGGACGGA
Source organism: Diaprepes abbreviatus (assembly GCA_034092305.1). Taxonomy (NCBI): domain Eukaryota; kingdom Metazoa; phylum Arthropoda; class Insecta; order Coleoptera; family Curculionidae; genus Diaprepes; species Diaprepes abbreviatus. Next base: position 10,810,345 of record JASJET010000028.1, read on the forward strand.
AGCACGGAAAGTTCATACACTTGAAATGTGACTTTGAGAAGAATGCCTTAAATATCTTGAGCGGACTGAGTATGAAATGACGATATACTGAGGATGATAGAAGTCAAGAGTCTACATTGTTAACAAATAAAACATTGAAAAGTGGATCACAACTTAAGAGGACAACTTATTCTCGAAGAGAAATGATATGTGGATCGTAAGGAAATATCTTGGCTATGGAATAACAGGCAATGTACGGGTATACATTACTTCGGACAACTATATCACCCAGTCAAGGAAATATCACTAGGAGTGAAACAGTCGCAGACGCCCTGTGGGTGTCTGGTACTCTAAGAAGGTTGTTCAAAAAGTAATAACTAGGTCAGAATTTAACATTTGTGGAAATGTTTGGTATCTGTACATATTTTCGCAGCTGATATTAATTTGAGAAATAGTAGATACATGTTAGACTTCCATTGTATTTATTTTTTTGTTAAATGTCTCAACGTTTCGGCTAGTAGATATCTGTGGTCATTTTCAAGTGAAATTAGACAAATTCTTAAGCTACGCACTTATTTATATTAAAAGTAAATGCAATGGAGTGTGATCGAGATGAGCGCAATTATATGTGCTACGCTACAGTCTCATTTTATGCTGCATTCAATTTTAGTTTACAACTATTAAGTAGTCGTTTCCTCACTTATCTTTTATGAGCTTCTTTGAATTTCCATTTTCTCCAGTGTTCTTTTCGTTGTAGGATTCTAGTTTTAGACTATTATATGTGATGTCCATGAGTCTAGGTACCAGATTTTTCTGTTTCTCCTCAAGATGTATTCTCCCGGTATTCTTGGATTTTTTAAGAGATCTCTTTGTTTCGCCACATTTATTTGGTATCTGATACACACTGTTCTTCATGTCCCTTTAAGTTGTTGGCTTAACCCAAGTAAGCTGGTTTGTCAGAGAGTTATTTGAATTGAAAACAACGTTGATATTATATCGTTTTTCTTCTCTTCTAACTTTTTTCGCAGTGCCTCTAACACAGCAGATGTTCAACACAGGTTTTAGTCCCTTGTCCATTGTCGAAGTTTTGCGTTGGTCCAGAATCTTATCCACCAGATTTACTGGGTATCCGTTTGTTGTCATGTCACTTTTAATGTGATCTATTTCTTTAATTAAATTCTCGTTGCATTTGTAAAGAGTTAATACTCTATCTACTATATTTCTTACTATTCCATGTTTTGCGTTGTTGGAGTGGTTGGATGATTTATCAACATGTGAACCTGCTTTTAGGATTGGAAGTTTGTAAATTTTTTTATTTTACTCCTAAATCATCAAATGGTAGTGACAGATTTCTGATATAATTTTAATTTTCTTTCTGCATATACTTTTATTTTTTCATGAACGTAAAAGCGGCTTCAATGTGAAACTGCCAATTTTGGGGATATAAATTTCAAGAAAATGAGATATTTTGATAAATTGTTGATATGTAGGATAGAAATACCCACTAATTAGCTATCGCTTGGGACATAAAAATTGGAAATTTTTAATAGTTCTTAATTGAAGTAAAATTGAAAATTTGGCTTTCATGAAGTTCTACGGTCCGGTTTATTTAAACCTAATACTAATTCTTTTTCTAAATAATTAAAGGAAAAATATAAGCTGAAAGAATAAACTTCGAAATACTTAAATTTCCTTCAATTTTCAATCAAAATATTCTGAAATAGTTATGCAAAAATAGTAAAATGTTACATCCCTAACAAACTAGAACTAAATTTCAAATATGCATGAAATATTCTCGAAAATAATGATTTTTATCATACATTAATCCACTTAAAAATTGGCAAATGATAAAAACGTCTGCGTTCTTGTCATTTTAAAACTCAAATTTTAACGTTTGTTCATAAAATTTTTTTACTGCTTATTACAATACCATAATTGTTTGGGCCTATTTAATTGGTAAGTCCAACACTCAAGGTTCCAAATAACCCCTGGTCGTGGCTTGATATTCGTGAAATCTATCATATATATTCATCATGAGTGCGAAATATCATAAAAGATTCGAAGCAGTTATTCTATGTAGACACGAAAAGCACCCAAAAATGATTTATGCGGCTAAAATACATGAAAAATCAAGTATCTTTCATACATAAGTTGATGAAAAGGTATGATCGAGAAAAAATATTTTTCAATTTATGGTTTAATACGTGTAACTATAAAAAATTTAGATAAGGTTTCACATCTCAATCTGCGATAAGGACAAAGTATGTTTGAAGGTTGTAGACAATGTTGAAGATTGACTAAAATGTGGTTGTCGGACTTGCATTGGCTTTATTTATGTTTATTTTCACGATTATCAGGTATAAACTGAAAGTTTTGTCTTAAGGCTAAGAGCTTATATAGGGACTGTGTCCATTGAAGCGCAAAGTTTGGCTTTATTGTACACACCGCAATAATTTGATGCTACATAGTAGTGGTTGCCAAAGATTAGGTATATCAACACTGGGTTTACTGAAGATTTCATCATTATTTTTAATGTAAGCTGCTTCTATAATTTTTTTTTCATATTGGATTCCATATATATATATATATATATATATATATATATATATATATATATATATATATATATATATTCCCACAGCTTCAGATCATCTTATATGGTGTTGTTTATCCCAGGCGTGTTCAGCAATACCTGATCCCGACATTTCCCCTTTTTGTGTCTGAGTTTTATGGTCCTTAATTCTAACTTCTAGTTGTAGCTTCATTTGATCGGTAGTTTTTGTTAAATGATCTCTAAGTATATTTCCTGATTTAAAGGCTGTTGTTATATTATAGGCGGATGAATCAGATATGGTCAACGGCGTGGAGATGCATAAGGCAAGGGGAAACCAATGCATTAAAGGTTCAAATAGAACATCCCTAGTAAAGTCATCATGGCTACAACAAAACTAGATAAAAAAGCGACTAATCATGGAAATCGGATACCAAGATCCGGCAGGGGAGGAAATGTTAAAACTGCAAGGCCTCCTCGGTCGTCAACCTGCGAAAACCTTGTAGCATAGGGACATGGAATGCCAGAAGCCTATACCAGCCTGGAAAAGCATATAACCTGATTAGAGAAATGGAACGACTCAATATGGACATACTGAGAGTCAGTGACATGTAGTGGCCGGATGCAGAAGTTACAGTAGTAAATAACAAAACTGTATATTATTCAGGAAGCAAAGATGGCTCGCACGGATATGGAGTAGGAATTGTACTGAATAGAACCATCAGTCAAACAGTAACAAGCTTCACTGCATTTTCGAATAGGATCGTGATGATACAATTGGGAACAACTAAACAGAAATTAAACATTATACAGATTTATGCTCCAACCGCTGATAAGGCCGATAACGACATAGAAAACTTCTACGAAGATTTGGAAAACGTGATAAAGTCCACTAAAAAACAGGATATAACAATTATAATGGGAGACTTAAATGCAAAAGTTGGATACCAAAAACACCAGAATGTACAGGTAGTTACGGACCTGGAATTAGAAACGAAAGAGGAGATAAACTAATCCAATTCTGCCAAAATAATAGGTTGGTTGTAACAAACACATGGTTTAAATTACCCAAACGCAGACTATACATGGAAGTCACCGGCGGATAGAGAAGGACGGATCACAAGAAACCAAATCGACTACATTCTGATTGGACAAAGATATAAAAATGCAATTTTGTCGGTAAAAAGATATCTAAGTGCTGACATAGGATCAGACCATAATCCCCTAGCCGCCAAATCAGATTTAAAATAAAACTCATTAAAAGAACAGACACTCCAAAAAGTAACATTTCCAGACTCAAGGATATAAACATAAAACAACTCTTTATGGAAGATATTAATAAAAGATTAATGAACGTCAAAGAGGTGATTCTCCAAAACGCAGAACCAGAAAACAAATGGCTTTTAATGAAAACAGAAATAGAGGAAAGTTAGAGAGAAATACTAACTCCAACAAGATATAGAAAACAGCAATGGATAACAGAGGAGATACTGGACCTAATAGATGAGAGACGACAATTCAAAAACAGAGATACGCAAAAGTATAAAGAAATAAACAAGCAAATCAAATACAAGATTAGACTAGCGAAAAATAAATGGCTGCAAGAAGAATGCGAAGAAATAGAAGAGTATCAGAGAAAACATGATAGTTTTAATATGCACAAAAAGATAAAAAAGATAACTCATAGTAACAGAAAGAGAGAACCGACACTGCTTAAGAATGCAAAAGGCAAGCTAATCTTAGACACCCAAGAGAAACTTAAGAAATGGACAGAATACATCAAAGACCTGTTTAAATACAATAGAGTAGAGCAGATGGAGATTGAAGTAGAAGATAACGAGGCATTAACGATACTGAAAGATGAAATAAAAGCAGTTATAAGAAACAACAAAAATGGAAAAGCACTAGGTCCAGATCAAATCTCAGTAGAAATCTTAAAATGCATGAATGATGATACCATGGATATATTGTTCTGTTCAACAGTACATAAAACGGGGAATATACCTAGAGAGTGGTTACTCTCCACCTTTTGCGCTATTCCAAAAAACAAAAATGCAAAAGACTGCAGCGAATATAGAACAATTTCTTTGATAAGCCATGTACTCAAGGTGTTTTTAAAAGTAATACACGGACGCATTTATGAAGAACTTGAAAAGGGGATAGATGATAGTTTGGATTCAGAAATGATATATTCACCAGAGACGCATTGTTTGCACTTAATGTGCTTTCACAGAGGTGTATGGATATGAACACCGATATACACATTTGTCATGTTGACTTCCAGAAGGCTTTTGATAAAATTAGACATGAAAAACTAGTCGAGATTCTAAGAAGAAAAAACATAGACAACAAAGGTTTAAGAATAATAACTAACCTATATTGGAATCAACGCGCACAAATAATAGTAGATAACGAAACAAGTCCGGAAATTGAAATAGGGAGAGGAGTGAGACAAGGATTTTGTCACCCCTACTATTGAATATGTACAGTGATTCGATTTTCGAACAAGTACTGTTAACGAAAAGTAAGGGAATAATAATAAACGGATGAGCTGTAAACAACATAAGATTTGCAGACGACACTGCTATCATACCTGGCTCCAAGAATTAGTGAACGAAACAAATAAAGTTTGCGAGCAACACGGATTGAAAATGAACACCAAAAAGACTAAATATATGGTAATAACTAAAAAACAAAACATGCAAACAAGCATAAAGTTGCGAGGTGGGAATTTAGAAAAAGTCCAAAAATACAAATACTTGGGCATATGGATAACAGCAAATAATGAACAAACAACAGAAATAAGAACGAGAAAAGAAATGGCAAGAAGTGCGTTTGTAAAACTGAAAACAATTCTGTGCAGCAGAGACATCACTCTAGAACTAAGAATGAGAATTTTAAGATGTTATGTATTTTCAATGCTGCAGTAGGGGTTGGAAGGCTGGACACTAAAACAAGAACCCATAAATAAACTGCAAGCGTTTGAAATGTGGTGTTACAGAAGGATGTTGAGAATATCTTGGATGGAGAGAAAAACAAACGTAGAAGTATTGCTAGCGATGGACAAAAACTATGAAATAATTAACAAAATAAAAATAAGGAAACTACAATGTCTTGGACATATAATGAGAGGCCAGCGATACGGGTTGCTTAGATTGATCATGCAGGGTAAAATAGAAGGAAGAAGAAATATCGGAAGAAAAAGAATTTCATGGTTGAGAAATTTGAGAGAGTGGCTCAATTGTAGCTCAGTAGAACTTTTTCGAGTAGCGGCAAATAGAGTGAGAGTGGCAATGATGATATCCAACCTCCGATAGGAGATGGCACCTGAAGAAGAAGAAGTTATATTATAAGTGTTGGCAATTCGTCTTATTTTCTCCGAGGTTTCCTTTATGTATGGAATTATGAAGAAGGAATGTGTTTCTTGCTGTCAAGTGGTTGTTGTTCTAAAGTTATCTACAACATCGTCAATTAGTTTTAAAGGATAATCATTTTGTTGTAAATCAGATTTAACATTTGCTACCTCTTTTCCAATGGATTTGCATTATTGCATAATCATATAGCGGGATTATAGAGGTTGACTATAATTCCCCGTTTTGTTATAACAGAATAATTAGAATTATGGTTAAGATATTGTCTAGAATGTGTTGGCTTCCTGTATACTGAGGTTTTAATAGTTTCATTTGAACGGTTCACCATGACATCTAGGAACCAAGAAATCAAAGCCGAAACTTTATCAGAGGATCATGGGCCAATTTTCCATAAAAATAGACAATATATGTAACAAGTTGAAAAAAAATGTGGCAACTGCCTGAAACAACTTCAAGAAAAACCATCATAAACTTATCTTCTAGAATATTCTCAGCAGGAGAAGAACAATTATTAAGCAAGGGGCTTAGTTTCACAGTAACACCTAAAAGTATACCTGTTTTAGACCCAAGCTCTGTAGAATCCATACGTCCAAGTCGACGAAAATCATTCCGACGAACTTAGGTGGAAAATAAAATCAACCTTGGAAGACAATGAAAAAAAAACTATAAAAAATGTTTAATTAAATCATGCTAAATATTGGTTTGGATTTGATTATGACTCACGCATACTACAAGAATACAATGGCGTGAAACACCGTAGTCATTTTTGTTAAAATTGGAAAAGAGAAAAGTAATTTCCACATGTTTCTTCGCTTAATGCAAATCCTACTGACAATGTATGGAGTTTAATGAAGGCTCGTAAAAAACGCAACTAAATGCAGAAATACGTAGAATCAATCAATCAAATTTATTATTGAATTATACGGAAAAGTTGGTTAGTAGCATGCCTCGTCGGTGTGAGTCAATTATAAATAACAGGGCCTTATATTGAGATGATCGTGTCTTAAATCAATAACAGGGGTCTCCAAAAAGGTAAAACTACTTTACTTTAATTTTTTTAAGTAGTTATGTCTTGTCCACATGTCTTTGTGCAACTAATTGTGTGTAATTATTAAATTTAACTGTGGTGTCACAATTAAATAATCAAATTGAAGTACATGCAAGTTGATAGTTAAGGAAAGTGGTTACACACTAAAACTTAAGAGAATTATAATAAAATTTTTAAGTTTATTCTTAGAAAACCTTTTAGTCTTTTTTTACATCTTAAAGGAGCATAGTTGGTATGCTGTCAGATGTAAAATACAAATAAAAGAAAGGGTATCTTAATAAATTATATTTTATAAAATATTTTAGTCGTTACAGAAAAACATATACAATTACTAAAAACACTTCCGAATCACCTTGCACGCGCCATAATATTAAATATCGCAGGTTGTTTCCGAGATGCGGGTCCAGGTGAGCCCACATGATCGGGAGTACACCAAGACGGTTGAAGAAATAAACGGCTTTACAGGTGCAGTGGTTTAAAGTGTGCGTTTGTGTTTACCAGTAAACAATTAGTTTTTTATGGAACCTATTATAAATTATGAATATGCATAGGATTTAGTCTAGAGCTCAGATATGGTAAAATTTTTAATATATTATTGAAAGTAGCTTCACAAATGATCTTTTCAGGTATTATTTTAAAAATGTCAGGTGATGATCATAATTCTCTTAGAATAAACATTTTTAAAAACAAGTTAGAAATAATAACTGGGACAATTTTATATTTGCTGCAGAAAATGATTTCAGCAATACGACCTTTTCTATGCTTGACGCTACAATTTTAATTAAAATGTTCGTGGCATTTTCTATGATTATAAATTCAGTGGAAGGTTTTGAAGTTGTTTTCATATGAAACTGTGTTTAAAGTTTTAGTTGCACGGAGTCTAATATATATCCCTCAGCAATCATGGAAAAATGCAGTTGATTAAGTCATTGAAGTCCTTAAATATCAACAAATTTATTTGTTAAAAGAGTTTTTTTGAAGGTACTTTTGGTGTAAGAAAGCGAATTTGACCAGTTTAAGTACTTCACAATTCTGCCAGACCCGTTTCCTACCATATTGCTACCCACCATCTGATGAGCGATATTTATTTTACGCCTTTCTAACAATGAGTATTACGATTTTAAATTTTCTGCTAATAATAAAATTGTTTATTATTTCGTTAGGTTAGGAAAAGATCGTGAAGATTCACACTAGTTTCAGTAGTGAGGCTTAACTATAATAAATATCCCTCTATCTTCAATAACGTTTATTTTAACATTATAAAATTCATTTTTTCTGCATGAACCCAGGGTCGGTCCTAGCGAGGGGTAAAATGATCCACATTAAAGGGTGATCAATTGATCATTAACTAGTTAAAAAAAATAACAAACTCTTCATTATAATTGGCCTGTTCACATAAACTAGGTCCAACCGCCCGCATGCATGATGAATAGCGTTTTAGGTCACTCACTGAGAATTCAAGATTATTCGTTATCCCTTTTTTAAATTTAGAGAAAGTTGAAGACTCTGGTCCCTAGTCACTCTTGCAGCAGTTAAGAGATTTGCAGAAAAATCTGGGATTCCCTAAAACATTTTGTAAATAAGAGAGAAAAGCCGGATAGTTCAAAAGTATATTAATGATAAAAAAAAGGTTGTGTTGCTGTATTTGTTGATAATGCAACATATTAAATTATATAAATATAAGTTTTTTAATTTCAATAGGAAGTAAAGTTTTTCTGTAGTATAGTTAATCAATAAAAGTAGGAAAAAAATCGTTTAAAATTAAAACGTTAATTTGTCAAAAAAATGATTGTAAGGAAGCTCATAAAACCTTAGTTTTCAATTGTTAAAATTAGAAGAAATCTAACAGCCGGATTCACAGACATGGTTTAAGTTTAAAACCGTCCTAAATTGACAGCCAGGGGGGATCCAGCCTCTCTCTTTGGGGGGGGGGGTGATATCATAAAATTACAGTATGGCAAGCGAAAGCAAGTTGTCGATGGGGGAGGGGGAGACACCAGCAACATTCCCATTTCTAGTTTCTATTTTCCTGAACTCAAAGCTCTTGGGAAGGGAAGGGACGATCGCAAGCATACACATTCATATACTCTATTCAAGAACTAGAGAGAGTAATAAAACTGTTACTGATACCTTCAACGTATCTGCTTGAGTGCCGTAGGTAACTGAAGACTGCCGTAAATTTAATTATATTTAATTATGTTTAAATATTATAAGCTTTTATAAATTCATTGCAACAATAAAATTTCTGAAAGTTCAATTTAATTTCTGTCAGTGAGCAAAGTACACCTTACAGCGTGTCCTTAGTGATTTATCTTGTTTGTGCTTGTTTTTATATATTATTTGAGATTAATGAAATACCCAGAAGATATGGCTTCCACATCTATATTTATTCAAAAATCGTTAAACCAGGGCATTTTTTCCTCAACGAAAAACTTACTACGATGGATGTTTATGATGCCTTAAGATATCAGTATCTAGATAATAATGTTAAAGCTCTGTTGAGATGTGTTCCAACATGACAGGAGTTGGAAAATCTACTATGTAGTGAATACTGAAAGAGAAAAAAACGACTGGAATTGTTAGCACTCCCAAGCTAAATTCGATCACAGACAGACGAAAAACCTCGTTGGAAGAAGAGATGTAAACTGCAATAACAGGAGTTGTATATACATTTTATTATGAGAAGCAGATCCCAACCGTCGACAAAATTCTAACTAAAATCAATGAATATCGGGAACTACCTGAAACTAAAAGAACTGAGCTCTGGAAATTGCACAGAGAACTTAATTTTTGTTGGGAAAAACCAGATAGGAAATCTGTTCTCATATCGTCGGAAACTGTCCGTTGGAGAAGGAAATATCTCTCTCCAGTAAAAGTTAGAGTTGCTAGAAATAACATAACTTACAAAATTAGTAATTTAATTGAACTTTGGAAACATTTTTTTGAATAAATCTACTGCAGAAAATTGGGGATAGTCCATAAAATTAAATAATAAAAGAAAATGTGAAAACTCGATCTCATGATCGGTAAGATAGAGGAACCAATTATAATTAATTTGAGCGAAGATAGCTTCACTCATCTTGATTACAAATTAGACACGTAATGTTTACCAGCGTAAACACAATTTATTATTTAAATTTTCTATAATATATAAAAATTAATTACATTTGAATCCATTTTTAGTGTTTAATTGTAATTCTGCAGATGGTTTAAGAAATAAATAAACTGAAACGTCAAATGTCCTAAAAATGTTTTTAATTAATAATAAAATGACCGATAGCCTCAAAAAAATTTTAATATTATATGGACGAATTTATTTTTTTATATTTATGCTTAACTTCTTGTATTTTCGACAATGGGTATTTTGTAATTTTAGTGTGCACTCACCAGCTAATATAAATATATCTAGTTTTAAATTGAAAAAGAAACCACTGGGAATTCCTTAAGAAATTTTTGAAACAACTCTTGATTTCTTATTACTGTGGTCATTATTTTTCGAAAACAAAGCAATTAGAGCTGCAAATTTTAGAAATCAACCTAATAATGTAGCTTTAATTAATGAATACTCATTCCATAAACTCTTAGATATCTAAATTTCTCAATTTGACTTATAAAATAAGGGAATACATTTTTTTTTGTGATGTTAGGCAACGTTTTCCATCTGTTTTTATTTGCATCTTTTTGCTTATTATTATATTATGTTATAAATTTTTCTGTTATAATTAAATAGAATATTATGCTAGATGTTTATTCGATGTGAATTTTCAATTTCATCCATTTTTTTTATTATTCTTAAGTCTTATTTTCTTATTAAAATAGTCCAAAAATATTTCGATAACCTAGAAAAAGTCAACTAACTTAAGATTTCATATATTTTATATCTTTATTTTAGAGTTTATTATCAATCTAAAACCATGTAAAAAAATCATAGACATTGCGCCTAGAAAGGGTCATACCGGTTTCGCAAGTATTAAATAATTCGATATCGTTTCTACTTGCAAATGCGTCTATTAGGACATTCAGAACATTTTCAAAAATAATTTATTTTTATATTAATTTAAAATAATTTCTAGTTGAATCGGTATTTTTAACCGACTTTATTTTTATATTATATTTTCTTGTTTACATAGCTTTTGATTTACATTCAATTTATTTTTATATTAGTTAAGAGAGTTTTTAGTATTTTCTATAAAAATTAAATTTGACGCCATCTCCACTTTGTAGGTACCCCTTACAACCTGTTGGAAACCGAATCATCCTCCTTGCATAAAGCCATCGAAGAAATATTATATACCTTGGTAATATTTTCTACGCTATACTTAAAACTACATCAAAATAATTCACTTCTATGAAGAGTAGTAGGCATATGAAGTTCATTTTTGCAATAAACTTTTCGTGGAAATATTTTTATGGAAATACATTTCGTTAAGATATATGGGCCCTATAATAAGTTACATGCAAAAAAAACATAAAAATGTTTTCCAAACAAACAATTTTTTAAAGTTTTCCCAGGTTCAACCTCCTTGCAATAAATCTGTCTTGATAATCTTTTAATGGGATTACTTTCAAGAAATCAGAAATCCTATGAATATGATGATAATGTTAATATATCTTGCTTCTGTCACAAGTTATATACGAAGAAATTCTATTAGAAGTTTCACTTACCAACAAATCCTTTCAGTTTTTTTAGTTCTTAACCAAAATTTAATTTATGAACTTTATAAAATCCAAAATTATATTAAAAAGAGTTTGTACTATTATATTATTTGAAATCATTTCGTTGGATCACTAAACACTTTTTGTTTTATGTACAATTTTGACCATTTCAAAATTCATTAGGGTCTCAAATTTCCCAAATGTATCAGGCATTGCTTTTGATTCCGAACATATTGCAGATAATGAAACAGAAATTATTCGATTTTTAAGGTAGCTGTTAGTAATCATCTAATTTTTTACACGACGATACAATAATAAAATAGACCAAGATACTCGTATTCGTATTGTTCCAGTAATATGAATTTTCACGCACCTGTTTAGCAGAATATAAAAATAATTGAGGCACGCGTCATGCTCGGTGGCATGTAACGACAATATGGCAACCACGCGTCAGCGATACCGGAAGTATTATCACATATCCGCACACTTTCGAGTTTTTCTTGACAAAATTAATTATAACATCCCCTATTTAAAAAAGTAATTAAATTGTATTGAGTAGACAATTTTGCTTTCGGTAATTAATTATTTTTCTTTCATCCTGTAAATGTTGAATTTTAATTTTAATATCAATAATTTAGAGTAGGTATACACGTTTTTTTTTAAGTTAGCATTTTATTGCAGTAGAAGACCAATAGCACAAGACAACAGCCAAAAAATTCTTTGTTGACAATAACTACCTTAGGTTAACTTGGAGATATCAAATAGGAATCTGTAACTTTTTAGAATTATTCGGTTAATTTTTATTTCCAATGTATGTTTTAATAAGGGGATGGTCGAATAAATGAGATGATATTACACATTATTTGTTAGACGTATGAGTAGACAAAACCGCTTTAATTTGCGTTGACATTAGTAACTCTCCGTTTCAATCGCAGACAGGCACTATTAACTCTAAACAGGCCACGCATTTTACCTAGCATGGTCCTGGAATGTGATGAGGCTACAGCTGAAAATAAAGTTGCTTTGAGATGTTGATTCTTTAGCCTAACAGGCAGCTGGAGCAAAAGCACAAGCAGCCCTGACTAAATCATCAATGACAAAACTAACTAGAGATTAATCTCATCGTTTCTTTAAAATATTATGGAATGAAATCATAATACTTATACGTTATACTTATTCGCAAAAATACAATTTTTTTGCGGTTTAATCGTGACCGTCTTAAAAAAATTGAAAAATAAAAAATATTTTTTGTAGGTACGTTATTTGCCACCAAAATAGAGCTGAATATAACTTCGAACAAAAATCGAAAAACACGTATTTTTCATTTATAATTAATACGAATTTAACTTTATATCCAAATTTGAAGTATAAGCAAACGCATTCTTGTCATGATTAAAGTAGCTAAGATCAAAGCAGCCATGAAAATAAGTGAAAAAAAATTAAACAAACGCTATTCGTTTGACTGTCAAAATGGGACCTGAAAAGTTGACTTTACTGGAAAAAATTTAAATAATTTTAATTCATGGAGAAAATTATAACAGTTTTTGGGAGACAAGAGTTTTCAATTTAATTGAGAATTAAACTGAGTAGATCGATGGAAAATAAATACAAGATTCCCCATCGAAAAACTGTAACTACCGAAGGAAATAGTTTATATGTTATAATATCAGTAAGTAAATTTTCTGCGATGCCTTTGTCTGAAAGAGATGAAGAAGTAGGTATTTTAGAGAGTGTACAAGCCTAAGCCAAAAAGCAAGATGATTCACATTTCGGAAATGGCATATTATTCACGGAAGAAGCAATCTTCACAAGCAAGAGTGTTGTAAATTCCCAGAATTGTAGGTGGTGAGCTAGCTAAAACTTTAACTTTATAGTTCAATGTAAAAATCAATATTCATTTAAAACAAACGTTTGATGTCCTATATTAAATGCTCAAATAGTGGGGCAATATTTCTTCCGGGAAAATTTAAATGTCGCTAGATATTTAGAATTCTTGCGCAATGAATTTAGTGATTTTCTAGAAGATCTGTCTTTAAATTTAAGAAATAGTCTTTATGATCAACAAAATGATGTTCCTATCCATAGTTTCTTACAAACACGGGAATGGCTAAATAAACAATTTCCCAACAAATTGATAGGACAATTTTCAGAAAATCTCTGGCTTTCAACATTACGTGATTATGACCCTAATGGACTTTTTTGTGGGGTAACTTAAAAAGTCAAGTGTATAAATATTATCTGTTTAGAAATTTGGACCATTTGGAAAATGTTATTGGACCCTGGATAGCTCGAATCAGTCCTGTTTTTTTTAAGGAATGTAACAAGATAATTAATCACAAGAATTAAAAAATCTATAGAAAAATGGAAGAGGACACGTTAAAATGTAAAGTTATGTTACTAATGTAAATAGTTTTATTTAAGAGTATTGTCCACTGTCCATCTATAGTTATCAGTTAATTTATCCTCAAAATTAATTTTATAAATAAAAATTATTATAATTATATTGTTTATGAGATGATATAAAGATAAATTGATATGTACTTGCGATGAAAAATATGCATTTTTTTATTTGTGTCCAAAATTATATCGAACTTCATTTTAGTGGCAAATAAATTACGTATAAAATATATAAAGGGTGTTTTTTTATAGAGGTATAAAACTTTAAGTTGGCAACGCTTTTTTAACTGGCGGCCATTTTGTTAGCTGTCAAGTGATTTATGTTTAGTTTGGTTTGACATTTCAACATGAATATATTGACGCTTAAACAACGCTTCCAAATTGTGCAAATTTATTTTGAAAATCATCGTTCTGTTCGAAATACGTATCGCGCACTCCGTCCATTTTACGGTCAACATAATCGTCCATCAGAGCAATTAATTCGATTAACTATGGAACGTTTTCGCACCACGTTTACTCTAAATGATAATACGCATCCACAGAGACGTCGTACAGTGCGTACAGAAGAAGTCATTGCTGCTGTAGAGCGTAGCGTAAAGGAAGACCCGAATCAGTCTATTCGCCATCGTGCACAGGAATTGGATATGTGTCTATTCACTTTATGGAAGATTTTGCGGAAAGATCTTGGTTTGCGTGCTTATAAAATCCAACTCGTGCAAGAATTGAAGCCACACGATCACTTAGCAAGGCGTAGATTCGGTGAATGGGCCCAAAACAAGATTGTCGTTGATCCCGATATTCATAAGCGAATTTTGTTTAGCGATAAAGCTCACTTTGTTTGAATGGATACGTCAATAAACAAAACTGCCGTATTTGGAGTGATGATAATCCTCAAGTGTATGTTGAGACACCGTTACATCCAGAAAAACTGACTGTTTGGTGTGCTTTATGGACTGGTGGAATCATTGGTCGGTACTTTTTTAAAAACGATGCTGGTCAGAAGGTTACAGTCAATAAACACTTGACAGCTGACAAAATGGCCGCCAGTTAAAAAAGTGTTGCTAACTTAAAGTTTTATACCTCTATAAAAAACACCCTTTATTTCTTTCCATCATTGTTTTAAATTTTACATTTTTCTAAAAGAATATATTATATTGTCAATATAAATTGACAACAAATAGGTTAGAAACATATTTTTTTATTTTTTATTAAGCTCACAGACTAGCTCATAAAAGCTGGCCTCTAAAAACATTCAAAATGATCCACCCTGTAAACCAGAATTTGTTGAGATGTTGATGTTCTTCATCAACCCAGCTAGCGGTAAAGTTACAGCTGGTGTGTGTGATCAGTAAGCCTGTTTAAAATTTCTCTAGTCATTCTTTATTAGGATGTTATCTACCAGGTTACTGGAACAATTTTACTTCCTGTAGATTTTCCTTTCTGATCGTTCCAAGTGCACCTTATTATTATTATTATTATTATGACTATTAAGCGGGAACATATATTCAGAGAATTTTAAACCTATAGTAATTTTTTACATTGAAAAATACTCAAAGAAAAAACGACAAGCAAAAGAACTGAAAGCAAAATTAATTTAAAATATTTGTGTCAAAAAAGCCTCGCCCCCACATATCATAAACAATGACTAAACAAATTTAACAATACTTTAAATCATATTTAGATATTAACTATTAATTATTAATTAGTTTTAGTCAGCTTTGTCAATAAGAATGTATAGAATCTTGGGCAATAAAGCATATAATAATAATAACAAAAATAAATTCAAGAAGATACGTAATATTTAATAATGGCAACTTTGAATTTTTCAATATTTAGATTTTATGAGTTATATACAATGATATAGTGCTTTTTCTCCATCCATTTTTAAGAAGTGCAGCACGACACCTGTAATACACTAATTGGCCTACTCTGACCATTTATTTATGCGTAAATTACTCCATAATATTAATCACTAACAAGAAATAAGACATAAAATACTGTAATTCTTCCTGAATTATCGTGTTCCCAGGATAAATATAGAAAATCAAAAGTTGCGATTACTTTAAAAGCACATGTGACACAAGAAATATACACATAATAAAAAAAATTTACCATATAAGAAATCCATATATCTAGCAAAGATGGTGATGTCGTTTTAATATACATGAGAAAATAGAAAAGCTAAGTCAGAACCAGTGGCGTAAAAAGGTAAAATATAAAGCAAGATGAGGATAATTCAGTCATTAATTGTTGATTAAATGTAACTCTTTATAACACTGTTCGTCATGAAAACTCTACCCGCTAAAGTAATATGTTATTTCGATAATTTCTACTTATGTAATCACTACACGGACTTATAAATTGTCGTATCACGTAGCAAAATTTAGAGCACATCAACAAGTTTCGACAGATTGCAAAGCAAAGAATAAGGATGTACTTATGCGACATATAAGTTATACTGACATGCGAAGTTGCCAAATCTATATTTTTTTTTTATCTAAGTTTGGAGAAATTGTGCACAATCTAGCAACACCTTATGAAGGCGTCTGTGGATGACCTCCATCTACGAAGTCTCAACCCCTTAGGGCTTAGAATAATGGAGATACTCATCAAACTCCATGTAATTTCAAATTTCACCTTACCCAGTAGTCGTCGAAGACTCAGCTACTTATCGCAGGGTCCTGTATACAGGAATTATGCCGTGCTTTTAGTCCTCTCGATACCCGATGTTTCTAAAAAATATCAATGTACGAAATGGGTAGATAAGCAGCCGGCCGGTCGTCGGAGGAACAGTTTTCTGTAATATATGTGATGATGTGACACTGAAACCTCAACGAAAGATTTTGAGCCCATTGGTAAGAAAAGCCTAAGAGTTATATTTTGAGTGCAAAGTTGCGATCAAAATAAAATTTGGGCTTCCAAAATTTGATGCCACATTTGCTCAAGAACCTTAATAGGACGGCTACTGAATACTTACAAGTCTATGAAGTTTAGAGGGCCGTCGGGAACCTCAGAATCATGTTGATGATTGCTTCTTTTGGTTATCAAAAATCCTGGGGTTTTCTAGTAAAAGCAAATATAAAATTGATTATCCTAATATTCCCTCAACCATGAGACTTGTACCTCATGATGCTTCTAATATATCTGTCTCTAAACCTTCAGAAAAATACGAAATCGACTTGGAATCAGATGAATTAGATGATTTTGTACCAAAAACCCAAGTTTTAAAGAGAAAGACGATTACGAATGTAGTAGCAGTAAACAGCCACACTTTATATCTCAGGAAGAGCTAAATGATCTTATTCATGATTCAAATATTCCCAAAACAAAGTCACAGCTGCTTGGATCTAGTTTACGGCAGTGGAATCTCTTACAAAAAGAAGTGAAAATTTCCACATTTGGGAAAATGCAGCTCATGGTGACAGTCTTTTTCTCAATGGCAAATGACTTAGTTCACTGTCATGATATTTCCTGTTTACCAACAAATTTGGCTTCTCCTATAAACCTACCGAATTGCGACTATTTACTTACTCTTCGAAGACAAGTCTAAGGGCAATTTTATTGTTTAATGGAAATGAATAAGCATCTGTTCCTGTAGGTTATGCTGTAAATATGAAAGAAACGTACGAGAATATGCATATATTATTTCAAAGCATAAAATATGAAAACCATAAATGAAATATCTGGCCGATCTGAAAATTATTTCATTACTTAGAAGACTGCAGAGTGGCTGCACCAAATATTGTTTTTTTTATGCGAATGGGATAGCAAAGCCAGAAACCACGATTATGTCGTTAAAGAATGGCCTTTACGTGAAAACATTCAGCCCGGTCCGAAAAACGTCTGTAATGAACCCTTAGTAGAGCAGAAGAAAATTGATTTCTCTCCTCTGTATATAAGACTACGGCTTGTAAAAAATATTGCTACAGCTTTAAATAGAAGAAGAAAATGCTTTTCTTTATTTGAAACGGAAATTCGCGCCTATGAGTGGCGCAAAGCTTGAAGAAGGAATCTTCGTTGGGCTGCAAGCACGAGAATATTTTGAGATGAAAATTTTGAAACTACATTTCCGAGAAAAGAAAATAGGGCATGGGCTGCCTTCTAAAATGTATGTAGCAACTTCCTAGGCAACAAGAAATTGAAGAACAACAAAGATCTAGTTGAAGAACTTAGGTTTCAACATGTCACTAAAGATGCATTTTCTCTACTCTCATTTGGAATTCTTCTTTAACAATTTAGGAGTTTCAGATGAACACGGCATAAGATTTTATCTGCAATTGTTCAAATGGGAACCTCAAAATCATAATGAAACATAAAATTATTTTAATATCCCCTCAGCCATGAGACCTGCACCTCATGATAATATACCTGTCTCTAAGCCTCCAGGAAAATACGCAAGCGACCCGAAATCGGATGAAGTACATAATGAAGAAGCGGTGTAGTGGAAAATTGACTCCAAATATGTTAGCGGACTACTGTTGGACCTTCAAGCGTGAAACTTGTCTTTGCAAATACAAACGAAAAAGTCAACAAAATAATTTATTTGATTATATTATACTTTTTTTAATACAAAATCAAGTATATTTTGTAAATAAGTAATTTCGTTTTTTTTTTTAATTTTTGAAAATTCACTGGATTGCTGGTTTGGGTTTCTTATATTTTATATTATTTTTTCCTTCTCAAAAAACTTATGGACGATAGGTAAAAACCGAGCTGATATTTGAATTCAGCACAATACAGTAGATATAAAAGCCCAAAAAAATGTCATAGAGTGACCAATAAATTTAAAATGTAGAACAGTGTAATTTATAAGTTTTATTTTTCCTATGCTGTATCTTTTCGATATTATCTATTTTAACTTACCTTGTAAATTTGGCATTAAGGTTAACATAACAAAAGTAAATAGATAAGTTTAATATCATTATTTTATTTGAATTACTAGATTTGGCCGATATTGTCTTTGATATTTTAAAGTATAATAAAACACTCTTAACGCACAAGGGGGATTTTCAAATTAGTAAATGTGAAGATAACTGATTTTTATTTTTCCGTTCAATGATTGCAAGATCATATTTAAATTTATTTGAATTACCTGATTTTACCGATATTGTCTTTGATATTTTAAAGTATAATAAAACACTCTTAACGCACAAGGGGGATTTTCAAATTAGTAAATGTGAAGATAACTGATTTTTATTTTTCCGTTCAATGATTGCAAGATCATATTTAAATTTATTTGAATTACCAGATTTTACCGATATTGTCTTTGATATTTTAAAGTATAATAAAACACTCT
Organism: Diaprepes abbreviatus; assembly: GCA_034092305.1. NCBI lineage: Eukaryota > Metazoa > Arthropoda > Insecta > Coleoptera > Curculionidae > Diaprepes > Diaprepes abbreviatus. The sequence continues at coordinate 10,829,643 of JASJET010000028.1, forward strand.
TAACAACATAAAAGGGGGATTTTCAGATTAGTAAATGAGAAGATAACTGATTTTTATTGTTCTGTTCAATAATTGCAAGATCATATTTAAATTTATTTGAATTACCAGATTTGACCTATATTGTCTTTGATATAGTATAATAAAACACTCTTAACAACGTATAAGGGGGATTTTCAAATTAGTAAACGAGAAGATAACTGATTTTTATTTTTCTGTTCAATGATTGGAAGATCATATTTAAATTTATTTGAATTAACAGATTTGACCGATATTGTCTTTGATATTTTAAAGTATAATAAAACATTCTTAACAACGTAAAAGGGGAGTTTTCAAATTAGTAAATGTGAGGATAACTGATTTTTATTTTTCTGTTCAATGATTGCATGATCATATTTAAATTTATTTGAATTAACAGATTTGACCGATATTGTATTTGATATTTTAAAGTATAATAAAACATTCTTAACAACGTAAAAGGGGGATTATCATATTAGTAAATGTGAAGATAACTGATTTTTATTTTTCTGTTAAATGATTGCAAGATCATATTTAAGTTTATTTGAACTACCAGATCTGACCGATATTGTCTTTGATATTTTAAAGTATAATAAAACAATCTTAAGAACGTAAAAGGGGGATTTTCAAATTAGTAAATGTGAAGATAACTGATTTTTATTTTTCTGTTCAATGGTTGGAAGATCATATTTAAATTTATTTGAATTAACAGATTTGACCGATATTGTCTTTGATATTTTAAAGTATAATAAAACACTCTTAACAAGATAAAAGCGGGATTTTCAAATTAGTAAATGTCAAGATAACTGATTTTTATTTTTCTGTTCAATGATTGCAAGATCATATTTAAATTTATTTGAATTACCAGATTTGACCGACATTGCCTTTGATATTTAAAAGTATAATAAAACACTCTTAAAAACGTAAAAGCTGGATTTTCAAATTAGTAAATGTAAAGATATCTGATTCTTATTTTTCTGTTCAATGATTGCAAGATCATATTTAAATTTACTGATAATCCGCCTATGATTAATTTACTAATGCAGCATTTGATTTAATTATAGTTGAGCACACCTGCTATTTCCTTTTCTGCTTCTAGTTTCTCGATGATTTACTTCTTACGGCTTGTCGATGAGCTGTGACGTGAGAACTTTTTTCCTGAGTTATTTTATTATTGACGTTTAACTTTTATATCATCATTAAATAGTCATCAACGGAAAACAGTATCAAAATAAACTTGGTTTGAATTTCGTTATCGATTTTACTAAATTTACGTATATTTATAATTGTGTTTAATCCCTATATTAAAGGAAAAAGTATAAAATTTTTTAATTATTATTAAGTTTTGCTTAACTACTAACGAATTATTCAAATATTTTATTTAAGAAACTTATTTGTGCGATTATATGTTTTTTTTATCAAAAAAGCAAAATTTTGCAAAGGAAAATCCAAGGTTGGGCTATATTTGTTTTTCATATTTTTACTAATTAAAATAAATCAAATAAGTATATGGGTTGGACTAGACATGCGGCTAGTATATTTTCTACTAGATCTGAGTTTATAGGTTCACGGGGATCAAAGTAAATTAAATTTTTTCACTTGTAGATATTGTTTCTGGTCTTCTTTGTAAAGAATCGAAAGTAAAAGTGATGGGCTTTTCTGGTTAAGTCAAAATTTTTATATTGCAAGTAATAATTAATTATTTTTTTGCAATATTTAGCAAAGTGGTTAATGTATGTCAGGTGTAACTGGAGTAAAATTATACTAGTAGAGTCCGGCATATTTTTATGTAACAAAATTTTATCATATTTTTTCTGTCACCATAAATATCGTATTTAAGGAGAGATTTACAAAGTTTTACAAAATACTTATTTATATATTCAACATTCAAGTTATTTATATGTTTAACAGTCGAACGCACACCAAAATGTCGGTTATGTTCATTGTCGTTTATTTTAGAAAAATTATCCGAATATGTGATATCATTACTGCCTTTATCGGTATCACAGATAATTTTATCTTGTGACAAAAGGCGTTTCCGACAAAACAAAATTTTCTGAGCTCGTTTCTAAAAATCGGAATAAATTGGCGAACCCTCTGTGGAATCATTAGGAACAGTAAACGAAACAGTAAAATTGAGGAATTAAAATTTATTTTCCATATGAAATACAGTTCATAACGAAAAACTAAGACATGATCGTAAAACATTTACAGATAAATATTATTAAAACTAAAGTAATAGCCTAATCTACAAAAAAGAATTAACACAAAATGAATACAATAATACAGAACTTGAAAAATACCCTCAATCGGATATATGTGCCTATTTGGTAGAACAAAGAAATTCGAAATTTGGTTCCATTTCTGAAAGTTTGAATCTTAGAGCAGGTTCTCCATTTAACTTGTTTCTGTACTTATCTTTCAGATAAGTGTATGTTGCAAATTCGTTTTCACATAGATATGTTATACAAAAGGGCAATAAAACTGTAATGGCGCCAAAACAGAATACTCATTTCTTACACTGAGCCAAAAATCAATTAGAGCGATCTTTAAACACAGTTTCTAGAGTATTGTCAGAGGATAAATGAATGAATCAATAAGGTTTTCTTTTTCCAGTAAAAATTATGGAAGTATTCAAAGTTATATCTCCTAGAAAAGTATTACATATCCAGTTGTTCGATCCAGATATAATAAGTTTATTAGGAAATTAGTCCTTGAACATTAATTGAAGCTGTTTGAGATATTCAGTAATATCCCTTTTAGTATTAAATATTAATATCCAAAAGGTGAATTTCTTTAGCATGGCTACTATTCTATCTATCTTGCACATTGAAAATGGTGATACTTGGGCCTTGTAAAGACAAATTTAAATAATTTAATTTAAAAAAAATGTCCAATTTCTGCATGAAGTAGTAAAGAAGGTGTTTCCAAAACTCTTCACAAAGCGCCTGGAATAGACTAAAGTTTGTATCACGTGATTTTATAATATTTACAATTTTTACGGCATCGCTAAAGTACTGCATAGCTCTGTAGGAATGCACTTACATGCCAGTGTTTTTCTATGAATTCACAATATACACAGCCAAACAAAAATAACAATTTAATTCATTTTTTTCGAAATAGTCATTAATCATATCGAGAATTGGTGTACCTGTCGTATAGGTTTTCAGTGGTTTTGCAAATAATATATCTTCTTGAATGAAATTTTAAAAAATATATCTAACATAGCGGGCAATACTGCAGCGCTTGCTGCCTCGGTCGATTCATCACGCTGAAAAGCGAATTATATCAATTTCATTCTTTTTAAAAGTTCACTTCACAAAGTTCATAAGGTCAATTTTCAATCAAATTTTCTGCTACTGCATGTGTTTTTGTCCCGATGTTACAGTTCTGTAACTAACTCGAAGTGAAGCGTCTAGAACTATTTTACTACCTTCGTTTAAATCTGTTGGAAAATAAGAAAGATTAGACTTTTTATTACCTGCCAATTTTTTTTTAAATACTTAACTTGTAATCTAGATGTCTTGTTTCAAGGTGTTTTCGGAAAAGAGATGGTTTTAAACTGCTGTTGGCCAGGATTTCATTACAGATTACATAAAGCGGTTAAAGTTTTGATTACTCCCCAGTAAATAAAAACGTATTTGTAAATAGTCGTCGTCATATTTTGGTTTCTTTCCTTTATTTTCTTTCTGTTCGCCTATTTTTCTTTGTTTTCAGCCTGGCGAGACGATAGCTCACTACAAATGCCACCTTGGGTTGGTTCCAAATCAGGGACTGTAGTAGAATAAGCAATTGAGAGCACATCCAGATTTTCATCAGACTTGACAAAACTACCCTTTTGTAATCAACGAAATATCATACAGTTACGGAGCAATAATTATTCACTTTCACGTTTGACGTCCGATTTGTAAAGCTTGTGTATTGGTAGTAATTTATTTACTCAAGAAGAAATCATTAACCTGGTTTACACTACTAATATTTATGTACACACTCTGCATTAACTACTAACTCCACTGTTTCTTAAATGTATTTGCGGTGTTTTTATATCAGCAGACGTTATTCTCGTTCTTTCGTGCGTATTCGGGAAAAGTCATAATACGCCGAAGTAGAAGTTGCCGACTTGTTCAAGAATGTACTGGCACCACCAGCGGCGTAGTAATTCGTCGCGTTACAGATTGTAGCTTGTTGTGATGTTCAATTTAAAATTTCACCCTAACAATGTTTTTTTTTTCGCGAACCCTTTTTATAAAGCTCGAGAATCCGTGAAGGTTCGCCCACCACTGCTTAGGAAGCGTTGCTTTATAGTATACTGAGAGAAACTGTTAAAATTAAAAAGTATGGTCTAACAGATAATTCAGTCTTAACGAGATAATACGAAAGGCGTTTCAGTCATAACAAACTTTTGTGTGGATGTCTATTGGATTGAACCTAACTTTTTTGTGTACATTTTTTTTCAACGTTGTAGATTAAGTTGAGACTCTGATACCCAGCGTTTGGGAGGACTTGCGGGAGGTCTGCAGATGTTCGTTTTCTCTCCTCTTGTGCAAGTCGATTATCAGCAATTCTATCTACGTGGTCTCTTTATCCTCTTCTTTTAGCTCTAGACCATCTTACCACTTTTTGAATATCACATAGCCTTTTGTCCGTAATGGTTCTTAGTGTCCTCATCTCTATTGTTCTTAGCACTTGTTTAGTAGTAGCTGTTTCTGCTCGCGTTTCTGTGGTGTATGTCCTAATAAGTCTTATACAGGTCTAGCAGATTTGCATTTTGCATATATTTATTTCTCCATATGACGTACCGGAGAAATCCTGAAACCCTAACTGCTGTTATTACTTGCTTTTCTACGTCTTATTTTAGGTTTCTATTACTTGTAATATTAACGCCTAGGTATTTGCGTTTATATAGATTGCTAACTTACATCTTCTAGATTCTCTTGATATTGTCAGAGACTGCGTTTTCTGATAGAGATAATCATATTTATTTTTTTTCTGTTGTTTCGAATCTATACAGTAATTTCTGTAAATTGCCCTCATCTTCCGATATTATCACCGCGACATCAGCATAGCAAATTATTTTAAATTTCTTTTTGCCCATTTTATTTCCTTGTCCCGCGGTTTTTACCTTTGTGATGATCTGAACTATAAGGACATTAAAGAGGATTGGGCTGAGACTATCCCCTTGACTGATTCCTCTTGAGACTGGTATTTGGTTGGAAAGCTTATTATTTGATCTTATAAAAGTGCTGTTGTCGACGTTCATGTTTCGAATAATTTCGATTCTTTTCGGGTTCAAGTTTCTTCTTATTATTAATTTTGAGGATATCGTCAAATCTTACCCTATAAAATGCTCGCGTAAGGTCAACTGGTATTTTTTTATGTGAAATTATTATATATGAGGGATTTTTGCCTGAAAATGGTATGAGGAACTTCCTGAACTTGTCATGACGGCACTTCGAAAAGTAAAGTTCTTTTTAAATTTTCTAAAAACCCCTTTAGAATTTGCATATTTTTAGCATTTGTAAGAAAAAATGCAATGTGCTTGTCTAAATTAACAAAATTTAAGAAGTAATTAATCTATGTTTAACTGTAACTTAAGTTTTGCTTATATGAACCTTGTTTCGTTAATGAATTGTTTACATTTAGCCGCTGGGTAACAAGAAGTTTGTAATGTTGGATTCTATGATAGGTCCTCTACGTTGTTGACTCATACATGCGTTACTGGACTGGATTTGTAAATGATTTTTATGCGTGTAAAGTTTGAAAAATAAGACACGATTGTAATGAATGTTCTATCAAAATTTAAAACCAATTTCGGAGTTTTGTATCAATTAATAGTCAGTTTCATAAAGTTATAAGAATCACCGTAAATGCATTAAAACTTACCATGAAATAATCATAATCTATTATAACCAACAATGAATCACTCCTTGTCAGAAACCCTCCTAATTATTCGACTATCGACTGTTGTGGTAAAATGTGACTATATCCGTCTTTCCTAATCGTCACGTGGCAAGCAAAATCTCGAAAACTGAATCCTTCAATTTCAAAAGCATCACTAAAGCTATCGCATCTGTATGGTAGAGTATGTTCCGGTTATTTATTTTAAAATTCTGAAGTTAGACTTTATGAGAATGAAATAATATCTATTAAAATAGAGACGATAGACCAAAAGAATAGAAATTGTCCCGAGGGAATAACTTACGGTGCTAAACTATAAGTGACTAAAAATTTAAGATCTCTTTGAAGAAATGTGACCACAATACCTTTTCAATAATTTTGTTCATCACCCTGTTTAATTTAGAGCTTCATTATTTCAACAATTACTTTACACATAACAAAATTATTCACAACCCGATATATTTGGATATATTTTTTCTTCATCTGCTTTCGAATATGTTGTTCATAATTCAAATCATGGGCTGAATGAGTTGGATTGTTTCAAAGTTATATGTATTAGTAAACTTTTTTTTTGGAGATATTGTTAAAGTGAATCTAAAAGTTCCAATCGCTACCAATAAAAAGAGGGTTTCTTTACAAACAATTCAAATTTCACGGTTGCACCGGCTTCTCTTTTTGTTGTTATTGTACTTGTCGATCACCAACTGTTGCTCCTAAAGCGGCTACTAGAGCATAAATAGCCGTTACAAAACCATACGTATCAGCATACCAAAACAATATACCTCCACCTTATTTAGAAAAATGCAAAGGGTTTTATTACACGCATGGTGACCATATATTACCCCATCTTGACAAACCTTATGCTTAGGTTGAGGTTAGCCACGCGCATCATGCACGTGCAGGTGACACCTGGCACGCGCATGCTTATAAGAGTCGTGTGCCTGATGGATACGATTGTAGAAAGGTGATAAGACAGTTTGGGTAGTAGACTGTGAAGAAATTTGGAATAATTTTTGGTGTTTAGGCGACAAGAGTGAATTTAACGGTTTTATGGAAATAATTTGCTTATTGGTTAATTATAAGCTATTAAATGTAGGATATTTTTTTAAACTAGAATTTTAAATGGTATAGTGCCAAATAATTTTATTTCTATAATGGTAAATTATTTAGGTGAGCTCAAAATATGCAAAAAATAAACTTAAGTCAGTAGATATAAAAAATTATTTTGAGATTTGGTAATCTCAAATCGAAACCCTTATACTAATATGTTAAGAATCCGCATAACGTCTTTTTCCTTACTTTAAGAACAAATGTTTCTGAGTGCAAGGATAAAATACCTTCTGAGTAGATGTATGACGGCAACTCATGAACACTTGAGTAATACTTTGAGTGATTATGCTGTTTTTTGTCACAATATGAAATTGTGAAGCTGCGAATCTAGGTATGGTAGAGCTTCATGCAAAGACGAACATGTACGTTGATTTATAGTAATTGTTACAAGTACGTTTTTCTAACAAAGTCTCTCATCCAGCGGCGTAGCGTAGGTTTCTAGCATCCGGAGCGGATGCAAAATTTGCTGTCCAAGGCAAATGCAAAAATTGCCTCCCCCGTCCTTCTACAATAAGAAATAATATGAATATTATAAAAACAAAATTTCCTAGAGTTAAGAAAATAGAAGTTGTAAATTTCAAAACTTTAAATAAATGTTTTTCTTAAAAATTTAAAATTCTTAAAAACTAGAAAACAAATTTTGATTGTAAATACTTGTTTTGAATTCTTATATTAATCAATTATTAAAAGCAACATTATCACTTTAACAAAAAAATTATTGTTAATTTGTTGATGTTTTTCTTCTTTATTTCTTTATTAAGCTCAAAATTAGTTACTTTTCCACTTTCCTGTATCTAAAATATTATTTTCAGACAATTCATTATCAAGCTCAATAATATCTAAAGCTACAACTGGAATTCTGTGTTTTAATATTTTAGCTTGAAACGGTATCCAATTTTAGGCTGCATCCTCTTAAAGGTCAAAAATTGGAAAAAATATTTTTTTTTCTCAAAAACGGCTAGAGTAGGACAAAAAAACTTTGAGATGAAGTTATCGGAAATGAAGAAAGCAACATAAAAAAATATAATATATAGGGTGATCTGTTTAAAATAAGTAAGTTTTAGACAATTTCGGGTATAATTGGAAGTCGCAAAAGATCCTTGTTATTTCTTCTAAAGAGGACACTACTGCAAACCACATATTACAAATTTGTAGAATTCAAACCGCATTAATTTCCGAGGTATTCTAATCGACGGTTACCGTGAGACACCTTGTATGGCTATATTCATCATTTATAAAAAAAAAACTTACTAAGATTGTAAAAAAGAACGGGATGGATATACTCACCACAGCAGATAGGAGATTTCCTCTATCAACGAAATAAAAGAAATTCCAGTCAAAATAAAAGGTTTTTTTATCGGTCTATCATATTTTACTAAAATATATTGATAAGAGTTGCGAAATGTGTTGTGATTTCAAAGCTGCTTTTAGCTAAATACAGAAAAAACCGTGAATATTTTCTCGATTCGTACCGATGGCAAAAACATCAGTAGTAATATGAAATGAATAAAAAGAAAACGTTGTAATTCTTCATCCTCTAAACTTAAAGTACTGGTATCAGCTGCAAAGGTCATGATTCCTGATTTTTTGGATATCATTTTGATAATTATTTAAAGAAGGAAAGCATAATAAAATAATTCAATTAGACCAAACCTAGAAGAAAATATTAGGAAGGAAGCTATAGAAATATTGAAACTGCACAGAAAATAGTGGCAATTATGTGGAAAAATAAGGTGCAGAGTTTTCTCATATTAAAAATAGGTTTGTGGTGAAACAAACATAAAGCGTCTATTATCAGATAAATTTAAAGTGAAACAAAGATTTAAATTAATTTGATCAATTGACGGATACGTTAATTATCGAAAATTCAGTTTCTATTAAAAAAACAATCTATTGTTTTAATATTGAGTCGAAACCCCTCTGTAGTCTAAAAAATATAAACCAATTCCCTATAAACAAAGCAACTTTTGATTGATTTTTTCTAACTTGAGACATTTATGATTGTTTTTGCAATATAATAAAACTTTTATAAAAAAAATTGAACCGACATCAAAAAGTGCGCTAAAAAGTGAAAAATAACTAGAAATTTTATATGAAATTGAAATTTTTGAAGTCGGCGCCAAACTAATACCTGCCAAAATGTGATTTGCATAAACAGATCAAAAATACTTCATGTGTAATTGCTTTCTTACTATAATTTATACATATATTAGTAGTTATTTATTTCATTTAGAAATAATTTGGAGCCGACCTCAAAAATTTCAATTTCATATAAAAATTTGTAGTTATTTTTCACTTTTTAGCGCACTTTTAAAAGCCGGTTCAATTTTCTTTATAAAAATTTTATTTTTCGATTTTTAGTTTTGAATTCATCATGATATCCAAAAATTATTTGAACTAGGTATTTAGTGTCCCTCACAATGACTCCAAGGTGACAAAAAGTACCCATTTTATCCAAAGTTGTAAATCACCCTAAAATGAACCACCAAATTTTTTTTTGATTCTTACAGTTCTCCAAATACCAGTGAAATTGTGTAAAACAAATATTTAGTCTGTCATTGTAAATACACTATCTAATTTTAAATTAATTTTAGATTGGTAGTATAGGCCGAAAACCTTCCAATATCGATATTTAAGAATTTGAGACGTAAATTTCTTAGTCCGATATATTTTATACTGCATATTGAATTTGTATACGCCACAGGAACCCCGCAATATCAATTTTAGATAAAATCAGAAAATGTAAAATTTTTAGTTCCTCATATAATATCTTATCAACCTAATAGTTGTAAAAAATAACCTTCATATTCGTAATACACTCGACCCCTAAAACCCCCTATTATCAAATCTGAAAAAAATACGAATAAGGTAAAATTTTCAACTCACCATATTGAACTTCAAAAAAATAATTTTAACGTCTTAATCTAATCAAAATCTTAACCCTTCAAAACCCCCTAGTACCAATTTTGGATGAAATCCGGAAACTTGCATCTGACATATTAGATTTTCTTAAAATAATTTTATATTCGCTATTTACATCTTCAAAAACGATTCCGTCCCACCTTTGAACAAAATCGAAGAATGTAAAATTTTTAGTCCGCTATATTGGATTCGCCATATTGAATCCTGAGAAAATACTTTTAAATTCATAATTTATACCCTCATGAACCTACTATATTAGTTTTGGCGAAAATCGAAAAATGTAAAATATTAAGGACGCCATATCGAATCCGCCAAATTGAGTTTTTCAAAAAATATCTTAAATTCGTAATTAACACGAACAAAAATCCTCCAGTACTGATTTTAGACAAAACTGAGAGATGTAGAACCTTTAATCCGCCATCTTGGATCCGCCATATTTAATTTTTAAAAAAATATTTTGGATTCGTTGTGTGCGATCCCGAAAACTCCCCCACACCAATTTTGAAGAAAATTGGACAAAACTAAATGTTTTTGTCCGCCATATTGGATCCGCCATATTGAATTTTTTAAAAGTAATTTCAGATTCGTTGTGTACGACCCCGAAAATTCCCCCATACTAATTTTGGAGAAAATCGGACAGAATTAATTTTTTTGGCCGCCATATTGTTAGCGCCATCTTGGATTTTACTGCACCAATTTCATCCAAAAAAATATTGGACCACCGCATCAACTTTCTGAACATAACGTAAAGAATTTCATTCAAATCGGTGCACCTGTTCCAGAGTAATCGGTGTACATACATAAAAAAAATACATACTCGATGAATTGAGAACCTCCTTATTTTAAAAGTCGGTTAAAAAATATACCCAATGCTAGATAAGCTACGGCAGAACTTTTCAAAATTTTTTGGATTTTTAAAAATACCATTTAAAAATATTTTAAGTTGTATACTTCGAAGGTATCATATAAGTTGCTTGTTCGATAATAATGCTCATTTGAATACACCAAGGTGTGTGAGAAAAAGTATCGTGTTTCGTAAATTTCAAAATTTTATAAAAAAATACGAGTGATCGAAAATTTACAAAAGCTGGAGACTACGCTAGGAAATTTTGTTTGGAAATAGTTTAACATGCACTGACCCAATTAAGAGAGATATGAGTGGATTTCTTTCTTAACCATCAGATTTTCTGAAGCCATTGATTTATTTTAATTTTAAAAATCTTCTTGAATTAATCTTTGGTAAATGTGTATTTTTAAAAAAGGTGAAACTGGCTACTTTTATTTATTATATCAATTGAAGACAGTCATACAGATTTATTTTTATCCTGAGATGACGATATAAGAAATTAACACAAATTCTTTTTCAAAATAAAAGGTAGTCTGTATTTTGAACATTCAAAAACTAACAATATACCCGTATACGTTTTTGTATTATTCCGTACATTCTTCCGTTGGATCGGTTTCTTGTGGTAATTAGCAGATATTTCTACAAAATCTTGTTTGGCATTTTCTGTTCTTAGTACTAAAGGATCAAGGTGAGTTTACCATCAACGTAATTACAGGGGATGCCAAATGAGACTTTAGCAAAACATTTCCATAAAAAACATAATTAGCGGACGGACATAGATCTAGATTAACAAAATAAAGCATATGTTTCCATCTGTAAACACTAGGTATGTATTGGCAAAAGCGGAGTCTTTGCAAAGAAGCTAAGAAGCTAGATTTCATAAAATAACTAATTATAATTATATGGATATTGTTTATTCATTAAAAAAGGAATATATATATATATATATATATATATATATATATATATATATATATATATATATATAAATACTTTTTTATGTATTCTTTAAATATAACCAAATAATGTTAAGGGAAATGCGAAACTATTTGTATTTATTTCATTTTTTTACATTTTATTTTGGTATGATTTATCTAATGATTCAAGATTCATTAATAAATGTCTAGATAAATATTTTATACTAATTATTTTATTTTAAGTGTTACGAGTTATAGTGACAATTAATAGGAGGTCTCATATCTCAACTCAAAAATTAGGATAATTTGCATTTAATATTTAATTAGTTTCTGTCTTACGAAAGGAATATTTACTAGTGACTGTAACTTGATACTTCTATTATTTAAGATATCATGCAATAAATAATCATGAAAATTTTCCATTTTCTGACGATTTTAATTTTGTAATAACTTATAAATTTATTTATTTATATTTATATCTTTTTTCGAGGCTAAATATAGAACTTTGTAAAAAAAAAGAAATTTTCAAAATATTTCCGTTAAATGGAATTTTTAGTAATTCGAAAATACTTTTAAAAATTATTCGTACGTTGACTATGAATTGACGAACGTTTGATTATGAAATTACAATGGGCTTGGTTGTTATGGTTAATTATTTCCTTTTCTCAATCATATTTCTCATTTATCATCTTTTTGCAATCATCTTCACCATTGCCGGATGTAAAATCTGCCAAAAAAGTATCGCATCACTTCTAAAGCTACATATTTCTTAGCAATTAATTGTTCATTAAAAAAATTCGACTAAACTTTTGTAGGCGTGCGCCAACCAAAAAAATATGCATAAAAATACAACTTAACCGACCAAACAAGGGCGCTGAGATGAAATCTTTTGCAATCGATCTATTTCATCGTTGCCAACAAAAAACCTAAATAACATTTTTTTATCCGAGTGGTACTTGATTTGTTATTAAGAAAAAATTTTGAAAATTGTGAAAGAGTTAAAAAACGCTACGCAAAAAACTTTTTTACATTAACTGGACAAAAGTAAATACTTTTTATTCTTTGATATTTTTTCGAAAAAGGCATCCCTTTCAAGTTATAAGCTATTAAATGTCGAAATGACCAAAAACGGCCATTTTCTAAAATTCATATTTTCTACCAAGTCTGTTCGACCGTTCTTGAGCGCAAAATAATCGTTGAGAGTTATACTTTAACGTAATATTTATTTAATATAGGCTTCCTTTCATTTTGCAATCGAATTTTCATAAAATTTTGAAATTTTTCATAAGCGGTGATAATATAGAGGTGCCATATAATCGATCTGAAAACTATTGCAATTAACATTCAACGAAATATATTTTTAGAAAAAATACTTTTTTTTTGAAATACAGTAAATATTGAACACAATATTATTAAATATTTTAAATAATCTACTTGTCGTCAGATATGTCAGAGCTATCTTTTGAAATTTCCTCGTTTTTACATTTTTCTGAACAAGCAAAAACTTCGCTACATTTAGAACTTTAGGGTAAAAACATGTCTTCATCATTGCGAGGTGATTTCTCACTTCATGAATAAACAAATTTTTGCAAAAGTTCCATTGCCGTATCTCCCTCAAAGTAATTCATACTAAATACATTATTTTTTAATTTACAGCCAGATGAAGTGGGGTCAAAATATATAATTTTTGCGAATCTTGCTTGCGACCATTCATTTACTTGCTATTTATCTAATATAATATGTTGCAATAACGCAGGTTCTGATGGAGGTACTTTATCTATTGTTGTAATGATTAAATTCTTTAAACTTCACTGAAACTTTATAACTATTAATCGTGCTAATGAATAACATTTTCAGTGTTAATTGTGTAAAATTGTAAGTAATCGATTTTATATACGGTGTTAATAGACATAGAACGATTACAACTATATGTAAGTTAATTAATTGACGCTCAATGCTGGTATCCACAGCTTGCTCTATCATGTTATTTCACTTGTTTCAACAAGTTAAAACAATTGAAAGATAGAATTAAAAAAAGCGCGTGAATTTAAATGTAGTTAAAATTGAATAATGCACATGAAATACATAATACTATATATAATACCACAAATACATACACGTAGATAAGTAAATAATTTAATATTATGTATAATTAGTTAATAAATTAATTCATGTATATTATTAATCTTATTGACATCTAATAAAAGTAAAGCCGAAAATAAGATATATAGCTATTGATATAATTTATTTAATTTATTGATAACATATAATGTTAATTGAATATATACTGTATTTAATAAAAAAATGTGTTTAGTAGAAATACATATCTTTGAAAGATAATTGAAATGGTTTTCAGATCGATTATATGACACCTCTATATTATTACCCCTAATGAAAAATTGCAATATTTTATGAAAATTCGATTGCAAAATTTACAAGAAAAATGAAAAGAAGTTTATATGAAATAAATATTATATGAAAGTACAACTCTCAACGATTATTTTGCGCTTAAGAAATGGTAAAAGCGGAGATATAAATTTTTTAAAATGGCCGTTCTTGGTAATTTTTCGACCTTTAATACGAAAGGAATGCAATTTTCGAAAAAATGTCAAAGAACAAAAAGTATTTTTGCATTTTTTCAACTTTTTCATAATTTTACAACTTTTTTAGATCAAAAATTAAGGATCACTCTAATAAAAGAACATTACTTAGATTTTTGTTGTCAATGATGAAAGTAATCGATTGCAATAGGTTTCATCCCAGTGCCCTTTTTGGTCGGTTAAGTTGTATTTTTATGCATTTTTTAGTGGTTAGCCGCTTGCCTATTGGTCTGTCAGTATTTTGCTTCATTAAGAGCAAACAATTTATATAATATATAATTAAGAATTTCTTATATAATATTTGATATGGAAGATCGTGCAACCATAAATTCTAATTAGTAGGCGCACATCAATCGAGAGCATCTCGAGAGTTGGCTAGGTACCGAGAGAATAACAACTATGAGAGACGAGAAGTTTAAGGTTATTTCACAATATCTATGCCTGTAGACAATCGATTTTTGACTCTTTAGGCTCTTTGTTGGAGACAAATGACTGCAAGTTCAACATGACTTGATGGACACTCGGAATACACGGGTTTCTATATAAATCGTGAGACGCATCTAAAGATAGGTTGTAATTAGATCAAGAGCAGCTGCCATTAACGAACATCACATTGTAAGGTTTACGTTGGCTAGAGAATATTTGAATTGGAATATTGATAATTGGCGTAACTTACTTTCACGAATTAGTCCAGATTTTGTTTACATAATACAATGAGTTTATGGAAAAGACGACTATTCTTATTCTCAATATAACCTAAGATTCTCTTTAAATGTTGGAGAAAGGACTTTGTTGCTCTCTTTTTCTCTTTTACCTTATCATGTAGAATATTATTGAATAGATTTTCAAAAATGCAATCACAGCTCACATGACATTTTTTATTTAGTTGCCTCAAGCAAAAACTTTCCGACAAGCCTGCACAAAGGTAGGTCAACTGTAGAGATAAAGCTATTCTTTTCAGCTAGTCAAAACCGAGCTATTGTTATTCTTAAAGTGAAAGAGCGATCCTGTGCAGCCAGAAATTTTTGACGTCTTTCTGAATATTCAATTGATCTTCTAACTTAACAGTTGATATTGTATATTATATTAATATCTTCATAAGCAATGTTGATTTTTTTGTAATATGTCCAGTAGTTTTCATGCTTTACATGATCGAATGCTCTGTTGTAATCTACAAAGAAGGTGTAAACGTCATGGTTTATATTTAAAAATCTCTGTAAGATGAAGTTTAGAATGAAGATGGTCCCCATTCCGTCTCGGAATCCAAATTGTATGTCTGAGGTTCCAGCTTCGGAATTATTATAAATTCTAGTATATATAATCCTTAGAAATATTTTTAAAACATTTTTTATGTGGCTGATAAGTCGATGATCATCGAATCTTGAAACTCGTGCTTTCTTTGGAATAGGATCAAAAGCGAAAATAGTTATGTGAAATTATCCTGATTCTATGTCATTAGACAAGTCTCTCAGAATAAGAGTTAAAAGTTTGTTTAAAAGTTTGTAGGACTTTGATAACATGTTCAACCTCCCTTGGTGTTATTTCAGGTATTTGCTTTCTGGTCATTGAAAGGCTTTGTGATGTACTGTCACCAAAGATTCCACCTGGCGTCTCTGTCTACAATTAATTGATCCTGTCCGTTTTTCAATACTTTATCGCACCTTTACTAGTTATACTTGCATCTTGCACAATTAATTGATTCTGTCCGTTTTTCTATACAGTATCTCACCTTTACTAGTTATACTTGCATCTTCTATCTTTTTATGTGAGTTTAAACTATCCTACTTTTATTTTAATTCTTCGATTTTTCTGCACTGCGTAGGCACAGCCGAGTTCTTTATAATTTTTTTATATCTCTGTGAATTACGCCAAATCTCTAATATTTAAATAGCACATTAAAAATTAAAAGTAAATAACATAAAAATGACAAAAACAGAACAGACGAAGCAAAATTTGTAAATGCATAATTCCCCTGTAAGGTAGCAATTATTCAAATGTAAAACAGAAGGTATATTTTTTCTAACTTACCTTGAAAAACATAGAAACATGAGAAACAGTCAATAAATTAACATGAGATGACAAATTAAGGCAAAGTTAAAAACCATTAAGAAATGGAAATTAACCGTTTTTTAAATTTTTTATATGTGTGATTTTTAAAAATACGTGTAAAATAACATTAAAATTTCCAAATAGGTAATAAATATTAAGTTACAGTTGTTAAAACATAAAGTTTTCGTAAGGTTACAATTTGTCAGGTGTTAAGTATAAATTATTATATTAATTTTTATGTTGAGACGTCAGACCACCTCTTAGGATTTCCACTACCTACTACACGGAAAAAACTACATTTAGATATATTAAAACAATATACCTAAGCTAGAAACTTATATTCGCAGTTATTTATTTTTTTTTTCATTTCAAGAAAATATTTATTTTTTAATAGTTTAAATGTATTTCATGTGTTTTTAACGAACTTCTAAATGAAGGAGGTTCTAAATTCGATAATCATGTATTTTTTTTTATGTATGTACATCGATTACTCTGGAACGGCGGTACCGATTTTATGAAATTTTCTGCGTTATGTTCAGCAAGCTGCTGCGATGGTCCAATATCATTGTAGTCGAAACTGATTCACCAAAATCCATGATGGCGCTTATAATATGGCAGACAAAAAAATTTATTTTGTCCTCCAAAATTGGTATAGGGGCGTTTTCAGAGTCGCATATCATGAAACTAAAATTATTTTAAAAAATCAATATGGCGGACTTAATATAGTGTCCTAAAAATGTTGTATTTCTCGATTTGGGCCAAAATTCAAATAGAGAGGTTCTTGAAGGTGTAAATTAAGAATTTGAAATTATTTTAGAAAATTCATTAAGGCAGACTAAAAATTTAACATCTCTCGATTTTATCCAAAATTGGTATAAGGGAGTTTTTGAGAGTGTAAATTACTAATTTAAAATTATTTTTAGAAAATTCAATATCTCGATTTTGTTCAAAATTTGTTGCTGGCAAATTTGTGAGAGTCCTAATAACGAATTTAAAATTATTTTTAAAAAATTCAACATGGCAGATAGGATATGGCGGTATAAACATTTTATATTTCTGGATTATGTCCAAATTGGTACTAGGGAGTTTTCGAGGGTGCAGATTAAAATTGAATAAAGAGTTAAGAATTATCTTGTCGAAATTCAATTTGGTATGTTGAAAATTTTACTTGTCCGAATCGTATATCATATGGAGGGCCAAAAATCTTACATTTTCCGGTTTTATCTAGATTCATATTGAGGGGTTCTTGGAGCGTATATTACGGATCTTAAATTCGTTTCTTCAAACTCAATATGCAGCATAAAATATGTCGGACCTAAAAATTTACTTGTCTTAAATTTTTTAATATAGGTATTGGGGGGTTTTGGAGGCCTAGGTAGCAAATCTAAAACTAATTTCTTAAAATTCTAGATAGCGGATTTACTATAGTAGACTAAATATTTCTTTGGAACAATTTTATTCAAACGTATGAGATCATAAAAATTGTCATAATACTGGTATAAATAGATTCGATGCTTCGTTACTGCCGATGTTTGATAAATAATATCGTTGCTTAACTGATAATATATAAACATTTATAGATAATGTAACGTCTCTTGCTAAAGGTATTACATCTACAATTGAAGGAAGAAACAATTCCTGAACTAAGTTGACTCCACACCATAGCAAAACTTCACCTCTTTATGGACTCCCGAAAATACATAAACAAGATAAGCTTTGAAGTAGAGAGTATATATACTAACGTTACAGTCAAGGAGTCACTAAAAATCATAAGTAAAAAACTTAAAGAAGACCAGACTTTAGCAGAAGGAATATCTTCAGCAATACATTCTACCATGGACTTGCTGAAATATTGTTTGATGAACTATCAATGGGATTTTCGCTCTTACCGGTAGTTGCAAACATTTTTATGGTATGGCTTGAGATTGTTTAAGTTGAATCCACAAATACGAAACCAGAATAATGGCTGAGATACGTAGACGACCCCTACATTATCCGGAATGGAAAAGACGTGCAAAATAAATTACTATTTTTAGATGTATTGCTAAACTATTCATCCTATCACTCCCATAATATTAAACATAAAATTGTAAGAAATCTTGTAGTTAGAGCATTGAATCTGTACAACTGTAACGATAATTTGATAAATGAAATAGATCACATTACAAGTGACTTAACAGCCAACGGATACCCAATATATCTAGTAGATACATTTTTGGAACAACGCAGGAATAGGACAAGATCGACAACGCATAAGAAATGAAAATCAGTGTTGAACATCCCCTATGTTATAAGAATTTCGGAAAAAGCTAGAAGCCAGCTCACTAGGGTCAAACTCACAACTCGAAGGGACATAAACTGTGTGTATCAGATACCATGTGAATGTGGCAATTCCTACGTTGGAGAAACAAGGAGACCGCTTAAAAAAGAACACATTTCGTGGAAAAACAGAAAAATTTGATGCTGCCAACCATCACCTAAAATGATTTGAAGCTAGAATCCTATACCAAGAACAACAATAGAGAAAACGAAAATTCTAAGAAGCCACGGTTATACATCAGAACCCTACTTGCTTTAGTGAACCGTTTTCAGATATAAGAGAAGTGTGGAAATCACACTTCCGTTTTGATTGTTGAACGAACAACATGTTGCCGGGTGGCGCTTGCGGTAAGGAAGAAAAAATAACGTGGTTGGGACGTTTGGGGATGAAAGCGGGGTCCAGGCTGATTGTGCGGTGTTGGGGAGAGCGCTCGTTATAGGGTCCTACTGTGCAAGGGATAAAGTTTGTGCGTGTTCGCGTGCTCTATGGTGGGCGGGGTGTTTTTTGCCCTACGAAACGGAGCTCTGCGCATTGACAGAGAAAGATATACTTGTGACGTGCGGTCATCTCCACATCCGGCAGTTCATGCATTTCGTGGCTTTGTTTTATATGTCAATTTTTTAAGTTATGTACCAGTAGAGGATTTTCGGGGGTACATACCCGATTATCCGGAATCCTCACCGTTTAGTGCCCACAATACGGAATTCGTGTAACCTATCCAGAAGGGTAGCTCTGGCTCTAGCTAAGCGCCGGGCTGTGAGACGAGTTGGCGAATTGCCTTGCAGCAAAGCCATTGCGCTTTCGAAAGAGGGGGCGCAAACAGTCAAGTGTGGAAATCACTTTTTAGTCATTGTAAATTAAAATCAAATGTAGCATAAATGAGACGTTAGCATATCAAGCATGACTACTGATCTCGGTCACACTCTACGGCATTTATTTAGAGAAAACTACTAGCCGAAACGTCGTGACAAAAGAAAAAAAAGACAGTGGAAGTCCAATAGACATCTACTACTTTGTAAGAAACATCGTTTTCTATGACTTTCAAAAAAACACTGAAACGTTTAGTATGTTTCATCTATTCAAATATGGTAGATTCCGTGTCTTACATGTGTCGCGATTAAAAAGTTACGTTGGGTAGATTGTCTAGTTTGAATTTTATTTTGCGAAAAATTGAATTTGGCAATTTGGTAACATTAACTTGTTTATAACAGAATTATCGACATTCGAACGAACTTCCACGCTAGAAATTGGTATTTAGTGTGTCAAAATACATAAGAAAAAAACTTCGTTTTATTCCATCTAAATAAGGCGAGCTACAGAAACCGTACTGGCACCTATACTATAGTACCATCGCATGAATGCTGCAGATTTGCACTAATTTTGCAATATTCCAGCTTTTACTCAAATTTTTTCAATTTTAAATAAAGTGACGTCTTTGTAACTAAATTTTAAACAAAATGTCATGAATTTAAGTTTAATAGTATAATTATTAATAATTTTACGGTTAAATTGTCGATTGGCCACGAAATACCTCTGGACGCCTGGAATAAATTTTTTAATTTAATTTCACGTAATGTTAAATTCTCTTGTAGCTATTATATTTTTATTAAATTGAGAACACAAAAATAAAATTGCAGAATTTGCAAAATACTAAACATTAAAAAAATAAAGATAATTTACAATGCTTCTTATTTATGGGGCTCCCTTTTAAAATAAAATAATGTTCCCCCATAAAATAGCAATTAATCAAGTGTTAAATGTAAATTATTTTAATTTTAACGTTGAGAAGTTAGACCACCTATTCATTACGACTACCTCTTGTAGATAGACTTGTTCTTAGTTCATACCCGCTGAGTTATTTATTAGGATTTTGTGAAATTTAGAAAGATGTACTAATTTATAACTCTATTATAATCCATTATTAACTGTTATATGGCCTTTTAATTCATTATCGCGCGCACATTGTTCAATTTAGATTTTAATTAATAACTTTATATGTTTTTGGAATTTTTTTATTTGTTTAATTCATCTTCGAGCTGAATAGGCACGATTTCACACCATCAATAATTATTTTTATGTTAAGGAACGAAATTTCTAAAACTTAAAGTTAATTCAGTAATTTCAAAAAAATTAATTTTTCGTATTGTCTAAACTAATTGACAATATCAACTATTCTTCTTATCGATTCTAATGCACTTCTAGGTTTTTATTTTGAATTTCTACTTTAGAAAGGTTCGTTTGTTAATATTTATACTGCAAATTATCATTATATCATAAGCAACACAAAACTAGGTAATGAGATCCGGTTTAAAAATAAAACATTCATTTTCTTTATTATTAAATATTTTAATGTATTTTTGTCACTTTAGCTTCCCGGTAGTGTGTTCCAAAGATATTCGCTACTGTACAAATTGAATTAATTTACGTATTGTACAAAAAATAAAAAATCAATCAAGTGCTTATCACTCATTAGGATTCTGTAGCAGTTGTTGATAACACAGTTTTTTTACATTTTTTTTTCACGTCTAGGTTTGAAGACCTATTCAATGATACCACATGGGGGTAAACGAAAAAAAGTATTCATCTCTGTGGAGATGGGCGTATATGCACCGTCATCTGGAAGATCTATTCTGTTCCTCTTCCGCTGTTAAGGCCTTTAGGAATCGTCACCGACTATAGCGGGTCTAAAAATCCTATTTCGATTAGAAAACTTATAATGTAAGGTGATTTCAGAATGGGTTGATCTCCCTTTTCTATCGATATGTGCCCAGGTTTTGCAGGGAGATGCATTCTGAAAAAATGTGAATAGAGGTTTTGTTCTTTTTCTAGCAAAATTTGCATTCCCATAGATATATATTAAATTTGAGCTATCTAATTTAAGCAAATATATTTAATACGAAGTATTCCAAATATTTACAATGAGAAATATAAATTCTTGAAAAAAAATTTTTAATTGAGTAAATAAAATTATCTTGACAATTTGCTAATATTACTTTAATAGCACCAAATTATTTTTTTTATAAAAATGTCCTGCTTATAATAAGTATTTTATAAAATATAAAAGGAAATTTTTGTGTCAATTTAAAAAAATACTTATTCAGTCAAAAATATTTTGAGGATCAATTTAAGTATAATAGACTAATTCAAACCAAAACTCGGATCTTCTCATATTGAGTATATTTGATTATTTAATGTAATTTAATTGTTGTGCTCCTATAAGAAAACTGTAAATCGATTAAGGCAAGTGAGTAAAGTTAAATAATGCCAGAAATATATTATTTTACACAGAAAATCACAAAAATCAGTGAATACTGAGGAAAGCATAGTTCCTCAATCATTATATTTAGAAGGTTTGTTTCTTTTGATTAAACAGATGAGATTATATTATTATTTATTAAATAAATTAAAATTATTTTGTAATTTTTAGAAACCTATTCCGAATAAATTATGTGGCTCCGCAACAATATAAAATTTGGTAAAAAGCTTTAGAATGCTAGAAAATTACAATGGAAGTGAGAACATTTACAGTTAAATATTTTTTGAAAACGATGCCCATTGGTACCTGAGAGCTCCTGTTTTGATAAGCTAACTATATTCTTTTCTTATGTAATTTAAAATTTATTGTTGGTATCGTATAAAAGTATTTATATAACCGATATCTGTTTTACAAGATCATGATTTTTTTTTAATTTTATTTTTAACAGGATCTGATTAGTTTTTAAAATTTTGGTTTCATTTCAGATTAATATTGAATTTGAGAAAAAAATATTCTGGTTTCCAAGCAACCTTTCAATTAAATTGAAAGCCGTTTTTTGACAAAATAATAAATAATAAAGAAACCAGATATCGAAAGATTCACTAAGAGTTGTTTAAGGTATAAATCGACAATCATCAATAAAGAAGTTATATATTTTTATATTTCTTAAGAAATGACAAAATACCATAAAGTATGAAGTATATATAAAACTTTTTTATTAATGACTTTAATATTCTTTTTGCCATAAAAACTAAGAAAAAAATGTCAAAAAAACTTCATAGAAGAATTCATTTTTTTCAACGTTGAATATATTTGTAGAAATAAACCTTTTCTTTTAATACTAAAAAGGCAAAAATCGAAAATTTTATTTATTTTCGGAACACAACTATTCCTCTCACCAATGCAAAGGCTTTATTTCTAATTTTATATCCTTAATATTCCTATATATACGTATATATATATATATATATATATATATATATATATATATATATATATATATATATGTTATAGCGTAGGTTTTCACGGATGGTGGAATGATTGGTTTGGTTATTCCGGGTTTCAATCCTTTCGTTCAAAAAATCGTTTTCACGGCGTTTCGCCAAAATCTCATTTGGCATTTTTAAGTGCGGTTCATCTCGTTACTCGCTGAGAATATATATATATATATATATATATATATATATATATATATATATATATATATATATATATATATATGAAGTAAAAAAGCGAAACAGTGATTGCAAACTTCGCTCTATCATATCCTGTCCGTGTTAGAGATTGCACAGTTTGGATAAATTGCTACAAAACACAATTCATCCTATTACACCACCACCTCTAACACGTATTGCTGAATGTGATTTCAGCACTACAACGGCATAATGTGGATATGACCACTGCTATTGCATCTCACACGGAGGAATCCGTGAAAGACGTATAAATATATATATATATATATATATATATATATATATATATATATATATATATATATATATATATATATATATATTGTTGTGTGACCAACATCTTACCACCGCTTTCCGGCAAAACTGGACTTAAATAGAGGTCCAAGTTTGTGGAAAGTACAAGGATATCTGGAAAAGATACCGGTGGATCCCACTGATGAGTCCACCACCGGTATCGGGACGAAACATCCGTACATTTTAGGTGGTCGCAAATAGTTCGTTAGTTATATGCCCTTAACATCAAGGGCATTACTATGACATGGCGCCCGAGCAGGGACCACAAGATGGAAGGCCGTCGAGTCGTGGCTTTGTGCTAAAGCCGGTACCCTACTTTGGAAAGACCACCTAGGATGTCCGTTCCATTTCCTTTTCAGGCCTGTGCTTTCTAATGGCTTGGACTGTCCGACAGTTACAGCTGGAAACCAAATGCCTTAGGGGGGGATGTTGTGGAACCAACATATTACCACCGCTTTCCGGCAAAACTGGACTTAAATATAGGTCCAAGTTTGTGGAAAGTACAAGGATGTCTGGGAAATATACCGGTGGATCCCACTGATGAGTCCACCACCGGTATCGTGACGAAACATCCGTACATTTTAGGTGGTCGCAAATAGTTCGTTAGTTATATGTCCTTAACATTAGGGGCATTAATACGACACGATATATATATATATATATATATATATATATATATATATATATATATATATATATAATTTAAATATAAGATTTTATATATATTAAAAATATATATGTGAATAAAATAGACCCAAAAATTATATTTTTCGATGCCTTTTATTAGAAATCTCAGGTTATAGTAACCATTTTCATTCATATAAAGTGAAGAAAAGCAATGAATTATTAAATTTATAAGACGTTGAGTCTAACATGCCAACAGCTTTTCGAATTATTAAAGACGACATGCATATATTCAATACATGGGTAAATAAATTAATTTATCCTTTAGTTGAGTGAATTCATTTTGGATCCTATTAATGAATAACAACTCGTTACTGCACACCCTGTATGTGAAATTTTCGTTTTTACTATATTTGATTAGTTATATTCTTTTTTTGTAAGTTGAGCTATTACTTTAGTTTTAACAATGTTGTTTCTTTATTTACATGAAACTTTTAAGCACTTAGATCTTCGTTAGATCTTCAAAAATTACATTCTTTGATCTATAAGCGATTAAGAATTAGAGTCTCACCTACTACATGTTATGTGAAACAGTTTCACAATTTGATAATTAATTCGCCCTGCTTTACTGTGTCTGTCGTATTTCGCAGATTGATTTCTATACCCTCAAAATATCTGCCACTAGCATCTCTAAATAGCATGCTGTTCGAATTACGGATATAGTTTACATTTAAATTCCTTTTTCCACTTTTGCCCAAAAATGGCAACACTCTCTTGTAGATGACTCTTTATTGTTCTGGTTTTACGGTCATTGTATGATGCAACTCACTATTTTTTATTTCTTATTGTGGTTTAACTGTTATACTTTACTCCCTTGAAATTTTAGCCACTTTACAATACCATAAGTTAAATAATCTAGAAATTTTTGAGCAGGTTTCATTTTAAGAGCTCAGCGGAAGTACTAAACTTCTTGTACTGATGTACTGTTGAATGAATATTTATAATAAAAAATAGGTACATTTTTTGGAGGAGAGGTTACCATTATTAAATGTAAGATTATTTTATTTTTTTCACTTTTTGTTACAGATAAAAAGAAAAAAATTTGATACATCAGTAGTTTGTCTGGTGCCATTGTTAAAAAGAAATTTAAAAATTAATGGGAAATAGTTGTATAAATTCATAAAATTATATAACAATAGAAATTCTATTTTAGAGACAGCCTTTCTAGGCATTAAGCTAGATACTCTTTTCTTGTTTATAATTTTTAATTTGCTCTTTTGATACATTGGTCAAATTCAAATTTTTTTCCTTCATACATAACACAAAAAATAGAAAAACTCCGGGAACCCACGATATTTCCAATAAAATGCTTAAATATGGGGGCCTTGAACTAGAAAAAGCACTAACAATACTATTAGACAAAATTCTATCAACCTGCAGTATTCCAGAACAGTCGAGGAACAACCTGACAATATCCATCTTCAAAAAGGGAAATAAGAATGACCCCAACAATTATAGAACAATAACACTACTAAAGAGTACAAGCAAATTATTAACAAAAATCATGACTTTAAAACTAACGAGTAAAATTGCAATAAGTGAAGAACAACACGGGTTTAGACAGAACAGATTGACAGTTGATACGATTTTCATTATTCGACAGACTATTGAAAAATCGATAGAATACAATAAACCTCTTTTCATCTGCCTAGTGGATCTTAAAAAAGCGTTTGATAGAGTTCGACTTAAAGACGTCTTGCAAATACTTCAGAAAAATGGCGTTAACCACAAGTATATTACGGTAATTGAAGAGCTAAATAAAAACAATAAGACACGCGTAAAGACACAACAAGGAGTAACAGAGGAAATACCTATCATGACGGGAATACGACAAGGCGACAGTATGAGTCCATTTCTCTTTAATTTAATTATGGACAAGATAATTCAAAATGTAAAAGAAGTCAATGGAGGATACAAAATGGGACGAAAATCTTTAAAAATCTCATGTTTTGTCGATGACGTCTTACTGTTAGCAGAAAATGAAGACGATCTGCAACGACTACTATACCAATTCCAGACCACATTAAAAAATTTAAATATGGAAATAGCTACAGAAAAGATCGAAACGCTGGTAATTTCAAAAGATCCTGTCAGATGCAAATTGGTGGTGAAGAACCATCCTATCAGACAAAGCATGTCTTGCAGATACTTGGGAGTTGATGTATCAAGCAATAAAAATCTATACCAGGAAGTCAGAGCACATGCTAACAAGGCCTCAAGGATATCAGGATGCCTGAGGGACATAATCTGGAAAAATAAGTATATGTCCACAGAGAGCAAAGTACGCATCTACAGAACTGTGATAAGACCAGTACTAACTTATGCATTGAAAACTTGAGCCGAAACATCTAAAACAAAAAGTATGCTACGAACGGCTGAAATGAAAACGTTAAAAATAATCAAAGGAGTAACCCTAAGAGATCAAATAAGAAGTTCCGAAATAAGGGAAGAGCTCAAGGTGCCTGATGTGGTACGGTTCATAAGGTCAAAGCGCAGATATTGGAGGGACCATGTGGACAGAATGGGCGACGATCGATGGGCAAAATGGGCTAAGAACGAGATACCAGACACTAGAAGACCCACTGGTCGACCTCCAAACCGATGACACGAATGTTGGACATCAGGAGGCTTAATATAGCAGAAAAACAAGACGTCGTCTTAAATAAAAGAGGAAGAAGAAGAAGACATAACACAAAAGCTAGTAGCTGTAATTTTTAATATAAGTTAATAGTGGCGAATTTGAAATTGAAACTAGAGCTTTAAACATATTATTTTAAAATATATGAAACCTAAACAGGAAATTAAATGCTGCCTGTTTTTTTCTAGCTTCACCTGGAATTGAAAAAATAATTATAGGGAAAATAATGTTAGCCTCTGTTTCGACAAAAATGAACAAATCTTCCAAGGTTTATTAAAAAAAATTGAAATAACATTGCATTAAATAAATCTCTGATTTGTCTATGAAATATATCCATTACTTTTTAGATAACAAAAATTTTAAACTTAATAAACAAAAAACAGTAACCAGGAACAGCTTTTTTTAATTGCTAGCTCTTGTGGTTTAATCAATTTTCTGTTATGTTAAGCGAAAAAGGACATCGTTTTTATATTTGGTAGAAAGTATACTTATTTTTGACATCAAGGTGACAAAATGTAATATTTTCACACTACGCTGCACTTTGTAATATTAATTAGAATGATATCTAATAAAAATGTCTTAGAAATAATATTTAATATAGTTGTAAAAACAAATAATAAAAACTTGAAATTACGAAGGTAAACATTAGACAAATCGAAGTGAATTTAATAAATAATTTATTTAATAATATCGTTTTTTCTGGTTTTCTTATAGAATGGTTTTCATTGTTCAATCCACTAACAAAAACAATTTTATTACACAAATAGAGCATGTTTGTTGATGAAACCATCGAAATGTACGCTTGTTATTATTATTTTAAATCTTTGGTTGCGGGTTTTTAGACTCGTAGTTTAACGAGAGTGTTATGATTTAGGAACGTGTATAGTACGGTGCTTAAAAATTCTAGTCTTTGGGATTAAATTGGTCTCGGAACTCTGAGATTGGGTGTCCGTTTCTGAAAAAGTTATTTCCAAGTTTATACGATGCAGCAAAAAATAAGAGAGTGGTGATACTTGATTTTCGATGCCTAGGCGCCATTCGAGGCCGATTGCCATTGCGAATCCAAGCAGCTTTTTTAAGCCAACTTCCTGATAGCTTCAGATGACAATATTATATCTTTTAAATCTCTGGGTATTAATCCATTGAGTGTTGGACACTTTCCGAAGATATGATTAACAGTTTTATCCTCCTCTAGACACCATATCACACCTGGGCATCCATGATGCCAGTCTTAAGAAGATCACCTCGCAGATGACAATATCCTTTTAGTAAAGCCATCCTGATTCGCAGTTCTTCCTCTACAAAGAGAGAAGCTCGTTACCAACTCGCCCGTTAGGTACACTTCATTTCACGGGTTTTCCTTCTAAAATTTAAAAAATTTGTGTCTCAGCAACAGTTATAATTCCCTCTCTCCAACGGTAATTGAAACAAGTAGAATTAGTTGTGGTTCGTATAGTTCCACAATGGACTTTGGCAAACAGTTTGCTACCTCGTTACCCAGTTACTTCTTTTCTCTGAAGATTTTGTTCCTCCTCTTAATCCTCTCTGCTTAGTAAAAGTCTCAAGGGAGTAGCTGGTTTTTAAACAGCACCATTTCTCCTTGGTGGTGGCAGTCCTCATTGCAATTATTATTCCCACAAAAGCCGTTCTTGGAACTTTTTCAAGTTGAAGATGGTCTTTATATTTCGTTGTAATAGGTTACCATACAATAGCAGCATAAAGATTTTAATTATTTCATAGTAGTTTAATTACTGTATTGATCTATCAGAATATTTTTACGCATATAGAGAATTTTTCAACTTAAGACTATTTTTATTCGTTTTAAATTAAATGGACACTAATAAAATCAGCACAATTCGGAAAGTCCAATGTTAGGAACTAAACGCAAGAACCTTACTAATGTATATATGATCAAGAAAAACTTTTATTTTTGGAATAAATTGCACAAACTAAGAAATGTAACAGAATGAAAAAGAGGAAAGTGTAAATATATTAACAGTTGAAAGAAAAAAATATGGGGTATATATTTAAAAATAGTTCTAACGGCGCCGATTGCCGAAAATGTTGGATACATAGAGCATATTTTCAGGGGCTAATAATAATCATTCTGAAGAAAAATAACCGCTCAGTGGAGATAAAGGAAGGTAAACTTGAGTTAAATTTAGAAGAAACACTTTTCTTGGTATTATCAAGCTTAAAAATTTCATCTAAAACAGGTTGTTTCTCTTTTTATTTTTTCAGTTCAAGTTTACGTCTTGTGCTATTTCAAAATTTACTATTTTATATTTTCTGTCGGGTCTTCTTTTATCAAATTTTAAGTCAGCTTGAATTGAAGTAATGTAAAGGAAGCAAAAATGGTCTTCTTTATTTCAATCAATGAAAAATTAAAATAATTTCTCGACAAGCTTTCAAAAATTTAATTTTGGGATCAAGATTGGACAACAAGTTGATTTCTCATTTTTCACAGCACAAAAAATCACAAGCTAAAAGAAAGAACAAAAAACATATGTAAAGAGTCAAGAAGAAACAAAACTATACATTTTTATCTGAGAAGTTAGCTAGGAGAAGCTTTCTAAGTGTTTCATTAGTCAAAATTAAGATACAATAGTCAGAATGATACAGGGTGGGACAGAGCAATTTGCCTATTTAAAAATTCAACTAAAAAAATAATGCAGATCCCATGATGCTAACTAAATCAAGCAGAGCTACAACTCGCTCTCTCAAATATACCTACCTTCACCCAACTCGGAGTAACCATCACCCCAGGGCGCCAAATTCAAATAAGCAAGTTGCTCTACCCCGCTCTGTACAATCATAAAATAGGTATGGAACGCTTTGGCTACATCGGTAGAAAGAGACATGAGAGGTTGACATTCTAAGCAGAAAAAGTTGACCGATAAGCCATACATAATCACATACAAAAATCTCAATCCTACCTATCTGTGGAAATGTCGTAGTGAACTTGGCCATGAGGAATTCGGAATATTTGAAAGCCTTAAATTACATGATAGCTCTCATTTGAAAGAAAATTAGAACTAAGAATATGATAATTGCTAAGTATGGAATAAACATATTAAAAGTGCCAAGGTTGCTCGTTAAATGTATGAAGATGATGCTAAGAAAGCTTTTGATTAGCCAGCGCCTAATTTTTCTGTAGACCTACAAGAAGTTATCATGCTTCACCGACTAAACATGTTTAACTTTACGTAATGCATTAGAACTTGAGAAAAATGTGAGCTTTGTATCAATACGAAAAAATTCCCACGAAAAGCCTTTTGCGTTAATATAGCATGAAGCCACAGTGGGAAGCAAAAATATGTACTAGTTAATGCCTATTCTCAGTTCTTCGTGTACTATCGTAATAGAAAAGCATTGTATTTTGATTTGACAACTGCACTGGTCAGAAAAATGACTGGGCCTCATTTTCATTTTTTGTCTATTTAATTAACTCGAATCATGTTAGCCCTAAAATGCCGTAAGTGAATGTTTTTCGTATTAAAAAATATTCGCTCTATTTAAGTGATTCTGAAAATGTTGTGGTTATTTTAAATACTGTAAGTAATTCAAAAAGTATGAATTCAAAGTTTTTAATTATCTGCGTTACTTTTTCCGTGTCAATCAAATCAAATGGCAAGTAAAAGAGAAAAACCGGAAATATTCTCGAGTGCAAGTATCTGGTACACTGACGGTTCAAAAACTAGTGAGGGTACTGGAGCTGGGATATATGGGCTACAACCGAGGAAGGAACTAACACTTGAGAAATACCCAACAGTATTCCAGGCAGAAATATACGCAATCTTACGGTGCGCAGACGAGATAAACAGGAGAGCTTACAAAAGGAAGCAAATCCTCATTTACTCTGACAGCCAGGCAGCCCTAAAAGCCCTCAAGGGCCAAAAGGTATCATCGAGACTGGTTTGGGAATATCAGAGTGAGCTGTAAATTCTGGCAAGAGACAACAGAGTTATGTTAAAGTGGGTACCAGGACACGAAGGCATACATGGAAATGAAAAAGCTGACGAACTAGCTAGAGCAGGGTCAGCATCTCAATACATTGGTCCAGAACCGGCCTTGGGGTGTCGCGGTGCGCTGCCCGAGAAGCAGTCAAAGAATGGATCAAAAGAGAACATAAAAACCACTGGATGATCAGACAGGGTTTAAACCACAGCAAGCTGTTTATTGGGAATCCTGACCCGAAATTGGCAAGGAAATTACTCCAAATGAGTAGGAACCAATTAAGGACTATTACGGGTATAATAACGGGATACATGGCCGTCAAAGTACATCTGAATAGAATGAATCTATATAACGGAAACCTCAGCTGCAGACTATGTGGACAACCGAGGAAACGGTGAAGCATATCATATGTGACTGTGAGTCACTGGAGAGATTTAGACAACAAACATTCAGGTCAGTAAGTCTGGAACTGGGAGAAATACTCACTCACTCCTTAGCAGGACTGTACAGATTGAGCTAGGGGGCTAGGTTGACAGACTGACTGTAATGTCTAGGGTGAACACAATAGGCCTATTCTGGCCGCAGCACGTCCGGTTTTAGAACGGACCCGGGAATATAATAATAAAAAAAAAATATTGTCGAATGATAATTCTTTTATTAGTTGAGGTAGTAAAGGCGCATGTGTGCATGATATTATAGAGTCATGAAAAACTGATACAGATTTCACTGATAAATAAGCTTCAACGGAAAAAAAATATTTTCTCTGAGATTTCTTTGAAAATTAATCAAAACAGTCTATATTTTACTATAATGACTCTATAAGTAAACAATTATTTCTAACAATTAATGTAATATGCCATTAAACTTACGAACAATAGCATTTTGATAGTTTAATTAACTTCAAATGCAAGAGAGTCATTCAAAAAAGAAGTATTAAACCAAAAAACCATGCAGCTAGGGACATTCCGATTTCACAAGGCGCCATAAAGATTAAATTGAAATTACATTCAACTGGTAATTTAAACGTTAAGCCTTAAATTGATTGGTAAATGAATATTTGCCAACATTTTAATTTTTTAAAGAAAAACAATGGGACAAGAGCGTTCAAAAGCTTGATATATGACATGCAGAATGCAAATTCTAAAAATGTAATTAAAATAAAATATCACTGGAACAAGGTATATTTCCTAACGTTAACCATTTTAATATAATGGATCGTCAATGAATTATTACACGCATTAATGTAGGTGGTATCCTTTTCTTTTTAATGTTTCCTTTCCTTCCGAAAATTTGTGTAATTTAAAAAACATATGAAATAAAGAACTCAACAATTTTATTGTCTTTTGTTAATTATAATAAAAATGATTACAATAAAATATTCGCAGCGGTGTACAAAGATATATACGATTCGGCCGCCAAAATCATCCATTAAGAGTTGACAGTGTAAATCAAACTATTGCAGGTACGCAAAGTGTCATACTATATTGAAGAAAAATGAGACCGATGCCTTCACCACGCTCTCTCAAACACCTAAGCAGTCCCTCCTTCCAGTTCCGAGATGCCCTAAGCAATTGAGAAGGAATGTAGCTTTTAGGGCTTCGTATGTACAAGAGGAGGTAGGCTCACCAGGTCTTTCAGAGTCCTAGTGGGGGCAGTCCCTATCGCATTCATTATTCCTACACAAGCCATTTTTTTTAACTTTGTCAAGTTCAAGGTGGCCCTATAATGTCGGCGTATGTTATTATGGTGCTACACTGGTTTTTAAGGGAAAAAGCTAATACCTCACAATAAAGATGAAAAAACAAATGTTGATTTATTACATCCAATCACTAGAGTATAGTGGAAAGCTAGTAGCAATATCAGCGAGCAAAATACCGAGCTAACCTTTATGTCGGAGAGTAGGGGCGGGGTATTCAGGGTGCCACTGCATAGGAGCCAGGCTGAATGCAGAAACCTTCCACGATGTTGTTTGGATCTTGCTTTCAACTCTACTCGTTAAAATTAGTTATCAACATTAAACAAATGATTGAAGCGCTCGCAAAACTCGATGGGGATAGTTATAATAAAAAGCTTTAATTAAAATTTAAAATGAGAGCTTGTTAGGAAATGTTCACAAAAGAAAAGAAATAAATCCAATCACATTAATACACGATACCGCCTAGTGGCCTACAGCAAACCTGTTCATTCAATGATCATAGATTTATACTTATTGCGCAACGACTAATATTAATTATAAGATCCTTAAATTAATACATAATTAATATATAAACGTAATTTAAGTTTTGTAGGAGAAATGGCGAGTTTGCAAGTTGTTTAATCTCTCAGCTACCGTGTAGGCTCTGATGTAACCACATAATAGGAACACGCATGTAGGGTTGATTATACTAATGAGATAACCAGTAGGGTAGACACGATGTCAGGTGGGTCTAACAAAATTTCTTCGTTGACACGTGCAAACAACCAGGATATAAACGACTTTCCAACTCAGAATCCCAAAAAAAATTAGCAAATAAAAATTGAAA
This sequence comes from Diaprepes abbreviatus, assembly GCA_034092305.1. NCBI lineage: Eukaryota > Metazoa > Arthropoda > Insecta > Coleoptera > Curculionidae > Diaprepes > Diaprepes abbreviatus. The sequence goes on from JASJET010000028.1 coordinate 10,862,865, forward strand.
TGGAAGTCTGGAGCTGCTTTGGCCGAATCAAACCAGCAAAAAGTGAAAATCAAGGCAAAATTGCCTCCATTTAAGATCATGGCCCCAGCTTGAGCACTAGTCGGCTTCCGTTAGGCGTGTCCAATTGCCACGTTTGAAAGAAGCGACAGCTCAAAAAGAATGACATTGGGTAACAAAAGTTGGCTGAAATAAATGTGTTACATAAGCCAATTCGTTAATCATTAGTATTTTCCTCTAAAAAAAGGAAATCAAATAGGTAACCCTATAATTATTTTTTAATTAAAGAAATACGTTTCGAATAAAGGAAAATTTCCTGCAACCCAACATACATACAATTCCACTCAAATTTTAATGGAAGAGAAAAAAAACGAGATTTATCTGAAAAAAAAAAGGTGGTAGTAAGTTCAACATTGATAAGAAAATACATAAGCACAATGTAGTGAAATACCGAATAATGGTCAAATTACAAAAATAAAATTAATTAAAACTGTACTTTATGAAATGCTTTTCTTTAAAGAATTCCTGGAAAATACTTAAGGAAAATGATACTGTGTTGCCCATAACGCAAAAATAAGGCTAAATTAACTAAATTAGACATAGTAAACTTAAGCGGAAAATTAAACCGGTGTAGGTTGGTTTTATTGACCGACTTCTAAAAGAAGAAAGTTCTCAATTCGTCGAGTATGTATGTTTTTTTTATGTATATACACTGATTACTTCGGAACGGTGGCACCGATTTGAATGAAATTTTTTACGTTATGTTCAGGAAGTTGCTGCGTGGTTCCATATTTTTTTGGACGAAGTTGGTGCAGTAATATCCAAGACGGCGCTGACAATATGGCGGCTAAAAAAATTAATTTTGTTCGATTTTTTCCAAAATTGGTATTGGGAAATTTTTGGGGTCGTACACAACGAATCTGAAATTATTTAAAAAAAAAATCAATATGGCGGATCTAATATGGCGGAGAAAAAAAATTAATTTTGTTTGATTTTCTCCGAAATTGGTGTGGGGGAGTTTTCAGGGTCGTACATAACTAATCTAAAATTATTTAAAAAAAAATCAATATGGTGGATTCAAGATTGCGAATTAAAGATTCTACATCTCCCGATTTTGTCTAAAATCAATTTTGGGGTATTTTTGTTAGTGTTAATTATGAATTTAAAATATTTTCCGAAAAACTCAATCTAGCAGATTTAATATGGTGTCCCAAAAATTTTACATTTTTCAATTTTCGCTCAAACTGATATAGGGGGTTCTTGAGCGTGTAAATTATGAATTTAAAAGTATTTCTTCAGGATTCAATATGACAAACCCAAGATAGCGGACTGAAAATTTTACATTTTTCGATTTTGTTCAAAGGTGGGACTGAATCGTTTTTGAGAATGTAAATAGCGAATGTAAGTCTAGAAATTTTAAATTTCCAGATATTATCCAAAATTGGTACTAGGGGGCTTTGAAAGGTTTAGCTTTAGATTAGATTAAGACTTAAAATAATTTTTTTGAAATTCAATATTGCGGATGCAATATGGTGGGTTGAAAATTTTACCTTATTCGCATTTTTTCAGATTTAGTATTAGAGGGATTTCGAGGTCTTGTATTATGAATATGAAGTTAATTTTTTACAACCATTAGGTTGATAAGATACAATATGAGGCACAGAAAATTTTACATATTCAAATTTTGTCCAAAAATTGATATTGTGGGGTTCTTGAGGCGCATACAAACTCAATAAGCAGTATAAAATATACTGAGCTAAGAAATTTTCATCTCAGGTTCCTTAAATATTGAAGATTGATATTATGGGGTTCTTGAGGCGTATCAAACTCAATATGCAGTATAAAATATATCGAGCTAAGAAATTTTCATCTCTGGTTCTTTAAATATTGAAAACTGATATTATGGGGTTTTTGAGGCGTGTCAAACTTAATATGCAGTATAAAATATATCGAGCTAAGGAATTTACATTTCATGTTCTTTAAACATCGACATTGGAAGGTTTTGTGGCATATATTACCAATTTAAAATTAATTTGAAATTTGAAATAATGTATTTGGAAAATTCTAAGAACCAAAAAATTTTTAGTGGTTCATTTTAGGGTGATTTACAACTTTGGATAAAATGGGTAGTTTTTTGCCACCTTGTAATCATTGCGAGGATTAGTACTTAATTCAAATAATTTATGGATATCATAATGAATTTTAAAACTAAAAATAGGAAAAAAAAATTTTTATAAAGAAAATTGTACTGACTTCTGAAAGTGCGCTAAAAAGTGAAAAATAACTATAAATTTTTATATGAAATTGAACTTTTTTAAGTCGGCGCCAAATTATTTGTAAATGAAATAAATAACTACTAATAAATACAAATTACGATAAGACAGCAATTACAAATAAACTATTTTTAATCTGTTTATACAAATCACATTTTGTTAGATATTAGTTTGGCGCCGACTTCAAAAAGTTCAATTTCATATAAAAATTTATAGTTATTTTTCACTTTTTAGCGCACTTTTAGAAGTCGGTTCAATTTTTTTATAAAAATTTTATTAGAGTTTAAAATTAATCTATTTTTTGTTCACCACAAGCCAGATTCCCTATATACAAATATTATAGTATTTAAAACTTCATTCAGAGTCGATTCTGAAGAGGAAATTGATGTGTAATACGCATAATTAATTAGCAAACTCTTCGATATGTGTACTGGTCCCTTCAGGGCTTCAAAGGTCAACATTATACTCATCAAAGGCCCAGTTGTAAATGTTCTGAAGAAAACAGACAACTAGTAGAACTTATTTCTATCAAAAAATTAACCTTTACAGGTGCAGAATTGTTTATATTTAATTTATATTAATGATTTTGTTACTTTCGAGCCCATATTTGGTTATATAGTTATAAAACCGAATAAAGACTAGTGTCACAAAGATCAAAAATACTACTTTTTAAAGTATCCTTGTATATAAGACTAAACGAGCATTTTCTTATACTACAATGAACATTTTAAAACCATCATGTACATCTAGTGAATGAGTAGTATTATACCATTATGAATATTTCGTGTTTAATTTAGTACGTGCATTTCTCCACTATCAGAATCAGCTACTTCTTTCAGATAATAAGGAACGAAATAGTAGCTAAATCGTGACATTTAAATAATTGTGTTTGGTAGTACCGTTGCTTTTGGAGGACTTCTAATTGCTACTAATGAAAATTTAACTTGGTACTTTGACGTGAAAGTCTTTTGAGATCCTGCACGATTTTTCTTAATAATATGGGAAGCAAATATTGGGATCTTCATTATGTACCTGAAGATAATACCGTACTATCTAGTTGTTTAGTAAAGTTTTGCTTATTAGGCTAATAACCAATCGTGAATGATGGTATATTATTTATATTTAGTAACTGATTATGCAGTTAATTTGGAATCTTGTTCAGAATCTATTGAGCCGCTTGCACTATGCAGTAGAAAATGACTTGCACAATATTTAAAATTATATATATATATATATATATATATATATATATATATATATATATATATATATATATATATATATATATATATATATTTGGTTCTTTATTTAACAAAAAATCAAAAACAATTTCTTGTTTCGCGCTTTATTTAAGACATCTTCAAAAATTTTTTTTATTTTATTTATTTATTGATCTTCCTAAAAATATTTTTTGTATAATTAAAAACATTCATACACAAACATTGACAATTTTAAAAAACAAACAAGCACTTTAAAAAACTATTCAAATTTCTAAAAAAGTATTTAATTTTACACAGTAGATACCTTGACATTTTGTTTATTTATTAATAATGAAATGAAATTTTAACATCCTCTATTTAGGTACTTATGGAATGCGAGTGTGTTTTATTTTTTATATTTTAACAATGGACCAAAAAAAAACCGAAAGAATGCATACATTTAATTTTATGTTTAAGAAGATATTCAATTTTTGATGTTTATTAAGAGGATGGAATACTTAATATTTTTCTTTAAATTAGGCTAGTGTAAATGTGGCTCAAATTTTCTATATCCGTTCTGTCGTTAACAGTGTATTTTTTTTTTTGATTTCTATCATTTTCTTTATCTGTAATTTTTGAAAATTCATATTTTTGTTTTTAATTATGGTACTGTTATAATCGAAGAGATATTTTTTTTTATCCTGTTTGTTTAACGCTGTTGAGGCGGTTTTCGCATATTTATGGCCATTCAATCTGTTCTTTTGCAATTGGCTTGTCACGCCTATATATTTTTTGGGAGAATTTGAATAAGGGATCGAATATACTATATTTGACTTATTCATGGGAGGAGTTTTACTTTTTAAATTAGTAAATGGTGTATTTAGTTTATTATGAGACCTGCGACATACGATAATATCATGCTTTTTTAAAATGTGTTTTATTTTTTCTAAGAGTTCACTAGTGTAAAGTAATGCTACATATTTTTGCTCTTTATGTTCCATGTTTCTTGTTATTAGGTTATTGTAAAATTTATATGTTTGTTTATTAATTATTTCGGTGACAGTTTTTCATTGAAATTATTATTTATTAGTGTATTTTTCACTTTTTGCAGTATTCTTGGTCGGATTTCTGGAGACGTTAGAGAGATGGCATGATCATACAGACCGATTATAACACTATTTTTTTGGGTTTTTGAGTGATTTGAGAAACAGTTTAGATATCTACCCGGCTAAGTTAAAATTTTGTTTTTTTTTTTGAGTATAAGTCTCATATCTAGAAAATTTATTTTATTATTACTTTCTGTTTCAGACGTGAATTGTAATTTTTTGTCGAAACTGTTAAACTCTTGGAGAATTTTATTTATTTTATCCTGTGGCACGGCTGCTATGCAATCATCGACAAACCGTTTGAAAAATATTATATTAAATTTTAATTTTTCTAAAACTTTTTCCTCTAAATATTCCATTACTAACTCAGCAATGGTGGATGGAATTGGTGATTTCATAGCACATCCATCAAGTTGTTTGTAAAAAGTTTTTTTATACTGAAAGTAATTTGTATTTAGGACGAGGCCAACAGCATTCATAAAGTTGTTTTTTTTGATAATGATATATGTTTCTTTAAAAAAGTTCCACACCGTAGTTTTTAATTTACATAGAAAGCCGTATATATTGTGCATATTTTGAAGCGCGGGCCAAATAAAGGTAAGATGCTGTTATTTTTCATACTCCTAAAACAAGACGTTCTTGAGATATTTCAATGTTCTTGTAATTTTGGACCAAAATTTAAGAGGCTTGTCTGCATTGCTTATGCAGACTAGATGTTTTACATTGTATTAAATTTTAGTAAAATCATAATAGTTTATTTTAAAATGAAAATGATCTCAAAAAATTATCCAGGTTTAATATAAAACTTACTTTTAATTTTTAATACCATTAAAGGCATAAATAACTTTTTAATTTTAAATGGAACCCCTGCATTTAATATCAATTTTTTTCAATTTTCCATATAAATTTATTGTAATTTATTTTTGAACAGTAGGCACTGACTGAGCTAACGTCAGAATTCATCATATACAAAAAATTTTAGGATTAGTCAATAGTGACGAAAATCCCAATTCAGCAGAAATAGTCTGCAATACTTTTTGGATGGCCACTTAAAGGGCCCAATGTTTCTTAGATTTATTGGGTACAATTCACCTGCACTTTTGGAGAACTTCCACTGAGTATTCGAGAAAGAATGTAGCTGCAACTAGACGGTGCTCCTACACACTACCAAGTTAATGTCAGAAATGAGTTAAATCTCAGTATCTCAATAGGTGGGTAGGGCATGGAGGAACACAATCCCAACCAGCAAGGTCTCTGGTTCTAACAAGTCCTTATTTTTTCTTATGGAGGCGTATTAAAAACATTGTTTATGATATACCGTCAAGGATACCCAAAAATATGAAAGAACGAATAAAAACAGTATTTTGCTCTATAACATCAAATATGTTTAATAAATTTAAATAGTCGTTTCAGAAGAGAGTTATATGTGCATCTGTTAAAACATTAGTTTTTTAATGTTTTTAAATTAAGTTTGCTATCTGTCTAATAATGATTAACCTTGTTATGATTATTTTTTGTTGAACTGATTAGTGATTACATATCATTTATGTAAGTAATAACAACTTTAATTTCGAAAGTAAATTGCAAAAATTTTATGTTTAAAATTGACAATACTAAATTACTAAAAAAAACTCTAAAAGATAGGTAAAGAAAACCTTAATGCAATTTTAGTGGCTGTAAAATTTAGAATACAAATTCAATATTAAAGGTATGGTGCTTCATTCAAAATAAAAAAGGTATTTGGCTATATTAATTATAAATAAAAATAAAAAGTTTTTATCAACCTTGTATCATTTAATATTCTCTGTATATCCTTCTTAGCTAAAAGTCCTAGGCACACTACTAACCATGACCTAGGCGTATAACTAACGAAAATTCGGTAGTCATCATAATTTCTACCATCTTTCTGACTATCACCAAATCATCAAGGTTCGAGGTGTGAGAGCGCAACTATGAACTTAAGCTTCTGAATTTAAAGCTGAAACTCTTAGCTGTAGTCATTGCAAAGATCTGCCACCACGTTTCGGGTCATTATCACATTTTCAGGACTTAAAATATTGTATTGCTACTGATTGTAAACATGTTTGGAAAATTTGAGCTTAACCGGGCAATGGAAAGTGTGAGAATCAAGAATAAGATTCGGTTCAGGGTAGTCTATAGTTACAGGGATGTGAACATAAATAGTGTGATAAAACTATAATCTTCAATACTTTTAATAGAAAAATCTTGAGAGAAAATAGAAAAAGATGAAATTATAAGAAAAACTCTCAAAAACGAAGAAAAACAAATCGAAAGCTAGACAATAATGGGGAATTTCGATTTTAATATCAAAGTTCACTTGATATGGAAAATGATATTCTGTAATTTGAAACAAAGTCAAACCAGTTGAAACAAGATATTCATGCCTATTTTAAAGAAGATTATGAGTAATTTTTTCTGATATAATAAAGGCGTCGCAGGACAAGTTGAAGTACGTTGAAGTTCAGGAAGAATCTGTTCAACAAACAATGATCAAAAAAGTTATTTGTCTTATTCTTAGGTAGAAAATATTTCTAGTGCCCCCTGTACTTATAGCAGAAAACTCTAAAATTAGAGTCATCTATATTGTAGATAAAAGAAATTCCAAACAAAATAATTATCTAGTTAAAGTGATCTCATTTTATCTTCCGTATATAAAGCATCATCAATTTGTTTGGCATTATAAGATGCATTGTTTAGATTATCTTTTTTATATTTCTGCAACTGACTTGAAAAAATAAGAGCCAGTTCAATAGTAAAGTGGTAGACTATAATAAATAAATACAAATTTACGCTGATCTAACGCCAACACAAACGCGCTTCAAAATTTAATCATTGAAATCAGTTGAGCGTAACTATCCATAAAACACATGTTTAAGAAGTGCTTTCTAATTATGTTTTAAAAAAGAACAAAAAAATATCGCGGAAACAGGTGAACACTAGTTAGTTTTCTGTATACATTCATTATAACTTCTATATTTAAAGTATATTGCTAGTCACAGGATACCCCATGAACAGGTGGAATGATATAGACATAAAGTGGACAACCATTCGAGTATTGTTTTAAATGTAGTGAATACAAACATTATTTAATGATATTAGATTAGCATCGATGATATTTTGTTCAATATGAACGTTTTTTAAAATAAGTTATATTGAAGAAACAAATAGGTGGAAATACGAAATATTTTTTCTAAACGATAAATTATTTCCTAAATGACCGCTGAGTAGAGTTCTGTTTCACTAACTTACTTCTTCCCTCTCCTAAATAAATTTCGAACGATCGTATATATTGTCCGATTCCTAGACTTCACTCTCGTCTAAGTTATTCTTTCCTTGATGTCGCGATCGTTACTGCCAGTTTCGCCAAAGTCAAATCATAGGTTTTGTATTCTGCATATGGGTTTTTTTTGTTGTTGTTGATCTTAAGGTAATCTCTATCTCTCCTTATTGTTGAAAATATGCCGGCGATGTTACAACATCGCTGATTTTCGACCACTAAAAACTTTTGAGGCGTGTTTCGTCGTGACACCGGTGGCGGACTCGTCAGTGGGTTTCACCGATGCCTTTCCCAGACACCCTTGTATACGTACTTATCTATTTTTCGGATGTTATATTTAAAGTCATTCGTTGACGGAATTTATAAATAAGATGTCCCTTCTATAGGCGGTCGTTCATACAACACTATTCATAAGTATTTTGTTTCTTCGGTACTAATTCTTTGTAAATTTCTTTTATTTTTCGGATCATATACTCTAGGTCGCCTTTGTCTCCTGTCAGTATTACCTCACTAGTTCTGGTAATATTATTTATACTTGAACTGTCTATGCTTCAGTCCGTGAAGTACCCGGTACTCTCTGAGAATCTGGTCATCCTCCTCCGGCCGAACAATGACAATGGTTTCAAATTTAGTTGTAGACTAACCAGCGGTTCGGGTGCTTCCTTGTCTTACGCTGACTATAATTACATTTGAAGTCATATAACATTGTTCCAGAGCAAAAACGGATCGATATCATCGTCTTCTTTCGAAACATGAGTTCTTAGACAATTGCACGTAATACAATTTTTACTTTACCCGATACTACTTAACAATATTGTTTTATAGGTGACGAAAAATGAGAGTGAGATATATTTTCCCACTTTTCAAGACCGATGATGTTCCTTAAAATTATTGTTCCTTTTTTAGATAAATTGTGGGTTACTTGTTCACATAGAAAAGTCTCATAAATAAGCCTTTAAGAGTAACTTTCTTTTATTCCACTAAAATATTTTAATGATTTGCCATTTTTAAGTGTGTAAAGTCTTTTTTCAGTGAATCAAATTCACAAAATCTGAGAATTAAGCGTTCGTAGTGCTTTTGTCGTAAATGTACCCAACTCAAAAAAACAAAAATAATAAAATATTGAAATAGTATCTACATTCATGGAATTTTGGTAAAACATTCAAATTTCAATTCTAGTTGTTAGGGACAATTTTCAATATTTAACTCATAATTTTATTAAATATATGGGAAGAAGAAATAGCTTCTAGCATTTAATTTTCAGTACCGCAAACTCACATATTGGATAATAATCTTCATGAGGAGACTCTGGTAACCGAAAAAATGTCATAACAAACCTCTTTATTTGAATTAGCTTCAAACCGGAGATATAATAGTTGAAAATCATGGTTCTTGGATTTTGATCATGTCCGATTGGAATTATTATCCGACATTTTGCCTACGATTGCACGAGGCATTTTTAGGGATCTTTACTCAATGAGATTACAACGCTGAATGACCATCGAGCAACAACAGCTCGGTATTTATACCCGATTTGTTGTTGTGTGATGTAGACTGTAACCTGTATCTCTATTAAAATTATTTGGATATTTACAAATTTCGATTGATTCTTTAATTTTACGTTTAAAAAAAACCAGACACTGATGCAAGTAACTTAGTTTCTTTTACATTAAAGGTGCGACCTGTGAAATGCTGGGGTTCAGCTACTGCAGGTTGTAAAATTTGTTTATTTTTAATTCATTTTTCATGTTCCTTAAGCATAGTGGATATAGATCGTCCTGTTTCACCCACATACATTTTACCACAAGAGCAAGGTATCTTATAAATGCCTTCGGTTTGTAATGGTATTGCGTCCTTTGGTGACTTCAAACATTGTCCAATTTTCTTACATGTATTTAAAATTGTCTGAATGTTTGATGTTCGGAGCAATCTGGTAATCTCGTCGGTGGTTCCGTGTATGTAAGGCAAGATAACACTGCCCATAGATGGTACATTTATGACATTTTGTTGGGTAGTTGGGTTTTTTGCGGTTTTTAATAGAATGTCTAATATCTTCAGCGCAATAACCGTTGCCTTTCAGAGCATTAGTCAGTTTTTCTGTTTCTGATTTAACTGATTGTTCGTCACATATTAAAAGAACGAATATAATAAAAATAATATAATTATTGCCAACAAAATTATGATCACATAACAAAGCAACGTCAGAGAAAGAAATGTTTAACTTTAAGAATTGTAAATATATCGGTCTAACTACAGTTAATATAAAAACTAATCGACATTTCGATAGGAACTTTACACAAAGGAAAACAAAAGAGAAAAAGACTGATACAAGATAATTTAAAAAAGTAGTAATAAGAAACTCAGTTTAAACTGAACAAAGTTTTACAGTTTACAAAATAAGATATTCCAATTTAAAAGGAATTAAATTTTTACACATAAAACAAATGCATGAGAAAAAACCCACTAAACAAAATATATTAAGTTAAAAATATTGACATTACAAAAACTATTCATTAAAATTGAAAGAGTAAAAGCACTTATCAGACAGCCATTCATTTACGCGTCTCTTAAAGCAATTAATCTACTCGGTAAGCCAGATTTCTCTTGGCAACATCCTTACGGCTTATAGTATGGTCCTCTCTCATAGAATTAAAGGTACCCGTAGGTCATTCGCCCCTCTGGTAGTCATAACCATGCTTCCCCATAAAGCTGTCTATTTAGCGGAAATAATTCCGTATTCCTTCTGACAAGCATGACTAAAGATCCAAAGTATAATAAGGAAACAGTAAGCAACTTAAACTGAGTAAAAAATGGTCGACATGAAGCTCTTGGATGTAGGTGGAAGATGCATCTTATTATGCGTTTTTGAATTTTAAATATATTAATAGCCTTTCTTGATGATCCCCAAAAGGAAATACCATAAGAGACAAGAGATTGTATTTGTCCAAGGTAGCCTAACAGTCTCTGCAGTGATCACGTCAAGAAGCCTTCGGACTACACCACACAAACTGCTAAGCCTAGCCCCAAGAGCTGAGATATGATGTTCCGAGTTTAAAGAGGGTTCCAAATGAACACCCAAGAACTTAACCTGTTCGAAAGTAGGTATAGATCTACCCCCAAGCCACACAAGCAGTGACTCAGACCTTGTTGCATGCTTTGAAAAAAGAATGAGGCTAGTTTTATCTACGTTTAGAATGTGGCCGTTATGAGAACACCACTGCTGCATTTTCAATGCAGTGCACTTTTGAGACAGTCCTGCCATAGAAGTGTCCGCCAGAATCACTGAAGTGTCATCAGCAAACTGGCAAACGCTATCCCCGGCCAATCCATCCCCCAGATTGTTTACATATATTAAGAATAACATGGGTCCCAAAATGGAGCCCTGAGGTACCCCCTGCAATAATTTAGTTCTATCTGAAAAGTAATGATGATTATTTTTAGCAAATCAGACGGTTTGCTACCTATCTGATAAGTAGGATTGCAGCAAACTGGCAGCAACACCTCTGACCCCACACGCACCAAGCTTTGTCAAAAGCAAGTTATGATTCACAGTGTCAAAGGCCTTAGACAAATCAAAATATAGGCCTGCCACTTTATCATTTGTGTCAATTATTTCATTTATATAGGAAATTGTGTTGAATACTGCCATTTCGGTAGATTTGTTAGGTCTAAAGCTGAACTGATTTTTACTCAGGATACTGAGTCTGTTTAGATGTTCAAATAATCTAGTATATATAACTTTTTCAAAGACCTTTGACACTGTTGGAAGCAGGGAGATTGGTCTGTAATTTTTGATGCACTGGCGATCCCCTTTTTTAAATATAGGAATCACTTTGGCTCTCTTGAGATTAGTCGGAAAGATCTGTGTGGCAAAACTTTCATTAACAATATTTACTAAGGGATTACTTATGCAGTGTGCGACAAATTTTAAAACATATACGGACACGTCGTCCAGTCCCGCTGAAAAGTGTCCAGAGTTTTTAACGGGGGCTTTTGGCCAAATATTTGCCTATTTTGTAAGCTGGTGAGTTTCTTGCGCTGATGATTGGACGTAGAGTGTTCTAATCTCGTTGAGTAAAGATCACTGAAGATGCTTTGTGCAATCGTAGGCGAAACGTCGGATAATAATTCCAATTTGACACGGTCTAAATCCAAGTATACGAGGTTGTAATTTCCAAGCTCTCTAATGTTTTACCTGAGTAAAGCCTAGCTCACACAATGCTTGTTTTGCTGTTGGACTGCGTGCCGTTAGCCGTGATGGCTTTTGCTGGAGGCAGGAAAATAGCTTTATTGTGACTGTCGTATTTGGTTACGTGATTTTTATTCATATCATGATGATATACGGAAAAAAACATTGTGAAATTTAATATTTTTTCACAAAGTGTTTTTTCCATATTAACAGCTTTCTTGAATAAAGAAATTATTTGTTAAAAAGTCGTTAAGTAAGAGGAGTTATATATTTTAAATTTTTGACTAATTATTGTGATATAAGAGCTCTTTATTTGAGATTAGATAAATATTGAAAATTCGGAGTCGTAAAAAACAAGAAGCCAAAAGTAATTTATACTTCCAAAGCTTAGACCTAATTTTATGACTCTCTGTAAAAAAGCTAAGATAAGAACTCATTCATTATCTTAATTGGCAACAAATTGAATATTACCATATCGGTGTATATGTATAACAAGGCCCAGCTTAGTTTGCAACTTTGTAAGAATTTTTCCTTGGGCGACAAACGAAATAAACTATCCGGAAAGAAAATTAAAAGTGTCTGCAAAAAGACAAATATAATAATAAAAATTTATAAAACCATTTAAATTATATTCATTGTCTTTTGCCACCTTATTCCCATCATTCAATGATTTATTTTTAGAATATTTAACCTTCTCTGTTCATTAGTTAATGTTAAAATATGGTTTGCCACCGGTTAACGAGCTTTTGAAAATATAAAAATATTAGTGTAGACTGGCCTTAAAATTATAATGTTCCGCTTTTTTGGAGTAACAATAATAATTAATAAACTTATTTATCAGATCAGATGTGCCAGATCTAAGGTTTATTTCATGGTCATATTGAGGCTCGAACCAAGAACGCCATATGTGCTTTCTGGGCTTGTAAACGAGCCTTTGGGTGTACATGGGGACTGACACCTAAAGTGCTATTTTGGATCTACACTATGGTGATCCGTCCCATGATAACGTACGTCGCTATTGTATGGTGGCGTAGTACAACAAAACGCAAACACTTCTTCAACTTGACAAAGTTCAGAGAATGGCTTGTGTGGGAATATTGAGTGCGATGAGGACTGCTCCCACCAGGGCTTTCGAAATCCTGGTGAACCTGCCTCCTCTTCACTTATACATAGAGAACGAGGCCCTGAGGACTGTTTATCGTCTCAGTTGCCTGGGACATCTTGGAATTGAAACAGGCAGTGACTAAGGTGTCTGGGAAAGAGTGGTGGAAAGGTGTCCATCACTCCTCATGCGGACAGACCACATGACGCTGTTTTTAAAACCCAACCTCTCCCTGGAGATACTTACGCCAAGTAGAGAGGATTGGGAGGGAGAAAAAAATCTTCCGAAAAATGGATTCTGGTGGTATACTGATGGATCTTGACAAGATGAAAGAGTTGGAGCCGGAGCATTCGGCAAGACCACAGGAGTCAGAGAGTACTACGCTCTCGGACAATGTGCTATTCTGCAGTGTGCCCATCTCTGTGAGAGGGACATAGACAGGAATAGAGTAATAAATATATGCTCAGACAGTAAGGCTGTAATATTGGCAGTGAAGTCAAGTGTCGTGACTTCGCGACTGGTGTCTGAGTGCAAGGCTGTACTAAATGGTATGATAAGGAAAGGCTGCACAGTCAGACTCGTATGGGTCCCGGGTCACTCGGGCATACAAGGGAATGAGGAAGTAGACCGTCTGGCAAAGTTGGGTTCGGCGATCGAACCGTATGGACTCCAACCAATATTACCTGTTCCAATTGCTATTGGCAAAAGGGAATTGAAATCGTTGCTGGAAAGCAAATTTATTGAATCATGGAGGGGAGCTCCTCGAATGAGGTGTGCTAAGGAACATATAACGGGGCCTAGCGCACGGCGTACTAAGGAGATTCTCTCCTTGGGAAGGAAAGAGCTGTGAATTGTGGTGGGATTGTTGACAGGACATTGTCACCTCCGGGGCCATCTTCATAGAATCGAGGGCGACCCGACATGCAGATGGTGTTTGGAGGAGAATGAAACTGTTGACCATATTCTCAGAGGGTGCCCAGCACTCAACGGACTGAACAGAGATATTTTGGAGATATAGTTTTGTTACCGGAAGCAGTTAGGCAAGTTCAAATAACGACGCTGCTTGGATTCGCAAAGGCGATCGGCCTCGAATAACCTGCAGATATGGTGGGATGTAAAGGGCCAAATGGAGGCCTAGGCATCGATGATCTAGTATCACCTCCCCTTTTTCATTCATTCATTCATTCATTTAAGGTTTATTTCGTTATTTATATAGGGTGTCCACGGATGAGTTACTGCATTCCAGTAAACTTAATTATTTTTGATTTTCCGAGGAAAAGTCACTCTTGAAATTGCTTGCCTTCGGACTTTAAAAACAGTGATCAAAGTCATGATACTTTATATAGGGTGTTCAAAGTATTCAAAAGTGTAGAATCAATCTTAAATAAAATACTCTTATTTGAATGTTTTCTAAAAATTTTATTTAAATGTGTTGTTTCGAAATAGAAACGTATTTTAATAAAAAAATACAAAAATTAATTTTGCCTTAAATTTATTTTGTTTAAGTAATGTTGTGAAAACTTAACGATGAGTTTGAAATAAAAAAAAAACATGTTGACCTCTTATCAGTACACATTTTTCTAATCTTTTTTTAAATTCTTCATACATCGATGCAATCATATCTGCATTTATAGTTGCAACAAGCTTCAACACCTCTTTCTGTTAGTATGTCAATATTGTCATAAAAATCGTTGTAAACCTTTTGCTTTAAGTAACTCAACAAAAAATAGTCCAATGAGGTTAGATCATGTCCCTGGTAATGCAGATTGACTAAGAAAATTTAAGATTTAAACCCGGTTTAGTTGCCATGGAATTTAAATTTTATAGTCGGCCAGTTTTGTTTTGCTTATGATATTGTCATAATTTATATTACATATGTCAACAAATAAACGTTTATATAGGGATATTAAGGATAAGACCCTTACGATAAAGCTTTGCAACATGTAAAAGAAATAGTTGTATCCTGAAAATAAATAAAGTTCTCCATTTTTGCCAGTTCAGTAGTAAAACAAAATAATTTTTTTAACCTTGTATTTTTAACGTTTAAAGCTTGCTTGACTTATCAGTTGAAGCCCTCTGCTGTCAGTTTAGGGCGGTTTTAAATTTAAACCATCTTAGTGAATCCGGCTGTAAATGTTCATCCTCCAGTTCGGTCATAACGAAATCGGTTAACATTTTCATATTCGCTCAATATAAAGTCATGGAATGCGATACTAGAGTTAGTTACGGATAATTCAAGTACTTCGGGGCGATATTTTGTACTTTTGACGTGTCAGATACACGTGTCAACTTTATTATTATTTTTAAATACTTAAAAACAATATAATGAACAAGCGGAGAAATGGAAATTAAATCAAAGAAATGGAAATTAAATCAAAGAAATAAGTAGATAAAGTTAAGAACGCTGGTATAAGATATAGTAGCTGAAGTAACAAAAATATATAATAATAATAAATAAATCTCTTCGTTTGTTTTATAAACCCTTATACTTTTATTAAAATCAAAAAATATAATTTTTAATTGCGATTTTCCATTATTTGGGATCTTCTTGGTATATCTTGAGTCGGGTAGGCCCATAGACTCGCTTGTTGTATTGATGGACTTTTAAGGCTTTAAATGATAAGATTGGAAATTTGGATTTTCGCCAGTTAATTTAGAAGAAAGTGACCTAGGTTAATGGTCAAGTATCCAATTCGGATGAAGCGGTAATGTTGCCGTAGTGTGGATGTAAGACTGTGCGATGTTTGGATGAGGGCGTTTTTAGAATGTAATGCTCTTTTCAAGTACTTTTCTATTGAGTTTCTAATGAATTTGTCATTGGTGTCACAGTTTAGTTCCCTGTGTATTATTATATTTCTTACAAAGTATGGGGCCACACAGATCATGCGAAGCTCCTGATTTTGGAACCTCTCTAGTCGTTTAAATCTAGTTCTGCCCATGATAATCCAGGTCGGAACACCAAAGAACAGAATAGGTCGTAAAAATAGCTTTAAATGATAAGTTTGTTTTTAAGATTTAATTTGCTGAACGAGTAGAGAGCGATCCAAGAGGTTTTCGCTTTTGCCAGCATATAATCGGTATTTTTTGATCAATTATGTTATAATGTCAATATACGTAAATAACGCCTTTTAGTTCATGTATTAGTTAGCGCTGCTGTCACGCCCGGAGCCAATACGAATTTTGATTTAAATTGTCTATCAGCAAATTAGGTCCAGTTGTTCTATAATACATTACATTGCACCTAAGATTAACTTTTTAAATTCTTGACTACGAGTGACAATTCTACAATTCCGATTTTCCTGCGCCTACTAATTGATTAAATGAAATTAAAGTATTCATATAAAAGAATCTATGGAATAAAATTTTCCCCCATTATTAAACATAACTTCAAACGGTGTGCATCATCTCCATGTTGCAGTTTGATAATAAATTCTAGTTTGAATGCCTGGAGGGAGGGTTGGACATTAAAGACAAGCGCTATCAATAAATTAGAGGCTTTCGAGATGTGGATATACAGAAGAATCCTTAAGATATCATGGACAGCGAGAATGACCAATGAAGAAGTTCTTTCACGTATTGGGAAAGAACCTGAACTATTCAACATAATCAAGAAAAGAAAGACGGCCTATCTGGGCACATCATGCGAAATGAGAGATACCAATTCCTACAGTTGATGATTGAAGGCAAGATCGAGGGCAAAAGAGGAATTGGAAGAAAGATGTCCTGGCTCCGTAATATCAGACAGTGGACGGGGTTGCACGATATTCAGACACTGGTACACACCGCGAGAAGTAGGGAAGAAATGGAAACTGTAATCGCAAACATCCATTAGTGGATATGTATTTGAAGAAGAAGAAGATGCCCGAAATTTTTTGCTTAGTACAATATTATGAATATAAGACTTGCTATCTAAGGTGTCGGCTCTTTTCCCTAAGAATAATTCAGGATTTCGTTGTACTGAATCAAGAACTACCAAAGTGGCAACATCATCATGGCTATATCGCTTTTTCACCTTCTTGATTTGTTTTTTAGTAATTATTTTCCGGCAAAACACAAAAAATGTCTTAACGTTGACATTGACAAAAAAGTATCCATTGTTGAGTGAATTCACCTGTTCAATCAAAAATAAGAATGTTTATTACAATGCCTTACATTAAAATTTTACTTCTTGGTGAAAATTCATTTTTAATGTTTTCTATTAAATTACTTATAGAATTTAGGCTTTGTTTCTATTTCAGAACAACTTAGTTAAATAAAATATGCAAAAAATCCTGTTTACGTAATTATGACTTTGATCACTGTTTTTGAAATCCAAAGGCAAGCAAAACTTTTTATCAAGAATGTCTTTTCCTTCAAAAATCAAGAATATTTAAGTTCTCTTAAATGCGGTACCCCATGGACACAATGTATATATTAGGCATCATGTGACAGGCTTTTAATTCTGATTCCGCACGTTTAATGCAGACATGATATAATTTGAGTTTACTTGCAGGTATTTTTTTACCAAGGGCTACTTTTTCGTTGATATGTGTTTTAGAACAACCAGTTAGGTCAAACTCAGAACCGAATAACTTAAGTGATACATCGAACATGTGCATTCTAATAAAATATTGTTTTATAAAAAGTTATTTTTAAATTATATGACTGACATAACTTGCATTTTCAATAGAAGTATTTTTTTATTAATTCATAAATTCCTTGGTGGTGGATCAGGAACAAATTGCTCGGCAGGTTCATTTTGTAAAATTCATAATAAAAATTCATACCCAACGACTCCGAAAACCTCCACATATCGATTTTCACTTGACTCAGACTATAAATGATAACTACTACTACAACTACAAAGGGGAGTGAGACAAGGGGACACTATCTCGCCAAAACTGTTCACCCTAGTATTAGAGGACATTTTTAAGGAACTTAAATGAGACATCAAAGGTATAAACATCGACAGAATATACTTGAACTATCTCAGATTTGCTGATGACATAATCTTAATAGCAAGTAATCTCCAAGAATTGAACGAAATGCTACAACAATTAAATGACGTATCTGCATCTGTAAGTCTTAAAATGAAGTACAACAAAACAAAAATAATGAGCCACGAACAGGCAAACATAACAATACAGAACCAGAGGATAGAAAACGTCGAACACTATGTATACTTGGGTCATGACATCAGACTAGGGAAATCAAACCAGGATGCTGAAATAAAAAGAACACAGCTGACATGGGCCGCTTTCGGTAAACTTTCATACATCCTGAAAAATAATTTAATTCCCATAAATCTAAAAAGAAAAGTATACGACACATGCATATTACCGGTGTGTACGTATGGATTAGAGACCATGTCCCTTACCAAAAAGTCGGTTAAAAAATTAGAAACAGTTCAAAGAGCGATGGAAAGAAACATGCTTGGAATATCATTAAGAGTCAGAATTAGAAACACCGAGATAAGACGCAGAACGAAAGTCAAAGACATCGTGAAGAAGATTGCAAAGATGAAGTGGCAATGGGCTGGTCACATAGCCCGATATGAGGACAACAGGTAGACACGAAGAATCCTGGAATGGAGACCGAGGGAGACAACAAGAAGCACGGGAAGAACTCAAAAAAATGGGTAGACGATATAAGGACAGTGGCGGGCAAACAGTGGATGAGATTGGAGAAAAGAATAGAGAAAGATGGAAACAATTGAGAGATTTACATCCAGGAGTGGATGGACAGAGATTGATAAAGAGAGAGAGAGAGAGAGAGATAAATGATAAAATTGGTCTGCTATCTTGGATGTGCTATATTATATTTATAAATTTCAACCAAAAATGTCAACAGTCAACAGTTATTTCTGTTGACTACATGCTGAAGGGCACTAAAATAAAAGCATAATAACTTAAAGGTGTTGATCAAAATGGTCTCTTTTTATGCCACAAGAATATCTTTTTTTTTTACAACAATGCACGAGTTCCTAAAAGTTCAACTCATCTAGCCGTCTTATAGGTTATGCTCCGTTTGAATTTTCTTTGTGAGAAAACGTAATTTCTTCAGACGATAATCAGTTAAGACGATATCGATACCAAGGCCAAGAGGAAAAATTTTTTCTGATTACAGGGGTGCAAGTACGTTAAAATTAAAGGAGATTATATAAAAAATAAAATTTTCAATTTCTTTAATGTTAGGGATAACATTTTTCTACTTCCACTCGTATGAGGAGTGTGTGTCTCTCCGTTTTTTTATAATATTTCAAACAGTACCGAAATGATTCTGTGACTAATTAATGATTTTATCAAAAAGTTTCTCTTTTATCACTACGATCATTGCTTTCCTATTTTGCCTATAATAAATTTCTACATTTCTCTAAAACTATGAAGTAACTGATATAATGGTAATTTAATACATTCTTCTGTGATTTTTTTTACTGTAAAAAACTGTTTGATTTTGTGATTTATTTATTAAAAAATGTATGCCTTATGTAGGTGAAACCTAAAGAAATTTATGTGTGACCTTTACCTTGTAGTTTTTACGATTAACTGTAGATATCCTTTTACACGTCGGAAATTTGGGTGATGCGTGTTTTCTCCATCATCAGTAATAATGTGTCTTAAATGGTTATGCCTTTTGTAATTTTTGAAACATAAAGCAAAACAATACGTGCGGTTCGTACTTAAATTTTTACGACTCGACCTGCCAAAAAGTTATGACCCATTGCATATTACAGGTACGTGAGCTTTTCTTTTTCGACATTATCTCCGACCCACTTCTCGGTTAATGGGATTTTATTTTACGACTTTATTTGGGACACAGTTTGCTGGTGGCCAAGTTTAAGACATTAAAGTCAAAACGTTAATGTGAGAAAATCTTATTGTACGTACATAATTTATGTAAATTAATCATAAAGACCTTCTATTAGCATGTTTTATACGATTAAGTTCTTATTTGCTAATCATGCCCTTTTAGTACTAACAACTTGCATTTAAGGATATTTAGTTAATTTATTAAAAAATTTAATTGAGCTCTTTGGTTGGAATATTTAAAAGGTGATGCTGGTTATATGTAACAAAATATAAGTAGAACCTTCGATCATACCAGTAGATTTAGAGACCAATGAATTTGTTTGAACATTGGTTATGGGTGGTGGGAAAGGGGTTTTTTGTGCTCGAAGGGGAAAAATATTTTGATTTAATTTTGTTATCACTTTTTTGTTTATTATCACTCTTTTGACAATTTTTAGGTGCTAGAAATTATGATCCGAAATTTATAATTAATATCAACAAAAAGGTGATTTATCGGAAAATGTTGTAAGTTATAATTTACGTATCACAAAAAAAATGATAATTTAGGCAACAAGGAACTTTGGTGCCCAGTTAATTTATTTTCGAATTGAAGTACCGATTAGCATATTATAGTAGCTTAAATAATGCAACTAGAAAAGGATAGCATGGAATCGATGTATCAGGAAGTAAAAGAACTAGCACCACAATATGAATACCTATATAGATAAAAATTATATCTCGCTTTTCGGCAATCACACAACGGGCATTAGTTCTGACGAAATAGTAATTTTTCGGTAGAATATTGAATTGTGACAAACTGTTTTGTAAAAGAAAAAATTTCGGTACTAACAGCTAATTCTACTACATCAGTGGTTCCCAACCGTTTTCTTCTTGCGAACCACTTCTAACAACCGGAAAAAATTGGCGAACCCCCTGTGTAGTCATTAGGAATAGGAAATGAAACAGTAAAATTGGGTTATTAAAATTTACTTTTCATATTCATTCATGGCTAAAAATTAAAACATAATCGTAAAACATTTACAAACATTATTAAAAATAAAGTGATAGTTTAACATACAAGAAATAATTAATTCTAAGTGAATACAATAATACAGAACTGTTAATGTTTGGTGGCAAAAAGGAATTTAAAATTTGTATCTGAAAGTTTAAATCTTAGATCAGATTCTGCATTTAACCTGTTTCTGTATTTATCTTTCAGGTAACTGTATGTTGAAAATCCTTTCCTACAATAAAACTTTAATGGCTTTTCCGTCAAAATAAGATACTTATTTCTTACATTCAGCCAAAAATCAGTTAAAGAGTAATCTTTAGAAACAGTTTTTAGTCAGAGGATAAGTAAATGAGCTTTTCACTTTCCAGTAAAATTAAAGAAATATCTGAAGTTATATCTCCTTGACAATGATTACGTATTCAGTTATTCCATCCAGATATAATAGGTTTATTAGTAAAATTATCTTTGAACGTTATTTGAACTTGTTTGAGATGATCAGTAATATTCCTTTTTATTCTTTGTGTTAAGTTGAATTTCATTCTCTAATAAAATGGTACTGAGAGAACCAAAATATTCGCACTCATTCACCTGCAGACATTGTATCCAAAACTTGAACTTCTTTAGCATGACTGCTATTCTACTATGCACATTAAAAATTGTGATACCTGTGCCTTGTTAAGACAGATTTAAATCATTTAGTTTAGAAAAAATGTCGGCTAAGTATGCAAGTATTGCAGTCAAAGAATATAGACAAATGAAATGGACGGTCAAGAAAAAAGCTTAAAATTCAGACTTCAATTCAAACAAACAGATCAAAACTTTGCCCCGAGAAAGCTATCTTACTTTTGTTTGAAGTAGTAAAGAAACGTTGATGCTTCCAGAATTCTCACAAAACGCACGGAATAGACAAAGGTTTGTAGCTTAGTCGATTTTAAGAAATTTACAATTTTTACAGAGTCGTTTAAAGTACTGGATTATTCTGCAGGAATGCGCTTACTTGCCAGTGCTTGTCTATAAATACAAAATTCTATCAACCTGCAGTATTCCAGAACAGTGGAGGAATAGCCTGACTGTACCCATCTTCAAAAAGGGAAATAAGAATGACCCCAACAATTACAGAACAATAACACTACTAAACAGTACAAGCACATTATTAACAAAAATCAAGACTTCAAAACTAACGAGTAAAATTGCAATAAGTAAAGAACAACACGGGTTTAGACAGAACAGATCGACAGTTGATGCGATTTTCATTATCCGACAGACTATTGAAAAATCGATAGAATACAATAAACCTCTTTTCATCTGCCTAGTGGATCTTAAAAAAGCGTTTGATAGAGTTCGACTTAAAGACGTCTTGCAAATACTTCAGGAAAATGGCGTTAACCACAACTATATTACGGTAATTGAAGAGCTAAATAAAAACAATAAGACACGCATAAAGACACAACAAGGAGTAACAGTGGAAATACCTATCATGACGGGAATACGACAAGGCGACAGTATGAGTCCATTTGTCTTTAATTTAATTATAGACAAGATAATTCGATCGAAACGATGGTAATTTCAAAATATCCTGTCAGATGCAAATTGGTGATGAAGAACCATCCTATCAGACAAAGCATGTCTTGAAGATACTTGGGAGTTGATGTATGAAGCAATAAAAATCTATACCAGGAAGTCAGAGCACAGGCTAACAAGGCCTCAAGGATATCAGGATGCCTGAGGGACATAATCTGGAAAAATAAGTATATGTACACAGAGAGCAAAGTACGCATCTACAGAACTATGATAAGACCAGTACTAACTTATGCATCGGAAACTCGAGCCGAAACATCTAAAACAAAAAGTATGCTACGAACGGCTGAAATGAAAACGTTAAGAACAATCAAAGGAGTGACCTTAAGAGATCAAATAAGAAGTTCCGATATAAGGGAAGAGCTCAAGGTGCCTGATGTGGTACGGTTCATAAGGTCAAGGCGCAGATATTTGAGGGACCATGTGGACAGAATGGGCGACGATCGATAGGCAAAATGGGCTAAGAGCGAGATACCAAACACTAGAAGACCCAATGGTCGACCTCCAAAACGATGGCACGAATGTTGGACATCAACATCACAGGAGGCTTAATAAACCAGAATAACAAGATGTCGTCTTAAATAAAAGAGGAGGAAGAAGAAGAAGATGTCATTTGATATTCTCTTTGATCTTCTTTACCCGCACCACAAGATCAGAAAATATTCCGGACATTGATTTTGCACCGTCGGTGCATATAGTCAAACAAAAATTTTATTTCTTCAGTTATTTTTGTTTTATTTTATTTTTTCATTTTTTCAAAATAGTTATCGGTTGACTTGTCAAGTTGAATATTTTTTCTTTTTAAAATTTCACTTTCCATATTTCCTTGATGCCTTTTCGTTATGCACACGATCCAATCCAATTTTCTGCCACTGTATGTGTTTGTCCAGATCTTGCAATTCTGTAATTAACTCCAAATGATATCTCGAGAGTCACTTTACTATTCTCGTTTAAATCTGTTAGAAAAGAAGAAACAGACTTTTTATTACCTGCCAATTTTCTTTTAAAATACTTAACAGGTATATCCTTGTGATCTTGATGTCTACGAAGAAGAGATGGTTTTAAACTGTTGTTGACCAGGATTTCACTATATATTACACAAAGTGCTTTAGGTTCTGACTCCTTTACAATAAAATAAAAACCCATTTGTAAATAGTCACAGTCATATTTTCGTTTTTTCCTTTTTTCTCATTGAGTTCACCTATTTTTTTTTTTTTGCTTTTAGTCTGACGTAGCTCACTACAACTGCCACCCTGCGTTGGTTGCAAATCAAACACTGAATTAGAAGAAGCCATTGACTGCTTGTCCAGCTTTTCGCTTTAAACTAACAATCCATCATTTATTTATGGAGCAATAATTATTTACTTTCACGTTCGACGTGCGCACGTGCGATATGTAAAGCTTGGGTATTTCTTGTAACTTATTCACACAAGACGAAATCACTAAACTGGCTTCCACTACTAATTTTTATGTACACACTACACATTAACTACTAACTCCTTTATCTTTTTGAAATGACTTGTGATTCTTAAGCTCATCGTACGATTCAGTTTGACTCTATTCCTCCTTATATGTGACTGCGGTGTTTTTATATGTAACATTATTCTTATTCTTTCATATGCATTCGGGAAAGTCTTGGATTGCCGAAGTAGAAGTTGCCAGCTCATCGAAGAGTGTATATGCATCATCAGCGATGTAGCGACTCGTCGCGTTACAGATTGTTGCCTGTTGCTATGTCTAATTTAAAATTACGCCATTACAATATTTTTTTTTTCGCGATCACCGTTTATAAAGCTCACGAATCCCGGGGGTTTCATGAATCATTCCTAGTTTTTATTTTATTGAATGTAAAAATTTTCGAATACACATAAAAATTGGAATTTCATGCCAAAAATTTTTGTAAAATATATCTTGTTGTGGGCAATAGAAAAATCTACAAAATAAAAAAAGCTTCTACGATGATTAGAACCGTAGATGTCGTCAAAAAACGAAAAAAGACGTTTTATTTTTTTTTTGAGGTTATGTGACGATAAAAGCGGCTAAACATTTTTTTATGTGGGTACTTTTTCATGTAGAACAACCGGGTGTTTTTTTTTTTTTATTACCGAGGGGGCAGATTTGACTCTCTTAATCGGCTAGACCCTTTGTTTTATATGTATCCAATTTTAATCAAAATATCTGTCAAGATTCCAATGTGTTAATAAATATTTCACTGCTGATGCAAAACCCTCTGGTTACTGAAATAATTAAACATGTTTTTTCATTGTTTAGCATGTATGCATATATATATATATATATATATATATATATATATATATATATATATATATATATATATATGGGTATTTATGATGGCAAATGGTTGTTTTCATCTTTTTCAAATATTACATTTCTAAATTTATTACAAATTTTGGAACTCAATTATACCAAAAGAAATGTAATATTCTGAAAACCTATTAAGTGTGAAGCATGAGTCCGAAACATTATGCATAAAACATGTCCACTAAGAAGTGGGTAATTACTATACGCAAAGTGCACGACGGGCGCAAGGTGCAGCACTTGCCTATGAGTCTACACTTCCGATCTAGTGCAGCTTGCTTAGCGCGCTCGACCGATACTTCCTTCCGCAAGGCACACTTATAACAAACAATTTACATGGTTTTTTGTGTTTATATTTAAAATGTAATATAATAGAGGATTTCAGGTGGAACAGATTATCCTAAGCTGTTAGATATGTTTAAGAAACTAAAGTACATTGAAGCAAAACTTTTTCCTTTTTATTAAATCTGTAATTAGGAAATTTGGTAGCTATTTTTTTTAAATGTACTGAAATTATGTCAATTGCAACACATTTTAAAGCACTGCTTATATAACAAAAAAAAAATTTCGAAATATCTCGTCGATAAACCTAAAGGAAAATGCCATTTTTAATGCTTTCTGTGACCATTATCAAAATCATTTCGGGCGAATATTTGATTATTTGGGTTATTGTGGCAAATCAACTAAAAACTGAAATTAAAATAAAGCAATTGTATTCTAATAGGCAATGAAATGTAATATAACATTAATTAAGTATTTTTTTTTAAGTAAAACAAATTTTCCATTAAATGGTTTAAAAATAATTTTTATTCTACACCATACTTATTCATACTAAATAAAAAGCATTTATAACATAACAGTGCTCTTTCTATCCAATTTCGGGATAGAAAAAACGGTGACAGGCATATATTTTGATTTTGGTCGATAATATAATTAATTCGATAGTTTCATTCTGATTATTATAAGTTCTTTTTATTTATTGATCAAATTAGATAGAATAAAAAGCATTCAAGAATTTTATATTCAAAAAGAAATTATTGATTTAATTATTGAACAAGACACAACACATTCGTTTCTTACATCCTGCTTCATCTCAATATGGGATGGATAGAGTACTATTACTAATGATTCTGAAAGGATGAATGAGTATTGAGTAGAATAAGAATTTCTTTAAGCCATTTAATGCCAAAATGAGCATGTTTGTAATCCCATAAAATGATATTCAAAACAAAGTTTATTAAATCTCAAAAGATTTTTGGGGGATACGGATATCTTTAATTATGAAGAAGGCTCCGATGACGATTGAGAGGAAAATGAATTGGGAGAATCCTTGGATGCATCCTCTGATGAAGAAGATAAAGGAACAGATAACACTGAAGATGATTATGAAGTTGACTTCATGGCTACCTCAGTAACGATAAAATAAACGACGAAG
The DNA here is from genome assembly GCA_034092305.1 of Diaprepes abbreviatus. Lineage (NCBI taxonomy): Eukaryota > Metazoa > Arthropoda > Insecta > Coleoptera > Curculionidae > Diaprepes > Diaprepes abbreviatus. The sequence continues at coordinate 10,889,140 of JASJET010000028.1, forward strand.
AAAATATTCGTTTACCTCTATATTTAAACAAAAAATGAAACTTTTGAAGGATAAATTTTATGAAAAGATAAAGTTGAAGTCCTATTCTATGGGATGCATTTGCAAAAAAAGCCAATAAGGTTGAAGATTTTATTAACCGGTATCTACAGCCTTTTGCCATGATTGTTAATAGATAAGTTGAAATTAGTAAACGTTCTGAAACGTTGTGACCCTGGAAAAAAAGAATAGAAAACTATTCAAGAACTTCTGCCTGCACATTTATGTCATTAAATAAAATAGTTTTACTTAAAAAAAACTTTTTTCTTCATTTTATTTCTCTCTTTTAGGTATTTGTGAGAATTAAGTAAATCGTTTCCTAAATTGATTAAACCAGAAACTGAAACTGGTATGGTTGTTTGACAGTTTCTTTACAGAATCACTACGCTACGCTTTGCAGCCTGTTAATTTCTGGTATTACCTCATTAATACATGATTTCCTTCCTGTTTATTTAATTTAGCCTAGTTTCTTAATACGAAGTTACGTAAAAAAAATGAAATTTCATGATGGAGTTCAAGCTGTTTACAGTTTGTTTGTTCCCTTCAGAAGCGCAATTTAATGACATTTTTTCTTACTTTTTGCAGTTTCTTTTTTCTTTTCATTACAGTTTACTTTTTGTTGTTTAAACTTTGACTAATCATCTATGCTCCATCAACCTTTCAGAGACCGTGTAGAGAGGCAAGGGTCCGATACAATGAAGTATGCCTGCTGATCATATAACGTCATCAAGGTGGGATTTTTAGCCATCCTAATATCATAGAGTTGTCAATGCGCTATTTATTTTGCCTTGAATGATGTAACACTAGTAACATATTGTTTTAGCCACCCTACATAGTGCTATACAGTACTCGGAGCGTTTCCAACCTTGCTTTGGTTAGCGTAGCCGTCGAAGAGATTCGCTGTCACCTTTCTGGTTGTTATCAGCTCTACTGCCCTGCTAGTCATCTGCAGAGCCTCAAGATTAGAGATGTAGAGGTGTAACTATAAACTTGAACATCTGAATTCCAGTTGAAAACTCAGAGCTGAAGTCCTTGCAAATATCCGTCACCACCTTCTTGGTCATTATCAGACTCTTAGGATTTGAAATATCGCATTTTTCTTAGTTTAATACATGTGTGCAAAATTTGAGGTAATGGAAATGAATAAAAACTCGATTATATAGATCAAAGTGCTATATAAAGAAGCAAAGAAAGCCTTAACAAGCGACTCATAATCTACATCTACACAGTCTAATAATGATTTTAACATCTGTCTTGTCAAACATTTGGAATATTAATACCAAAAAACACTCGCCTGGAATGTGATTTCTTATTGTATATAATTTCTTTAGTTTAATAATTATTTCTTGTTTAAAATAAGTTTGATAAATTTGGCAAAATTTCCCAGCTAAATTGAATGATGACAGACTTTTTTCTAGATTACTCTACAGTACTTTTCACCCAGTTATACATATAATCATCAACGTCTCTCTTACTTCTGGCGGTACCGTTCGAATACATAGGGGAATAAATATCTTAGTTCACGCGTGAAAGCCTCTCTCACCACTTCAAAACTACTTCAAGACCACTTCACAACTCTTAAAATAAGTTCGTTTGAGATGTTCTTCATCTGAGAAAACAACATTTCATAAAATACAAAATAATGAACAAATTGAAATAAAATTTGACCCATAAGTAGAAAAGTTTGTAATGTTACTAGGCAACGCATCGTCAGTTGTTTACTCATGGTAGGTAGATATTTTTTTTGTAATATCTCTTGTAAATTAAAGGTAGTAGGGGTAAATGCACCATTTGTTTTGGTGCCCTAATAGTCAAGATAGAGACCGATATAACTTAAAACAGGAAACCAAATTCAACGCCAAGAAAACACCCAAAAAATTTAAAAACAAACATCTACATATTACGTGTTACGGTGTAAATGTAACTGCCAAGAGTGGCTCAGCGTTTCTCTGTTCGCAGGAATAAGCCTAGGACACCTGGTTTTTGACAATTCAAACTAAATAATTAATCCAACAAAATGACTAATTATACTTTAAACAGTGTGTTTTGGTTGTAGTACTAAATATAACAAAAGTGATTTAATGTAAATAATAACTATATGTATAAAGTGATAATATTAAGTGTACTCTACCCATGTGAATAGGCCTGTTTACTGGAGTTCACAAATGTGCCCTTTTACATACGTGAAAGATATCAACTGCATACAGTTGCAAGATTTGATTAATTGTACCATATGAGGAAACACAATAGATCTTAAAAAGGTAAGTACACTGATTATTAATAATTTTATATACGAAAGAAAAGAAACATACAATAGCTTTAAATTTATAGGCTATACCGAAGGGATTAAAGTCTATGATTCCCTGAAAACGACACAGACACATAAAACCTGATTAAGGGAGGCTCCCTGACGTCTTGATGTTAGTTGGCTCTGGATCACTCGATACTACGGTGTGGTCTGGTATGTACAGTATGCATGGCAGTGTGCCGTAGAGATATCAGCAAGAAGACCCGAGTGGTCTGATATATACAGCAGCCAAGGTAGGTGCCGTAGAGGAATCAGCAAGTAAAAAACGAAAGGAAAAAAGAAAGAGAAAGGAAAAAAGAAAAGGTCTAAAACAAAAAAATGGACTTTGAGAAATCAACTTTAAGGTTACGAGTGAGGTAGGTTCCTTTTCTGAACATATCCACAATTATTAATACTTAGGATGGTAATAATTAAAACAAAAATTAAAACAGTGGTGTTAGGTAGCCTTTTTGTGGTGGAAAAGAATAAAACAGAAAAACTTGATATCGGGTTTGTGTCCCGAACTGGCCAAACCAATATCAGCCGACAGCTTTTAAGGTACGCAAAGTAAATTTATCCAAGGACCCGAACATTTCACATTAATATCTAGGAAAATTGCTAAGTGACCTTTCCAGGTGCAACTCTGCAAGGAAAATGTCTTTATCACTCTATCATTTTTTTCTTCTCCCCAGAAAAACGTCCAATGCGGGAAAAGATGCAGGAATCTGTATATCGACGTTATGATAATTGACAAGCTTTCAAAACAATGAAAAATAAAAATACGAAATTTTAAAATTATATTAGCAATTAACTAAGAAAATTGTGGTATATTCAAAAAATTTAACCAGTTCAAAAAGGGCTTTATTGAAGTAAAACTGTCTCACAAGAAAAGTCGAATCAATCCTAACCTTAAAGTTTATTTTTATTTGACAATTATGTGATTGTTCGTTTTTAGCTTAATAGAGTTTCTAATAGTTACATGATAACTGACACAGTGGAAAAATAAAAGTATCCAGAAAACTAATGGAAGATCCAACAGGATCCAGAAAGCTTCCACTCAAAAATTTGTCGATTCTGCAGCCAAATGATTATCTGCTCACTCTAGAAGGTAACAATAACCTCAAAATACAATTTACATTAAGAATTTGTAACTCAATACTTCATACCGAGCCACTCTGTCTAAGACTAATACCTTTCTATATTTTAGGTACAAAGGAGAGAAGCCTTATGAACTAAACATAACAATGACAAGTACTATCAAACAGTTACTGTTGATTATAATATAATTGTGAACCCAATTCTAATAAAAACAAGATATACTGCCAACGTTTTCTTTCATCCGTAAATATGTTCCAAAAAAAAAAGACTCATAAATGATGGAGGAGGTAAGCGTAAAAATTATTATATTTTAGATGGGAAATTAGACAGGAAAAATAAAAACGTAATACACTCGACATAATAAGTTACTAGGCTACAGGGTAAGGGCTATTCAATTAATCAAGCATCATTGTAGGATGAAAATAAAAATACTCCTATTTCCTAAATATAGAGGAGGTGTTCTAAAATTTAGTTTAGTAAACAATTAACCACACAAGAGATAGTGATCTCAAATCTTAAGAGGACTTAACGAAAATCTCTGTAACAACTGATCCTGTGGAAAAATCAAGTGGATACGTTCTACTAAATTTCAAACATACTTTTGCGACGGATCAGTACTGATGCATTCTCTCGTTTTGATCTCATAAAGTTTCAAAATAAGATATTTTTTGGAAGTCTACGCTACAAATCTGATATTTCCTGAGCGTTTCCAAATTATTCTATTAATATGACTGACAAATTAAATACAAAATGAATTAGCTGTAATTAGAAAGCACTTTATATGTTTTTTAATGACTTATTCCCTATATTTCATGATGTTGAATCACATTTCTAACATCCTCGATGTTATTTCTAGACACTATGAATAAGTTGTACCAAAGATTATTATAGCTAACGCTAAAGCTATAATAATCTTTGGTTGTACTTAACAATAACTTGGTTAGTCAAGTTTTACCTCTTAGGATTAGCGAGAAGAAATATCGAGCAATAGTAAAATTTAACGACCGAAATTCAAAATGGTTTTAAAATTACTGTGCACTTTATTTAACCATATAAATAGCATTTATAAATAACCATATTGGATATACGACTTGTCTGACACACTTCATAAATCCACTTTGACATACGTATTAAAAATATAAAACGAAATAATTTACAGCAAAATCAGTTACAGTTAAGTTTTATGGCGTTATATTTGAGTTTGCTTTACTTTCTTTTGCGTGCTTCTATATTTTTCGCCGTCTTTAATTTAAAAATGCATAAACGGCCAGCTCGTAAATAATACAGTTTTATTAGTCAATTTTGTACGGCTAAATTAGTAAAGTTGTCCTAAAAAGGAGAGGCCACCTTGAAGATGCTACTTACTTTAAATTTAACACCACTTCGAGACGTTTAGGTTGTTGTTGGTGAAGCATTAACTGTCATCTTAGGGTCTTCTCAGTTACATAATAGAAATAAAAAGGTTTATTCTGAGGAATCAAGGAGAAGATAAGAGCGAACATGAAGTAGGAACACTACAAGTATTCTTCCGAACTTTTTCAAGTTAAGCTAAAAATAAATATAATTTAATTATTTGATTTAATAGATTCAGGTGTAGTTAAATTAATTGGTCTAGTGTTACTAGAGAATATTATAGAACGGAATAATATTAGGCCAGCGGAATTAGCATCTGGAAAAAATTTATTGTTAGTAGATTTTTTATTACGTAGAAACCTTCAGAATGATAACAGTAATTATGTAGTATCTTATGTCTCATTTTCTTTTTTGGGGAAAATTTTTTATTTAACACGTAAAATGTGAAAAAAACAGTTTTTTCAAGTTCAAGGAAAAGCTGTTCTTTTTCAGTAAAAAAATTTCAAACAAAAGTTATTAAAAATACCTACAAAATGAGCTAAAGCTCATCCAAATCGGATAATTTTTCTGTTAGTTATTGCAAAAAAACCCTGCGAAAATGGCTGTTTTTCAATTGTTATTTTCCGCGATCTAGAGATCGTACAGTGATCTGCTGGTGCGCAAATGAAAGCTCGAGACTTATACTAACAATAACAGAAAATAACCAAATTATTTGTTGATTAAAATTGTTAAAGCAGATAAACAATGTTGTGGTTGATTTTTTCGTTATGAATAAATAGAATAACTCTTCGGCAATTGTTTATATCGAAATGTCGATAAGTGGACGTGATAGGTGAGATTTTGGAGTGTATTTAAAAAAAACAAATTCTGTACGACCACTAGAAGTTAAGATAGAATTTTTCTTTCAAAAAATCGGAGATGGTTAAACAATTGTATGCAGCAGTTTTCAACTCAATTATTTCAAAATTGTTGATTTTACAATAGTTTAAAGTTGCACCTACTCCAAGAGTCAGAAAGTGAGCAGTGGAACGGGGGGGGGGGGGGGGGCGTTCTTTCAGCCTGCGACGCGCGGAACAAAACGTAACTCAGACGCTTCACATTCGTTTCGTCGGAAAAATTTGAATTATCTCGGCAAATATTGGTTGTAGAATCTTTTTATTTAATTTGTTTCTCGGTGAGTTATGAACAATGGATGATATGTTTTTGTGATCAAATTATTGTTAAACATAGCAACAAATTGTTGTATGTGCATTTCAAATTACGAAAAAAATGTTACACTGGTCAACAGTATACTACTAATTAGGAATATTAAAAATCAGAATGTACCATTAATATTTATGGAGTTATAGCATGAAACAAGTTGCGACTGTCATTTGCCGCGAAATTACTGGTTGTGCAAGAAAAACACATGTTACCTTTTTTATTTATTTTATTGGATGAACATTTTTCACATACAAAATTTCTTGCTACCATACATATTTTTTGCTTAAATCTATACAAAATATTTGTACCGTTCTCCATTTCTTAGACATCGATGGACACTCATTTTCGAAATCCTTATCGGTTTCATTATTATCGTTACAATTATGATCATCATTATCACTCTCATCGTCATCATTTTTATTACTCTCATCATCATCATCACCACCATCACCATCATTATTATCATAATTATAATTATTTTCTCCCTTATTACTTTCATCGTCTTTGAAAGTAATATTACAATAATTCTCGATTGGATAATCCTTTACAATGTAATCGTCAAAGGTACTTTATTCTGCATCTCGAACAATAATAATGGTATCAACAAATGTTGCTACTTGTTTCATGCTATATCTTGAAAAATATTAATGGTACATTAAAATTCAATCTAATTTTTTATATTCCTAATTAATAGTATACTGTTTACCACTGTAACAATTTTTTCGCAGTTTCAAAAGCAAAAAGTGTAACAATTTGTTTATTGCTATGTTTAACAATAATTTCACTACAAAACATATCATCTATTGTTCGAATTGAAGCATCCGAGTCACGTTATTCTTCACGCGCCCCAGGCTGAAAGAACGCCCTCCTCTACTGCTCACTTTCTGACTCTCGGAGAAGGTGCAACTTTAAACTACTGCTATATCAACAATTTTGAAATAATTAAGTTGAAAACTGCTGCCTACAATATTTTAACCATCTTCCTATACGTTTCTGTTTAAACAATCCCTTAATGTTAATAAACAACTCCGCTGTGATTTTTTTGAAAAAAAAAACTCTATCTCAGCTTTTAGTGGTCGTACACAATTTTTCTTCAAAGTATGCGTCAAAATCTCAGCTATCGCGACCACTTATCGGCATTTCGGTATCAACAATTGTCGAAGATTTATTCTATTTGTTTATAACGAAAAAACGAACTCCAATTTTGTTTATCTGTTTCAACAATTTAAGATCAACAATTCATTTCGTTCTTTTTTGTTATTGTTAGTGTAAGTCTGGAGCTTTAATTTGCATACTTGCAGATCGCTGTACGAGCTCTAGATCTTTGAAAATAAACAATAAAAAAAAACATAAAAATTTATAAACAAATTCACTGTGCAAAAAACTATTAAACATTTTTATTTGAAATTTTGTACATGTGTTGTATGTAACAAGAGGCTTCTTTAGTTGCAGTATAAAGTTAATGCAATATATTTTTCTATTGTTTTTACGCCATTGAAAAAACAGCCATTTTAGCAGGTTTTTTGCAATGACTAACGAAAAAATTATCCGATTCGGATGAGCCTTGGAACATTTTGTAGGTATTTTTAATGCTTTAAAACTTTTTTACTGAAAAACAACAGCTTTTCTTAGAACTTGAAAAAACTGTTTTTTCACATTTTAATTGTTAAATAAAAAATTTTTCCCAAAAAGAAAATGAGACATAAGATACTACATAATTACTATTATCATTCTGAACGTTTCTACGTAATAAAAAGTCTACTAAAAATAAATTTCAAAATCTCCGCCGGCCCATATATCATCATGATGTATACAAAACTGTACATTGGCTCATCATATTTAAAAACAAATGAGATTATATTTAGCAGTTATTGAAAGGTATTCAATTTTCCAGATATACGAGTGGTTTATAGTATTTATTACATATAACGGGAGAATAAAAATTAAAATCTCAAAATTAATTTAGGAACTTCTTCATCCGTTGACGTCTATCAAATTAAACTTTCACTGTCATTTTATTAAGCCATAAATATTGTTTAAATATAGACAACGGGCAGCAGGTTATACAAGATACTCACATAATGGGTGTTGTGTGTCTAACCCATGTCAAAGGCCACAACAAGTTAATATTCCAATACGTCTTTCTTAATAAACCAACAAATCGATAGACAATATCATCAGTTAGGTCGATAAGTAACCGTTGAAAAAAAATTGTTTTATAGTATCATAGAGTTTTACAGTTAATGTACCTTTCTTTTATGCCATTAATCTTTTTATTGTTCTCTGATTAATGTATAGAAAAAAAATCATAACATCACACCGCCATGCATACAGATAAGTTATTGTGATGAAATGTTTATTTTGTTTACAGGAATATTTTAAGGAAGGTTTGCATATTTTAAATATTTATTTGTTTCTTTTCTGACACAACAAGACGATTTTTGGTACCAATTTATTGTCTTTTGAATATGTTATGATATGTGCACACACAATACATTAAATCAAAATCCCAAGGCTGTCAATGAACCATTGAAAATATTTGTTGTTTTGACCTTAAAGTTGGGACTCTAATGTTAATTAATGAATTATACGAGGTCAGATGAAATCAAAAAGTAAGTAAAGGGACGTTATTAAACATTTTCTAAAAAGTTGGCGACATCTGCAGGAAAAGTGAAGTTGAAATTAGAAAGAAAAATCAACATGTCTCTGCAAATTTAGGCCTTAGCAATCGATAAAATATATATTTAGAATAATAAAGTGAATATTTAAATGAATCAGTAGATATTTTTTCAAAGAAAATAGACATTTTAAATTAACATAAAATTTCTGCAATTTTAGGGTTCGACTTTATAAATGAAAAATATAAAAATAAAAAATTCGGTCTCCAAGAAATATTACCGCCAATAAGATAGGTCAAATAAAAGTTTGAGTCTATGGGATACTTCTTTCAGGATATGTTCTAGATATAATCTTATCTTTTCTGTATTTCCATTTACTCTCTCAACGCAAAATTTAATAACGCGATATTCAGTATTTTAATAGTCATGAACTATTTTGTAAATAATTAAATACCGTATAAATTTTAAGGATTTTACTAATTTCATGTCTATCAAAATACAAAGAAGATTTTACTAATTAATTATACTAATCAACAAATACAAAAAAAAATTGCGACTGATTTTATAGTGGCTGTTCATGGGAGTTTAAAGCATCCTGATTGCGAATCAACAACGAAAATTTTTCACCACGTCTAGATTTTGAATTATAGAAAGTATTAGTTATGTTTATTTAATACAAATATTTTAATATAATATTTCCCATAAGTTCAAAACAAGATATTTTAAGGATAACAGGATTTATTTACAAAAATAGATATGAAAATATATTTATAGTAAGTCTTTTGTTCATAATTTTTTTTATATATGTTGACTTTCGTTTATATTCCTGATCACTTTCTCTTATAAGAAATCAACAATAATTCCCCATCATTGCTGGATCACATCAGCCTTGATAGCGGTGCTTCATGGGAGTGCAAGAAGTGTATTTTAAGAGACATGCGACAGCTCATTTTGCAGGAGCTTTCAAGTAGTTCTTCTACAAGTTTCTTGTAGTTTTCTACCTTTTTGTTTTCTAAAAACTTCGACACAATTGTTTTAAAAGAACTTCACGCAACTAATTCAACATCACTTAATTTTTGATCAAACTGTTGATCCCCTAGTATTCTCTAATTTATGGTCCTTCTTTAAGCTTGGCATCACTTAGTTTAGGAATCAACGAGACGTATATTTTTTACGTTAGCTTGGCTTGGAATATATTGATTTCTCCTAAGCCATTCTTTTACTTGATAATGGTTTTGTGTTGCTCTACTGTCTTAGAGACAAAGCAAACAGCAATACTTCCTGAATCTACCTTGAAGCCCTAGTAATAGTCCTATGACTTTAAGGTCACTACATATTTGTCATAGCTTATTGCATTTAGAATAAGTAACATACTTTCGTATGTTTTCTTCATGTCAACTGCGTGTGCAAGAGGGATAGTGGGTTTTTTGATGCCATTATGGAGCAGAAATTTTTGTACCGTCGCGTGCGTTGTTTCAGAGATGTGATAATACGTTTACAGGCGTCAACTAACTTTAGTCAACATAAAGATAAGACTAATACAAAGTTCTTACTATTGGCTTGTTCGCGCCCTTCGCTTCTCTATCACTACTACTCGTGCTAAACCAATACTGATGATACGACTACCGGCCAGCTGCTTTTATAGCCGTTCCGTACGTCTGGTGTTTTCTAGAAACATCGGGTATCGGAAGTTTGTAAAGCGGTGGCGTAGTTTTCGCATACAGGGGCCATCTATAAGTAGATTCGGCTACGGAGCAAAGTGAAATTTGGAATTATATGGGTTTAAATCGGTACTTCTGTTATTTTAAGCCCTATAGACTTGAGACTTAGTGGTTGGCTTGTCATCCCTAGACATCCCCACGTGGTATTGCCAGATTGTGTACAATTTCCCTAACTTATGGAAAACAGAAATTTGGTAACGTCGCGCTCCGGTATATTACAAATTATTTTTTAAAATAATGTAATTAAAATACTCATCCATTCATAACTCAAAAACTTTACGTGTTAGGAAGTTTTTACCATCATTGTAGCATTTAGTGACCAAAAGTTAACCAAAGACTGGCTTTTACATGGTATTGGTATTTTTTTGTCAAATTGAACCATTCTTAAATGTAACTAAAGGGTGATCATAAAAATCTTAAGATGAGCATAACATTTTGTTTTCCAAATATAATCCAAAACTACTCCTTGTTAAGGGTTGAAAATAATTTAAAAAGGCCAATATCTACAAAAATTGAGAAACAGTATTATTGTTAAGAATCGTATTTGACATAAATTACTTGCGAAAATGACCTTGTCAAAGATATCAACCCTACAATACTGTTCGCATTAAAATAGTATCCCCTGTCTCAGCAAGGATGTTGAAAATCGATAATTTCACGAAATCAAGAAAAAAAAACAAGCTCACAAAACACCTTTAGATTCGCAAGCTGGCCATGAAATTCACAGCCATTTTAGCACATTGAGTGCAAGTTCGATATCAAAAAAATTTGCACAACACCCAAAATAATTATATGTAATTTAAAACCAGTGACGTGATTAACCTTCTATCAACCTCGTGCTAGCCTCTATAACTGCGTCCTTAAAAAAGTAAACTAGGTAAAAAACATTGCATGACCCCAAACTTGGTTCTGGTTTGGTCATTTTTACGCCCCTCAAGGGTCTGCGTCTTGTGCCTGGGCACCGCTGGCACCACCCTAGTTACGGCATTACCCGAAACTTTCTTTAAAATAGGATAAAAGTGGAATTAACGCTGGATTATAATAAAACAAAATTCAAGAGTGGAATAATAAAGATTTTTAGGTAAAAAATATGTAAATTTTAGGATTTAAAACATTTTTGACTTATTGGGGGGTAAAAATTTACGGTAGTGGAGAAAACAGGTTTCAAAATACAATTTACCATTGTTTTAGCGTTGCCTAGTTTGAATTTCCAAATACCATAACGAAATAAATACTTATTTTTTAAAGTTGAAAACGTTTCATTATGATACGAAAAGGTAAAAATTAAACCAGGTAGAGATAATACCAACAATGAACCTTGCGATGCTCTTTTATCTGCGTGCGAATATTATGAGTGCATTGGTATTAAACTTCGGCTCCAACATCGGGTATTGACGACTAAGCAAGTGCATGAGAACCAGCAAAAAGAGGTAAATCTGTGGGAATATTGACAAAAATATCAGGTTTTCAAACGGCGACTAACAGGTGCATCCTCTAGTAGGTAAGGTAAAGCACCCGACTATTTACCCTCTCACGATTTCGATACAAACAACGAGGCCGCGTTTTCCCACATGAAAGAGTAAACTAATTATAGGTTTAGACCGTGGCAGTCAGGTACATTTTACACTATTCAATAATATAAAAAAAAGTTTGAAATTCGGCTGATAAACGACAATGAATAAGACAAATCATTATACGTAGGTATGTAAGTATTTTATCTTGGTTAATGTCTATGAGTTATGGCTGCTAATAATTAAAATCACTTTTTTAGTTAAATTGATTTGCACACCCCTAAAAAATCAGCTTAAGAAGTCCACAAGTTAAACATAAATTTATTAAAAAAGAAACATTACAATTTTAATGTGTCTGATAATGAATAAATTTGGATTCATCGCTTTAAAAGTCCATCAATCAACAAATTTTGTTCAAATATTTCATTTTTTAATTTGCTTAAAAAATTTAAAAAAATAATTTTGACAGCTTGTAACTTGGTTACTATTAACTTTTGAAATCAGGTAAAAGTAACAAATACCCTTTATAAATGAAGTTAGCAAAGAGGTCCTTGATCTAAGTCTAGACAAAACTGGCAGGTATCTGATGGCTCCTCAATGGTTGAACACTACCACATAAAGTTTGAAATCTAGTCACCTATCTTGCAGGTTAAGGAACAGAGAGTACCAAAACTGACGTATTGGGAGGCGTATAAGCTCAATCTGATCAGAGAAGTCCGCAACTCAAGATTCACGAAATTGAGCATAATGTAAAAAGCTTTATTCATTAAAACTTTAAAACTTTCAAATCGCCCTGGAAAGACATATACCTCTACTACAAGGATTGTTTAAGATCAGCTAATTCCTAGGTTATTTACTTCAAGACATTCATCGGATGAATCGAAATCATACTGATCAATGAACTCACCTCTTTTCTTCTAAAATCAGTGAAGTAATTTTAGATTTATACTTATGAAGTGATCCATTTGTACAAAAACACCTACAGAAAAAAAGTTTGCATATCAAATTGGCAACATTATATTTTAATGACACAGTATAGTACGATTTGTCGCATAATAAAGATACATATGTTTTCTAACATTATAGTTGAATATCATTACATTTAATGGAATTAAGTAAAATTTTTCAACTTTGACCCAAAACAGTTAGAAACTTCCTTTAAAGATATTTATTATTTCATTTCGCTACTCAGATGACCAGATAGATACCTTATACTTTCGGATACTTAAAATTCTTTCAGATCGACATAATCTTTTGTCTTAAAATTAATGAATCAAGTGCACCTAGATAAGTAGTCTTTAGTCATGAGTAAAAAAAATAAGAACAGGATTTTCACGATGGTAAAGGATTATGGCTGCCGAATGTACCGTATTGTTCATCCAGATAATTTTAAGAGATTAGTTTTTTAAGTGCTGTCTTGACAGCTCTAAAAGCTGTCCGTTATTATACGTAGCACGCTAGATTAACATTTAAGATTCTGATGCTTTGAAACGTTGCGCGACCTTGCTTCTAATAAAAATTTAGACCAGTAAAATGAAGATAAAATAAAATGAATATACATATCAAAAGTGGATATCTTAAAAAATTTTTTTTGAATGAGTTGTGAGTCTGCCATATTTCTATCATGTTCATCATTTATCAGACTATATGAGATAGAATGAATGAATAAAATGTGGTGATACTATTTGCAGACTATCTTTCATTTTCTTAGGTTTATTTGCCGTAGATATACTTTTCTATAAAGATATGGTTTAAATTTATAGCGTTTTCTTAAGTTGAATGAATCTATGAATTAATAAGAGTGATGAAAGCGATGTTGGATACTTAGGCCTTGTTGGGTCCTTTATATTCTCCCATGAATGCAAATTATTCGAAGCCAATAGCCTTTGTGAATCCATGCAGTCTCATTAACTCAATTTGATGGTTTCAGGTGATAAAATGATATCTCCGATATGTATCTGCCTCCGTTGAGTGATGGGCATTTTCTAAGGATATGTTCAACAGTTTCATTCTTTTTTAGATACCATCTGCATACGGACTTATCTATGATGGCATTCTTATGAAGATAGCGTCGCAAGCCCCAGTGGCCTGTAAGTAATTCCACTACGCTCCGAAGTTCCCTTTTCTTCAGAGACGGAAGCTTCCAAGTAAGTCAGGTCCAATTAAATGCTTATTTTATTATTTAAAATGATCTGAGATATTATGAGAGCTTTGCTAGGAAGCTCGGAAGAGGCGAAACTACTATTTTTTTTTGGTCCAGGATTAGTTACAAAAGCAACAAATTGCTACTAAAGTAAGCTTTATTCAAAAGATTAAATAACTCATGAAAATAAATTTTTTGTACTGTAATAGAATTGGGCTGTTCACCACTTTCTTTGTTAGCAATATGGTAAGGTTTTGTCAAAATAATGTTTCAGCTTTTTTCAGAATTTTGTCTATAAATGCAGTTTAGATGTTGGTGTAGCATAGTATTCACCATTATTGCAAAAATAAGTTGTTAAATCATAAGCAAAATCAAATTTTAATAAAGTATAGTGTTGTACTTGTGTTGTTAGAATCAGTTGCCAATGTCAGGAATTAAATAAAACATTTCATATATCTTTTATTGCGAACTGAAGAATATTGTGACAATTTGGGTTACAGGAGAAAAAATATTTGGCATTTGATAATATAAACAGCATATATTGAGTTCATAGTACTTTTCGCCTTTTTATATATGAATTTAAAGTTTAATTAGATCACGGACATAGCTGACCTTCTCGGTGCGTTCCACTGACGCAGGGTGAAAATTTGATATATATATATATATATATATATATATATATATATATATATATATATATATATATATATATATATATATATATATATACTTTATATATATTTATTTGTAGTTTTATTTAGGAGAAGCTGTGCTTTCCTAGTTTTATGAAATGTTAAACATCTTTAAAGTTATAATTATATGATTCACTATCGATTTATGTGAATGAGAAGTAAAATCGATTATTTTCTAGAATAATTCACGCCCGCATTGTATAACATATTTTTGCGGTTTAGAAATATTAAATTTAATTTATTTTCTGCAACAAAATTAACATTTTAAATCCTAATACGGCTGAGAGATGATTTATTCCAAAACGACTGGCCTAAGAAACATATCTCGTGCATTACTTAGGCGAGCATTACTGTGTTTGGACTTTTTTGATTGACCTGCTTGACCTCAATTTATTTAAGCATAAACACTGACTGCGGTGAAACTAACATTTATTTACATACACCTCTGAACTAAATTACAGACCACCTATTAGATCATCTAAATAAATATGCTTTTAACAGCAAATATTTATAATAAAACAGTTTAATTTAATGATATTTAATAATAGTAATGACTATAAGGAATAAATATAAATTAAATACACTATGTAGAATGTAAAAATTGTGTATATAATTTTTCCTCTTAGGCCAGAGCAAATTAATACTCGAGGAGTTTAAGGAACTGACAATACTCGTAAAACTTCAAGAGTGATTAATTTTTCCATTTCTTCCCCTTTTTATAAAAGTTTATATAGACGGAAAAAATATAATAAACAATATTAGAAAATAATACCAGTTATGAGATCACATCGTCGTTTATGACCGATTAGAGGCATTTTTATAGTAATATTTCTTTTATCCATTTATAATCTTTCTTATATACTTTACTAACTTTGAGGACTTACAGTAATAAATAATATTAATAAATTTTGGTATTTTTAGTTACTTGTTGTTGTTACTATTTTTTTTTTAATTAGAAGTTTTCTTCTTTTAAAATATTAAAAAAAAATATTTGCTACATCGATAAGGACTTATTAACAACTTTTTGGAATAGTTCCCATTCGAAGACTTAATAAATGTTGTAAACATAAATGATTTTAACAATATATATGGTGGCGTAAATAACGATCTCGAAGGCCCCGCGGTGCGGGGGGGGGGGCGTAGTCAATTTGGAGGCGACCTCAGCAGAGGCGGATCCAGCCTCTCTCTTTGGGGGGGGGGGGGGGTGATATCACAAAAGTACAGTATGACAAGCGAAAGCCAATTGTCTATGGGGGGGGGGGGGAGAGACACCTGCAACATTCCCATTTATAGTGTAAAAGGCAGGGTCGGGTCTATTTTTCTGAACTTAAAGCTCTTGGAGAGGGGGAGGGGCGATCACAAGAAAAAACAAATTGCCGACAGGGGGGAGGATGCGAGCAGCATACACATTCCTAGTATTAGAGGCAGAATCATATCTATGTTCTTGAAGCTCTCGGGGGGAGGGGGGCTATAGTAAGAAACACAAGTTGTCAACGTAGGGGGGGGGGGAGTGCTAGCAGTATACACATTCCTAATATAAAAGGCAGAATCGGTTTTATTTTGCTGAACTCAAAGCTTCTGGGAAGGGGAGGGGCGGTCGCAAGCATACACATTCCTACATTCTATTCAAGAACTGGAGAAAGTAATAAAACTGTAACCGAAACCTCCAACGTACCTGCTCCAGTGCCGCAGGTAACTGAGGACTGCCGTAAATCTAATTATATTTAATTATATTTAAATATTATAAGCTGATAGTTCAATTCAATATCTGTCAGTGTGTCCTTAGTGATTTATCTTGTTTGTGCTTATTTTTATATATTATTTGAGATTAGTGAGATACCCAAAAGATATGACTTCTTCTTCTATATTTATTCCAAAATCGTTAAACCAGGGCATTTTGTCCTTAAGGAAAAACTTATTACGATGAATGTTTATGATGCCTTAAGATATCAATATCTAGATAATAATGTTAAAAGCTCTATGGAGATGTGTTCCAACATGACAGGAGTTTGAAAATCTGCCATGTACCAAATACTGAAGGAGAAAAAAACGACTGGAATTGTTAATACTCCCAAGCCACATTCCATCACAGGCACACGAAAAAACCTTGTTGGGAGAAGAGATGAAAACTGCAATAAAAGGATTTGTACATACATTTTCTTATGAGAGGCAGATCCCAACCGCTGACAAAATTGTAACTAAAATCAATGAAGATCGGGATTTACCTGGAACTAAAAGAACTGAGCTCTGGAAATTACTCAGAGAACTTAATTTTTGTTGGAAAAAACCGGATAGAAAATCTGTTCTATTAGATCATCCGGAAAATGTCCGTTGAAAAATGAAATATCTCTGAAGTAAAAGGTAGAGTTGCTAGAAATAACACAACTTACAAAATTAGTAATTTAACTGAACTTTTGAAAGATTTTTTGAATAAAATTACTGCAGAAAATTCGGAAAAATCCATATAATAAAGGAATAAAAGAAAATGTTAAAACTCGATCTCATGATCGGTAAAATAGAGAAACCAATTATAATTATTCTGAGCGAAGATAGCTTCACTGACGGTGATTACGAATTAGATACGTAATGTTTACTAGCGTAAACACAATTTATTATTTAAATTTTCTGTAACATATAAAAATAAATTACATATGACTCCCTTTTTAGTGTTTAATTGTAATTCTGCAATTGGTTTAAGAAATATATAAACTGAAACATCAAATGCCCTAAAAATGTTTTTAATTAATAATAAAATGACTGATAGCCTCAACAAAATTTTAATATTGTATGGACGACTTTATTTTTTTATATATGTTTAACTTCTTGTATTTTTGACAATGGGTATTTTGTAAGTATTTAAATTATAACTTAGAATTTTTTGAGAGATAAAGGCTACGTTTTAGCCTGAATGTGCCTAAAACGGTTTCTATGCCAAAATTAAAAATAATAAAAATACAGTTGTGATTTGTGTTAAATATGTCAAAATTATCTATATTTTCTAATGTATATGAATTATTAAGAAGTCATAAGAAATAAATTTTTGAGAGATAAAGGCTACGTTTTAGCCTGAATTTGCCTAAAACGGTTTCTATGCCAAAATTAAAAATAATAAAAATACAGTTGTGATTTGTGTTAAATATGTCAAAATTATCTATATTTTCTAATGTATATGAATTATTAAGAAGTCATAAGAAATAAAATAATATTATAAAAACTTTTTATTTTAAGTTTATTACCGAAATAATATTCTATGCCATAAATACTTAGTGATAAAATAAACCTCCTGCCGACGCCTATAACAAGGATTAAAATCCTTTTTAACACTTCACACATCCAAATATCTATTGTTATATAACAATATATAGTCCGGTATTTCTGATCATAAAATTTGTAACCTATTCATATGAAAAATATATGTATCTAACAGATTTTGCCAAAGACACCGAACTAAAGAACACAGGTAGTTTGCGAAGAAAAAAAAAGGCTAAAAAATGATTTATTACTCTCTCTCGTTCTTGAATAAACTATAGGATAAGAGGTAAACTCGGGTCTATTTTCCTGAAGTCAAAGCTCTTGGGGGGCGATCGCCCCCACCGCCCCTCCCCCTGGATTCGCGCCTGGCCCTCAGTCCCCTAATGAAAATGAATCAATACGAAGGGTCATTCGGGTGCAAGATAGTGGGGCGCATTCAAAAATCTGCGGAGGGTGCAAATAATCTTAGTTACGCATCTGAATATATATATATATATATATATATATATATATATATATATATATATAGACGAAATACAGTGAGCTTTGAAAATGGTGAATGAGACTTCACCGAAACATCAGCTGCCTTACAGTCCTGACAGGGACTCAGCACATACACTGAATATATATATATATATATATATATATATATATATATATATATATATATATATATATATATATATATATATATATATATATTCAGTGTATGTGCTGAGTCCCTGTCAGGACTGTAAGGCAGCTGATGTTTCGGTGAAATCTCATTCACCATTTTCAAAGCTCACTGTATTTCGTCTACGAGGAAACTCGTTGCCACAAGTATTTTCAGAGTTTATAAATATTCACAGTCACAAATTTTCAGGACAATGTTTTTGATTGAATCTGTATGGGGTTATATATCTGTATGCGGCTATGAATAATTATTTCATACTTTTTAGTCCGTTTTAAAATCATTGGATATTATTTCATTATTGAAATAGTTATTATGTTCTTAAAAGCGAGGTGTCATGGCAAATATCGGAGTATTGGCAAGTTCTAAATAGAAAATTTTAGTTAGGAAGATTGAATAGGATGACTTAATATCAGATAATGTAATTGCCACTTCTTATAGAATGTTTATTTTGCCATAATAAGTTAATTTAGATTTTTGGTTACTCCGACAAAAATCAATATTCCTAAATCACTTATTAATTGATAATATAAACAACGAGAAAACATCTAATTTATGTAACGAAATATTCAGAAGATGTTCCTGCATTGTTGCCTGGTATTTGCAAGAACTAGAAATTTGAAATTTGACTAAGACACTACTGAATAAAAATTATTTAAATAAATTAACAACTGGCCTAACAAATAAGGGTTATCTGTGTTTTTCTTTAATTGAAACACACTGTATAAAAATTCTATATAAAGTAAATACCTTGGTAACAATTCTAAATTAAATTTTAATGTTTAAATTATATACTGCATATTAAAAAGCGTGATTTTGGATAAAAGTTTTTTTTTAAACACCGTGAATGCATTAATTGAAAAACAGTTGAGTGTTAAAGGTTAATGGATTTTATACAAAGCATGTCAAAACAATTAATTAATATAATATAAAAAGGCGTTTTGGCAGTCACCTTTTATTTTACGTGTTAGCTCATGTATTACGACTGTCTCGGGAGATATTAAAATTACGGCAGGATTTATTATTATAAACACCTTCATTCTGAGAACTATAGAACAGAAAAATGAGAAAAGAGAAGCAGGAATGATATTTTTATCTTCACAAATTCTGTTTCATATTGTTGTTTCGGACAACTTACAACATGAGATAACTATATTTCACATGGGGATTTCTGTTTTATTTTTCTGAATATTAAATCATAATCTATAAATTAATTTATTCACGGTGTTTTGTATGATTCTTATTATAGCTACGTACAGCTTCGTAATTAACCTTTCTTACAAAGGTAGATATTATAGAATCTAAAATGAAGGACTTTCAGACAGAAGTAAATAAAATAAAGAAACATGGGCCTTCAGATGTAATAACCACCAATTAGAACATCAGACCTTCGACTTATGACAGTCAAACATCTTGTATAATGTACAAACGCCACTTCGAAGCTGCCGCTACTACGAATAACTGGAAGTATGAAGAGATGGCTGCTGCATTAGTAATTGCACTTTGTGGTTCAGAACTGGAGTTATTGCAAACCATTCTTACAATCGAACATCGAAAAGACTATGAAATCCTCAATGCTGCATTGGAAAGAAAATTTGGAGATCAGTATCGGCGCTAGTTATATCAGTCACAGCTCGAGTCAAGACATCAGAGAAATGGAGAAAGTATGCGAGAATATGAAATAGATGTCCGATACCTTGTTTATCTGGCTTACCCAGGAGTTGCAGACGACTTCCGAGAAGAACTTACTATCCAGTGTTTTATTGCTGGAATCTGAGATCAAGAAATACAGATGTGTTTGACATGCCGCGAAATTATAAGAATATTACTAACAGGCAAAACTGGGATAAAGAAAATATGAAAAAAGCCGTAAAAATTGTGACTAGCAAAAACTTATGGCGTACCCAAATTAACATTACAAGATCGCGTTAATAAATACAGGTCAACAGGTGATTTAGTTGCGGCAACTAGTAAAGGATTAGGACTACTCAAGACGGTGTGCTGCTGAACAAGAATTTGTTGATCATGTATTGGAAATGGAAAGACGTTTATTTGGCCTCACAGACAAAGATCCTCGACGTTCAGCATTTCAGATTGCGGAGGCTAATAATGTGACACATAACTTTAACTCAATAGTTAAATTAGCGAGTGAAGATGGGTTGGTTGGTTTCATGAAACGGCGCCCACAGTTATTACTTCGGGCAGCAGAGACAACATCAGTTGCGAAAGCTATGGGACTTAACAATATCAGTGTTAAAAAATTCTATGATTTATTAGAGAACCTGATGGATAAGTACAAACCGGCATAACAACAGTCCCGAAAAAACAGTTAAAATGAAGGCTGAACCAGTAGATGGAACCTCATCGTGAACTGTGTCAGTTTGCCATCCACGTGGTTGGATACAAAGTGACATTTTCGTTGAGTGTTTCATTAATGTCAGGCCCAAAGAAGAAGATCTTAGAGAGTCTTACTTTTGTTAGATGAACACAAAAGTCACTCACAAAATATATGTTTGATTGATAAGGCTAGAGAAAACAGCATTGTAATTCCGAGTTTATCACCGCATTGCACGCATAAGCTACAACCTTTAGTTGTCAGTTTTATGGGTTCATTTAATACATGGTACACACAAAGATAAAATATGTGGCTTTGTAATTATCCAGGCAGGGTGGCTTCTGCGCAAGGCTGCAACATTGCAAACGGTTATATCTGGATTTTCGAAAACAGAAATTTACCTCACAAATCAACACATGTATAATGACGCTGATTTTGTGGCGCTGGTACAACAGATATATAGTTAAATTTAGCACAGAATCTGTCTCAAAATGACTCAGTTTCTTCAAACTCTATATTTTTGCAAGATTCACAATAACCAAAGAAAACGCCCATTCTTAAGTTAAGCCAACCACCAAAGCGTAAAAACCAACTGCCAAAGAGAAATAAACAAGCGAAAGAAGTAAAGAATGATAAAGAAAACTTTAGTTTGTATTCCTGTGAAGAATATGTTGTTACTCGTTTAAATAACGCCTGGATTCTATGTACTAATTGTAACTGGAAAGCTGCATTGGTTTGGATCCTGAAGAGCTGGCTTCTTTTGAATGCCTATCTTGCATTGCTAACCGTTTATTTATACATGGGGCCAAATCATACAGTTGTATAGGATTTTTTCCACTCCTTGGATAAAACCGGAAAAGATAAATATTTTGTTTATGTTTGATAACTATTCCTATTAGATTGTTACTGATGAAAAACTTATCCTGAAACGTTCTATAATAAACATAGTAAAAATTATTTCTCTATCAATATTTATAACTAAGCTGGATGAATTTGACTATATAATTTTGACTCAGCTCCCCTAAATTTGGCGATCTTTTCATTGTATTTTAATCTTAGGTTGTTGTTCGTATTTCGTCCAGAAATTCTATCTGTTAGTATAAGGTCTGGCATATTATGAGCAACAGTTTGATCTATTAGAACCGTTCGGTCCTAATATAATTTGAACTCGTTGTTCTCAAGAATAGGCTTCGGATTGTATTTATAGTAAGGCACTCTTTTACGACTTGCAATAGTTTTAACTTATCTCCTAAATCCTGGTGGAGTATCTTAGCGGTTCAATCGTGTCTTTCCTTATACTCAGTTGCGGCAAATGCTTGGCATCCTTGAGTTATGTGCTGGATTGTCTCTGATATTCGACAGCAATATCTACATTGGCCATTATCTATTGAGGGATCTCTGATGATGAATTTTCCATAGTTCTTCATCGGGATAACCTATTCTTGGATTGCTAACAAGAAACCCTCCGTTTCCAGAAACAGTTCTGAAATCAACCAGTAGTTCGACGCTGAGTTGTCGATATTGTCCTGATTGACCTCATTTGAATGCCGTCCATGAAGTGGTTCCTGTAGTCAGACTTCTCTTGGTCTGCTTGGTGGTGAGAAGCAATATACCGTTACCACAGCTGTAGCGATGTTGAATCGCCTGCGTAGTATATTATTCGATATAGTGTGGAAGATTCCACTAACTTGTGGAAATAAGAACCAGTTTATTATTTGTTGATTGAGCCGCCTACCAATATCGACCAATCCTCTTCCTCCTTATTGTCTTGGAAGCATTATACGTTCAATAGCACTCTGAGAGTGGTATTTGTGTGCTTTTTTAAGAGTGTTCATATTTTTCTTTGCGGGTTTTCGATGTCCATCCTGCTCATTCGTTTAGCCTGTTTCATTCCTAGGTATTTGTATGTTTGTTCTGCTTTCATTGCAGCCATAGTTTCACCGTTCTGCTTCTCAAATGCTCCCGGTTGTATCTTTCCTTTAACGATGTTTAAAATACGACATTTGCCAAGTCCAAACTGCATCCCGATATCCCCGGACACATTTCACAGCATTTGCTCCAGCTGGTTTTTGGTATCAGCCATCAGATTAAGATCATCCATGTATAGAAGATGATTTAATCTTACTATCTCTTCGTTGCTATTTCTAATACTAAAGTTGTATCTGGAGGAGTTCAACAGCGTAGCGGTGGGTTCATTACAAGGCAGAACCACAATGGGCTTAGTGAATTGCCTTGAAATATTCCCCTTCTTATTGCGATTGTATTAGTTTCGATGGTACCGCTGAATGGTACTTGGAGTTGGATCGTAGTTTTCCATGTTGACATGATGCGTTTTAA
Organism: Diaprepes abbreviatus; assembly: GCA_034092305.1. Classification (NCBI taxonomy): domain Eukaryota; kingdom Metazoa; phylum Arthropoda; class Insecta; order Coleoptera; family Curculionidae; genus Diaprepes; species Diaprepes abbreviatus. The sequence continues at coordinate 10,912,396 of JASJET010000028.1, forward strand.
AAAGGAAACGAAATGATTATCGACCCTATACATTCTCAATATAGCTTTGAGCCACTCATGTGGTACTGAGTCGAAGGCCTTCTTATAATCCACGTAGGCAGCGAAGATGTTACTTCGGTTGGTACAGGCTTGGTTACATATGACAAGAGTCAACAATCAATTGTTCCTTGCATCTCATTGCTCCCCTGGTGCATCCTTTCTGTTGAGTTGCGATGATGTTATTTTGTTTATAAAGTGTTTAGATACGTTGGGTCAAGCAGGAGGTGATTACCTTATATAGTGTGGGAAGGCAGGTGATGGGCCTATATTTAGTTGGGTCAGGTATGTTTTGTTGGTCCTTTTGTAAGATATACGTAATACCTTCTGTCAGAAACAATGGCATTTTTGATGGGTTTAAGAATGTTTGAATATTATTATTATTATTTAAACAACAGTTCCAAAAATAAATAAAAAAATATGGAATGACATCTTTTTTGCTTCTGATCCATAACTATGATCATAATGGTATCATAAATGGAATGTGACATTAAAGTAGATAATTTCTAAAAAAATAGCCATTGACACTTTTTTATGATCTGTAATAGCAGGTAAACTAGGCAAAATGCTACAAAAACTTGAGATTTACCTCTTTGCAAGTTTTTTGTATTTTCTAAGAATTTTGTTTGTAAAAACCATTCATTTATTATTGGGAAAAAAGTAATTATTATTAAAGCTAGTAAATCTTCTTGGTATTTTTTTCGGAGCACCTTGAATAAGTCCAAGATTTAATGGATTGGTGCTAAAAACTAGTAGGTAATTTAAATTTTAATAGGCACCGGACCGTTACCGTTAATATTTACTACTATTTGAATTAGTTTGATGGCATTATTACCAAAAACAGAAAAATTTATCCAAGGACTTTTGACATCTAATTAAAAGACAATATATATTTTTGCGCAAGGTGCTATAAAATTAAATCTGTTTATTAAGATATTTTAAAAGGTGACTATAGGATGTACATGATGAGCCAATGTTGGAATGGAATAAGTTTATTGTTCATAGATAAAATGAGTAAATAAATTACACTAATTCTAATATAAGTTTCTAACTGTAGATAAGTTAAACTTATTTGGGAATATACAGGTTTCGTCAAACAAGTAGGATAATAGGAAATTATATTTTCTTAAGTGGGACACTTTGTATATTAACCTATTTTTAAATTGTACGTGGTCTTTAAATTTTTCTATCATCGATTTGATTTTTGAAACAATATAATTTAAAGAAAAGAAGCGGTTTTTTAGTTATTCTTTTTTAGGCATTAGGCTGATCAGTGGTTGATTGATTGATTGCATGACATAGCAGGCCAGGGTTGAAAAGCCTTTACACTGCAGCCTTCAGACTTGAGATTGTGTTGCCTGATATATCGGTTCTAGTCGAACAGGTTGCTTGCCTTGATTAATTTTAGCAGTCTGCTAGCTAGGTTATTCTCTAGGTATAAGCCTTCTGGATGAATTGATCTCTAAAGCTGTCTCAAGTAGGTCAAAGCTTCGCACTCGAAAATGATGTGGGAGGCAGTCTCGTCGTCTTAATCACATAATCTATTTAGTGCTTCTTCGTTGAAAATAGCTATTGCATGTAGATGATTCTTAAGCTGCAGTGGCCAATTATAACTCCTATCACCAGTCTGATTTGTTGTCTGCTTAAACGCAGAATTTCAAGGCTTAGTTTGCAATAGCTTGCTATACTTGTAGCCCGCAAGGTGGTTTCAGTAGGTCTGGTGTTGTTGATTTGTCCACCAGGATAGCTATACATGAATAACAGCTTTAGCAATTTTAAATGCTGGCTCTGATCTAATAAATGGTGTGGCAAACCCTTGTCTTCCAAGTTGGTCCGCCTTTTAAATTGCCTTTGTACCCTGGTACCCACGCAACGGTGTACCTGTTGTGCTCTGCCAGAGCGATAAGGTTTTGAAGACAGTTCCAAATTATTTTGATGTTATTTGATAACATGGTAGAGCCTTTAGTGCTGTCTGACTGTCAGAGAAGATAAGAACTGTCCTATCGTAATAACCCCATCTTATATTCTCCCGAAGACATACATCAATAGCGTGAATTTCTGGCTGAAATACTGTGGTATGTGTAGCACTGCACTTATATTAAGTCTGGGTGTATGCCCATGCATTCCGGCTCGTATACCATAGTCAGTTTTGGACCCGTCCGTGTACCAGACGAGGTTTCCTGGCTGATTCACTGTTCGATCTAACCGCCCCTTCCAGTCAAGTTGAATGGTATAGGGTTTGTCAAAGTAGTAGGTTTTTGGCATTGATACTGATGTGTCCGAGGGCAGGTCCAGATCATCAGACGTTGTTTCCTTCCAGCTTATAAATCCCCATTCTCACCTGATCAGTGATGCAGCCAGTTATATCTTGGTATATTAACAGTTATTACCAGTATTTATGTCTATTATTCATCCGAGCCAAATATTTTATAAGATTGGGGTAGAATATGACCTTTTCTTAAAATTTTAAATTAACTCTATTTAAGAAAGACATTAACGCATTAAAAATTATGATTTTTTGTAACAACAGCCAATACAGGATATTAAGAGGACAACTTATATTACCCCGTTTAGTTAATATTACATACAATATTTCTAAGTCTACAGTCTATTTTTACATTCAAAGAGAATACGGTCAAGATGATACTTAATTTGACCACTATTACATTTATCAGTAGGCAGGATTTGGGTCGAGTAAGATGATGCATGACAAAATTTTAAACTATTGACTCCCAAAGTAGTTAATATGAATCCCCAGGGGTCGACTGCAACCTGTAAGGGGCCTGCTTGTGCATTCTTTCCTCGTTAGACTATCCAGTACATCTTTGCACTCTAGTCGCCAAGTTAAGTCACTAGAGTTCAGTGCGAGTATTCCAGCCCTACTGGGTGATCATATGTTTCTCGTCATATTAGTGTTTATGTATCTCTCACAGTGATGTATCATTACAGAATATCATACATTTCTGCAGTAAAACTCTCTGCCATCCATGTTCCTAACGAACACTCCGGCTCCAGTTCTTTCTTCGAGATTCATCTGTAAACCACTAGGGTTCATTTCTCGGAAAATTTTGCTCCTCTTTACTTAGTAAAAGTATCCCAGAAGAGTGGTTGGATTTTAAAACCGGCATCATGATGAAACATTAAGCTTTTTGACAGAAAAAGGATATTTGTTTACGATGACAAAATTAAAATATTCTTTATATTCCTAATTTAACAAATAAATTTATTTGTAGGGATCAATTTATTAATATTAATTAATTATTTCTTCATTGAGAATGTTTAAATAAATGTCCACTTTGCTGAATGGCAAGTATTAATTTTTCTTCTTATATCTTCGCGTCTTCTTGATAACATCAGTAGTGTTACTGTTCTGCAGACTCCACAACTTCTCTTTTGTATATCTTCCTTTATGGGTGATGGTTAATATACGCCTGATCTTTTACATAATCCTACAAAAAAATCCATCACTATCACAAGAGCTTGGTTGCCACTGAATAAAATCCCACTTCCAATCCGTTTTCCTGGATAATGTTGAGCAGAAATACCTGATTGCTTTGATGATAGTGCTCAAGTGTCGGCGCACCATTTTATTGTAACTACGTATTATATCCTCACTCAATTAGGGTGTTAATTCGCTTAAGAAATTACGGTAATTAGGACCATCCAATGGTTTATTAAAAAATGTTATCCATTAATTATTTATCATATCAGTACTGAATCAAACATTAAATGATTTTGTGGTTGCACCACTCGTACCCACAATAGATTTTGTATAGCACAATAAAGCCAAAAAAAAGTACTGACGTAATTGGGAACGTAAACTTTCCGATTGGGCATTGCCACTTGTAGAGGTTGTGAACAAGAAAACGAAACATTGAGACATACCCTCTCTCTTTAGTTAACTTGGGAATCCATTTTGGATAAGCATGGCTATTTTGAGCTAGATCAACATGTCCTTTACAAAGCTTTCTTGGTGATCTAAGCGGAGTTACATCTTTGTAGTAGAGAATGTTCAAACGATACGTGTCAAAATTTGACGATATTTCGACTATTAGTCATCGAGATATTGAGAGTTTAGTGACTCATCTTTTGATATTATTTGATGAGAAAAAATACCATTAAAACTTGAAAATTGTTATAAGAAATCTGCTCTGTCGCTGAAATCAAATGCAGTCGTAGAGACGTAAATGCACACGGGAAAACAAAAAAAATCTCCAAAATCGTTTTAAATAACTCTAAAGTTAGAATGCGTAAGATAGCTGAAAATCATATTTTGTACGAGTATTTGGATATGCCAAAGATCTGTTCAAAGTGGGCATCGCATTTGTTTACAGTTAACCAAACACAACAACATGTTGATAATTTTTAATGCGGTATGTTACAATGGATTAAACATGGATCCATCATTACACTTCGGAGTCAAATTGAATGAAATCCACCAAAGTGACCAAAAATGCAACAGTCGGCTGTCTATTAAATATTATATGACGTTACTGGTGCGTTTGAAGGAAGAAATCGCGTAAAAACGGCAATAAATGAAGAAGAACAAGGGCTTTTACACCATGCATGAAATGCACTTCGAATTACATCCATATCTACCATATTCTCCAGATTTGGGCTCCAGCGATTATAACCTGTTCGCCAACCTCAAAAAATGCTCACCGGCAAGAGATATGACTCCAATAAAGAGGTGATCGCCGAAACTGAAACACATTTTGAGGGGTTGGACAAATCGTTCTATAAAAAAGGCATAGAAATGTTAGATTAACAGTAAAATGTTGGTGTCACTTAAGAACAATGACGAATAATGTCAAAGTTTGCCATATATTGTATTTTTATATGTTAGTTTCGAGACTTTTCGAGCTACCGGTTAAATAACCCTTTTACTAATATATAATGTGTCTTACACATTTAGCATAATACGTAAATACAGTCATAGAGATTAAGATAGCGAGAAAAAATTATGGAATACCGACAACAATTTCAATAGATGTTGCTATAGTTATAGTTAATCTCAGACGTTTGACCAAGTGCTTTTTTTGGGCTGGCTATGGGTTATTTTTATTATCAGTTTTGGTTTATTCTGTTGTCTATTTGGCACCCATAAAAAATAAGGGAAAAATGATTGGATATCAATATTAAGACTTAACTGTTGCTATTTCAACAAAACACCAGATGATGGTATAACAAAATTGTTATACGAGATAATAAGTTTATCTTCTCATCTTATCACTAGGTTTAAATTCCCCACCTCCCAAAGATAAAAACTGAAAAAGTTGAAAGAATATGAAGAAGCTGATAGGAAACAGTTTTTTTTTAAAATTTTTGTTTTTGTTGAAAATTGGTTCTGTGATTTAAAACCGTTGACCAGCCAGTTCCCATATTTTCTCTGCTACCAATATAGAGCAATACGCTTCATAATATCAATTCTAAGTGAAATGTGAAAACAAAATTAGCGAATCTAGCGAAATGATATCAAATACATTTTTAGGAACAGTTGCAAAAAAAGTTTGCCATAATATCTCTTCTACTCATTTTAAAACTGACACGTTTAGCTTTTTAACTGTACACTCTTCTTCATTTAAGTCTATGACCTTATTTTTAGTTCTAGTAAGTCATCTTGTATTGTATGTGAAGCAAAACTGCATCATATATAAACGATTTGTTTAAAATAATTAGATCATTTACTAGTACTCTTAAAAAGTACCACTATCAACAATGGCGAATCATCTTCAAATCTTTTTCTTCCCGTTAAACGCGGGCAATAAATTTTAATGTTGGACGCTTAGATTTTTAATAATACATTAAAATTAATACCTATTCATCTCCTAGATTCATGACCTCCAGTAGTTGCGTTAGCATCATCCGCTAATGGAGTCGATTAAAAAGATAACAATCGTTATGCTGACAAAATCTGTTAATTCTAATATGACGAAGAATAGCAGCAACTTTATCTTTATCGCGGTCGGTTAAAAAGAAACAAATGAACAAAACAGTGCACATGTTAGCCGCCGTTGCCATGGCAAAAAGCAGTGTCATGATCTGCTCTTTACGGTCAGATGTTTTAATTACCGCAGGTAAATTGATTGTTGAGTTAGTTCAGGTTGGTGGTATCTCGTGGGCACGTGTTGTGCACTACATTTGGCAGATGACATATCTGAAGTTTATATTTAGGAGAAACGACATGAGATCTCTTTGCGTGTTAATTAAAAGATAATGACGATGCATAATTTAGTCTTTTATATTATCAGGTGTAATAATAGTATATTTTTCGGTGAGCGGCAATAGTTGCTGTTACTCAAAGGGTTGAATGCAGTAAATAATGTATTTCAAGTGGGGGTGTTTAAAAATTAAATATCTTAGCCCTTTTGTTCATCAAATCCATTAAGTTTATTTAGAAATAGTTTTATTTCATTCTTTAAAGGCAAATGGCCTATGTAGTATAAATATTTGCTGGACAACATTTGGAATAAGTTTCCAGTCGAAAGTGCTCACAGGACAAAATGGGAAAATTAAAGTTTTTGGTCTGTTGTTTTGAATTTCCTAAAAAAAATGTAAACGCTTTATTTCAAGATATATATGGTGACAGGGGCAGAGCCTTTTTTTGGTGGGCGGAAATATCACAAGAACAAAGAAAAGCTCTAGATTACCCCCACCCTACGCGTCTACCCTACAGTATAGTATGTCAAGAGAAAGTGAGTTGACATAATTAATTCAATATTATTAATTTAATATAAGAATTTACAAAGCTATTTTAGATATTTCCGTGAGGAAATTTTGACATTAACAGTTCAAGACATTAAAAATTCAATTTTTAAATGGAACGGTAGAAAGAAATTGAGAAAGCCTATGTCCCAAAAATTAACCAATAAATAAAATCTTTGAGAGAGATGACATTTTGGATATTTACGCTTGACTTTGGTTGAGCATCGTCCGTCCGAAAAATTTTAGCATTAACCAAAAATTAGATTTTAATAGGATTCTGTAATGTATTGACTTGACCGAATGTTGGGGAATTATTAAACAACTCGGATTTATTTATAACTTTTATTATCCACGATAAACTATAAATATTCTAGGAACATAGCAATACTAATACACAACAGTTTGCACCGGAGAGTAGAGAGAGAGAGATGGAGAAACCTAATGATGGCAATGCAACACAAGAATTCTAAGTTGCCTATATTACATTCCTCCGCCTCTAAGTCTTGTTATTACAGATCAAGACGTTTAGGCACTTTAATTTGCCTAGGTGGCCTACTCATAATATTAGGTGTAACTACATATGACAAATGTTTCTTAGGACTAATATCCGTAGACACTTTTATAGAGTCTTGTTCATTTGACATAATCTTCAAAGTCTCTTCTTTGGAAGGTACCACACTAGTTTGAGTAACCGCACATTCACTTTGTAACACTGCATTAGTCATTTCTGTTTTTTCACTCAACTTATTACTATCAGATTCAACATTTAATGGTAACATTTCATTTGGTAAACTTTGACCTACCAATTCTTTTTCACTACTGTCAAGGCTTGCCAATGTTTTGTCATAAAACTGACCCGCTTTTATTATTTGATCTAAATGTCGATGCCATTTTAAATTTAAACAATTTACAGGTTTACACACGTAATTTTCTAAACCTATCCTCTGTAGAATGACGGCCTTTGTCCAACATGGTTTTTGAGGATTCCTATAATTTTCCATAACATATACATTTTCCCCCTCCTCAAAAGCTGTCATCCTATTGCCATGATGATATTTAATTTGATTATCTCTAGCAATCTGAGCCATAGCTTGGGTCATAAAATCTAAACGTGTTTTTACCTTTCTAGAAAACATTAATTTTGATGGAGTTTCACCGGTAACACAATGAGGTGTGTTTCTATATGAAAACAAATATTTACTTATCAAGGTCGACATTTCCATATTCTTACATTTACTATCTAATAATAGCTTATTTAAACCCGATTTAAATGACTTAACGCAGTTTTCGGCTGCACCATTGGTAGCAGGATGGTAAGATGGTGATGTCTTATGAACAATTCCGTTCATAGTACAAAAATGCTCAAATTCATTTGATACTAACTGTGCACCATTGTCTGATATAATTGTATTTGGTAGGCCATATCTAGCAAAACAGTCTTTCAATTTGTCAATAGTAGCACTCGAATCTATTTTAGGCATTTCATATACTTCTGGCCACTTTGAGTATGAATCAACTATAATTAAATATACCTTACCCTTAAAAGAACCTAGAAAATCTATATGAATTCGATCGAATACATGCTTACCCTCATCGAATTTTATTAAAACTGCTTTATTGGGAGTTTTAGCATTTGTCATACATGCTTCGCAACTACGTACAAACCCCTCAATCTCACTATCTAAATTAGGCCACCAGAAATATTGTCTAGCCAAAGCTTTCATACGAACCATACCATTATGAGCACCATGTATCTCTTCTAACATTTGTTGACGAAATTTACTTGGTATTATTACCCTGTACCCCCACATGATTAACCCATTATCTATACTTAACTCTAGCTGTCTTCTATGATAGGGTTTCAATTCCTCAGGTACCACTTGAGGCTAACCATCTCTTACATACTTAAACACCTTACTTAAAACAGCATCCACTCTCAATTCTCTTCTAATTTGATAAGAACTCAGCGGTACATTATCTTCCACTAAAAAGTTAAAGTAATCACAATCACTCTCAACCTGTTCTACAGATTTTAAAGGAAGACGTGATAAACCATCTGCCCCTCCATTCTCAGTTCCTTTAACGTGACAGAAGGTATAATCAAAACCGCTTAGAAATAATGCCCATCTCTGTAGACGCCCTGCAGCCATCTGTGGAATTCCTTTTGTTTCACCAAATAATGCCAATAAAGGTTTATGATCACTGCACAAAAGAAATTTATTACCCATTAAATACTGATAAAACTTCTTAACACCCCAATAAATAGCCAATGCTTCTTTATGAATAACTGAATATCCAATTTCACTTTTATTTAAAATTCTAGAAGCAAAACTTATAGGTTTTTCAGTACCATCTGAATATTTATGTAACAATACTGCCCCTATACCAAACTGAGACGAGTCACAAACCAATTTAAGTTGCTCTTTTGGGTCAAAATGTGCCAAACTTTGGTCTGAAACTATCATTTTTTTTGAATTTACAAATGCACTCTCACACTCTTCGTTCCACTCAAATTTTACACCCTTACGTAATAGTTTATACAAAGGTTGTAATAACTGTGATAAATTTGGTACAAACTTGCCATAATAATTTATCATTCCGATATAAGATTTAACACCTGTAACATCCGAAGGACGTTGACACTCTACAATAGCCCTAATTTTTTCAGGATCCTTATGCAAACCATCCTTGTCAATTATGTGCCCTAAATAGCTTATTTTAGGTTGGAAAAACTTACATTTTTTTATATTCATTCTAAAACCTGCCCTATGTAATCGTACAAACACATTTTCTAAATTTTTTAAATGAATTTCTCTAGTAGACCCTGTAACTACAATATCGTCCATAAAATTTATAACACCTGTACACCCTTGTAATACTTTCTCAACGCATTTTTGAAAAATAGCACATGCTGGCTTTGTACCATAAGGTAACCTATTTAATTGATAAATGCCCCAATGAGTGCTCCAACTTAATAATTTTTTTGTATCGTCAGTCAATTCCAACTGATTGTATGCATTTAAAATATCTAACTTTGTATAGTGCTCCCCCCCTTGTAATGCTGTAAATAATTCTTCAATTCTAGGGAGAGGATGCTTTACATCCTGAAGAAACCTGTTTACAGTTATTTTGTAATCTGCACACAGTCTTAACTTACCATTATCCTTTACCACCGGAACCAATGGTGTACCCCAATCAGAGTTTTCTACAAGAGTAATAACACCTCTTTGCTCTAAGTCATCTAACTCCTTGTTTATACTTTCTTTAAAAGCAAATGGTATTGTACGTGGTTTACAAAAAATTGGTCTTACATTAGGGTTAATTTTTAAATTTATCTTTTCATATTTATAACAACCTAACTCTGGTTTAAACAATTCATCATATTTTCTTAATAATCTATCTAGATCAGAGTCTATTATCAATTCGTTTATACCTTGAATATTTTCTGTTACAGATAATTTAAAAACATTCATTAAATCGCGACCTAACAAAGGTGTAGATCCATTTTTTATAATAACCAACCTGCAGTCATTTTTAACAATATTATTATAAGAAATTGGTACAACAATTTCACCTTCCGGAACAATAATACTGCCATTATACGTTTTTAACCGTACTGCAGACTGATTTAAAGCACAACTGCTAAACTTTGCCTTATAAATACTTTCTGGTAATACAGATACAGCTGCACCAGAATCTAATTCCATATTTATAGGAAAACCTTTTATGAACATTTTTATTTTAATCGGTTTAACATACTTAGGACTATCTACATAAAACATTTCCAAAAGATTTGATTCTTCAGAATCTACCTCTTTATTATCACTTAAAGTCTCTACAAAATGTGAAGATTCTGAATTATATTGACAGACTCTGGCTAAGTGCCCTACTTTTCTACATACCTTGCACTGGAAACTTCTGTATTTACATCTCGCAAAATTGTGATTCCCCTTACCACAAGTTTTACATTTCTTCTCTTCTACCTCTCCTTTATTTCTTAGATTTTTCTCTTTATTTTCTTTTCTATCCTTGCTTTGGTTCCATTCCCTTCTCTCAGCTGGTTTGTCATACTTCGATTCACCAAACCTTGACTGACTTTGCAAAGATAACTTGTTTACGATAGAATAAGGCATTATTGCTGCTTCTTTTTTCAAAGCACACTCATAAAGGTCTTTCAACCCTTTTGTATGATCCTCTTCACAAACCCTTTCTAACACTGGGCCCTTACGTAGTCCAGACACAAACTTATCTTTTAAAATATCTTCTAATAAGTTGCCAAACTTACAATTTATTGCTTTATTCTTAATTTTAATATACCAGTATTTAACTAACTCGTTTTCACTTTGTCTTAATTCATAAAATTCTATTCTTTCTTTAAATACTGAAACTTTCTTAGAAAACTGTGAACATAGAAAGCCACATAGCTCCTTATAGCTTTTATCCTTGGGTAAAACAGGATCGCAAAGATCTCTTAGCACTTTATAAGCTTATTCACCAATTAAAGTGAGGAGTACTGCCACTTTCTTATTATCTTCTATATAATTTGCCAAAAAATACTGTTCCATACGTTCCTCGTACGTTGATCAATCAGTACCAATTTTATACTCAGACAAAGAACCAATAGTGCCTCTAAATGCCACTTGAATCTGGGATTCTTGTCCTGTACCAGTATCATTATTCGGCATTTTACTACTTTTCTTAAAACTCCGGCGCCAGTAATTTATCCACTACTATTACTAGGACTAACCTTGCTTTACGTAGGTTTCTTTTACTTTTTCTTTTAAAAAAAACACTTCCTCGTCGCCAAATTTGTAATGTATTGACTTGACCGAATGTTGGGGAATTATTAAACAACTCGGATTTATTTATAACTTTTATTATCCACGATAAACTATAAATATTCTAGGAACATAGCAATACTAATACACAACAGTTTTCACCGGAGAGTAGAGAGAGAGAGATGGAGAAACCTAATGATGGCAATGCAACACAAGAATTCTAAGTTGCCTATATTACAGATTCTGAATTCAGTTTTTGAATTAAAGAAGCTATTTCAGATGTCTGCGCACTGCCTAATTATGTAAAATTTCAAATATTGAGATTTAAAGTTGGTTTCAGAAGAACGCTTAAGAAAGGAAGATAAATGTTCAAGATATTATTAGTACATTTAAATAACCAATAACGGAAACCTGTACTTAAAATTGAAAACTTTGACTCTTTAAATTTAACTTTTCTAAATTATCTAATAAGAGATATTCAATATTCTAGACCTAAATAGTATAAACATCTGCTTAAATGATTCATTATCGTAGTCGAAAACAAATGACTTTTGTTGCTTATTATTACTCATCTCATAATCAGATCAAAGGAAGTAATTCAGAAATGCCTAAAAATAACTACATTTTACTTTTTGAAACATTTTGTCATCTATAATAGATAGAAAACTGTGAACTCTGCAAACTGAAAAAAAAAATATCGGCACTGAAGCTCTTTTTTCGGATTTAGAAGATTTTCTACGATATTTTGCTTACTAATACTTCAGTCCACTAAAAGCTTTTTTTTAACTTTTAAAATGTTACTGGTCGTTCTTGCCCAAGAAAGAGCTAACTCTTATTTTATGGGCATTTGCTTAGGTCTAGTTTAAAAGTTCCCTTTATTCCTGTATTTGGGTATTTATTATAGACTGACTCAGGCCTCTTTGTTCTAAGGAAGTGATATATTTTAAAGTTTTAAACCATTCGTTACCTAGTATGTTATTTCTAAAGGATATCATACGCTTATTGTCGCCGTTATTTGCCCTAACAATAGACAGTTTTTTGCAAAGTTCTATTTACTAATGATTAAAGTGCATAGGAAAAACGAATTTCACCTTGTTTTGAAATGAGAGTTATAGGGCCTTGATTTTCGCGTTCTTTCCTCAGATAATAAACCAAAGACTGAAAAGTAGCTTAAATTATTCTTTATATAAAGAAAGATGAACGTACCATCAACATAAATAGTTATAATAATCTATTTTCTAATCTGGGATAAATAATAGAAAGAGTAGCGTTCAGAAGATTGCTAGACTGACATCGTTAATAAGGCAGGAATTTAACAGAAAGTTCCATACAGAAGCAATCTCCTTCGATATCAGCATGACCTATGACAAGGTGTTTGAAATATTTCCTTTAATACTGAAGAAAATCATTTTGCGGAAATTGTGTTTTCTTGTCAGACCTCTTTTTCAACCTATATCTTATTTGCTGTTGTATTTTTGTCAATTGTTTACCAAATAAACTTATAATTAAGCTTATAAGGCTAGGACTCCCCAACTACGTCGTAAAACTGGTCTTAAGTTCTCTAGAGGGCCGAACATCCGTTGCATCGTCTGACGGTGTTATATCTACTATAAGGCCGATTAAAGCGGGGTTTCCTCAGGACTCTCCTTTATCCCCCACTCTGTTCAACCAGTATACTGTGGATTTTCCGAAAGATCAATATAACAAATTATATTTGTTCGCAGACGATATAGCTTTTGTGACGTCCTCAGGAACATTTCGCCTAATAGTCTTGAGATGACAAGGCATATAAATTAGTTAGAGAAATGGATGATCAATCAAGTTAAATCCTGATAAAACTCAGGCAGTAATGTTTATTAAAGCCAAATTTGTCATCCTATACAATCGCCTATCCATTCCTAATACTTAAATTTGTTGTTGTTGGGGCTAGCCTTCGATAGGAGGCTCAACTGGCTTCTCAAGAAGAACTATTTTCTAAGTGAATCCAACACTTCTTTGATAGCTCTCTATTCTTTCCTGAATCATGACAGAAAGCTGAATTTAAAGGTTAAGCTACTAATTTACAAGTTATTTATTTGTTCGATCTTGTTCTTTGGCGTTCCCACATGGATCACCAGGGGCAGATCAAGATTCAACAGATTAGAGAGGCTTCAAAAGAAAGTTCTCTGAATGATTTTTGGAGTTCTTTTGACGTAAAGAACACCATCATTTACTGAGAACTTGGATGCGAAAACTTTTCGACTCTCATTGTCAACTCAATAATAAAATATAGATTTCAGAGTTCCACAAACGAGCTAATACAAACCTCACACAGCCTCACAGCCACATCACAACAGCATTACCGAATTGTTAGAAATTTGTTGCTCGATTATTAAACTAGGGTCCTTTTTAAATGCCAATAACTAGCCCAAGAACCCAATACATTTCGTTCTCTAACCTTAAATGGAACGCCTCATTCAGTAAATGTCGATGGACCCAGTCCGACTTGTTAATCAAAGAAGATCTCATATTTGGTAAACCAAAGTGGTTTTTGGAATCCTATAAACCATGTATGCTCTATGCATAGTCAAAACACATTTTTGATTTAGTCTATACTACCTAGCACATTAACTGTTAAGTACGTAGAATCTCTGGAGTTTTGCTTACATAAACTCTTATCATGACACGAAAAAAAATATTTAGGTATAGAATTCACGTTTACACTTGCAGCAGTAATCTGTTCTTACTTACTTCATATTACGAAATATCGAGGGGTAAATGCGAGCAAGAAATTTTTTAACAATCCAAAGGTTGTCGGAAAATTAGTAGAAATTTTTTATTCATATGTTATTACTTTTATGATTTGAAAATAAAAAATTGCACTTGTCAGAAACAATGACACATATCAACATGGTATAATGGCATTGACAGGAAAGATACAAGTAATGATATTGGGAGTATATCTGAGAGAGCATTAAATTATACAGCCACAATAAGGGATACCTGTCTGTTTATTGGCGACTGTTAATACTTACCCGCAGCTATATATACTTCGTTTAACTTACAGATACTGACTAAATTATCTCATGGATGCTATAGCATTGCCGGTGCCTTTGAAGTTGAAGAGTCCATTTTTCGTTACTTTGTTTAGGAGGGCTTTCAACAAGCAATGACGCATTATTTATTTTTAATCAATTTCCAGTGATTCTAATAAATTCATAAAATTTTTCAAAAAAAAAACCTCAAACTAACTCTAAACTTTAATAAAAAATTCGCTACATTCGCGTATTATTTTTCACAACTGTTATCTTCAAGCCCGACTCAGTAACTCATACGTATAAAATCAACAATGCAGGGGACCTATCACAACGTCCCGCGTTATAGCGCGGTTGTGATCCAGTGGCGATATTAAGCACGCAAACCAGTAACAGAATAGGCGTCGTAAGAGCTAAACTTAAGTTATTGTTAAATACAGGTTAATCATTCGTTGTTAACTTAGACCAGCAAACAGGTGCGGTTCCAAGAGCTTTGAGTTCAGGAAAATAGGCCCGATTTTGCCTCTTGTACTATAGTTTATTCAAGAATTAGAGCGAGTAATAAATCATTTTTTACCCTACTACCTGTGTTCTTTAGTCCGGTGTTTTTGGCAAAATCTGTTAGACACATATATTTTCGTAGGAATGGGTTTGAAATTTTATAATCAGAAATACCGGTCTATATTAATAGATTATTTGGGTTGGATAACAATAGATATTTGGATGTGTGAAGTGTTAAAAAGTATTTTAATCCTTGACTTAGGCGTCGGGAGGAGGTTTATTTTATCACTAAGTATTTATGGCATATAATATTATTTCGGTAATAAACATAAAATAAATAGTTTTTATAATATTATTTTATTTCTTATGATTTCTTAATAATTTACATACATTAGAAAATATAAAGATAACTTTGACATATTTAACACAAATCACAACTATATTTTTATTATTTTTAATTTTGGCATAGAAACCGTTTTACGCTCATTCAGACTAAAACGTAGCCTTTTTATCTCAAAAAATTCTAAGTTATAATTTAAATACTTACAAAATACCCATTGTCCAAAAATACAAGAAGTTAAGCATATATATAAAAAAACAAATTCAAATGTAATTTATTTTTTATGTTACAGAAAATATAAATAATAAATTGTGTTTATGCTGGTAAACATTACGAGTCTAGTTCGTAATCAAAGTCAGTGAAGCTATCTTCGCTCAAATTAATTCTAATTGGTTCCTCTATCTCACCGATCATGAGATCGAGTTTCCACATTTTTTTTTATTCTTTAATTATATGAATTTTCCCCAATTTTCTGCAGTAGCTTTATTCAAAAAAATCTTTCAAAAGTTCAGCTAAATTACTAATTTTGTAAGTTGTGTTATTTCCAGCAACTCTACCTTTTACTTGAGAGAGATATTTCCTTCTCTAACGGACATTTTCCGGACGATCTATGAGAACAGATTTCCTATTTGGTTTTTCCCAGCAAAAATTGAGTTTTCTGAACAATTTCCAGAGCTCAGTTCTTTTAATTTCAGGTAAATCCCGATATTCATTGATTTTAGTTCAAATTTTGTCGACGGTTGGGATCTGCTTCTCATAATAAAATGTGTGTACAACTCCTTTTATAGCAGTTTACATCTCTTCTTCCAACGAGGTTTTCCATCTGCCTGTGATCGAATGTGGCTTAGGAGTACTAACAATTTCAGTCATTTCTTTTTCGTTCAGTATTCGGTACATAGTAGATTTTCCAACTCCTGTTATGTTGGAACACATCTCAACAGAGCTTGTAACATTATTATCTGGATATTGACATCTTAAGGCATCATAAACATTCATCGTAATAAGTTTTTCGTTGAGGAAAAAATGCCCTGGTTTAACGATTTTGAAATAAATATAGATATGGTAGCCATAACTTTTGGGTATCTCACTAATCTCAAATAATATATAAAAACAAGCACAAACAAAAAAATTACTAAGGACACACTGTAAGCTGTACTTTTCTCACTGACAGAAATTAAATTTTACTATCAGAAATTTTATTGTTGCAGTAAATTTGTAAGAGCTAATAATATTTAAATATAATTAGATTTACGGAAGTCGTCAGTTACCTGCGGCACTGAAGCAGGTACGTTGGAGGTTTCCGTAACAGTTTTATTACTCTCTTTAGTTCTTGAGTAGAGTATATGAATGTGTATGCTTGCGATCGTCTCTCCCTTTCCCAAGAGCTTTGAATTCAGGAAAATAGAACCGATTTTGTATTTTGTATGTGTATGTTGCTGGCACTCCTCCCCGTTGACAATTTATTTTTCTTGCAATAGCCCCCCCCCTCAAGAACTTTGAGTTCAGGAAAATAGACCCGATTCTGCCTCTTATACTAGGAATGTGTACTCTTGTTTTTCTTGTGATCGCCCCCCACCTCTCCAAGAGCTTTAAATTCAGAAAAATAGACCCGATCCTGCCTTTTAAACTACAAATGGGAATATTGCTGGTGTCACCCCCCCGCCAGACAACTTGCTTCCGCTTGCCATATATATATATCATATGATATCATCCCCCCCCCCCAAAGAGAGATGCTGGATCCGCTCCTACCAGAACATCACTTGTTTTATTCTAATCCTTTTTGACAATATTGAAATGCTTATATTAAGGAATTTTTAGAGAATTTAAAAAGAGCCATATTTTCATCAGTTTTCGACGTGTATTCACGGCAAGCACTTGAAGTTCCTTGTACCGTTTTTGAGCAAAAATAATTTATATAGGATAATTTCACTTAAAAATATAAAAGATGAAAATATAAAAGAAGAAAACAACAAGACGAAATATATAGGGTAATGTGAGTTTCAATTCCATAGAAATTTGCATTTGGTAACATAAAATAATTTGTATTATAGGTAAAACATTTTATTCATTGAGTAAAAACGTACTGGGATAGTAGGATTAATTTATGAAGACGTTTTGCATTATTTATTTCTGAAATAATCAGTTTCCCTTCAAAAAAAGTAGAATATTTCGATTTTATTCTCAGTTTGCTGCTAACAAGAATAATTGTGTATTGCTAATTACCTTCTTTATTGATAAAATAATTGCTATAAACAAATTTTTGCTCAAGATGTTGCAATAATTTAATAAAATATTGACGTATAATTACTACTTTATTACATACTCATAAATATTTTTAATTAACGGAACAGTAGGAAGTTTAAATTACATTACAAAAAAAATTACGAATAAAAGAATATTGATAATATTACTGCCGAAATGCCTATCAATATAACGAGAATACAGTAAGGTCAACCATGTGTATTTAAACAATCATTTATCATACCGAATGCCGCAAGAAACCTGTCTCAACTATTCTGTCAAAAAGAAAATCATTAATAATCAGTAATATCGATTGAAATATATAATTATAGTTAAATAAAGTAAGGTTATAGGTACAGGCAAAACATACATATATGCTTGTTAGCAAAGACATTTTGAATGTGTTTTTATGCACCAATTATTCACAAAATTATCAAATCTAATTATTTTTTAATTTCGTCAAGTTAGAATTTAAAAATTTGAATTTGGAAGTCATACAATACCAAGGGCATTAAAACTTAAGTAAATAGACCGTAAAACTATAATTGGTGTAAACGAGGTGTAAAATATAGTGTTTTATAATGTTCTGCAAATAGTTTGAAAATCCTTTGTTTCTGGGATAGGGCAGTGTTATCAAAAGCTTGTTTTAAATGAGTTCAAAAGGGTTAGGGTATGAAAAATGGGATTGAAGTTGTGTTGACATTCACGGATAATTGTTTTTCCAAGAAAATTATTGTAGTAAGTCTTCCAAATCTATATCAAATGTTTATATAACTTTTCAGTTTAATAAATGCAACACTAAAAAATAAATATTATTTTAATATTAAATTGGAATGTTCTGTGTATGTTTTTTTGAAAACCACGTAACTGCTGTACGGATTTTCTTGGATACGAAACCAAAAAAAGTATAGAAATAATTATAAAGTAAGCTGTATCGGATCGTGTAGTTCCAAAAATTAGGCTTTATTATGTTTTTATAATCGACTACTCGGGAACATTCATTCTTGATAACAGTGTTGTATGCTACCCAACTAGTAAAAATAATAGATAAATATTAACCATAGACCAAAACCCCAGCTTTACAGGTCTGAGGGTAAGCAGTATACATCCACCTTGATAAGAAAGCTGGTTTAATGGAGTATGTGTGGTCGTATGTCACTTGAATATACAGTAACCTAATAGAGAACGGAATACATTTGTTAGCAGATAAATCCAAAAACAAATACTAAAATGTATACAGCTAGTTTAAAATTTCGGATTTGGTTATTTAGAGAATCTTAAAGAGATAAAATTTTTATAAAAAAATTGAAGGGACTTCTAAAAGTGCGCCAAAAGGGAAAATAACCATAAATTTTTGTATGAAATTGAAATTTTTGAAGTCAGCACCAAACTAATACCTGACAAAATGTGATTCGCATAATCAGATTAAAAATACTTTATTTGCGATTGCTTTCTTTTCATAATTTGTATATATTATTAGTCATTTATTTCATTTAGAAATAATTTGGCGCCGACTTCAAAAATTTCTAGTAATTTTTCCCTTTTTAGCGCACTTTTAGAAGTCAGTTCAATTTTTTTAGAAAAATTTTATTTTTCGATGTTTAGTTTTGAATTCATTATGATATTCATAAATTATTTGAACTAAGTTCTAATCGGGATTAATGTACCTCGCAATGACTCTAAGGTGGTAAAAAAGTATCCATTTTATTCAGAATTGTAAATCACCCTAAAATGAACCACTAAAAATTCCTTGATTCTTAGAGTTCTCCAAATATCAATGAAATTGTGTCAAACAAATATTTAGACTGTCATAGTAAATCCACTATCTTAAATTTCAAATTAATTTTAGATTGGTAATATAGGCCCTAAAACCAATATTTTATATTGCATATTGAGTTTGTACACGCCCTAAGAACCCCGCAATCTCAATTCTAGATAAAACCGGAAATTGTAAAATTTTTAGTCCTTCATGTTGTATCTTATCAACCTAATAGTTGTAAAAAATTAACTTCGTATTCCTAATACGCCACCCCCAACGCCCTAATACTAAATCTGAAAAAATGTGAATATGGTAAAATTTTCAACCCACCATATTGGATCCGCCATATTGAATTTCAAAAAAATAATTTTAACGTCTTAATCTAATCTAAATCTAAACCCTTCAAGGCCCCCTAGTACCAATTTTAGATGAAATTCGAAATTTAAACGGTCATATTGCATCTGACATATTGAAAAATGTAAAATTTTTAGTCAGCTATATTGCCATTCGCCATATTGAATCTTGAAAAATACTATTAAATTCCTAATTTACACCTTCAAGAACCCTCTATATTAGTTTTGGAGATTTTAAGACACTATATTGAATCCGCCAGATTGAATTGTTCAAAAAATATTTTAATTTCGTAATTAACACTAACAAAAATCCCCCAATACTGACTTTAGACAAAATCGAGAGATGTAGAATCTTTAATCCGCCATGTTAGATCCGCCATTTTTTTTTTTTTTTAAATAATATCAGGTTTGTAATGTGCTATCCCAGTAACTCCCCCATATCAATTTTCAGAAAAATCGGACAAAATTAATTTTTAATCCATCATATTGGATACGCCCTATTGCATTTTTTAAAAATAATTTTAGATTCGTCATGTACGACTCCAAAAACTCTTCCGTACCAATTTTGGAGAAAATCGGATAAAATTGATTTTTTTGTCCGCCATATTGGATCCGCTATATTGAATTTTTTAAAAATATATTGAAATCGTTATGTGCGACTTCGAAAACTCCCCCATACCAGTTTTGGAGAAAATCGGACAAAATAAAATTTTTTTGTCCGCCATATTGGATCCGCCATATCGATTTTTAAAAAATAATCTCAAATTCGTTATGTGCGATCCCGAAAACTCCCCCGTACCAATTTGGGAGAAAATCGGACAAAATTGATCTTTTCGTCGGTTGTATTGGATTAGCCATATTTAATTTTTAAAAAATAATTCTAGATTCGTCATGTGCGACCCCGGAAACTCCCCTGTACCAATTTTGGAGAAAATTGGACAAAATTGTTTTTTTTGTCCGCCATATTGGATCCGCCATATTGAATTTTCTAAAAATATTTTGAATTCGTTATATGCGACCTCGAAAACTCCCCCATTCCATTTTGGAGAAAATCGGACAAAATTTAATTTTTTTGTCCGCCATATTGGATCCGCCACTTCAATTTTTTTAAAAATAGTTTCAGATTCGTTGGGTACAACCACGAAAATTTCTCCATACCAATTTTGGAGAAAATCGGACAAAATTAATTTTTTTGGCAGCCATATTGTAAGCGCCATCATATGGGACCACCACAGCAACTTCCTGAATATAATGCAAAAAATTTCATTCAAATCGGTGCAGCCCTTCCAGAGAAATCGGTGTATATACATAAAAAAAAAAACATACTTACGCTATGAATTGAGAACCTCCTTTTAGAAGTCGGTTAAAAAAAGAAACTATTATTGGGTAATGGTTATTTATTTAAACTAGTGTTCCAAAAATTTGTGGCATATTATATACGAAGTTTTAGGTTTATTTTATTTGTAAGAAATTAGCTCCAATTCATCGATTGTCACAAAAGTATAATTTTTAGGATGTAGTAACCGTTATTACTTAGTTGGATGATTTACTTATTAATGAGGACATGAGGACTGTATGCTAATTTAAATAGAAGCCTCTGTGGACTAGAAAATTTTAAAGTTATGATTATCTCAAATAAAAGCATATAAACAGACATTCTTCAAAAAAGAGTTTTACGTTAAAATGACTATCCATTCATGAGATTTATGTGGTTTTACTGCTGAATAATAAACGTATATTCGTCTTATTGATGCACAACAGAATCCCAAAAAAATGTGTCTCTTGATCCATAGCTATGTACCTATTTGAAAATCAGTGCATTGACAATGAATTTGAGATCCAGATTATCCAATTAGATTTGATTTTCCTTACTTTCTAAATCAATAATTACACGACCCCACAAAAAAAGAATTACGTATTTCGTCTTGTCAATTCTCATAAAACATTTGTCACGATGTACTGCGGCTGAATCGAGTACATACATGCATTAAAGAAATTCTAATTTTTTCCAGTCTCAAAAATATTATCCAAAATTGCTAAAATCAGTGAATTTCAACATAAGGTAAAGTATCTGATTTCTGTTTGTTGATTCCCAGAATATATTTCTTGCAATATGCTGAGACTGCATCAATTTCTCCCATTCACTAACCTCCACTTTTTCTAACCGATAAAAGCGTTATTCATAGAAGACTAGCGAGCAAGGCAGGTCAATTAAAAACGATACGAACCTAAACTTCTAAATCAGTATAACCACGTACGTCAGAATATGGCTAGCGAATTCTCACCTTAACAAATAGGCGAACGGAGAAAGACTATTGAATAGGCCTTGAACTAAAGATCTGCCTGTGTCTGTGCCTGTAGCTGTGTTTGTCTATTTCTGTACGTGTGTATGAGTTTGTGCGTGTGTCTATGCCTGTGTCTATCTGCAGCTATATTTGTCTGTGAGTCAAAAATTTGAACGCTTAATATTCAGCAATAGAACCTTTCAAATCCTATAAATAGACGTTCACCTCATCACACAACATCCTTCTCTTTAAAAATCTCTTATAAATTATTAGAGTAAAAACGTATCATTGGTCGGTTAGTTGCATTTTTTTATTTTACTACAGATCTCAGTACTTCTACTTTCTTGTGGATTCCTTTCACAGCTCGGTTATTTTATCTTTCTAAACTTTGGCTACATTCTTACATTATAAAGTACGGCTTTTTGTTATATTTGATTATCACTGTTTGACCCCTATTTATGTTGTTTTGTTTTGCATTCACTAGACAGTGGGTGGTTTTATTTATCTCTATTGTTGGTAAATTTGCTGTTATCTTTTCCCAGTTAAATCTGTAGTAGTTTAATTCTTTCTCCTATCCTTTTGTATGACAGTTTCCTTGAAATTCATTTGATCAATTCAATAGATTTTGCTTTGCTTATGATATTGTTCCCTTAGGTTAGGTTTTTTGCCACTTTGTATTAAAAGGGACATTTGGGTAGGAAATTTATCTTTTCTTAGGTCTGCGGCAGTAATTGCCGGCAAGAAATGTATTTCTTTATTAAAAAAATGGTTTACTTATTCCATTTTGTGATAAAAATGTTAATGATTAATGAATTGGGTTATTTAACAAATTTATGGCAGCTGACTGTGTAAGCCAAGGTCATTTAGAGCTGTCGCCTTTGAATGTACCAGAAGAAAGGAGCGTTGTGCCCATGTAGGGATCTTTGGCATAAAGATGAGGCCATTCCTCCGGTAATTGAGTTTAGTTGTAGTGATACCTTACCTTTTACCTGTTTTGTTGTTTATTTAGTTATTTATACCGAAATAAACTTGGAGACTGTGATTTTAGTAGTTCTGCATATTTCATTGAAGAAATTCGTTGAATCTCCCATAAAAACTCAGTTTATTAAAACAAATTTTTACTAGTTTTTGATTTATTAACGTTTGAGCTCCTAACTAGTCTTGAACAAGTGAGTTAAATGACAATTTGAATTTGGCCCTACTAAATTGTTTTTATTTCGAAAGAAATAAATCGGGTAATTTAAGCAATGATAATTTGGTCAATTATTTTTGAATTGTGAATATTTCTTAGAATATTTGGTCAACAGCCTCGAATGTTTAATCTACGAGATAATACATTATCGATCTCGATGAACAATTTTATATATACGGCGATAACACGTTAACTTTAACGAGTTGGTAGGCGAGAGGTAGGGACTATTTTAACACATTCTTTTGTGAATCTAACCATTAAGCTGTGAAAATTGGAAAAGTAATATTTGATATTACATGATCATACTTCTAAGATAATTATAATGCAATATTAATTTCAAATATAACATTTATTAAATAACAGTAAACTGGTTAAATATAAACTTGGTTAAAGGTCATTGAATTTTGGTTAATAACCACGTAAAAAATCATTATATTTTAGTAAAGAGTAAATTTTTAAATTTTTATAGTTGGAGAACGACGTCATAATATATCAAAAAACTATTTACAATTTCTATAGAGAGAGAGAAAATCATAAAAAAAATGTATAGTAAAATTGATAAACACACCTGCTTCTCTTGCAAATCAACAAACTACTTTATAAAATGGTCAAATAGTTCTGAAAACTTCAAGTTCAGAGTTTTTAATAACTGATGTATTAACAAACGATGTTTTAGGGCCGTTATTAATTATACTTGGTTAAATCAATGCACGATTTTTTATTTCTCAAACCAGATACTTTATTTTTGAAATAACATTCTAGAAGTATCGATTTAGTTCAATACAATCTTAAATTGAAATATATACAATATATGACTACTACTATAAAGAAGCAAACCATGTACTCTATCAAACATCTCGAAACAGTCATGGCCAAATTAAAAATGTTTTGATTTGACTGCAACTTTTAACTTAAAAAATAATTAATATTACTATTATATCAGTAGTTTCTTAAACCATTTGTTTAATATTTGTCTAAATTATGGAAACCAATGCAATCAATAACAATATTTCTATTATTTTCCAATCACTGTTCATTAGAAGAAATAGGAATAGTCCATCTCCAAATATAATATATAATAGGAATTGAGAAACCAATACCATACGATATTAAATAATGAAAAAAATATTTAACTTGAAAACAATGGTTCATTACACCACAAGAGTCGTCGTACCAGTAGCGTCCAGTTAGCGGGGGCGTTGTACGCCAATGAGACCAGTCGGACTACATTCCGCTATTCACTTGTTCTCTGATCTGATGGGCGGACTGCGAAGTTTTGATGGTTTAGTTCATCTGCTTCAATAATTATTTTATATTTATATTTAATAATAGCTTAGGCTGTGTTCAGAGTCATATGGAAACATTTTTTATTCAGAGAGTTTTTTTGGATATAATTTAATTTGGTCTTAACCCTTTGCAATTACTAATTTTGATGGTAAAAACCTCGCGCTTCAAACGAAAAGCATGAAGAACCTTCAAAATTACTATTAGCAGAAGTCTTTGTTCAAAAGTACTTCTAGAATCGTTTTCAGAAAAGAAACGTAATAATGTAATAAGAAAATCTAGAAAGAACGAGCTGATTTTTTTCACACATCACAAACCTATTTCCAGTTTAATAACAAATTTTACTTACAAAATTCAGGACTACCAATGGGTTCTCCTCTAAGCCCTCTCCTAGCAGACATTTTCATATCAAACATAGAAAATTCTTAATTCCTCTTTAAGCAAAAACCATGTTCAATTTTGGTACAGATATGTAGATGATGTTCTAGCATGTTTTAAAAGCACTACTAGACAGCTTCAAAAATTCTTACAATACATTAATAATTGCCATCCAAAAATTCAATTTACTCTGGAAACTGAAAATAACCATAAAATAAATTTTCTTGATCTTACCATATCTCACCTTAATAATCAATGTAATTTTAAAATTTTTAGAAAACCAACGTTTACAATTAATACTATATCTAATGATTCTTGTCACCCCTTACAACACAAAATGGCTGCATACAATTCAATGATACATAGAGCATTCTCTTTGCCTCTCTCTGAAGAAGATCTTCAAGAGGAACTACATATCATTGAAAGATTGCAATATCAAACAATTTCTCCCCACAAACCATAAATAAATTAATAACTAAAAAACAAAAACAACTAGCTTTTAATTCAATATATCCCAAAATAAAAAATGATAAAGATAGTTCATCTTATATATCTTTGTCATACTGTGGTACCCTATCAGAAAACATACCTAATACTCTTTCCAAACATAACATAAAAGCCTTTAAATCTCAACACAATCTGTCCACTATCCTTTACAATGCTAAAGATAAAATTAATAAATTTGATAAATCAGGAGTTTATAAGTTAAAATGTTCAGAGTGTGATGGCTTGTATATTGGACAAAGTGGTAGAAGCTTTAAAACTCGCTTTTCAGAACACCACCGATCATATAGACTACAAAAAACAGACTGGAGCTTTGCCAACCATTGCTTAGAATACAGCCACAGTTTTCCTGATTTGGGCAACACTGACATATTACATTATTCAATAAAGGGACAAAAATTAAATATTCTTGAATCTTTAGAAATGTATAAACATACTAAAAATAAAAATGTAAATTTGCTTAATGACAACACAGAACTTGGGTTTTTCCCGTTATTTGTTGTCGCCAAATAATAATTAGTTCCCAAAATTTAGTACCTCCCCTTTGTAATAATGTAATATCTCAGGTAGTTTTTATTTATTGTTAAATTTTCTCATGTTTCTGTATTGAATACTTAGTCTACCTTTGTAATTCAGTTTGAAAATGACTCTGTGAGTTGAAACTGCAGTCACTGTTTTCTTAATAAATTTAGTGTTATAAAACATAGTAGTTCCTTTTTTACACATTTTCCGAAATAAATACAGTTTTACAGTTCAAAAGAAATTCGCTAAAAATTCCCTCGTTTTCTTTTTTTTTTATCATATGGATACATCAAAAGACCATTTCTAAGAAGTAAGATTGTGCTAATATTATTTTAAATTAAAGAATATTTTAGAATTTGTACGTGAAATGTTTAAATCAAATTGATCATTTCAAAGGTTTTGAGCACCAAAAATTATATAAGGAACTTGTGATTGAAGAATTTTCATTGGAAGATATCGAAAAACAAGTTATTGATTTTGTAGTATTAAACAGTGTTTGTGTTCAAAGTGGATGTTCGAAGAAAGTGAGATTCAGGATATTTTACTGCACCTGAATATAAAGAAAATGGGAACCTCTGTAAAAATACTATTGAACTTTGTAGCTATAGAATTTTGGCAGAAGTGATAGAATTGGTTTAGATGATATTTTAAACTTGAAAGTAAATAGTAGTAACATTAGAAATACGAATTAAAAGGTTAACATAGGAAAATATATAATACTTGTACTTATTTCCTCATATATTAGGATAACTGGAAATGAACAGACTGATGTAGCTGTCCGTGGAACGATAGGAGATGATTCAATTATGGTTTCAAATTCAAAAATAGATTACTGTAAATGCTCTACCAGATAATTTGTTTTCAAAATTTCAGAACCATAAAAATAACATGTGGGATAATAAATGTAAAGAAATAGACACATATCTTGGGGGAAGAAAATGATCTGAAGCTTGGAAAATCATAAAAACCATAGATAATACAGGACCGGAAACATCTATTGAAATAATATCTGAAAAACAATGAATTATGTATTATCAGGAATTGCTAACTGAGAAGAGAGTTCAGTATATGGAAGAAACAGCTATAATTAACATACAAGTAGGACACGGGAAAATATATAGTAATGATGTCCTTAAAGCTATAAAAAACATTAAAAAATGGACATTCATGTGGACCTGGGGGCATCTATACAGACTTACTAAAAAGTGGAACAACAAAGCTTTTTAACCTGTATACCTGGATATTTAATAAATGTTTCAATGGTCAAGAATCCCCTACACAATGGAAAGAAGGCCAAATTATCTCGTTCCACAAAGAAGAAAGCAAGGAAAATTGCCAGAGTTACAGAGGTATAATGATAACTAACACAATGAGTCGACTCTACGGAAAAATATTTAGAGAGCCTATTGAAAAAGAATATAATGAGAAAGAAGAACAGGCTGGATTTCATGGAGTAGATCCTGTAATGATAAATTTTTTGTAGGAAACAAGTAATTGAAAAAAGAGCGGCTACAAATCAAGATACTCAGATATTCTTTATAGTTTTAACTAAGGCCTACGGTAACTTCCCTATAACTAAACTGTGGGAAACGATGACGGACACAAATATAAACTATACACTTATTAGAGATGTACAAAAACTATATACATTTTCTATTTCAAAAATCAAAATGGAAATAAAATTTTTAAGATAGGGATGCTGCATCTCACCAACATTATTTAAGATATATGTGAAGAAGGCTTTATCAGAATGGAAGCAGAAATGTCATAAAGTAAGGATACAGCTATGCGACACAACTATATATACACTGGAGTTTGCTGATGATCAAGCAGTACTGGCAGGCGACCAAGAAGTTCTTGAATACATAGTAAGAAAGTTACAAGAAACGTATGAGGAATGGGATGCGTCAATAATCACTGAGAAAACCAAATACCATAATCAATAGCATAAACACATTTTTCTTTTTTAATAAATCTTTGACTTTAATAAAAAGCAGTGTGCACTGGACGCAATAAATTAATTTATACCAAACGACGGATGCTGCAGTTGTGAAGATATAAGTTGTGAAGAGAAGGATTGTTGAAAAATATAATAACCATCTTTATATTCATCCAAAATGGCTAATTCTTTGCGATCTTCTCCCTTTTCTTTGGTGTATCTAATAGTAGTCTCATATTTTCAAACTAGAAAATTCCTTTAAGATCAATTGTTTTCTTGAATACTCTTTGATAAATCGTTTCGAGAACTTCAAAAAAATCTTTTCGTATGTGTTTATTATGATTCAAATAATAAATGTAGTTGATAATTTAGTATACTGAAAAAAAAATTAAAATTTTTAGTTGTCTTTGTTAGAAATTTGAACGAAAATTTTAAGTTTTTCTATATTGGTGCAAATAAAGCCAAACTTTAATACCATATGGATGTCCTGTTATTGATGTTCGTGCTATACTTATGAACCTTTGACCGCATGCCATGCTAATAGAACAAGATCTTTATTATCGATAGGATTACATTTTTTACTGCTATCCTTAAGCCTTATTTTTAGAAAGTTTTTGAAATTTTTAAATAACTTTGAACTATAATTTGATCTTTAGTTATAGTTTAGTAATAGTTAATACTTAGAACGAGAATATTTAGGATTTAATTTCAATACTCATATACACCGCAATAATCATAAACATGTCCCCCTTATCCCGATTTTAGATGTTATTCACATACACATCGACTAAATAGACATATATATATATATATATATATATATATATATATATATATATATATAAATATATATATATATATATATATATATATATATATATATATATATAAATATATATATATATATATATATATATATATATATATATATATATATATATATATATACTGTAAAATTTTGAAATAAACGTCGAAAGTTTGAATAAACATTAAAGTATACTATAATAGTTTTGGTGATCAAAATGTTTAGGGTGTTATTTAGTGTACCATCTGCAATAGTTTTAATAATGTTTTGCCGTACTTCCTCACCAGATGCCATAGGAGAGGGAGTGGAACCCCTTCCTGTAGGCAACTTCTGACTATCGACACCTTCATGGTTTCCCCAATAGATTTAATTGTTTATCCGCTTTACAGTATGTTTTTTGTGTACCTGCATAAAGTGTTTTCTATATTCTCTTTTTCGGTGGATGTTATCATTGAAGTAAAGGAGGTATAGAAACATGATTCTTCAATATCAAGAAATGTTGTTAGCACTATTTCCTTAATATTCATGGAAGGCTCTACTTCCCTTACTGGATTGTATAGAGCTTTCTTACATGTTCTTTCTGATCGATAGGTGTTTTGATTGGATTATGGCTACCTCTTTTACTGAGCATATCCGAATATGCCTGGCAACTAGTTCTCCTGTGAGCTTTAGCAGATTAATTAGTTTAAAGGACTGAAAGTAGCCTTACTCATCCATATGTATGAAGATAATTTTAGATTTTTTTCAGGCAGAGAATTATATGCTGTAACTAGTCTTGCTCTTGAGATTTTTTAGGATACCGGAACGATGATGTTTAAGAGTACTGGGTGATCTTAACAGGTTCCAATGTCTTGTTGCTTTCAAATAAAAATTCTCCTCCCACAGTAATCTGTAGTGTGTTATTACTTTGTTTGCATTTAACTAATTCCTTTTTGATGCTTCTGGCAGGAGTTAGAAGATTGGTTTGATCATTTGGTGTAGCATCAGTGATGATCGCTTTTTCTCCTTTAGATCGTTTATTTCCTGCCAATATAACTCTGGTTCTCCCTCCATATGAGTCTCGAGCACTTATTGATCTCGTCAGTGGAGCTGTAATAAAACAAAAGTATATAATTCACAGAAAACAACTATCTATACATAATCTAAACTCCTAGACATGTCGGCAGGATGTTAAGCTTATAATCCTGAAGGAGAAAAAGCGGTGGCTTGTTAAACTTATTCTACGGTTGTAAAAAAATTCTTTAATCTTATTGAAATTTTAATTTTCAAGCTTCTGAGTACTCCGATGTATATATAGATATCGTTTTTCTATTGATATTTTACAATATGGTATTGAAAAAGTCTGCAGATTTAACATACTGCCGACATATTTCGAAATTTAGATTGTTGTTTTCTGTGAATTTTGCTTTTAGTTCGGTAAAGCTCCACTGATGAGATCATTAGGTGATCAAAACGCGTATAGAGAGAACCAGAGCAGAATTCTCAGGAAATAAACTGTCGCTCTCTTTTTTCCTTTAACGGCCTGAAGGAGAAAAAGTAGTGGCTGATTAAACTAATCTTATGTTCGTAAAAGATTTGCTTATATCATCTTGAAATTTTAATTAGAGACGATGTTAGAGTCTGGCAGATGGAGTACTTTCAAGGTCTCCCAAAAGTCTCAATACTATCTCGTCACTACAGTGTCTGTACAGGGTAAATCATGAACTTGGAATCATTAAAAATAAATATTTTTCTATTGACACTTTGGCACTGATAGATCTTGACCAAATAACACGATTTGGAGCCCCAAGTGCCTTTCCGCCTTTAATTATACGTATCGGTATATTTCCTACATATTTTACTGTATATTTTTATTCCCAGTGATTCATCTCCTTTATTCTCTGGTTATTCTTGAGTATTACATCTTCATTCTTCTTCCGATGCACAGGTACTTTTTTTCATATTTATCTGCACCCCACCCTTCATACTTCTTGATCAGTTTTCTCGTGATGTACTCCAAATTTTCATCATTATCGATGATAACTACTTGGTCGTCGGTGAAATTTAGCGTTAATAACGATTTTTCACAATTCTCGAGCCTTTTTTCTTACGATGCATTAATATAAAATAAGAAACTTTAATCACGTTTCCTTTAAACTTCATATTAAAAATGTATAGTCAAACTTCTAACCAGCACAGACTATAATAGCTTTAGCTATAATAATCTTTGCTTTAACAGTACAAACAATATCTTTTTTTTTAACTTTGTACAATACCCAAGTTACTTACTTTTATTCCTGATCTTATTTAAAAGTTTTAAAATAAGATTAAGAATTAACGGTGTAACTACTTACACCCGGAATAATTAATTAGACACCTAATT
This sequence comes from Diaprepes abbreviatus, assembly GCA_034092305.1. Lineage (NCBI taxonomy): Eukaryota > Metazoa > Arthropoda > Insecta > Coleoptera > Curculionidae > Diaprepes > Diaprepes abbreviatus. The sequence goes on from JASJET010000028.1 coordinate 10,943,394, forward strand.
CTAATTAAAATAAAGCAAAAACCAACGCTAGGCGTAATTGCATTTTCTTGATTAATGGATTTATAATGAACTCAATTATTGGTTCTTATTTCATTACTTATTTTATATACTTGATTGATTACGGCAACAAAAAGTTAATTTTTATTCATAAATCTTGATACTTGTCAAAATAATATGAAACATTTTCCTTATATTGAATTTTTTAAATAATTATCGAGCAGGTTGAAATAATAATAGTATAAATTAATATATTATTTTTATTGTAATATTTATGAATGGCAGTACTACTACATGAAAACAAAATTGCTGATTTTCAAGGGCGAGTTAAAATTATTTTCATTAACTTAGAGTTGATCGTTTTTGTTTATTTTAAATCAGAAGTTTTTTCTTACGTAAAAGGTTCATTTCAAATTAAGTCCGCACTATTGCTAATTTATTTATTTTATTCATCAACCAGGTTATAAAGCTTATGAATTTTTTTGCGATGAATGCAAAACCGATCGGAAAAATAATTCGGTTTCACGTTTTGAAGATGTTTGGTAAAATAATTATTGTTTTTTTTTAAACGAAAGATCCTGTATATTATGTGTGAAAAAAGCCTAAGTAAAGTTTAAATGAGTGTTACTTTGTACACTTAGTCTGAAAAAGATTAAATTAAAAAAATATTTGAACATTTTAATTTTGTTCTAATTATCCATGGAATATCTTTTATAAGGTCTGCCTTATGGAATATGGGGGAGGCAAAAATTGGTTTATAAATAAACTCGCTTTAACAACCAGTAATCTATGTATTGCTGTAGCATTTAAATTTACCAGTTTGCATCAATGCTACATATTTTAGTAATATGATATAATCTGTATATTTTTACCTGATTAAATTTAATTATTTATCCTGTAATTTAAAATAGTAAACATGGAATTTGTTTTTTTGGTTCACAACTCTGTTGGTCTTGTAACTTATCACTCTTTCTTCTTAACAGAGTTTGTAAATTGCTGTAGTTTATATATCACATTATTTGGTTTGAATTTAAAAGTCATAAAATATTTTATTTTTAATAAATTCACATTTGTTTACATTCCATTTCAGTATTAAAGGTATAAGATTATAGCCGGTAATGTTGTGGATGTAGACCCGATTCGTTGACACGAGCACGGCATGTCGAGACCGATCATTTAAGGTTGAGTATGCAGTATGGAATTTGTGACAATTTTTTTTGAACTTTGTTTTAATCATGATTAGTAACTTTGGACTGTTTGATCATAGTTTTCTTTATGATGATTTTCCATGGCTTGCCAATATTTGATGTATTACCTGGTGGTCAGTGTAAGTTCGGAACTAGGTTAGAGTGCTCCAGGTTGAGAATAAGGTTGGCAAAAATAAATACAAATATCCCTAAGATTTGTCACGTCTGGTTGCAAGAGAGATTTTTATTTTCGTTCCCTTTACTGTTGAACCGTCGAAGGCAGTAGACCAATCCTGCCATCAGCTTTGAAAGGGCAGACGGTCAAGTGTTTTTTTTAAAGTCCACTAATCAATGAGGGCTATCTGAAGCCGGTCTTTTTCATATTTGGCTTCATCTCACTCCTTTCACTGTGATTTCCATTTTGATATTGCTGTCAAGGCTTTCTGATGGTTCCGGCCCTAGTTTTCTTGTCCGTGTAACCACGACTATTTTAACCTTTACCCTGCGTTTGGTTGCTGAGTTGGAAGTGGCCCTGTGAAGCCTCATCCACAACAACAACAGAAATCCTAGCAACAGCGCTGGATCAAATTATAGAAGTGAGACGTACCATAGCATAGACCAGGTAGGAGAAAACTTTAAGTTAAAGAATTGGAGCTCTACATCAATTTTTTTACATACAAACAAAACAATATAAATATAATTTAATGTGATATAATAACATGTAAAAACTTTTTGATAACTCTCTTTAAAAAACTTACGTTATTGGCAATTAAAGGTTCTAGAACGTTTGCGGCCAAATTTTATATAACCTTTTAAAAACGAGGTAACAACCACAGTTATCAAGAGAGTACAAAAACATTGTAGGCACCATTCTAATTTATGTACATAATAATTTTTTTTGGGAATAAAATAGAATTGTTATTTTGTTTTAATTAAGTCGTTTCATTGTGGAGCTATACACCAACAGTCAATAAATTAAAATCATTCCTCATACCTAAGTGTTTTCCTGTTTAATCACTAGGTAAGTAACATAGATAATGTAAAACAGGTGGCGACTATTGGGTAATCAAAGCAGAGCACAACTATCTCTAAAAGAGATATGAACCTAGCCTCCGACATATTGAGCTGCCGTACGCATCCGTTGCCGTACCCTATAAAAAGGGAGACGCCGCATTGCATCATACAATATTAGAACTCTTAGTATTGTCAACAACGTGGAAGACCTAGAAGACGAACTATATGAAGTAGGATATTATTGGTTTATGTGAAATACGGCTACCGAAACAAAAGTTTACAGTTTTAAAGTCAGATCACATGCTCTACTAAAATGACCTTGATGCAAACACCATATGAGAAGAGGGGATATAGTTATTAACAAGAATTGAAAAGAAAAGAAGCAAATATCAAAACAGATAGAGACATCTAAATTATCCGAGAGATAAATGCTGCAGACAATTCAGGTCTATGCTCCTACAAGCGACTCAGACGATCAACAAACAGAACAATTATATGCAAACATTACTACAACAAGCATATTAAAAAGCTGTCACTTCGTAATTGTAGGGCAAAAATAGGAGATATAAACAAAGAAAATTTGGGCTTTGTACAGAAAATGAAATAAATGAAATCTTAATACATTATCTCTAGACTAAGAACCTGTTTTGCACGAACTCATGGACAGATGGACATGGAAAATCCTAGACCCGAGAAAGAAATGTTATTTAACAAAAAATACATAGTACATAGTCTCCTGTACAGGTAACTAAAAGAACATCGATGATCTAGAACAAACAATAAGAAACAGAATATATAGTGACTAAACCGATCTGTTTGAATGCAAAACCGAAAAGCTGTGAAATCAAAATCGAAACACGAGATTTTGCAGTAGAATCTGTTATAGAAAATAATAAAAATATTAGAGTACTAAAACCAGTTCAAAGAAACGTCAAGTAAGCATCTGTCTAATGAAAAACAAAAAATAAGAAATAAAATATGAGGAAAACGAAATAATTCAGACAGTTAAGAAATATTATGTAGATCTATATTTTTTAATGGCACCAAAACCAGGGAATATTAATTTTGAAAGCAACATCATGAATGTAGACTCAAAAATGATTCGACGCTGAGCGAGAATAGGATCACATGTGAAATGCTTAGAATGGAAGGTACAGTTACCATATAATCAATAAAAATATTACTGGACAAAAGCTTTCAAAACGAGATGGTCTCACAAATATGGAAATATACCCAAGTCATCTTGCTACACCAAAAGGGAGATAAATTAAATATTACAACTTTCATCCTATACAACAGAATAACGAACAAATTAGATGAATATCAGTCAGTTAATCGGGCTGACTTTCGTGAAGGTCACAGCACATCCAAATGTTGCGCCCAACTGCAGAAAAGTGCAACGAGTACAATATTTCGCTTCCCGTAGTTTCCGTCGACTTCAACAGAATTTTCGGCTTTATCAAACTTTGGATTCAATATTTCAAGGAGCAACTCGAGATATACAAATCTACTACAACATATATAGAGATACTACAATCAAGATCAAAATTACAAGAAGACGTAATAACCAACCGAATAACAGTCAGAAAAGACGTCCGAAAAGCAGACATAATCTCTTGAAAGATATATACTCTTAATTTGGTAGATGTGTTTTGGACAGTAGGTTGGGAACAAATAGGTCTACACGTAGGTGGTCAGTACTTAAGAAACTTGCGTATTGTTTATCCAAACCGTTGGATAATTAGATAAGGACTTATTATCTGGCCTGCTCAATATTCTGAATTGACGCCGTTGGATTTTTACCTTGGTGTATTCCACTCCGGTCGATAGTAAGGAGGAACTTTTACGGAGAATCACGTTTCATTGTGATCATATAAGGAACCATGCTGAGTTAATGTGGCGGGTACAGCAGTCCTTAATTCATCCTGCCCGTGATTGTATCGGACTTCACGGAGCCCACATTGAACCCTCTTACGAAGTTTTTAACTAAGCAGTTAGTTTAACTTTTTATTGAAACTATGGTGACAGGGAAAAAATGCTCTTTTTCATATTCAAACTGACTGAACAATAGTTAAAGGTATGTAAAAAACGTTGTCCAAAGTTCTTATCAAACAAGGCGTAAAGAAAATGGGGTCATACGTGTCTCTGCTAGTCCGCCCCTGCAGCTGTAAATAATTCACAACACTTTCTTTGGATGGTAATTTGAAGAGTCTTACCTGTTATACATGATATTAAAAAAAATTGAAATATACCTGGTGGTTCAATAATTATGTGTAAAAAGCTTGGTTCTATTGCAGCTTTTTGGGACCTCATATCTCCGAAGAGGAGGCCTATACGAAAAAGATTTATATGAACTTGTACTATTTCTTTCACGTGTTTTTTTCATATCCGGGAGATATCTCACATTTTCCCGGACACCCTGTATACTGGTAGTTTTATACGAGTTTTAAGTATTAGTCAAAGAATAAAATGAGTAAGACATATTAAGGTTTTAGAGCACCATAGAGCATTTGTCTATTACCAGTCTATTTGCGAGTGAGCTGGCTTCTCAGAACAATGGAATGTTTCACTCTTCATTAGCTTGGTGTTGCCTGGTTTGACAAGATTCAAATTTTTAATTTCAAAAATAAATCCAAATAAACGAACAAAAAAACTTATTATTTCTTAATACCTGACAGAAACATATTTAATTATGATCTAATTATTTAAATATATTATTCTGTTGACTTGAACAAAGCAATCCAAATGTATTACCTGTTTTCTATTTTCAGCCGATTTAAATAATTTATATAGGCCAATTTTTCAAATCTGCGGCTTACGATAATTAAAAGCTTACAAGTTACAAGGATGTGATCTCATACCCATAATTATAACGTGCTTTTTCCCGCATTTTAATTTTTGCAATAAGTAATTAGTAACGAAAGACCGCGCGGCTGCATTATATTGTCGGATAGAAAGTGACTTATGTGTGAGGTAATGCCGCATATTGGTCTTTGTTAGCTGGCAGAACAGTGGTCTTGTCTGCGATTTAAGGAATAGGTAGTGTAGCCATTAGTTTTATCCATAATGAAGTGCTATATATAATTTGAACAATAAATAAAATAAAACTAAAAATTTAGAAGAATTTTTGAATCTACATGTCATGCATCGAACAAAAACATCTAAAGAGAAAATATATGAAAATTAGATTAAAATTTGTTAATTATTTCATTAGTATTGAAAAATTTTCGAATTAAATGTAATATAGGAGTTAGTCTACATCTTTATTGGCTTTGTGCGTGACAGCAGCATCAACTAATACATGAAGTAAACAGGGATATTTGCTTATATTGACAGTATAACATAACGGAATTTCGTAATTAAAAATTATATATATTTTTTGTTTTAATGAAAGTGCATGGGTTTATAAAACATGTGAAATGATTACTACTCTACTCCAGGAAATATTGAGTCATACCAGGTATACAAAGATACCAAAAGTATTGAGCTCTGTCGGGTCCCTTTCCATGTTATTGGGTTCTAGGTGAAGGGATCTGTTACAATTTCTACAAGTTTTCTGACAGTCTCTGCGGTTGCAAGGAGCACTGCTTTTTGAATAGGTTTATATAGATGTTCACTAAGGCCCATATCTTTGATGCTCTATAGGATGTTCTTTGGTATCACTCCAGTTATTAACAATATTATAGGAATCATTTGGACGCTGTACATTGCCCGTTGTTTGCGAATTTGCATCTCCAGATCTCTATACTTGACTATCTTCTCATTGTATTTTATCTTTAGGTTTTATTGTTTGATATTGTAGTATCAATTAGTGTGGTTTGCCTAGAAGTTTTATCTATTATATAATGTCTGGTCTATTATGAGCAACTGCCTGATTTATAAGAACCGTTCGGTCCCAATACAGCTTGAACTAGTTGTTCTCAAGAATAGGCTCCGAGTGGTATTTGTAGTAAGGCACTTTTCCTACCTGCAATAGATTTAACTTCTCGGCTAACTCTAGGTGGCGTATTTTAGCGGCTGATTCATGCCTTTCTTTATACTCCATTGCGCTAAATGCTTGACATCCCCCAGCTATGGGTTAGATTGTCATTGATGTTCGACAGCCCAGCCATATCTACATTGATCGTTGTCTATTGAGGTATCTCTGATGATGAACTTCTGATAGTTTTTATTGGAATAATCTGGTCTTGGGTAGCAAACAAAAAACCTTCCGTTTCCGGAAACATCTGTCCTAAAATCAACCGGTAATTCGATGCAGAGTTGTCGACATTGTCCTGGATGACTCCATTTGGATGCCGTCCATGAAGTAGCTTTTGTAGCCAGCGTTGTAACTTCTCTTATCTGTTTGGTGGTGAAAAGCAATACCCTGTTTTCTCAGCTCTAGCGGCGTTCAATCGTCTTCCTCGCATATTGCTCGATATAGTGTGGAAAAGTCCGCTAACACTGTTAAGAGTGTACTTATTTTCCATTGCAGGTTTTGGATGTCCGTCTTGCTCCATTTTACAATTTCAAAAGGGTAGCTAAGTGCAAACCGTACATGTTGAGCGCTTTAAACAAATTTCTACTATTTAAACTAGTTCGTAATTTCCGCCTTACGCTCTTGACAAATTCGGTTGAACAATTCTTTTAGCCTGATATGCTAAAAAGTTTATGCGCAAATTGTAGATGTAAAACGTAATTCTATTCAGTTACTGAAAATTTATAATAATGCCTATTAAGTGTTTTATACCGGGGTGTCGCGACAAATATAACAATGCCCCGAAAGTGCATTTTCCAACAGATAGTATTCTTCGTAAAAAATGGGTGAAAGCTCTCCTCGATGGCATCATGAGCCCACTTAAAATTCAAAAAGTTTGCGAATTCCACTTTTCTGTAACATAATTGGGACAATTTTAGAACAGGACTAACAGACAGGTAAAATTGTTTCATATAGTTTGAAAAATCCTCGATTGAAGGAGGTCTCTGTCCTGTCTTATTTTCCAAATTGTCCTAAATATTTTTCTAATTCCGGCAATCCTGTGGGAGCAGCCGTTAATAATAATGCATCAGTAACCTTAGCTTACTCATTCATATACGTAGAATTGAGATCTGTACACTGCGACCTGGTAGATCTATTGTGTCCCTTACTGCTACCAAGTCATAATAGTTACCTTATTGTCTAGAGTAGGTCCTCCAGTCCTATTCCCTTAGGATCCTTAGGATATTGGACAGCTTCGAGGTCAGTAGCTCCCCTTCTTCGTTTTGGAGTATTCCCAAAGACCGCATCCTAGGGTTTTCTAGAGCGCTGCACTCTAAAAGATATGAATACAGGTTTCATCCTCCTTTTCACAGAATCTGTACTCTTCTCCTTCTATCAGCCCGAGTTTCTTCAATTGTCCCTTCAGGTGGCAATGCCCCGTCAGGACCCCTGTCAGAACTCTGAGTTGGTTTTTACTTAAGCTCATGCTTTCTTTTAATCTCTTCTGGTCGTGGTTCCCAAGAAGTGTTGCTACTGATTTCATAGAAAGACTCTAGCCCCAGAAATGGTGTCTTAGGCCCTTTCCTCACAAGCTTGTCAACTATTTCATTCCCTTCTATCCTGGTGTGTCTCGGTACTCACATGAGGGTGATATTCATTCATGATAACTATTCTCTGCTCGAGTCTTAAAGAAGTTGCTCATAGATGTCCTGTTTTAAAAATTAACTCGGACAATTTCATTAAAATTATGATAAAACATTTGGAAGAATAGGGTTTATAGTTTGCTGCACACATAGTGACAATAATGCTATAAACAATTAGGCAATGGTGCAGTTTTCAAATTTAAATGAGCTCAGTATTATTTATCCGCATCTCATTGATCCAATCAGACTATTGCTTTATGTTTTTGACTTCGTTCACCTAATGCATTGTTAATAACAGACTGAACTGAAAACCTGAACAATATTCTCTTTTCCTGATTTTAAGAGTATACAAGAAAAATCTGCTTATTTTTCTGCTGGTAAAAAATTGTATGAATTTGAACAGTTAAATTAGCCAAACTTATGGTAGTTGAAGCTTTAAGAAATTTTAGTAGTATCATATTATATTCTAAAGAAACAGCAGATTGTAACTTTTAACTTGGTAGCAAATTTGAAATGCTCCAAAAAGTTAACATTTACAAGATATATACTAAGAACCATTGATCAGAGAAAAATTAACATAATCCAGAACCAATCCTAAGATAGAATTCTTGCAGAAAATACTAAATTGGCTTGACTCTTCGAGTTCTAATAATTTTTTTTAATAAACTTACGCGACAAACTCATTCTGCCATCAGTTATACTATCTGTGGACTACTGAAAATTTCCAGGTGTCCTCTGGTGGCAAATGAGGGAAATAGTTCTACTTGTATATGAGAGCGTTCATTAGCTTAAACTTTCATGCCACATATAAACTTAATCCATTCGGAAGTTAATTAAATATGAATTAATAACAAATACATTACTAGGAAATTACAGAGACTTTGATATTTTTAAGTTATTTATCGCCTTTATTTTATCAAACAGGAACGCCTTTTGAGTTTTTTTACTAATTTTAAAGAAGTAATACAATTTTTTAGATGTTTTGTCTCTTCAGTATCATATATTAACCCACTGCCTGTCGGCATCGTTTCACAAACTTATATCTCTTTGATGTGCTTAAATGTTATGCAAATTCGAGTCATTTGTGGCGTTTTTGAGAGTCGGTGCAACTGATTAGGAACTTGTCCCTGTGAGAACGATTTGGCATACAGTATATTTAGGAACGTTTCCCATTAAAATTTGTTGACATTTTCTTTATATGTTATTATAGATAATAAACTTATAAGTGTATTAAAGTAACGGTATAGGGTTTTTGCTACATTCAGTGACAGCTGCTTTAAATGCAGGCAGTATATTTTTCTTTTTCCTTTTTAGTATATTGATAACCTATAAATGCGTTGTTTGGTAATTATTCAAAGACGGTGAGATTTGCTTTTGTTCCCTTTTAAGAGAAAGATGGAAATTAGGAATATTCGATTATGATATATTTAAAATTTTTATTTTCATCTTTTTTTATTTTAGGGAATGTAGACTGTAGATTGTGAGTGGTGTGTTAAGACTTCTTGTGTATTTCTTCAGCACTTCGATCTATAAAATCTTTTGTATCTAACCTGAACTAACCTGATCTAATACAAGCCCGGGATATTTAGAATTTTCATGACGTCTATTATTTTTCTGGAGATGGGTTCTGTTTCTTCGTCAGCCATCACGGTGACGCCTTCCAGGAATTAAAGTTTCTCGCAGAACAGTGCCATGCATTCCTAGAGCAGATGTCCTGCTGTTTCGGTAGCCCGATCGCAGAAACGGCAAATATCGCTCAGTGTTCTGTGAAGATGTATTATTTTTTGGTAAATCTGGAAGAATTTTTGCGTTCTTAGACGATTGATCTATAATTTTTTTCGCTTGTCTGAGACCAGGCGTTTTCTTCCACCTTAATTTTATCTCATTTTGTTCCTAACTTCGGCGTTCCTCTTTGATGTGAATTTTTGGCAGTCAACAGAAAGGTTCACGGCCAGGAAAAGGAACTTTGGCCTCTTTTTTTTTGCGAGGCTGCCTATTTCCTCGTTTCCCTTGATTTCCTTTGCCCTAGCATTTATATCACGATTACCCTTTTGTTCCTCGCCAATTGTTTTAAGACTTGTTTGTAGTCCCAAATCCAGTTAAACTCGTAGGTGTTTGACCTGAGACTTTTAGCTTTGTTTGATTATCTGATAATACGTGTATTTTGTCTTTCCTAGGGATTTGGCAAATCTAGAACTTGAGCCTGATATTCTCACTACGGCCCTTTCTTTCGTCTTAGATTCATCAGGAAACTATACCATTGAATCTTTCTCTAGTCGAGGTAGTCCCTCTCCGTTTTCTTGGTAGCAGTCAGTTACTACTTTATAGTTTATATCACAATTGTACATAATAGATATGATATCTGATGGTTTGGATATGGATCCTCATAGGTCAAATAAACTTTCCAGGTTTGACCTGCTTGACTAACTTTGTATCATCTACGGTTTTATTTAAGTTATTACTTGTATTTAGGGGTACCATACTAAGGAGATATATATGACTATAAGTTTAATGATCGTTTCATATGATCATCAGATTATTTTCGTCCTTAAAATCCAAGTTTTTCAGAGATTCTACTCAAAGAATCTTTTCAATATGGCTATTCTAGGTCAGTTTCTGGCTTATTATTACTCCCAGATATTCAACCTCTTTATAAAAGCTCAGAGTTGTTCCATTTAAAGGTAGAGCATTGATATCTAGCTTTTGTCTTCATGTAAATGCCACGAGTACCCTTTTGTTGGGATTAATGTATAGTCCTTCCTTTGAACACCACATGCTAATTTGGTTTACAGCCTCTAGTAGTGACACCTAGCTTACCAGCAAAACCTTCAGTTGGCGCAACGGATTGTCCACGACCAGAAACCATAGTAGAGGTGATAAAACTCACCCAACGGGGCATTTTCTAATTGTGGGATTTATTTTTGTTTCGTTTTAAGGGAAATAGCGAAGCAATACTCGATTATGATGAGAATGATATTAGTATAGTTATTAAGAACATAGCAGAATGCACAAGAGGGCCATAGAGTGACATTTTTAAAAGGTGAGTAAGGTGTGGAACTTTTTCGAGTGGCTTAAAAATTGCAAAAGTTATTCTACTCTTTAAAATAAAGATGAACCTGATAACTTTCAGGTTATATGAGTGTTATGGGAATTTTTAAAGCTGAGTAGAGTGCTGGCTTTTACTTGTTGGGAATCTGTATTCAATGAATGAATATAAACAATATGAATAAAAGACAAATATTTGTAAAATTTTCACCATATATAACTAAAAAACTTGACGCGTCTCGCTATTCCTGTAGTTTTTTCAGAAGTTCTATTATAAATAACAAAGTATTGGTTACATGAAAAGTTCCTATTACCGAAGTGTAGAAAAATGAACAAATGCAATACTCTGAATTTACATTTTATTACATATTATTTAAAAGACTAGGAAATCCACACTGATTTTTGTTAAAAGATATTTAACAAGGGTGAGGTGTTTTTATCTGTTTGATCGTGGGTGCTTTAATAGATTTATTTCTAATGTTTCTCAGAAGTTTAGTTTATAACCATTTCTTTGTACATGAAAAATTTGAAAATTATCCTCTAATTGATTCTTTAAATGATTTGCGTATGAAGAATTGCTTTTATTGTGTAGAAAACCATTTTTGTGTTCTTGAATACTTTTTTTCTAAAGGCCTTGCCTGTTTGACCTGTATATAGCTTTGAGCATCAGCAATTTATAAACCCCTGACTTGCTATTTTAATTGTTTTTGTTTTATAATTTTTTAAGCATTTTTCTATTGAGTTATTTGTTTTAAATTCCACAATTTTTTTATTTTTGTTGATTATTTACTAAAATATGTTAAAGCGGTAAAATTACGTTTTTTTGGTTTCTTTGGCTGTAGGATAATCTTCTTGTATGGCTTCTTTTTTAATTTTTTTGGTAAAATTGAGTTGACTATTGATGGTAGGTAACCATTGTTAACTGATACTTGTTTAATTCAATTTAATTCTGTATTAAAGTTCTTTTCATATAACAAAATGCTAAAAAGACGATGAGTAAAACTATGGTAAGCTGCTAATTTATGTTGTTCTGAGTGAGATGTATTGAATTGTTTTCTTCTTTTTCCATAGTGAATTGAATATTTTGATGGATTGAATACGTTTTAAAGATTTATTAAATTGTCGATCAGCAATGTCGATATTCATGCAGAATCTTCAAAACCGTCAAGCTTGCAATATCGAACTGGATGAGAGAGGAAGGCTAAAACTAGCGCCTGCCTAAAATAAACAAAGGCCATTTATAGTATGCCATTTTGAAAAAGTACAAGTAACTATTGGGATCTATAAAATACAATATAAAACTGTCCCTGTAGACTTAAATCACACGTGCACAATTTTGGCTTAGTAGAGACGGTCGATTGTGTATAGAAAAAGATGGAAGAGTTGAGAATCTCTTTGCATGTGCTATTCCGCTACCAGATTTGAATTAAATATGTTTAAATTCGATTGTCAGTCTAATTGAAAAATCTAAATAGAGCTGCATTGGATCGGAGTAGCAAACTTTGCCATTTATTGCTATAACACTTATTGCTTAATTATTTGAATGAAAATGTTAAACAAAGTGGATTAAGTAATGATGTTAGTTTTCCATTCTTTGAAAAATCCACAATGCCTGAGATAGCTAGCTCTTATTGTCGTAGCATCTATAAATGGGGGAGGTGGAGGAGGGTTAATGAGACACTACTGTAAAATGCAAAATAGCACTTTTTAAAGTTACTACTACTGAAAGATTAAATTGAAGGCGCCATTTATAGCTTAAAGCTGATAAAATTGTAACTTCGAGAAGGTTTAGTCTCTACAGATAGACTCTTCACCTTATCCAAATAAAACTCAAAATACTTCTACTGAATTATGAAGTTTACTTTAATAATAATGCTTAGTAGTTGTAGCTAAATTAATAAAGTAAAAATGACATAGATATGGTAGCCATAGCTAAAAATAATAAATTAAAAAGACATCGTTTTGCAACAAAAATTGCAATTTCCTTTACACTATTAGTAATACGTTTTCAATTACATATTTAAACAATACAGCTACTTATCTGTTTATTAGTACTAGTTCTCGGGCTATAGTCACTAATTGATGGTCTCGGGCAAATGGAATGAACAGCTCTTGGACGATTTATTATTTCCTAGGACCCAGCGTAAGATCATGCAATTGTCTTGCATATAGTCGGTAAATATGGCCAAAAGGGAAACAGACGCAACGTATTCATCAACAAACGTATTTGATGTTGGAAGTGTATGTAGTATTTCTATAAAGGTTGACAAAGCTTCAAGAACATGGAATAAGCCTTACATAAAAACAAGGAACAAAAAATTCTCATAAAACTTCTATAACTAGGTTAGTATAAAGACTTGAAAAGCTTTCAATCCTTTAAATGCTGGGTAAAAACTTGGAATTACTTACTTAAATTCCTTAAATGCTGGATAAAAACACCTTAAATGCTTTCAATGTTGGATAAAAATTGAAACTACTTAACTTCTGGCATCTGAAGCAAAATAGAAATATAGGGGCCCGCAATCTAATTTGTTGAGTTATAGCGTGTACAAAATGGGAATAATATAATATATTGAGCTCGGAGATCAAAACGAAAAATATAGAATGTAGTTACCTGATTTTCGTGTAAATTAACCAAATCAAATTAATTAGCATACAAATGATCACTGACTTTGCTTTTTGATAATTTTACATGACTTCTAGAGTAGAGAATTACAAAAAAAAATGGCTGAATTCGCCGAAATATCATAATTAAACAAAAAACATATTTCAAAAGATTTTTAAAATCATATCCTAATTATTGGAAAAATATTTAACACAACCTATTCCCAGTTAAAACAGTTGCCGATAGATGGCGAGAGACATATAATATCTTGCGAAATTTCAAATTTAAATAAAACAGGAGTAAAAGTAAAAAATACTGTTTCATTGCACAGGTCAAATTATTTTAATATTTTGAAACATTAGTCATAGCTACTTGTAATAAATATTTTTTTATTTGAATAAAAGTAAAGTTTTGACAAATTTTAAAACTGAAATGAGTCGATGATAAATTGAGTTCACTTGAGGATGGCGGTGTTCATACTAATCATTAAGATGATATCATTTTTAATTATTTCATAAAATTTAATGTCTTTTGATTTTTTTTTAAACGTTATTTATTGTTGATGCGAAAAATCCTTGAATCTAAATTAAAGCATTGGAAATTAAAAACATCTTTTAATGGTGTAAATATGCAATTTCAGATTTATTTACTATTGTCATTGAAACGTGATAAACATAATACAGGACTTTTATTGTAAGTTTTATAGACTACAGATTATAAATCATTATTTAAATTATACTATTCATTTCCTAAAACAAATTTTAAATTTTTTAAAACTCTTTCAAGAAGTAATATACATTTTTAGAACTAGAAAATTTATATTGCATAGTTTAACATATACGAGGTAAAAAATAATGAAAATTTTTGAATTTTTCGGGCTTTGTAAATTCGATTGTATTTTTTCTTATCTTGACGGTATGTATGTTCCTAACTTATTATCGCATGTGTAGCTATTTCGAATACTTAGTTTATGTTTGATAGTCGATACACGTGTTCGGATGTGCTAGGCGATTTATTATTTCCGAACTAAATGGATCAAAAAATTTGCATTAAAATTCGTTTAAAAAATGGAATGAAGGGCAGCATCACATTCGAAATGTTGATAGTGGCTTTTGGTAATCTTTGTTTCAAAGAGGGCCGTGAAAATGTTGAAAATAACGACCGCCCATAAATAATCAACGACAGTGTCCAACAAGTGAAGAAACTGATCCTGAAAGATCACTGAATCACAATCAGAAAGGTAGCTGAATTTTTTTTTTGGATGCTTTGAGCATGAAACCTGTAGCAGAAAACTTTGTTCTGAAATTACTGAATTTCGATCAAAGACGATGTCACGTTGGTATCGCTCAGGAATTACTGAAGTCAATAGTGATCCAAAACTTCTCAAAAGGGCCATAACAGGTTTTTTTGTATTTCAATAGCATTGTTCATTATGGGTTCCTACAATATGATTGTACGATCAATAGGGCATACTACTTGAAAGTCATGGGCCGTTTGTGTAAAGCATTTCTACGAAAACTCCAAGAATTGTGACAAAACCACTCATGGAATTTGCAACACGATGATGTTCCAGCTAATACCTCAATGCTGGTTCATAATTTTTTTAATAAATAACAACACCGTTCTGTTATTTGAGCCTCCATATTGGTTGCACATGGCCCCCTGCAGTTTCTTTTTATTCCCAAGACTGAAGAAAACCAATGAAAGAATGACGTTTTGCCACCATTGATGAGATAAAAACAGAATCGCGCAGGGAGCTGAAAACCATATGGAATAGTGAGTTGCAGAATTTTTCCGAATTATTAAATTTTAAGTTGTATTCTTCTGGGTAAAATTAACATATTTGTACGTTTATATTTATATTTAAGCAAACGGAAGTTAATTTGACTTTAATCCCTTTTTGCGCCATGTATTGTTTCGCGCCATATATGACAATTTCTTCTCAAAATGACTAAGAAGTATCGTACATACCTCAACGGTACATGGTAGAAAACACGATCATCTTAGACTTGAACCTTCAGTGGAAAACACGTGTTGAGAACACTAATATACCACGCGAGTGTTAAAACCTCTACATGCCGGCTAAATCCGCTAAAACCTTGAAAACAATTATTTATTCAACAACTATAATGGTGCTAAAACCCAGAGGACTCAGCTCCAGAAAAGTATCCATGATTTCCACATCAGTGAGCAGCTACAAAGTAGGCCATTTTTAATTGTTTGAAATTGTCATACTTTCGTCGTATATTTTAATTGAAATTAATTTTTTTACCAGCTCCCAAATACAGTCCACTACCATTTTCGTACAGTTTTCAAGTTTGAAAAAAGCTTTGGCACAAGCGTATGCTATCTGAGGGTATTACTTTGAAGGGAAAGAAATTAATATTGGTGAATAAATAAAGATTTTTAAAAGAAAAACTGATACTATGTTATTTTTTGATCAACCCTCGTATAACTTCATTTACACTCCAAATTTAGTTTTTCCATCCATTATTCTTTCGAAATTTTATGACAGATAATAGTTTGATTGTTTCCCCATATACAGCGTTCGAACGAATGCTATTTCTTAAACAGTGAGAGATAGAATGTTGGTTATAATAGAATAAAGTTGTATAATATAGACCTCTTTAATACGCAGTTTTGTAAACTGGGAAAATTTTATTCGTTCCTGAAATATTTTGAAAATACTCAAAATCGTCAATATGGTTTTTATTTATTTTCTCAGATAATATTTGGAGGAATAATTAAAAATTATACAATTGTTATGAAAAATTACGTTCTAAAAACAGTTAGAGCTGATTACACATACATACCTCACTTTTAGTAGGTGATTCCATAAAAAAAAAGAAACTCTAAACTGACTTTCTCTTTTTCATGACTCCCGGATATAAAAAACACGTGAAAGAAATATTACAAGTTCATATAAACTTTTTCGTCTAGGTCTTTTCTTCAGAGATATGTGCTCCTAAAGAGCTGCAATGGAATCAAGTTTTTTACACATAATTATGGATTCAAAAGATATATTTCGATTTTTTTATTACGATCTATACCAGGTAAGATCCTTCAAATTACTATCCAAGAAAACGTTGCGAATTACTCCCAGCTGCAGGGACGGACTAGCTGTGCCACTCATGGCCTCATTTTTTTACGTCCTGTATGATAAGAACTTTGGACAACGTTTTTACATACCTTTAACTATTGACTAACCTGAGTTACATTTCATTCATGTCGCTAATCCTAATCATTTTTGAAAAAAACCGACATTTTATTTAAACTGTTAAACTTCTGTCGGGTTGAATATGAAAAAGATGAATTTCAATTTCGATAAAAAGTCAAAACTTCGTAAGAGGGTTCAATATGGGCTCCGTGAAGTCTCTACTCGCAACATTAACTCAGTATTGTTCCTTATTTGATCACAATGAAACATGATTCTCCATAGAAGTTCCTCCCTACTATCGACCGTAGAGGAATACACCAAGGTTTTGAGGTGCTTTCACAAGTAAAAATCCAACGGCGTAAGGTTGAAAGATCGAAGAGGCCAGGGAATAGGTCCTCCTCTACCTATTCAATGGTTTGGTTATACGTTATTCAGGTGCGTCCGCACAGCATCGCTGAAAAGAGGTATTCGCCCGTTCGTTCATGTAGTACATGTTTCGGCGGGTTTCAAGTGGTAAGTGCTCTACTGAATCGTGAAAAGTGTTCTAGAGGAATTCCAAATAAAGGGCTCCATTCAGTCGTGCCGGCAGTACGAATGGTCCAATCACGAAACTGCCAATGATTCCTGCCCAGGCATTAATTGATTTGAGCTGATGTTGATGATATGAAATAATAGTTGCATGAGGATTATCATCAGCCCATGCATGTGAGTTAAAGGAGTGTTATCTATAGTACTAAAAATATTTTCTTCTAATTACAGCGTACGAACTGCTCTTCCCCGACCAGCACATTTCTTTTCCCAATATTTCCTAAAATTATGAAGAAATTTAATAACATTACCTTATTAAATGGAATAGCCTGCCATTCTCCCTTAGACGCTGGTCAACTCGTTGAAATGTTTTCCGATCTGGAAGATTATGACTAGGATATATGTTGTGGTATAACCTCCTGGCTTCTAAAGCATTTCAAGATGCAAGACCATACATCAGATTCATATCTGCATACTCAATAAAGGTGTATTCCATATTTCAAATTATTTCACAATTAAAATCATCACGAAATTCAAAAATCAATAAATTGATATCCAAGTAAAGAATCAATTTGACAGCAATGTAAAAGTTGATAAGTTCTAACATGCAGAATATTTATTTATTTCGTACCTAGCAACGCTTGTAACAACAATATATTATTTTCGGTACCGATAAAGTAAAACGCACATTTTTTACGAACCTAGGTCGAACTGCAATTCACAGAATTAGACACTTTTAACTAAAGACGTGAACTACAATTTTGGATCGAATTTTTTTTATGATAAGATTGAAGGTTGCACATTTGATAGGAACAAAGTTGTATCTTTTATCGAAATACGCCAAATACCTGATATAAATAAAATTACGTCTTTCGAAAACTACGATTCGTGACACAGCTAGTCCGTCCCATGCAGCTGTGAATAATTCACAACACTTTCTTGGACAAAAATTTGGAGGTCCTTACATGGTATACATCATATTAAAAAAAATAGAAATATACCTGGTGGTTCAATAATTATGTGTAAAAAACTTGATTCCATTGCATTCTGTACGCATGCTCTGCGCTTAGCTACTCTTTTGGTATTGTGAAATAGAGCAGAACGGACATCGAAAACCTGCAAAGGAAAATAAGAACACACCTAACAAAAGCACACAAACACCACCCTCGGGGTGCTATTGAACGTATAATGCTTCCAAGATACCAAGGAGGAGAGGATTGGTCGATATTGGTAAGTAGCTCGATCAACAAATAATACACTTACATTCTTATTTCCACAGGTTAGCGGACTCTTTCACACTACATCGAGCAATATGCGAGGCAGACGAATTTAATGCCGCTACGGCTGAGGGAACGGGATATTGCTTCTCACCACCGAACAGACTAAGAGAAGTTACAAGCTTGGCTACAGAAGCCATTTCATAGACGGCATTCAAATGAGGTCATCCAAGACAATGTCGACAACTCAGCGTTGAACTACTGGTTGATTTTAAGACAGATGTTTCCGGAAACAGAGGGCTTCTTATTAGCTATCCAAGATCAGGTTATTCCGACGAAGAACTGTCGAAAGTTCATTATCAGAGATCCCTCAATAGATGATGACCAATGTAGATATGCCTGTCGAACATCAGAGACAATCCAGCAATAACTGGAGGATACCAAGCGTTTGCCGCAACCGAGTATAAGGAAAGACACGACTCAGCCGCTAAGATACTCCATCAAGAGTTAGCAGATCAGTTAAAACTCTTGTAGGTCGGAAAAGTGCCTTACTACAAATACAATCCAGAGCCCATTCTTGAAAACAACGACTTTAAGTTATATTGGAACCGAACGGTTCTAGCAGATCAGGCAGTTGCTCATAATAAGCCAGACATTACACGAAGAGATAAAATTTCTAGGCGAACTACACTAATCGACATTGTTGTATCTAACAACAACAACAACCTAAGGCCAAAATACAACGAGAAAATTGCCAAATACAGAGATCTGGAGGTGCAAATCCGAAGACAATGGGTAATGAACAGCGTCCACAGGATTCACATAAGACTATCAACAACTGGAGTGGTACCAAAGAACTTCCTGCGGAACATTAAAGGACTGGGCCTTAGTGAGCATCTGTATATACCGATTTAGAAAGCAGTTCTCCTTGCAACCGTGCAGACCGTTCAAAAATTTGTAGGAAGCACAGAAGACTACGCCACCTAAGATCCAATAACATGAAAGGGGTTTCCACAGAGCTTCATACTTTTGGAGTCTTTGTATACTGGTATGAGTCAATAACCCCTGGAGGGAGTGCGAAGCCGTTTGCCTTGTAAATCTGATAAGTAACAATAACAACCCTTTGAGGGTTATGCAATTTACGGTAACTCAAACAGCAGAAATTTATTACAGGTTTTAGAGGTTTCTTGTTTTAAAAAGCTTAGTTCGTTAGCTTGTTGCTAAGAGAAGTCAATTTGATATTAAAGTTTACTAAGCTGGTTGGAATAATGGTAAATAAATTTTTACTTTTACAAAATCTTTCCAACCTAAAAATTTCAATTACCTGGAAAAAATAAAACACAGTTCAAAAAATATAGAAAAGTAGGAACTAAAAGAAAAAAAATTACGAAACTTCTAATTGCATATAAAACATTTAAAAGAATGGCGCTGCTCCATTTCCTTACAGAAAACCGATTAGTAATATTGAATATTTGTGCCCTAAAGTTAAGATAATTTGGTCATAAATAAATAAGTTTTAAATGCTGACTAACATTTTTGAGTTAGATATCTATTAGTAATGGGCGAAATGATAATAAAGTTCAAAGGTCGATGCTCCTATCTAAAAGCTACTTTGTAATAAAGCACTTGACTCGTTACCTTTTCTCCGATAGTAATTGTTGGTATTTTAAAAACACCATGGATAATTGGCCCATAACTTCAGGTGGAATAAAACTCTGATGGAGACATCAACGTCTAGAAGCTACACGATCTCCGGAGTTTGTTTTAAGTTATTGAACAATTAGTTAAGATTAATGCACATAATTTCGACCCCAGATGGAATTTATTAAAGAATCTTTAAATAAATTATTTATTAGAGATTCGCTCGCTGATCAGGTTCTTAAAGAAATTTCAGTAGCGTAACTAAGTAAGTATAGGACCAAGCGATAAATAACTATTAACTTAAAGATTGTTCCGTTTTTTAATTTAATTTTTTTTTTCAGTTTTCATGTTGTCTGTTATGATTCCCATTTCTTCCTCGATATTCCTAAATTTCTGTTGGTATAAACCTCAGAGGCAGATCCAGCCTTTCTCTTTGAGAGGGGGAGATATCAGAAGAGCCCTCCCGCTCGTATACAAGACGGTACAGAACGACAAGCGAGATAGTGTTGACAGAATTGATTTAATGTGCCAATAAGTCGAGCTACAAACATTACATAACCGGTGTTCAGCGAAATCCATACTCCCAATGCAATAAGCATGCCAGTCTATTTCCTATTTAATTGGACACACTTAGGGTGGGGCGATCGCCCCTACCATTCCCTCTTTCCAGGTCCGTGCTCATTAACTTTTAACTTTCTGACGTAATCCACCATTCTTCCTTCTATCTATGCATCTTATCCATTGGGATCTATTTTTCTCAATTTTATTGTATGTATTGAAAATTTTTCGTTATTATGTTTTTACGTATACTCTGTTTCAAAAATTTCATTTCTTTTCTTAAGATAAACTCCTAATTCACTAACCTGATCTAATTTTGAAACAGTTCTTAACTGGTAGCAGGCAAGAGCGACAATAAATCCAATAAATCAAGTTTTAAACTCTAAAAGAGGAAGCATAAAAAGTATCATGCTTTTCTTAATGAACCGACAAATATGGAGAATTTTATTTATTTTCGAGATACAACTCCTACATATTTCAAGGCTATAGCGCTATATTCTTATCATTAATATCCCTATATAGGCGTCTATTTGATGACATATAATGTAATTTAAATTATCATAATATCCACTCTCTTTAATATATCAATAAACAGCATTAAGAAAATTATTTCACCATAGATTTCTGAGAATTTTTGCGGATGATATTTTGATATATCATTCCCATGATAATCATCACAAAACGAGTTACTTTTTCAAGATTGCCTACATAATCCTAATAACTAGTCAAATTCAGTAGGACTATCGTTATCCATTTCAAAATTAGTATCCCTTCACTTCTGCAAAACCAGAAATTGACTCAAAATTTGCGATCTTCAATCGAACAATTCTCCCATCCCTAACCATCGACACAACAAATTCCTTGGTCTTATCTATGATTCTTCCGTCACATGGAAGCCACACATCAACTATATGATTGAGAAATGCTCCTCAGAACTGTCCATGTTGATGTTGTTGGCGGGAGTTAAATGAGGTTATCGTAGAACCTCTTTCCAAAAAATTCATAGCACTGTGATTCTTTCCAAATTGGACTACAGATGCATAGCATACGGTTCGGCTAATGAACGACAACTGAATCGACTCAACTCCATCCATCATAAGTGACTCAGAATAGCGATAGATATATTCCGCTCAAACCCCGTGAAAAGTCTGTATTGTGAATCAGAACTCCCATCTCTCCCCTATAGAAGACAAATTTTACTGATGTGTCTCAAATTAAAATCTCTCTCTCTTTCATAAGCGAAAAAAACAGACAGACTAGAAGATCTAACTTCCATAGCAACTAGATTGAGTTTAAGTCTCAAATCTTCTTAGTGAATCTGGCTGATGAGGTATATTTTAACCATAGACATAATATAAAGGTCCTAGACCACGAATCACATAAAAGCAAATTGGCTCATGTTTAAAAATACAGTGTTTTTGGTGGTGGAGCTAAGAACGATACTCCCAACGTTATTGGATATCCCTGTCACCTAACCGAAATTAGAAAAAGAGGTACTACTCATCAGAAACGCTTCTTCTCTTCCTAAGTGTGAGCCAACGTTCTTCTATAGGATCCGCTCTCTATATTAAGTACTATTAACTAGTCGTATGTCTATAATTTTGGCACATATACAAGGATTTATTTTTCTATTTGTGTGCCGGGGTCTATTTTTTTTTCGATTTTATCGTGTTTGAAAATTTTAAATTTTTTTCTTATTATTATAACTTCTATTGACTATCTGTTTTACGACCTTTAACTGATCTTAAAAATTTCATTTCCGCCAATAGGATTTTAATAAAAGATAACAGATTTATTTTAACACATATGAATGCTGAAGGTGTCATGGACACACGAGGAGAGCATAAGAAAATGGGGAAAGATTGGATTGTATTACTAAAGATAAAAAATTAAAAAAAGTGTACTTCAGATACCTCATGAGAAAACTCAAATTCCATCTCCTATAATTAATTATAGCTAGAGAATGGAGGGAAAACGTGGGATAAGCCGAAAATAAATTTCTTGGTTGAGAAATATAAAGGGATTTACGGGCCTGGGTAGGAATTCGGAATGCCTATGGAAATATGATAGCAGCATCTACAAGTAATGGATAGGCAACTAGAGAAGTAAATTAAATTATCTCTTATAAGGTATTATTAATGACCCAAAAATGAAGTAGTAGTTTTTGGATATATCCAGGCATAGTGTAGCTCCATTACTTACCAAAAAATTAGCTCAAAACTTTTAAAATTTTGTTAGTAAAGAGCCTTTTTAAGGCAACTTTTGTATAATTTTAATTGATAATGCATATTAATTTATCACAACAATTCAGTTTTACAAAAAATATGCATCAGGTATAGACGGCCTAATAAGACCTTTTTACCAGAAAATTACAAAACCTATCTATATTCCAGGTATTAACCCGGGTTATCATAAGACAGTTACGCTACTGGGAAACCTGGAAGTACAGCAACCACCTTGTATGGTATTTAGTGTCTATTATGGAGCAATAAAATACGGAATGAATAAATTTTATTTAGATTCCGAGTCATGTTGGTATATGGGGGAACGGAAATGTAGACTCGCTGGCCAAACAAGTTCACTTATCAAATTCCACTCCAGTCGATTTTATTTACTCTCCACTCGAGATTAACAAGTTTACAAATGACCATATAAAAAGCATGATCCGACTCGAATGGGATCTTATAGATGAAAACATCAAACTTTAGTAGGTCAAGGAGATATTCTTCGGCAGGGAAGATCCTTCTCATATTGACAGTGGAACACTAACTCCTCTCACAAGATTGAGAATTCAACATTCAAAACTTACACATAGCCTCCTTATGGAAAGACAATTCTAACTATAAAACATATCTTCTGCTCCTGTCAGCAATATACCCTACTCTTAATATCACTTAACTGAACAGATTCTTTGCAAAGGATACTCGCTTACTCAAACGCCTCTAGAGCCCATAGGTTTCTCAGGACAACGGGTCTGATTGACAAGATTTAGACACTACTTTATACACTAAAGACTGACAAGATTTAGACACCACTTTAGACCCTAAAAAGCCCCAGGGAGTGATGTCTCTCTCTCTCTCTCTCTCTGTTTCATAAGCGAAACAAAACAGGCGGACCAGAAGATCTAACTTCCATAGCAACTAGATTGAGTAATCTTCTTAGTTAATCTGTCTGATGAGGTGTATTTTAACCATAGATATAATACAAAGATCCTAGACTACTGGTCCTATAGAAGCAAATTGGCTCACGCTTAAAAATAGAGCGTTTTCGATGAGCAGCGCATCTCTTCCTAATGATGAAGCTTAGCACGATACTCCAAACGTTATTGGATATCCCTGCCACTTGACCCAAATTAGAAAAAGAAGTACTACTCATCGGAAACGCTGCTTCTCTTCCTAAGCGTGAACCAACTTTCTTCTATAGGATCCGCCGTCTATATTAAGTACTATTAATTAGTCGTATGTCTATAATTTTGACACATGTACAAGGATTTATTTTTGTATTTGTGTGTTTTAACTGCCGGGGTCTATTTTTTTCGATTTTATCGTGTATGTTGAAGATTTTTAATTTTTCTCTTATTATTATAACTTCTATCGACTATCTCTTTTACAACCTTTAACTGATCTTAAACATTTCATTTCCGCCATTAGGATTTTAGTAAAAGATAACCGGTTTATTTTAACATATATGAATGCTGAAGGTGTCATGGACACACGAGGAGAGCATAAGAAAATGGGGAAAGATTGTATTGTATTACTAAATATAAAAAAGAAAAAAGCGCTGTACTTCAGATACCTCATGAGAAATCTCAAATACCAACTCCTATAATTAATTATAGCTAGCTTTGAGGCAACTTTTGTATAATTTTAATTGATAATGTATACTAATTTATCACAAAAATTCAGTTTTACAAAAAATATGCATCAAGCATTGACGGCTTAATAAGACCTTTTTACCAGAAAATTACAAAACCTATCTAAATTCCAGGTTTATCGGTTTATCATAAGGCAGTTACGCTACTGGGAAACCTGGAAGTACAGAAACCACCTTGTATGGTATTTAGTGTCCATTATGGAGCAATAAAATACGGAATGAATAAATTTTAACAGGATTACGCCTCTTGCAGACCGCATAAATACAGATATTAGATAAAAAGTGATTCTTTATTGTTTAAATCTTTCTTTTGAAATCGCAGAATCATTTTTAAGGTGTACGGAATATTAACGCGACTTGTGAGGTAGATTTTATGAAAAAGTTTATTACAGACACGCAGTATACTTTTTTAAAGCTTCTTTTTATTTAAAGGGATAAGACTATCATTCTCTGAGAAAGTTTGTATAAAATCAGCATGAAATAATTAGCAATTTTTTTCATGAAAGGGTAAAATGGTTAGATTTTTTCTAAATTTTTCATCTCCACATTGAAATGTTTACTAAAACCAACGGAAGGTACTTTGATGATTACTTTCGTATAGTTAGGATTTTGCGCAACCGCTGACATAATTTAGAAACGATTATTAAATGATCATTTTTCTATTCTTTCTAGGATTCCAACCTATTTGAAAACTCTCAAAAATTTGTAACTATATATTTGGCGCATGCGTATTTCTGTGTTTTTGATTGCGACATTACCTATAACCGGCCAAAGTGCCAAATCTGTTGTGGATTTATTTGTCAAATGAATTAAAATATTTAAAAATTGTTAGTAGCAAAATTTCAGACATGATCTACATATTGGGTTATTAGTAATGCCAATCATATGATGAGCTTGCAAATGGCATCATCGAGTCAGTAGTCTTACTACAATTCATAGTTATTTTCCATGCGAGACAAGATGCGCAAAAGGATCTATTATGTATTCGTTTGTACGTCTAATCACGAAACTTTTCTTTAGTTTTAAGTAAAAATACTAGTTCTCTTCTTTCCTCTAACCGATAGTAATTGGAACATATATAAATGGGGGGGGGGTCTATTTGGTTCTACTGTGGAACAAATCTCTGCTAAATGATCTGCTTTCTCATATTTGTTTCTTCAGCCGTCCCTTGTCATTTTTATGAGTTGTGAAGTTACAAGGTTACAACACTAGATTTCAATGCAAATAATTATCGTCGTAGCCGGCTACTTTAGGACATTTCACCGATAGATTCCGACGTCAAGTAGATTCAAACCCTTCTGTATGAGTATATATTTACGTCATAAATCCGTTTATGTTTTGAATAAAGAGATAATCACATTGCAGAATATTATCGTAGTAGATGCAATTAATTCCTTAGAATTAGGGGATTGATCTTAGCAAGAGCTAGTTTGATATGTCATTCCAGGGATAAAAGTTTTTTGATAAAAACAACAATAAATTTGATGAGGGCAGCTTACAAATAGGACATAGTTATCATGGTCTTCTTTAATCAAGATTCTGATTCGAAATATATAGAACAAAGTAGTTAACTAATACCTCTTGATTTTATCAATAAAGCACTGCTCGTCAAAAGATGGTGCAGGTATATCCAGGTACCCTAAAACATCTATATCTTTTATTGGTTATGTTTAATTCACTATTTTGATAATTCTAGCAATATTTTGATGAAGGTTTCAAACAAGGATGTTGCTTATTACCAACATTTTTTAATATTCATTTATAACAGGTTTTAAAAGTATGGGGATATCGTTTAACAACTCCACTCTATATTTTTTATGTTTCGCCGATGATCAAATAGTAATAGCATTGGAGTAAGTAGATTTAAAGTATATGACCAGAAAATCGCTTAGAGTTTAATTTAAATAAAACAGAATGCATATACAGGGTGTCCAAGATAAGGATCCTAACCATGGGGATCTCGGAAACAGTTGGAGATACGAGGTCGGTTAAATTAGAGAAAAGTTGCGCAATTTAGTGCTAAATTAAACGCAATTTAAAAATTTTAAAAATTCAAAATACTTCCGCAGATTTCCGGAAAAAACCGAATTTTGGCAAAATCGTTTTTAATTTTTGTAGGCTTTATTTAAAGAGATATCAAAAAATAAAAGGTAGATTCTTCTTGCCACTTTTTATTTTTTATAATTTGGTCTAAACAAAATTTAAATCCGACGTTTCGTTTCTGAGATACCATCATGAACTTTCATTTTTTATATGGAACAAAAAAAAGTATCCCATGTATTTGATAGCATTTTTTATTACAAATTCAACGGTGTATCACACTTGCATATCAAGTGTGTAGTTCATTGACTTTTATAAAACTGATATACCTTTCTCTCTCGCTCTCATGGAGCTCTTATGGAAAGTACTTGAACTACGTATTCGATATGCAAGGGTGATACATCGTTGAATTTGTAATAAAAAATGCTATCAAATACATGGGATACTTTTTTTGTTCCATATAAAAAATGAAAGTTCATGATGGTATCTCAGAAACGAAACGTCGGATTTAAATTTTGTTTAGACCATATTATAAAAAATAAAAAGTGGCAATGAGAATCTACCTTTTATTTTCTGATATCTCTTTAAATAAAGCCTGCAAAAATTAAAAACGATTTTGCCAAATTTCGTTTTTTTCCGGAAATCTCCGGAAGTGTTTGAAATTTTTAAATTTTTTTAACTGCGTTTAATTTAGCACTAAATTGCGCAACTTTTCTCTAATTTAACCGACCTCGTATCTCCAACTGTTTCCGAGATCCCCATGCTTAGGATCCTTATCTTGGACACCCTGTATATATATATATATATATATATATATATATATATATATATATATATATTATATTTATATTTATATTTATACTCAACAGAATCTCGTAATAGAGGGTCAAACAACCTAAAATTTAAAATACATAAATTATGCTTAAAACCTTACACATTAACAGAAAAAGTTAAGACAATTAAAAAAAAATTAAAAACTTATTTTACAATTAATAACTTTATTTAATTTCACAAATATTCAAATTGTCACAAAAATATGTAAGTACACACCTTGAGCTTGCTATTTCTATTTCGATTCTAAAAGGTACACTGTCCCGATTGTGGAATTGCAAAAACAATTCCGTTTTAATAAATTATTTTTTAAATCATTACTTATGCAATGTTGGTTTTTTTATAACTGATAACAAATAAATGTTCTAAAAGGATATTCCCATCTATTAACTTTTAAGAGCGTATATTAATTTTTAATAAGATTTGTGTAAATGTGGCTTAGGTTACTTATATCAGTTGTGTCGTTAACTTTTTGTTCTTTGACCAAGGAAAATGTTGCTATTATTATTAAATTAAAGAAAATAATAAGAAAAAAACTTTTTGAAAATGCCTTAAACAAGAGGCAAAACATCTTTTTTTTTAACATCTACGTATGAATCCAACCCAAATAATACAAAAAAATCATATGGGTACATATATTGAATAGTTCAAGAAGAACGGGAGAAATATATATATATATATATATATATATATATATATATATATATATATATATATATATATATATATATATATATATATATATATATAGGCGCTGCAAAAAATATTTGGTGTGCGTAATACATTGATGAAGGAGAATATTTCGGATACAAACATTAAATTATAGGTACATCAGGGACGTATCTAAAGCAGGAGCGGATCCAAGGAGGGGGCGGTGGGGGCGATCGTCTCCCCTAAGAGCGTAGAATTCAGGAAAATACACCCGATTGTGCCTTTTACACTAGGAATGTGTATGCTGTTGGCTTCCACCCCCTCGTCGACAACTTGTGTTTGTCTTGTGATCGCTCCCCCAAGACCTTTGAGTTTAGGAAAATAGACCCGTTTCTGGCTATTATATTAGGAATGTGTATGCTGCTGGCTTTCACCCCCCCGTCGAAAACTTGTTTTTTCTTGCGATTGCCCACCCCCAAGATCTTTGAGTTTAGGAAAACAGATCCGATTCTGGCTCTTATATTAGGAATGTGTATGCTGCTGACTTCCACCCTCCCGTTGATAACTTGTTTTTTCTTGCTATCACCCCCTCAAGAGCTTCGAATTCAGAAAAATAGACCCGACCCCGACTTTTACACTAGAAATGGGAATGTTGCTGGCGTCTCCCCCCCCTCCCCCCCCGTGGACAACTTGCTTTTGCTTGCCATACTGCACTTTTATGATATCACAGCCTCACCCTCCCAAGAGAGAGAGAGTGGATCCGCCGCTGATTTGAAGGTTAACAAATTATTATTTATTGAATAAAAATGTGTACGCCACTGACTCTTTCCATTTTTGACGTAATTTTTCTAAAACATAATAAACACTTTTCAAAATCTACTTCTTATTGTTTTCTGGATTTTAATTCCGTTTTGAAGATATGTAAATCCAATTATGTTTAAGTATGCAGAAATAAAAAACCTGAATTATTGTAGTAAATCACTAAAAGAAAAATATTTCTGTTGTTGTTGTTATTTACAATTACAGGAGATGATGAAAGAGTACACCTCTTGCTAGAATACAAACATTTAATCTTCTTTTAAGGCATAGTTCGCCCCTGCTAGTGTTAATTTTTCAAAAATTAAGAAGAGTGATTTTTATAGGTTTAGCAAAGAAATGGATAAATATGACAGTAAAAAACGAAAAATTGCAAATCTAGGACTAAAAAAATGACACCTTAGGAAAGTACAATTTAAAAATGAAAATTTAAAAATTAGATATTATCCGATGAGAACTTACAAAACGCATCACATTCTTCCAATTGTTTATGTGTTATCCACCACTCGTGAAAGTTATATGAAACATTTTCAGTTGGGATACACTTGAGGTATGTAACGAAAAAGTTGAAGTACTATGACCGGAAATTCGAAGTATAAGCGTTCAATTTTAATTTGAGACTCTAAAAATTTTGTTTCAAAGTTTAATATACTGTCCTCTCCTAGTCTTGTTTTCGTTAGGTAAATTTTTGTTATTTGGCATAAAAATTCACGAATAGAAATTGTACATAGGTTAAATTTATTTCAAAATTCAATTTCCAAATTTAATTTTTAACATTTGATATATGAAATAAACTTGGAATGATCGATTTATCAGATATTGCAGAAATATCAAAGCTAGAAAATAGGTTCATTCTTATAGTAAGTTTGGTATTTAAGAAATCAAGAAATTGTTAACATATAAAATAACAAAGTAATTGTTCTAGAATATAAACAATAATTCATAATGGTGTTACACCACGCGTTAAGAAACCGATCATCTTTTTTGGTAATGCAACATGACTGATTTTATGTTTTTATTTTCTCTCCATGTTTTGATTTGAATGGGAGTCATGCAGCTTAAAACAATTGAAGCATCTGTTCGTTTTTTATTGTATTATTATTTTCGTTTCGCAAAGTATTATGTAAATTGTGTATTGATATAAAACTTACTGACCTAAAAACATGTAAATAAAAATAAATAATGACATTTTATTAATAATGGTAAATGATAATGACACTATTCATGTACTGGTATTTTTAACTCGCTGTTGTCAGTCTGGAACCTGTACGGGTTAGTTCATTAAGAATGAGTTATATAGCATAGGTGCAAAATCGTCAATCAAGGACGTGAAGATGGTGGCTTGATATTTAGATTTACTTAACCAATTTCTTGATCTGCATTATTTTTATTAGCAGAAACAAACTAGAAATTATTTATGATCATAATATTTTATCTAAATGGAATAATCGCCAATACATTGGTAGTAGGTGGATGGTAATGTGGATTTTACCAACATCATTTTTTGATAAGATGAACGGAACTTTCCATTCATATGTACAGGTTATTTTCTCAAAGTGTAATAATTAATTGCAGTGGACAACAGCCAAAATGTATCTAAAATAAAGTCGACTAAATCTTACCATTTTTGAGGTGCTTAAACTCTCTCTATATTTTAACAATGTAACCGCAAAAATGCACGTGGTATATTTGTATTATTATAAAAATAGACAAGTGCGAATATACGTTTTCCCCAAATTAAAGAAATTTTGCATAACTTGGCAACACCGCATAGGGGATCTCCAGGGATAACCTCCCATATACGAAAGCCTAAACCCCCGATTGACTTTTATGTCTGCTTTGTACTGAAGAGCCCCTCTATACAAACAAATTAGAATAGAAAATTCTCTAAAAATCTAAAAGCAGTATTTGGGTATATAAGCAGCTACACAGCGGAGAGGTTAGTCAGTCGAATCGAATAGTTGAGATTGTAAGATGTCTCCAAACTGTGTAAACAATTCAGATCACTTCTGTTATGTTTGTGGTGAGGTGACTTTTGCGTCTCAGAAGCAGTCCAATTGACCCCATGATAAAAATGGTATATCAGCTTTATTTAGGTTGGGGATCAAGACAAACAGTGGATGTCACATATTTGCTGTAATGCATGCACTTCAAGTCTGAGAAAGCAGTTAATTAGTAAAAAACGATCTATGCGCTTTGCTGTACCAATAATCTGAGAGAGTCTCCCAATTATCAGCGTGATGGGCAAGGCACAGGTATATCCAAGAAGAAAAAGTCTGTTATGAACTATCCAAATATACCATCTGCCATGAGACCTGTGCTTCATAGGAACTAACTTCCTATTCCTGAACTCCCCCTCCCCCCAGAAACATTCACTTACGAATCAGATAATAACGATACAACGATTTCTCAACAAGAAGATATGGCATCAACATCAAAAGAACCTGATTCCACACCCAGTACGTTATATTGCCAACCGCACAAAATCAGAATTAAATGACTTAGAACTTCCAGAAAATAAAGCAGAGTTAGTAGAATCAAGATGCAGCAGTGGAACTTATTGGAAGATGATGTTTCAGTATGTGTTTTTCGTAAAGGCCTAGCATCACTTTTTAACATGGAAAAGAACTTGGTTTTCTACAATAACATTAGTTGTTTATCGATGGCTTTAAATATGAACTACAAGCCAGAGGAATGGAGACGGTTTATAGACAGTTTAACATTGAGCTTAAAAGCAGTACTATTGCATATGGAAAATATTTTACCGTCTATTCCTGTTCGATATGCAGTTCTAATGAAAAACTTTATTAAGGCACTGAATACAGATGGGCCAGCTTTTCAGTATCTGCGTCAGAAATTTCCAAGGCCAGATGAAGCAAAAATTAAAGAAGGTATTTTTGTTGTACCCCAGATTCGAAATATTCTGAAAGACAAATATTTCTACGTCAGATATCGAAAAAAATTCTTGGAATGACTTTCGTCTCGTGGTCACTAATTTCTTCGGAAATAAAAAAAGTCAACAATTATGTTACTCCTGTACTGCGGGTCTGTAAGTGATGAGCGCGGCGAACGCTTCCATCAGGATATATCAACAATGAAGAAAAGGTGCCAGGGAAAGTGGAATGCTTCCATGCTTGTCGACTACTGTTGGATTCTTGTTAGAGATGCTTCAGAAACAATTCACAAAGGAAAAGGAAAAAGACAGTATATTCAGTGTCTTTACAAGTGTAAAAGTATGTATTTTATATTATTTTGTTAAAAATGAAATAAAAAAAGTTGTTCTTGAAAACTGCAACTAAGTTTTTAATTTCATTGTCATTTTTGTATTCAGCGCCCCAAAATTAACAAAAAAAAATGCACTTTTCATACAAGATACAACAAATAAACTAAAATTTGTTGCGTAGTGTTTTCTGCCAGTGTTTCACTTTTCTGCAGTGGCGCAGCTATCTGAGGCTAGGCGGGGCAGTGTCCCGGGGCCCCTAAGCTTAGGGGACTTCTCGACTGCCTGAGTGACGTTCGAAAGAGAAATTTTGAATGGTTCAAACTGACCTCACGAAAATTTCTCTCACATTCAGAACATGAATAATACATGTTTCAACACGGCTTTAAGCATGGCAACTTAGTTGAAAGAAATTCGAAAGTTATTGGGAATTCCCCTAAAATTTTTAGCGGGCTATACACTTAGGGCGCAAATCACACGCAAAGGCCCGAATCAGTTCATGAGTAGTTGCATTCGTATTTCGTTTTCAGATCGTTGATTTTGATCACTTTAAATCTGATAAGCTAAGAATCACCTGCAGAGTGCCTGAACCAAAGATACAGAATTCGATGTGGGATGTTGGTTCCAAACAAGTCTAAACAAGGTTTCCTCCGAAGCTTTAGCTAAACGAGCATGGCATTAATTAGTACTTTCTGTGTACTTTTTTAATATATGATTAATTACAAGTGGGTAAAAATCTCGTCGATCGGTGTTATCAGAGAAATTTATATTCAATTTTTGAATATATTATTTAAAAAGCGTCAAAATGATTTACATTTAGAGTAATCATGATTCTATTTTCGTTCTTTAGCTTGTAAATAAAGTAATAAAAATTAATTTTGCACACAAACAAAAACGAAAGCCTAGAAAATCGAGAAAAACAAGATGCATCTATATGACTATATTTGGATTAGTTTAGATTACTTCGGAATATGTAC
Organism: Diaprepes abbreviatus; assembly: GCA_034092305.1. Classification (NCBI taxonomy): domain Eukaryota; kingdom Metazoa; phylum Arthropoda; class Insecta; order Coleoptera; family Curculionidae; genus Diaprepes; species Diaprepes abbreviatus. The sequence goes on from JASJET010000028.1 coordinate 10,976,352, forward strand.
ATATTCAAGTCAAAGGTTTACACCAGAAGTTGATATAATTAAGAGTAGTACTTTTTAAGGTAACTAGTTTTAACTAAAAATAACTCTGCATTAATTAATTTATTGATTAATTCGTAAAAAATATGGTAAATAAATTTTAAAATATAAATTCTCAGATATGACATCAGTTTTTGATTTTCGTTTGATCTAATTTTTAATTTTAGTGCCCTAATGTCAGTGTTCTGTTATGTATACAATATAGATTTCAATATAAACGTTTAAAGTTGGTTATAGTTACCATGGAGACTAGATTTATTAAAATAAAAGTTGTGCTACATTTAAAAAAGCCTCTATCATACTTAAAATATTCCTAATGATGAATATTTCCATTCGAAATATCAGAAATACTTTCAAAACAAGAAATAAAAAATCAAGGTCATATTTAAGAAATACAAATTGACCTGCCAAAGTCAAAATCACCACGTCATGTAGTTAAGAAAAAAAATTATTGAAATTTTCTTTTAACTCTGACAGTCTTTGATATTTTTGCCAATTTTCAGTTATCTGGGAAAGTAAAGCAACATTGGCAACACTATGAACATTTTTTGAACAACCGTTAAAAATGGGAATCTCTTTCTAATTCAATTGACTTCGTAGCTCTTACCGTTTCGGAAATAGCAGTAATGGCACGACTTAAATTAGAAAGTTTGTACTTGTATGTCAACCAACAGGCCTTTAAATACGAATAGTGAGGATAAAAACTTAAAAAAAGGCCTTGAAATTGGTAAGAAGAATATTTGTCTCTCGACAATTTTTTATTTTGTCCAGCTTGGTAATAACAGAAAATGATTATTATATTCGTGTATTTTTAAAGTTCAGAACTTTTTCAAACATCGTCTCAGCGATGAGGGTCGTCATGCCAAATCGTAGTCTGTGGCATAAATTCGTCGTGCAGAATCGCTGAACAAAATATATGTCGGAGTTTTATGTCATGCATAACGAGCTTCTTGTTATCATGCGTTGGGGCGGCAACCATCAGATATTTTAGTTCCACTGTTTGGAACAACGACAACCATGAGCCAAAACAAACAATTTATTGTCAAATTTTTCGAAAATTTTCATGTCTATGGAAAATTAAATCGGAAGAAAATAGAGATAAAAATATCAAAGTCAAAGTTGAGGAATAACTTTTACAAAAATATAAGGAAATTGATAAAAACCGAACGAACTAAAATTAGTTTTCCTAAATATTAGGCGGAAATAACTATCGAAAATGGCGTGTCTTTGTAACTCCTTCCAACTGCTACAAATAGCAATAGTTAATCTTTCACGAGGAGGTATCCCTTAAGCAGGTATTTTTCTATATTATTAATGGAGTTATAGCTTTTATTAGCTCAAAATATGTGTTTTTGCCCATTCTTAAGCAGATGAAGCCATGAACGGCGCCGGAAGGGAATGCAATGGCAATTCTTTGGCTACGAAAAAATTTGTAAGGTAGGTAACAGTTATTGCATGTAGGCCAGGAAGATTAAATTGATAACAAGCAAAAATTAACATAAAATCCAAAAATTTCTTTTTGGAAGTCGTTCCTCTACGGGGTACAAAACAATTTCTATCTTCAGCGTCCGTAATTTTGCTTAGCAAATATTTTTTTATTAGCAATTAGGAACCAAAAATCTGTTTTCTTCATTTAATGCTAAACCTATTGTTTCTATTTAAAAGCATATATATATATATATATATATATATATATATATATATATATATATAAATTGTTCTCAATACCTAACAAATCTTTAGGACTATAATTTTTATATTCTCAAATGCACAAATATCAAACACACATGATAGACCGGAGATCCAACACAAAGCAAACTGCTTAACGATTACAAAATTGTATATTGATATTACAAAATCCAATTTTTGAATATTAAAAATGTCATTCTAATTTTCTTAGACTCTTGTAATTAAGAAAATATTTTTATTTGTTTATGAAACTTTTAATTCTTTCTTTAGGTACCAAACAAGTATTGACAATTCCATAGAGTAACAACAGGATATTACTAAAAAACCATTTTATACAGATCAGGTAGCTTCATCCTAAATCATTTTTTACATACTATTTTTACGAGCAAAAAATGTTCAACACCTTGCACCCTCAGTAAACCTTATAAACAGACCTGTGTTTCCTGAAACGTAAACCATACCAAACCAATTTTGCATAAAAACCTATACAAAAAATCTTCAAGGGTACTTTTAGGTACCAGGAGATGAAGGAAGTGCATCCCGTGATTCGCTTTTATTTGTCACACGTGTTTCGGGGATCATTTCCGTTTTACATTTGAAATAAATTTATCTCTTGGTTTGTGTTCATGCATAATCATTAGCTTGTGATGTCAAAGGATTGGTGACTTGTATATTCTACAGAGTGTAATAAATAATATATATGCTTTTTTTTATTTGTCTTAAATAATCTTCTTGTTTTATTGAAAATATTAATTTGTACAATATTTACGTACGTACGTAGAACCAATGATGGTCTTAGTTGGGCTAAGACCATCATCAGCGCTAAGAACTAAAAATTACCATAGGGCTCACCGTTAAGCACCATTCTATTTAACATATATATATATATATATATATATATATATATATATATATACATATATATATATATATATATATATATATATATATATATATATATATATTTATATATATATATATATATATATATATATATATATATATATATATATATATATATATATGTTTATGAGGCTTTCACGGATTCCTCCGTGTGAGATGCAATTGCAGTGAATATATCTACAATATGCCGTTGTAGTGCTGATATCACATTCAGCAAACGTACAACTATATGTAGCTCCGTATATGAATGAACTCCGCCTGGGTCATCCGATGGGTGGATTGAGTAGCTCTTCAGGTGGCACTGCCGGTCCCAAGCCCGGATAAAGGAGGAGGGTTACTAGGCGAGGTTAGCTACCTACCTAGTGTAAAAAGAACCAACTGGCTCACAGAACTGAAGTTACAGCCTCGGAAACCGGACGGAACTATCAGATGACACACGCTAGGACATTGGAAAATCGAATTGGAAAACGAATTGGCAAAAGAAAACCTAAACACCACACTACACGGATCGCATGCTGGAACATAACGTCGTGGAACGGACGAGATCAAGAGATCATAATAGAAATGAAGAAGCATAACATTGACATTTGCGGGCTCTCTGAGACAAAGAAAAAAGGGCAGGGAACATCAAAATACGGAGAATTCATACTAATATACAGTGGAAAAGCAAAATCAGAAAGAGCGCACTCAGGTGTTGGAATTTTGCTGCACGACAAATATACACAGAGCATCGAAGACATCGAATACATCAACGACAGAATATTAAAAATCTCCCTAAAAATGAACAATACCACCAACACACTTGATAAGCACATATGCACCAGACATATCTAAGCCCACAGCAGAAACTGAAAACTTCTACCAGCAACTACAAAACGTCATGGACAACATAAATACTAAACAGGAAATTATCATACTCGGAGATCTTAATGCACGGATCGGGAACGATGTCATACCAGGTATAAAGCAAAAGTATAATGAAGCCATAATTAATGAAAACGGCGAAACACTAATAGATTTCTGCGCTAGAAATGAAATGAGGATCAACAACACATACTTCCCACACAAAGACCAGCACAAATACACTTTCAATAACAATCGAGGCCAGCGATCGATGCTAGACTTCATACTCACAAATCGAGTGATAACACCCACACAAGTACTCGACGTCAGAGCCCTAACATCCGCTAACCTGGGGACTGATCACAACCTTGTTCTATGCAAGATACTACTAAAACGTCCACAACAAAAGAGAAAACCACCACAGTTCATCGAAAAGTACAATTTGGAGTCCCTAACAACGGAGAGCATAAAACTCCTCTACGAGAACAGGATCACTAACAAATTAAAAGAGAAAGATTTAAAACCAGAATGGGGAGTAGAAGAGAGCTGGCAAAATATTGCGAAATGCATCAACGAAGCAGCGGAGGAAGCGATTGGAAAGCGTAAAATTAATGTAAACGCGACAAACCACACCAAACCGTGGTTTTGTCAAGAGGTAAAAGAACTCTCTGAATCAAAACGGAAATGTTACCTAATATACAAAAGCGCACCGTCGGAAGAAACTCACGCAGAATATGTCCAAGAAAGAAACAGAGTAAACGCACGAATAAGATCAATCAAAAGAGAACATTGGGCTAATTTTACCAGCGACATGGACCACGACTTGTATGGCGCTCAAAGGAAAATATGGAAAATGCTTCGGAACAGAAAAAACAAGTTAACGAGTTCGTGCAGACCAAAGGAGTACCAATAGGGACATGGCAACAGTATTATAAAGAGCTTTACGATGCTGAAGAAATGCCGAATATAAATGAATACGAAACAGATATAATTGGAACTGTCACCGACGAAGAGGTAGAAGCAAAACTCAAAAAATTTAAAAACAGAAAATCACCCGGGCCGGACGGCATCCCCAACGAACTGGCAAGGAAACTATCGCAACTATTTAACAAAATCTTAGACATACCTATATTTAAGAAAGGACTAAAAACCTGCCCACAAAACTATAGAGGAATAACTCTCTTAAACACAGTAATGAAACTTTTCACGAGTATTCTCAAGGACAAACTGGAAACACAAATTAAGAATGCTGAGGAACAACAGGGCTTCACAAAGGGACGGTCAATAACAGACGCAGTGTTTATAATAAAACAAATAAAAGAAAAGGCTACAGAGTACAGTATGCCAGCGTATATCTGCTTCATTGACCTAAACATGGCGTTTGACAGAGTCCGATTGGGAGACATTCTACATATATTAATGGAAAATAAGGCACCAGCGAACATAACGAAGATAATCCATAACCTAAATAACAATAACGTAACAAAGGTCAAGGCAGGAGATCAATTCACTGAAAATATCCCAACACTGGGAGGAATTAGACAGGGTGACAGTCTGAGTCCTTTTTTGTTTAATCTCCTCATGAATAAAATCATAAACAAGGTAACATGTCTCAATCTCGGATACAGACTGGGCAACAAAAGAGTGGGTTTGGTGTGCTACGCCGATGATGTAGCAATTATTGCTGAATCAGAAAACGATCTACAGAGACAACTCTTCCAGTTTTTCCAAGTAAGCCGCCAACTCAATATGAACATTTCTATCAGCAAAACCAAATGCATGACAATCGCAAAGGATCCACTCAGATGTAAGCTGGTGGTGGAGGACAATCCCATAGAGCAGGTGATGCAATTCAGATACCTAGGAATAGACATATCAAGCACCCACGACCCAGTTAAAGACCTAAGGAGCCAGATTAACAAAGCATCCGCACTATCAGGATGCCTACGAGATATAGTCTGGTCAAATTCGTACATGCGCAAAGATAGCAAAATTAGAATCTACAAGACTTGTATCAGACCCATCATGACATACGGCACGGAAGTCCGTGAGGACACTAACAAGACGAAACACATGCTAAGGGTGGCCGAAATGAAAACACTGAGAACAATAGTGGGGAAAACAAGAAGAGACAGAGTAAGAAACACAGATATCAGAGAACAATGCGGGATACAAGACATTGTGAGATGGGGAAGACAACGTAAGAGGCAGTGGTACAACCATGTAAGACGGATGGACGAGAACAGACTTCCGAAAATAGTCCTAGAAAATAACCCGCCCGGCTCAAGACCTCCCGGGAGGCCCCCTAAAAGGTGGAAAGATAGTTGGCAATCTACCTCTCAGGAAAAGATGCAGAGGCAGCTTCAGAATTAACAGATCGACAGATCTCCAAGAAGTAGAAGAAGAAGAAGAAGTATATGAATGAAGTAAAATGCGAACAGTAAATGCAAACTTCGTTCCAACCATATCCTTTCCGTCTTAGAGGTCCACCATCATCGAGATGATGGCTTACCTGTACCACCATACCGAGAAGAAAGTCAAAATTTACCCTCCTCGCCACAGTGATGCGGCAGAGGTACATGTTTCGTCTCTACTAGACTCATCAGGGTACCGACATGCACATGGCTTCGCCGACCTCCCGCCGGATGGCGTATAGATGTTTATGTGGCTTTCACGGATTCCTCCGTGTGAGATACAATAGCAGTGAATATATTCAGTGTGGTGGAATAGGATAAATTGTGTTCCTTAGCAATTTGTTCAAACTGTGCAACCTCTAACACGGAAAGGATATGGTTGGAACGAAGTTTGCATTTACTGTTCGCATATTACTTTATTCATATAAGGAGCTGCATATAGTTGTATGTTTGCTGAATGTGATTTCAGCACTATAACGGCATATTGTGGATATATTCACTGTTATTGCATTTCACACGGAGAAATCCGTGAAAGCCGCATAAACATGTATACGCCATCCGGCGAAGCCGCGTTCAGTATTTGCATGCTTCCTTCCGATCTGTCCCTTGCACAGCCAAGTGCATGTCGGTACCCTGATGAGTCTAGTAGAGACGAAACATGTACCTCTGCCGTATCACTGTGACTTTTTTCTGGGTATGGTGGTACAGGTAGTCCATCATCTCGATAGTGGTGGAAAAGGATAAATTGTGTTTCTTAGCAATTTGTTGCAACTGTGCAACCTCTAACACGGAAAAGATATGGTTGGAACAAAGTTCGCATTTACTGTTCGCATTTTACTTCGTATATATATATATATATATATATATATATATATATATATATATATCAGGGGCGGATCCAGCCTCTCTCCTTGTGGGGGGGGGGGCGGTGACATGACAAAAGTACAGTATGACAAGCGGAAGCAAGTTGTAGCAGGGGGGGGGGGACACCAGCAACATTCCCATTTCTAGTATAAAAGGCAGGGACGGGACTATTTTTCTGAATTTGAAGCTCTTGGAGGGGGGGGCGATCAAAGAAAAAACAAGTTGCTGACAGGGGGGGGGGAGGATGCGATCAACATGTACATTCCTAATATAAGAGGCAAAATCGGGTCTATTTTGGGGGGGGGGGCAGGCAGGCAGACGAAAAACCTCGTTGGAAGAAGAGATGTAAACTACAATAAAAGGAGTTGTACCTACATTTTATTATGAGAAGCAAATCTCAACCGTCGACAAAATTCAAACTAAAATTAATGAAGATCGGGATTTACCTGAAATTAAACGAATTGAGCTCTGGAAATTATTCAGAGAATTTAATTTTTGTTGGGAAAACCAGATAGGAAATCTTTTTTTAAAGATGGTCCCGAAAATGTCCGTTGGAGAAGGAAATATCTCTCTCAAATAAAAGGTTGGGTTGCTAGAAATAACACAACTTAAAAAATTAGTAATTTAACTGAACTTTTGAAAGACTCTTTTGAATAAAGTTGCTGCAGATAATTGCGAAAAATCCATATAATAAAAGAATAAAAGAAAATGTGGAAACTCGATTTCATGATCGGTGAGAGATTATAATTAATTTGAGCAAAGATAGCCTCACTGACTTTGATGACGAATTAGATACGTAATGTTTACCAGCGTAAACACAATTTATTATTTAAATTTTCTGTAACATATAAAAATTGATTACAATTTGAATCCCTTTTTAGCGTTTAATTCTAATTCTGCAGATGGTTTAAGAAATAAATAAACTGGAACGTCAAATATCCCAAAAATGTTTTTAATTAATAATAAAATGACCGATCAAAGAAAGATCCATGTTAACTGTAGAAAAAATTTATAATTTGTATACTTCTATATAATTTGATGCCTCGAAAAAGGAGGAGAAGGTCGATTTTGGAGTATATATTCCAAAATTAAACATAAACATACTATTCTGAAACTAAAATTCCTAAAATGTAATGATTACTTCGTGGGTTTTCACTTCCTTAATAACAGCGTTGACTGAAAAGGTTGCGGCCTACATTTTTAGGATACCCAAGGGATAGTTTTTCTTGATTTTTTATAAAAAAGACATACAATGGTAGGACATCATTATAACCAACTTAAATCGAAATTGTGAAATATAATAAGAAAACGCAGACGAGAGTTAACAAAAGATGTACTCTTCTATCAGGATAATATCCCAGTTAAACGTCTTGTATTTGGTATGGCATGACGGAGGCAAAATTAAAATTATTTAAGACTCATTTTATTCACTTGACCTGACTCCCAGTATCTATCGCTTTTTCTTAAATCTTAAAGAATATGTCTGTGTCAAAAACTCATCAGTGGTTTGAGGAGGATAGAAAAACTTTTTTCTAGGAAGCCACAGAAATGTTGCACTACTGCTTAGAAAACTGTATAAAAATTAGAGATAATTTAGTGATAAATAAGGCTCAAATTTTGTCCAGTCAGGAACATAACATAGGAATTAACTTTTATAGATGATTTTAGTTTTAGCAAAAAAAAAATGTTTTCTCACGTACAGTTTATTAGGTATAGTCTGAGGCATTTAATACTGTATCAAAGCCACTCCCTTCTATAATCAATCAGAACCGAATACAGTTTCAGGCAATCTGACAAGCTCAGTTTATGATCTATTTTTAAAATGACAAATTATGACCATCAGTCATTTTGCAAAATAAAATTTTGACTAGAAAATACTGTTAGAAATGACATATACTATGTTATAAAAATAGGTACTCCAAAACACTTATCAAATTAGAAAGAAGCGAAGCACCGATAATAACCTGGTGAGTGCAGTATTAGTGACGTATTAAACAGTTTTTTAGGAGCATGATGAAAGATAGTCGAACTCGTTTAAATGCAAATACGATTTATAACGGCGTGAAATTTGTGTAAATGTGTTTATAACGTTACGAGTAAGATTGGATGAAGTCATAGATATCAAATTGTTATTAGCAACATGAAAAAGTATAATTATATACTAAGCTAACTAAAGGCCACATGTCGGAAAATGCTTATAATAGGAATAGAAAAAACTTCAACCTACAATCACTTCGATATGTTGACTTGGTTATTAAAAAATTTCAATGAGATATTGAAATTACAAAATATAGACTTAGTGGGAATCATAAAAAAATGTCATGAAAACGTGTATAGAATTCACTAAAAAGTGCGTCATTCCTTTCAACGGACTAATCCTTAATTGCCTACAGGCAGGGCTAACTATTGTTAAGTAAACCATTCCGCAAACTAGGCCGGGAAATCCTGCGTTTAAGCAGAACATATTAGGCTGGTGACCAGGGGCGGATCCAGCCTCTCTCTCTTTTTTTTTTTTTGGGGGGGGGCGGTGATATCAGAAAAGTACAGTATGGCAAACGAAAGCAAGTTGTCGACGGGGGGGGGGGGGAGACACCAGCAACATTCCCATTTCTAGTGTAAAAGGCAGGGTCGGGTCAATTTTTTTGAATTTGAAGCGCTTGGAAAGGGGGGAGGCGATGACAAGAAAAAATAGGTTGCCGGACAGGGGGGGAGGGGAGAATGCGAGCAACATACACATTCCTAGTATGAGACAAAATCGGGTCTATTTTCCTGAATTCAAAGGTTTTGGGAGTTTTGGGAGCTATCGCAAGAAAAACTAGTTGTCAACGGGAGGAAGTGCCAGCAGCATACATATTCCTAATATAAAAGGCAGAATAGATTCTATTTTCCTGAACTCAAAGCTATTGGGATGGGGAGGGGCGATAGCAAGCATACACATTCCGATACTCTATTCAAAAACTAGAGAGAGTAATAAAAGTGTTACTGAAACTTCCGGTGTGCCGCAGGTAACTGAGGGGTACCGTAAATCTAATTATATTTAAATATTATAAGCTTTCATAAATTTACTGCAACAATAAAATTTCTTACAGTTCAATTTAATTTCTATCAGTGAGCAAAGTGCACCTTACAGTGTGTGATTTATCTTGTTGGTGCTTGTTTTTATATATTATTTGAGACTAGTGGGATACCCAAAAGATATGGTTTCCACATCTATATTTATTCCAAAATCGTTAAACCAGGCCATATTTTCTTCATCGAAAAACTATATGTTCCAACATGACAGGAGTTGGCAAATCTACGATGTACAGAATACTGAAGGAGAAAAAAACGACTGGAATTGTTAGTACTCCCAAGCCACATACGATCACAGGCTGACGAAAAACCTCGTTGGAAGAAGAGATGTACACTACTATAGAAGAAGTTGTACATACATTTTATTATGAGAAGCAGATCCCAACCGTCGACAAAATTGTAACTAGAATCAATGAAGATCGGGATTTACCTTAAATTAAAAGAACTGAGCTCTGGAAATTGCTCAGAGAATTTAATTTTTGCTGGGAAAAATCAGATAGGAAATCTGGTCTTTTAGATCGTCCGGAAAATGTCCGTTGGAGAAGAAAATATCTCTGTCAGGTAAAAGGTAGAGTTGCTAGAAATAACAACTTACGAAATTAGTAATTTAACTGAACTTTTAAAAGATTTTTTTGAAGAAAGTTACTGTAGAAAATTTGGAAAAATCCATATAATAAAGAATAAAAGAAAATGTGGAAACTCGATCTCATGATCGGTGAGATAGAGGAACCAATTATTATTAATTCGAACGAAGATAGCTTCACTGACTTGATTACGAATTAGATATGTGTTGTTTACCGGCGTAAACACAATTTATTATTTAGATTTTCTGTTAACATATAAAAATAAATTACATTTGAAACCCTTTTTAGTGTTGAATTTTAATTCTGCAGATGGTTTAAGAAATAAATAAACTGAAACGTCAAATGTCCTAAAAATGTTTTTAATTAATAATAAAATGACCGATAGCCCCAAAAAAATTTCAATATTATATGGACGAATTTATTTTTTTATATATGTTTAACGTCTTGTATTTTTGACAATGGGTATTTTGTAATTATTTAAATTATAACTTAAAATTTTTTGAAATAAAAAGGCTACGTTTTAGTCTGAGTGTGCCTAAAACGGTTTCTATGCCAAAATTAAAAATAATAAAAACACAGTTGTGATTTGTGTTAAATATGTCAAAATTACCTATATTTTCTAATGTATGTGAATGATTAAGAAACCATAAGAAATAAAATAATATTATAACAACTTTATATTTTAAGTTTATTACCGAAATAATATTCTATGCCATAAAAACTTAGTGATAAGATAAACCTCCTTCCCACGCCTATGACAAGAATTAAAATCCTTCTTAACACTTCACACATCCAAATATCTATTGTTATCCAACCCAAATAGTCCATTATTATACACCGGTATTTTTGATTATAAATTTCTAACCCATTCCTTTGAAAAATATATATGTCTAACAGATTTTGCCAAAGACACCGGACGAAAGGACACAGGTAGTTCGTGAAGAAAAAAAAAGGTAAAAAATGATTCATTACTCTCTCTAGTTCTTGAATAATATAGTGTAAGAGGCAAAATCTGGTCTATTTTCCTGAATTCAAAGCTCTTGGGGAGGGGGATCGCCACCCCCCCTCCCCCCTTGGATCCGCGCCTGCTGGTGACAGGACTAATAACCTGCCACGGCAGCTTAATATGAATAAAAAGACCAAGAGGACCTCCAATATGCATTTTACTTGATATCGCCAAATTTACAAATATTTTAATATTTATTATTTAGTTCAAGATGCAGGATGAGAGTTGACTGCTATTTTTAGATAGCTTTTAAATTTTCTTTATAAATTTGTTCATTACATTATATATACATACAAACATAAGCTCTTAGGTGACAGATAAGAGCAAAAAACACTAAAAGCATTTTCAGATAATATTTTAACTAAGGACCTGGGAGATATTTATCCTTATGTGCAGAAAAAAGTAATATACTTACGTCACAATAAAAAAAAAACGATTTTTATTTTTTCCCTTCAATGTTGTCAACAATGTAACTGACTTGAGGAGGCCTCCAATTATAAAAAAAGAGATTATATATTGATAATTAAATACAAATGTTTTAATGGCTGAGGTAACTAAGTGGATGTAAATTGGAACCTGATCAATCAATAATTTAGACTTAAATTACATGTCACCAAAAAGCAAGAATTGACATATGATGGAAAAAATTTATAAAGACAACTTGAAAGCCATCTAAAAATAGCAGTCAACTCTCAGCATGCATCCTGAACTTAAAAATAAATTTTAAAATACAATTGATCCAGTGAGAGAATGCCCATGAGTAATCATTCTTCGAACATATCAAAGTTTTGGGACATGTTCATTTTAATTTGTATATAAATAATAAAAGAACAAAAAAAAAACATAATTCGTCTAATCCAAAATAGAAAGAGACAACCGAGACAAATGAGTCATTTCGTTACATGAATACAAAATTTCTTTTGATTTCAATTAAGACATTATTTTATTGATAGTCATCTTTCAAAGTTTTATTTATAACGTTTTTTTTTTGAAATTTTTTTTGTGATTTAAGTGAATTTAAAATACATAATTGTTTTATATACAATCTATTAATGTGAAATCGCACAATCGTAAAACTGATGCTTTGAAATACCTTAAAGGAAAATTTCCAAAAATGACAGACGCAGCATTAAGAGAGGACCCAAACCCGAAGAAAAAAAAGTGACTTGAAAATTCATGACACAGATTTTCCAAAACTTTGCATGGAAGAAATAAAAATTATATTTTAGTTCAGATTGGAAAAAATTTGACTATTCAAAAGTCCAGTAAATTTAAGCTAAATACATAACAAAATAAACGCTTATTTATGTTTTTTAACAACGAGTGTTACTCATTTCATGAGAATAAAAAATTTTCTAATTTATTGGTCAATATAACAAAAAAAAATTAAAATTTTATCCATGAACATATCTGAAACCACAACAATTGTGAATATTATTATTTTCTGTGGAGGATGACAGAATAAGTGTATTAATTAATATCATTTTTACAAACTCGCAAATTCATTAAAACTACCTGGTTTTGGTAGTTTTTGGTTAGTAGATCAAAAGTGTCGATGGTCACTAAGTCCAAAAAACTTATGGTTCAAAGATATAGATCACTGAATTTGCATTATATTGTGTTTGAAAGCCTGCACGCAGGTTAATGCAGCCTTTCTTTATATCCGTAAGAATAACCTATGCCGATGTTTTATAGAAGATCAAGGACAAGATTTTTATCTTCAGTGATAAACTTTACCTCACCCTCAAGATCAAAGGTCAAGGCTCGATCAAGGTAAAACTGCAATTGAATGACAACTAATCCTTTTGATGTTCAGAACAGTGATACTGATTTTACTTCTTGCTCAAGGTCAAATTTCAAGGTCGGCTCTAGGTCAAACTTGGTCTCTAGATATGATCTTGTCCTTGACAGTCAGTCTGTGAAGTTAATAATGGTAAGTTAATGATTATATAACATCTGATCAGAGACGGTCAGTAAGAAAAAGCCAGATTAAATAGATATCCTATTTTTAGAACTATATGGCTACACTCATGTATAGAGATTAATCATACCTATATAATTGCCATCTGCACTAGTGTGACCCAATGTGCACCACTTGAAGGTTCTAGAGCTGATTTAGCACATTATTTAGTCTTGAAAAGGGCCAATTTTTACTCTTGATATTATGAGGAGCCATAAAGATATTTTTAATTCGCACTTCATATTTTCTTTAGCTTTTTATTATGTTGTTGACGTGTATAACTTATATATCATATAATACGGGTGAGATGAGCGCATGTGCCCAAAGCTCTAGCTACAGATTGATATGTGCAATAATAACCGAAAAATTAGTTCATAGTTATTAGCATGATCGGCATGATACGTGCCCTCTCTATGTATTTTACTGTAGGCAAAAAGTAATCGGTATATCGTTGAATTTCTAAACCTGGAGAATATCCTGATTCATGAAAAGCCCTGTTCGTTAATGTGCTCATACATTTGGAACTCTTCACCATTTTCTCTCCTATTTTCATCTTGTATGTCAGATGGAGAGAGATTAATTTGATAAATTCCAACTGTTAAATCCCTTAGATATTCCAAGTGAAAAATAGGCATATCTGGAACGTCATGGTGATGTAATCACCTCCATTAGCCATTTCTTCTCAGAATTTTATCTGTTTTAATTCTGGCTCAGATAAAATTAACACTCTGCGATCTTAATAGCTGTTGTTAGGCGTATTAAAAAATATAAGTATTTAGTTAAACCCAATTTTAGCTTGAGCAAGAGATAAAATCCATCAGCGAAGATAAAGATAAAAATCTTTCACTCACTCATTTTTTAAACTCGTTGTTCCGGACATCAAAAGGACTAGTTATCATTCAATCCCAATTTCATCTTAAACGGACCTTAACCTTTGACTTTGAGGATAAGGTCAAGTTTATTACCTAAGATAAAAACTTTATCCTCGATCTTCTGTAACACATCAGCAGGGGTCATTCTTACGGATATAAAGAAATGCTTCATTAACCTGCGTGTAGGCTTTCAAACACAAAATTTTGCAACTTCAGTGATCAATATCTTTGAACCATAAGTTTTTTGGGCTTAGCGATCATGAACACTTTGATCCACTAACCAAGAACTACCAAAACCAGATGATTTCTAAGAGTTTGATCGAAAGCCATTTCCCATAAGATTTCTGCCGGGGCTTTAAAGATATTTGACTAAGAAACTAAAAAAGAAAATTATCATTCGATACATGTTAAAAATACTGTTTTTTGAATTATTTTCAACGAGAAAACGCTGGAAATTATTCTGTTAATTTTATTCTTTTTTATGTTATATTCTGACATTATAAAAAAAATCTAGTTATTCAAAAGTACAAAAATTTTAGTTAAATACACACCAAAATAAACCTTTATTTATATTCCTTCAAAATTAGTGTTATTAATTCAATGTTATTATTATGTAAAAATAGTTAATATTGTTATTTTTTGTGATAATAATTAATTATTGTATTATTCCTCCAAATTTAAAGCTAATTCGTAAAGAAATCAAAAAAGAAAATTAAATATTGTCGATAAATCTTAAAATACTATTTTTTGATAGCTTTTATCTTGATTTTAACATGCCTCAAACATAGACAGTCGAAAAATATAATACATTCTTGAGGAAACAAAAGAGGGAAATATTCTTTGTGTCTCTGATAATGTGGTTAATTCACCAAATTTTTTTTGGGTTTATATAAATATTTTAATATTTATTAAACTTAGAAAATAAAAAAGCGATAAAGTATAAAACTGGATGGGCACTCTCGTGTCACACGCTAAATATAAAATTTCAAATATGATTAATAAATATTTATATCTATCTAAAAAATATATTTTAAGCAGAAAAATTAAACTATATTTTTAACAAGACAATAAAAATCACGCTTTTTAACTCTAGACACTTACGAATGTACTTGAACCATGAACCGATGAAGCAAATAAAAAATGATGATTCAAAAAGGAAATGATAAAAAAGTGAGGGTGTATCTCGAAGCCAAGGCAGGAAATGACGTTGTGTATACTAAGGTGCACACGTGCTCGTTTGGCGGCCCATTTTGAACCTGTCATTTACCGCTAAGTTCAGCCCACTGTTATTGTTGTAATGACAATCTGATAATAGCGCTTTTAGTTTTTGTTTTAAGGTCTAATTAGGAATAGATTTCTTCGTAGGCGGCGGATTTTCTCCATATAAATACCCATAGAGTTTATTTAGGTCCGGTTTGTAGTAGTGGATAAATAATAATGTAATGATTAAATTTGCCTTTAATGTATATAGTATGTTGTTGTCGGTAATAAAGAAAGAGTATTAAATAAAAAAAAAAACGATCTTATAGGTATTTCGCAAGCAGCAAATTTAATTGAAAGAAAGATCCCTACAGTTCAAGGATTTATGAATATATTAAAAAACTGTTTCATTTTGTGTTGTACCTTTAATATAAGAAGTTAAATATAACTAGCAAAATTTTATTTGAGCAATTTTTATTCTCTTTGGAAATATATAGTAGTGGTGTTTGACTTTTCCATAACTATTAGTATTATTTTATTTAACTTTTCTTTTAAAACCCCCTTTTTATCATATATTCTGAAAGCTTTTTGGTCATAAATATCGCCATATATCGTACTTAATATAAATAAACAAATTATTTTCTTTCCATTTCTCTTAATTACTGTTAATATAAAAAAAATTGGTTCTAGAATAACTCAACATTATATGATGAAACTAATTAAAGAGTTTAAACTTTGTTTTTTCACTAGAATTGGGGATAGACCTTGTCCATTAAAAGTATTGGTTTATATATATATATATATATATATATATATATATATATATATATATATATATATATATCTATATATATATATATATATATATATATATATATATATATATATATATTTAAGACATCTAGGGGCTGACAGTTATGGTTTGGGACTAATATTTAGGGATCTAAGGGCTGACTGGTATGGTTAGGAACTGATGAACAATAACGGTATTGGAATAAAGTAATATTTGTATAAATTTTACATCATTTATTTCTAGCGTATCTTTAGAAAATCGTATAATACCTATTTAGTACCAAAAATAACGCGTAATCCTGTTACTTTCTTGATATAATCAGTCATATATTTTAAGATGCTCTGAATCAAGTTCTTACACAGCCTTAGGTTTTTACAGCTAAGATTATCATTTAAAATTTTTAACGTAATTATTGAGGTAGGAAATAATATTTTAAAGTGACTCATTTTTCAATAATAAATTATTAAGATAAAAATAATAGGGACTCCTTACCCGTAAAATGATCAAACAATATCGACATTCTCAACATAAAGGTAGTAAGAAACAAATAAATCATCCTACAGGTTCACGGTATCCTTATCTCGTAACATAATAGAGGTAATATTAGTATCAAAATAAAATTGGTCTCAGTTTTCTAAAACATTAACAGGTTTTTAAAGTTGTAAAACGCTCTATCTGCTTTGACAGTCAAACTGGGCATTGGCAATTTTTCAATTTTTACACCTTCGTAAGATACATCAGCGACATCGTATTCATCTAATTTGAAGACTTTTTCTTTTTCATTACATACTTTAAGAAATGTCAAATCTCCTTCTTCATCATCATAGCACGAAAAAATTTCAGCATAACGGTATCCTTTTTTTTCAACACAAATTTTACTAACACGTTAACACCAGTGCCATAGGTCACTTTCAATTTATCTCTTAAAGTCCTAACTGCTGCCTCGCTTTTATCGAGGTTTTGTAAAGGAACATGGTTTTCAGAATCTGTATTCTACACATCAGATAAAATTCTTAGAGAAATCCATATGTATTACTGCCCTTTTCTGTAAGTGACTGCTTCAAAGATTTTATAGTATTATATTGGTGAATAATATTAACTTAATGCTGAAATACCTTTTGCAGATCATTTTCCAGTTAAATAATCAAATTTCGAGGTGTCATACTCTTCGTGTCTTTTTTGTACTTTGAGACAAAACGTTCTTTTTTGTTTTTGAGTCTATAAATATTTCCTTCCCATGTGTTCATTGTTTCACTAAAATGTCTTCACTGTAATCATCAAATTCATCATATGGCAACACTTTGTTCGAGCAGTCACTGCACTGTCTCAATAAACATTTTTTTGAATAGCGGTCACAACATAGTATCTGTAAACCTAATTGAGAGTTGTCGAATTCAAGAATTTTTGAATTTTTTAAAGCAAATAATTTGAGGTTGAAATTTTCATGTACAACACAGGCACGGTCCGTAGGTTTAGGGTACACAATTCAGAACGGACGTAATCGACAAAATATACAATAGCCAATTGTCAGGGTATTTGTTTGAAGAGACTTCTATTTGTTTCAGTCTATTGTATTTCTTCTGTTAGGTGTTAAGCTTTAGTTTTAAATCAGCAATAATAGCACGTTTTTTCTGCAATACTTTATTTCTTGACGCTGATGAAGACTTCTTCTTTTAGCAGCAACTTGTATAAGGTCAGCATTCACTTTTTGGTTGTTTCTATTATTAATCTGCAGTTCTGGAGCTATATTTTCTCCAGAAAATTATTCTTCAAATGTAGGTGGCGTATTCTGAGCAACGTAATTATCATAAGCTTTTTGCTTCTTTTTATAAACAGCTGACTACTCCTTTCACTTTTTCTAATTTGTCTTTGCTCACCAGGGGTTATATCCTTAACACATTTTCGCTGTCCCTTATCTTTCTTTTTTTTTATATATTTCAGTCTTTCCTTCTCTTTATATTCAGCCAACAAAACTGGAACTTTTAATTTTTTTTACATGTTTTTGCGACAGCTTATTTTTTCATGGCTATTTTCTTTTTGGACAACTTTGTAGGCGGCATGTTTCAATAAGACAGATATACAACACTTATTTAGAAATATGGCCAAAGACTTGTTTAGTTACCGAATATAAGGTAATGAACATATTTAAGGACTAGACAATATGCGTAGTGGCCCAATAAATAATATAAATATAAGTGAACGTCAGTCCCTAGCACTATTCCTAGCTAGGGCCTGACTGTTCAGGGACTGAAGATTCAGAGTAAAACTAACAAAAAAATACTGATTGACTACTGTACGACATCTTATACTTTCTAGCGAACAAGACCAACAAATCATTTAAAAATATTAATTAATTAATAATAATTTACTATTATTAAACGATAAAATTACTTACCGAGGGACTAAAAAAGTAACTGGATCAACACTTGTTTGCATAGCAGCTACCGTGTTTGCATTGATTTTAAAAATAACCGCTGCAAAGGGAGTATGAAGTATGGACGCTTAAAAACAAAATTTCGATGCATGGACATGGCTACGGACTGACATTTGGGGTCAATAAAAAGAATTCTGGAAGTACAGTATATTATAGTTTTAAATGAAGTTTAGATAATAAATAAAACACATTTTGAACTGTACGTAGCAATCTTAAAGTAAAATAATTATTAAATAAATCGAATGAAAAGTGATGCGGATACATAGTAGTCCGAATGTTGTGGAAACACCTATATATATATATATATATATATATATATATATATATATATATATATATATATATATATATAAAATTATCAATAACAATGTTGGCATCGACAAATTTTTTATCGAATTTTGATTTTTCTGCTTTGATATATATTTTTAGGTCAAGTTTTTAACATATGTAGATATCTTACATAATTATTAAAAAAAAATAAAGCAATGTGTGGTTTATTTCCTTTGTATCTTATATAAATAAATAATAATTTAAAGCTAAAGGTAAAGATACATATAATGGTCAATTTAACTTAATCCGTCGAACAAAGACTTCTTAGACAACCATAAATGATTTCAAATAATTATGTTACATAAATTAAAAGAAAATATACTTCTATATAAGCGGACCTCATATAAGAGTAGATCATGTTATGCATCTACAAATAAAGTTAGGATCAATAATAATCAATTTAATTGAATTGAAATCCGATTATAAGTCAGTGCTCTTTTTTTGATGAAATGGGTGGGTTTACACAGAGAATTAATGATCGATATGAAGATCACGCTAGATAAAAGATTTTAAATGTGGTTTATTTTTTTAAATAAAAATCACAAATTTTCATCTTTCGCTTTCAGGAGCAATTTTTTTTTTGCCTATGTCAATGTTGAACACAATAAGTTGAATGTTAATTAATCCAATTCGCCATTAAATATCTATTCAAAGCAGGTCATTAAAATATATAGGGAAATGGAAAGTCTAGAGTTTTAAATTAAGATACGCTACCAGCCTAGAGATTTTGTAAAGTTATCTAAGTGGCGCCAAGTTCTAATAAATACTGATAGTCAATTATAAATTATTAGTCTAATGCAGTGGTTCCCAACCTCTTTTTTCTTGAGATCTTCTTCTAAAAACCAGAATAAATTAGCCAACACCCTGTGTTGGTTATTAAAATGTATTTTCCATATTACATAACAGTTAATAAAGAAAAACTAAATCGTAACCGTGAAACATTTACAGAAAAACATTATTAAAACTAAAGTGATAGCTTAACCTATAAAAAAGATGTAACACAAAATGAATACATTAATACAGAACTTGAAAAATACCCTCAATGTGATATTTGTGACTGTCTGATAAAACAAAGAAATTCAAAATTTGGTTCCATGTCTGAAAGTTTGAGTCTTAGATCAGGTTTTGCCTTTAACTTGTTTCTGTGCTTATTTTCAGATTAATGTATGTTCAAAACACTGTCACATAGATATGCTGTACAAAAGAGCAATTGGACTTTAATGGCTTTTTGCATCAAAACAAGATTCTCATTTCTTACACTGAGCCAAAAATAAAAGCAAATCAACAGAGTGATCTTTAAAAACAGTTGTCAAAGAATATTATCAGAGAAAAAGTCGATGAGCTGTTCCTTTTTCAGTAAAATTAAAGAAGTATCCAATGTTATATCTCCTGGAAAAGGATTATTTATCCAGTTCTTCGATCCAGATGCAATAGGTTTATTAGGAGAATAGTGCTTGAACGTTAACTGAAGTTGTTTGAGATGTTCTGTAATATTTCTTTTAATACTTTCATGAGGTGAAGTAGAAGTTGTCGACTCGTTCAAGAATGTACTTGCATCGTCAGCGGCCTAGCGACTCGTCGCTTTACAGCTTGTTGCCTGTTGTGATGTTGCATTTAATATTTCGCCATAACAATATTTTTTTCTAAACCCCCTTTATAAAGCTCCCCATAGATTCGCGCGCCATCCACCGTTTGGAAAACGTTGGTCTAATGGGACTTCGCAGAGCTTGTTGTCATTTCAGAGTTATTCATGGCCTCGGTAACAAAATTTGTAATAACAAGATACTGCATGTACATCAACACCACAACTATATCTGCAGTCAGTTAACATCTTCAAGTAATTAATAATTTTTGTATCGAGTAGATGCATGCGCTTTACAGGAAAAACATGTTTGTTTACATTTTTATAAGATCACATTAATAATGTATTTGTTGTAAATATTGCACTGATCTAAGAGATAAAAACCAATCCCTATATTTTTATCCAATTGAACGCTATATCTTCTAATATCTCGTTTAAAATAAATTCAGTGCCCGTTTTAGTTTTGAGATTTTTAAAATATTAGGAGTAAAATATCAAGAGTATAACATTTTTGTTTTTAATTTCGAAAATGTTGCTAAAGCCTAATATTTTTTTCTTGGTAAAATCTTAGGAGCAAATAATATTAATCTTTTACGTTACGCACCATTTTTTGTATTTTTTTAAATCCCTGGTCTAATATGTTCTCTCATTATAAATCGGCTTTGTTACAAAAGCTTTTGTCTTGGGTGAAAGAAATCCTCTGGTGCTCTTGCATTTCAATTACCCTTTTCTTTCAATTAATCTATTCAAAAATCTCGTCCAAGTAAGTATTGACAAACATTTAAGTTGTAATCTGATAGTGTCCTGTCCGTCTTGTTAAAATATTTTTCATTCGCCAGCTAAGTGTGGTTCCGTCTTATTAGGAAATAGAGTTCCCAGAGCTGGAATTAGGACTTCCTGAAGAAAATCGAGATATAGAGGTCAGTTAAAGTTCCCTTAAAAAATATTACCTTTATCACTCGCTCACCAAGTATGTCGACTTAAACGGACATTTTTTTTTGGAATCTGTGTCAGTCCTTCTCATTCAACAAGATTATTGTGCAAAACTTAATTATCTTAAAATTATGTTGTATTAAATACTTTTTTTTCAATATTTTTATGCGAGATTTGATATAATCATTAAAAAATATAACTTCGCCGATGGTAGCTGTTGGGTGAACTGAGTAACTCAGCAGGTGCCATTGCCAATCCCAAGCCCGGATAAAGGAGGAGGTTTCACGGGCCAGGCTAGCCCCCTACCTGTGATAAAAAAAAACCTAGTACGGCTCACAGAACCGCAAGTCAGCCTCGGAATCTGATTGATGGAATGACGACGACAACGGCAAGAAAACGCACTAAGATTTGGAAAAAAACAAAATAAACTCAAAATCGCCACCTAGAACATCTTGTCCTGGAACGCAAAGGATCAGGAAATAGTACAAGAGCTAAAAGAAAATAACATAGAAAAATGCTCTGTCAGTGAAACAGAGAAAAAAGGAAAGGGGAAATGTGAAATATGCAGATATATCTTGATATACAGTGGAGTACCTCGAGAGCAAAGGGCACGTTCTGGAGTAGGGCTGCTAATAGACCGGAAGTACAAACAACAAATAGAGAGTGAAAGTTACGTAAGCGATAGGATACTACAAGTAACAATGAGCATTAATCAGGAGAAGATCAATTTTATAAGTGTATACGCACCAGATATAAGCAAGGAAAGAGAGAAAAGAGAGAGATTCTATGAAGAATTGCAAGTAGAAGTGGATAAAATAAGAGCACAAGATAGAATCGTTCTTATGGGGGACCTAAATGCAAGGATGGGAAACGAACCACTGAACCGCGTAATGCAGAGATTCAACGAAGAGGCTATGAACGAAAATGGAGAACTACTGAAAATATTTTGTGCAAGCAACAATATAAGAATTAATAACACTTTCTTCCAACATGACATGAAGTACAAATACACATGGCAGAATACAAGAGGGCAACAGTCGGTATTAGACTATATTATCACTAATAGAGAAGTCGCCCCTCAAACAATACTACACGTAAGAACTTTAAATGGCGCCAACTCTATAAGCAATCATAAGATGGAACTTTGCAAAATGAGACTAAACATGCCTAAGGCCTCAAAACCTAAACCGCAAATGAATAGCAAATTCAACGTCGAATTACTAGAAGATAAATGTATACCATACCTATACGAAGAGCGATTAAACCAAAAAATAGTGCAAATGCCAGTTAATATCAAAAACAAGATAGACCAACAATGGAAAACAATAAAAAATAACATATTAGATGCCGCCATGGAAGCAGTAGGAAAGAGTCAATGTCAATACAATCAATAGAACACCTTGGTTTACGCTGGAAGTAAAGAAAATACCTAAACAAAAGAAAAATACATATATTCAATATATACGAAATAAAACGCCTGAAAACTGGAACAACTACCGGAGGAGACGGAACTAGGTAAACGCAAGAATAAAAGAACTAAAAGAAAAGTATTGAGACAGGTTCACAAAAAGGATGGAGAGAGGCATGTACGGAAGCCAGAGAAAAATATGGGGAATGTTAAGAAGAAACAAGCTTGAAGTCAAAGATACCGTGAGAACTAATAAAATCACATTACAGCAGTGGGAAACATACTTTAAAAACCTATATAAGGAAGAGGAGAACATGGAACAGATAAAAAATGAATATGAGGAGGACGATAGCATAGAACTAACAAATGACAAGATAGAAAACACCTTGAAGTCCTTTAAGAATAGAAAAAGCCCTGGACCAGACGAGATCACTAATGAGATGCTTAAATACGGAGGAAAAAACTATGGAATGAAATATTATCCCTATTCAAGAATATCATAGAAGAACAAAAAATACCGAATGAATGGAAGAATTGTGTAACAATACCAATTTTTAAAAAAGGACAGAAAATGCGTCCAGAAAACTATCGAGGAATAACACTTTTTGATAGCATTCTCAAAGCATTCACAAAAACTATTCTGGAAGAAATCACCAAAATTGCAAGTATACGAGAAGAACAACAAGGTTTCAGAAAGAACAGATCCACTATTAACGCAATATTCATTATCAAATAAACAATTGAAAAATCCCTAGAATTCAATAAACCTGCGTACATGTGCTTCGTCGATATGACCAAGGCTTTTGACAGAGTACGCTTAAAGGACGTCTTAGAAATTATGAGAACAAAAGGTCTAAACCATAGGCTAATTAACCTAATATACGATATTAACCTCCAGTGCAGAACAAAAATCAGAGTAGGACATATAACAACGGAAGACATATATGTAAACACAGGAATTAGACAGGGCGATTCGCTCAGCTCCTTCATATTTAATCTAATAATGGATAAAATAATAGAAAATCTCCTCAGAACAGCTGGATACAAAATGGGAAACACATTTTTCCATACCGTCTGCTATGCGGACAATGCTGTTCTTATTGCAGACTCTGAAGATAACCTCCAGAGACTACTGCACTTTTTTAACACTAAAGCGAAAGAATTAAATATGCTCATCAACACCGAGAAGACCAAATACTTAGTAACATCCAGAGAATCAATACGGTGCAAGTTAGAAATCGACTCCAAAATTGTCGAACAGGGAAATCACTTCAAATATCTGGGAGCAGAAATAACGAGCCATGGAAACCTTTTTAACGAAGTAAGAGAGCAAACAATGAAAGCGGCTAGAATTTCGGGATGCCTAAAAGAAATTGTCTGGAAGAACAAATACCTTAATACCGAAAGCAAAACTAAGATATATAAAACGGCTCTAAGACCCATCATAACATACGCAGCAGAAGCAAGACCAGATACAGGCAGAACTCTACAAATGATGAAAACAGTCGAAATAGAAAATATTAAGAAGTATACAACGCAAAACTCTACATGACAGAATACGGAATGAAGATATTAGACAACAATGCGGGATACAGGATATAGGGTTAGACAAAGGCGAAGATTTTGGAACAAACATATAGGGCGAATGGAGGACGGTAGACTCGTTAAAAGCGCAAAACTGAATAATCCAGTAGGAAAAAAATCACAGGGAAGACCACCAAAATGATGGCAAGAATGCTGGACCTCATGTTCCGGGGAAGACGTGATGGGAATAAACAGGCAATACCCCTAGCATGGTTAACTGTGCTAGAAAGAAGAAGAATACTAAAAAATATCAGAAATATGCTCGAATAAAAATGTAATCTGATCTGTTTTCCAATTAATTCTACCCTTATTTCTTGTGAAAATTACCTTGCTTTAATCTCTAAGAAGTTTAGTGTATAAAGTTGCATTATGCTTTACAAGAGACGCTCGTTGGAAAAAATTAAATTGGAATACCTATTAAAAATAAGTCAAAATAAGCAAAGATACAAGTTAGTTTAAATGTACACATTGAATAAAAATCTCGCTATTACTCAATTTTTCGAATGTTCCGATTTAAAAAAGATTTTATCCAAGTAGTTGTTTCGGTGTAGACATGGTTATCCGTTCTTAGTGCAATCACCATTTAAGGTGTAGGCGGCAAGAAAAGAAACAGGTTGAACCGATGCCATATGTGTTTGCAGTCTGCACAATTAATACGAAACTCAAGAAAAAATACGAGGTACATGTTTTATTCATAAAATGACTCATTTAGTCGACCTACGTCAAAGAATATCCATCCATCTTCGTTTTGCTATGGTAATAAAGTGATGCATTCAATTTATTTTATAACAACCTAGTTGGTATTTCGGGAGACGACAAATTTTGCATATTTGAAAAAAAAATCATCGCTCTGGCTTACAGCAAGAATTTTTTTATGCTCTCGTCATGTTAAATTCTTCCAAAGCAATTTCGCATTTCAAGGAGTGGACTTTACTATCTAGTAAAAAAATGCGACCTAAATGATGAATATTTCAAAAACATAATATAAAATTAGCAATACCTTTTATGAGAAAAAAGATAAGAAAAAAATAACTATTTAAAAAAGCTTGTCTTTCATTACTTTTATAATAGCATTTTTTAAAATAAAATATTTGCTTCCTCATTCTTGAAGTGTTTAATTATGTATTTTTTAAAAATTGCCTTTTTGTATTTGTAAAGTAGGAACGTTTTATACATTTATTTGATTCTATAAATCTTCTCTTCGTTTAAAAGAGGAAGATCTACATGACATACAGGGTATTAAAGTTTAATTTTCTTTCAGGAATTAAGAGGTTTTTGAGATTAAATTACATTAACATAAAATTTAAAAAAATTTGATGGAGCAGCTCTTGAGTCGTGAGGTGAAATATTTTATTTCTGCTTTTCTTAAAAGAGAAGAAAATACTATGCATATATATATATATATATATATATATATATATATATATATATATATATATATAATTATATTTTCCTGATTCTTGAACCATATATTACATCCTCCTTTCTTTATTTTGTCTTTTCTTTTGTTTAGGTTCTTTAATTAAAAAAAATACATACAATTGACGTTTCGCACTTTATGTAAGAAATTTTCAAAATTTTTGATTTTTTTTTCCTTTATCTAAGTAAAGAAATCCGTTTATTTTTTGAGCGGCCAGTTTAGTGTATGTTCTTGATATTTCTTTAAAATGCTTTACAACGCGCAGCCCATGTGATTCTTCTATTTCTTCATAAAATGTCATAATGGATGTGGTTTTTAGTAGCTTCATCCCAAATTATCATTACTGCAGTTTCTTGATTCTTGAACCATATATTATATCCTTTTTTCTTTATTTTGTCTTTTCTTGAGTTTAGGTTCTTTATTTAACAAAAAATACAAACAATTGACGTTTCGCCCTTTATTTAAGGCATTTTCCAAATTTTTGATTTTTTTCCTTCATCTAAGTAAAAAAATCCGTCTATTTTTTTGAACGACCAGTTTAGTGTATGTTCTTGATATTTTTTTAAGATGCTTTACCACGCGCGGCACATGTGATTCTTCTATTTCTTCATAAAATGTTATAATGGATGTGGTTTTTAGTAGCTTCAACCCAAACTATTATTACTATATTTTTCTGATTCTTGAACGATGTATTATATCCTTTTTTTTATTTTATCTTTTCTTGGGTTTAGTTTCTTTATTTAACAAAAAATACAAACAAATGACGTTTCGCCCTTTATATAAGGCATTTTCCAAATTTTTGATTTTTTTCCTTCATCCAAGTAAAAAAATCCGTCTATTTTTTTAAGGGGCCAGTTTAGTGTATGTTCTTGATATTTCTTGAAGATGCCTTACTACGCGCGGCACATGTGATTCTTCTATTTCTTCATAAAATGGTATATTGGATTTTGGATGTGGTTTTTAGTCGCTTAAACCCAAACTATTATTCCTATATTTTCCTGATTCTTAATCCATGTATTATATCCTTTTTTCTTTATTTTGCCTTTTCTTGGGTTTAGGTTCTTTATTTAACAAAAAATACGAACAATTGACGTTTCGCCCTTTATATAAGGTATTTTCAAAATTTTTGATTTTTTTTTCTTTCATTTGAGTAAAAAAATCCGTCTATTTTTTTGAGCGGCCTGTCTAGTGTATGTTCTTGATATTTCTTTAAGATGCTTTACTACGCTCGGCCCATGTGATTCTTGTATTTCTTTATAAAATGTCATAATGAATGTGATTTTTAGTAGCTTAAACCCTAACTATTATTATTATATTTTCCTGATTCTTGAACCATATATTATATCCTTTTTTCTTTATTTTGTCTTTTTTTGGGTTTAGATTTTTTATTTAACAAAAAATACAAACAATTGACGTTTTTCCCTTTATGTAAGGCATTTTAAAATTTTTTTGTATCTGACTGTAATATTGGTGGAGTTCATGCTTTTCATTGATTCAGCTAGCGTTGATGTTGAAGTGGGTGGTTTTAGCTGGTTGACTTCTGCAGAACTCTTCTATTTATTACCTATTCGGGTATTTATTACCTGTTTTTGGTTGTTGCTGCCTTTATATATCTTCAACCGTCCCGCAGTCACCGAGTTATGGCGCAGTAGGTCAGTATATGTAAATATTCTAGCGTGTAAGTCTCTAAAATATAGATTGTCAAAACTTTATTGTTATATCTAATAGGATATTGATCTTTTTAGATGAGTTTATACTCCAACACCGCCTTACTCATTTCAGTGGATAGTTTCTGGCTACCTTTTCGAATGCCGTTGTTTTTCGGTCTCGGGTTCTGGTTGTGAATCAGGTTCACTGATTTGTCCATTGTTATCATTAGTGGCTCTGACCTCTCGCCCGGTTTGTATTTTTATGATATTAAGTCGCCTTTCGGGGATTAGTATATTTCGAAGAATAACAATGTAATGATCGGTCATTATTTGTTGCAACATTTCTATGTGTGGGTACTCCCTGCAGAATTTGTGCAATTGTTGTCCGTAGTGGATCATCTCTCATTCTAGATAAGTTACTCTGAAAAAATGCCCATTATTGACTCATTCGTGGACACCGTCTACTTTATGAGTTGTTTTGCTCATGGCGCTTGAGTGAGTGCTGACCAGAACTTTAGTATTATTGGTATTATAATTGATTAGGAAAAGGGATCTTTTGCCGTAATTTATATATTATTAATACGATAAAACAATATTTTGAGGGCGAAGTCGCGACGGGTAAAATGTTAGTATATATATATATATATATATATATATATATATATATATATATATATATATATATATATATATATATATATGTTTATGCGGCTTTCACGGATATCTCCGTGTGAGATGCAATAGCAGTGGATATATCCACATTATGCCGTTGTATATATATATATATATATATATATATATATATATATATATATATATATATATATAAACAATTAATTATTCGACTGAATTAATTGAGTGCTAAAACTAATAGTGTTCATATCTATAATAAAGTATCAGTAAAAAAATTGAATCGACTTCAAAAAAAGCGCAAAAAAGCAAAAAATAATAGTATAAATCTTCACACAAAATTGAAATTTTTGAAGTCGACGTCAAACTAATACCTGACAAAACGTATGATTCACATAAAAGATTGATAAATACTTTATTTATAGTTTTTTTCCTGCCGTAGCTTGAATGTATCTTGTGTTAGTAGTTCTGTATTTCATTTAGTAATAATTTGGCGCTGACATAAAAAATTTCAAATTCTTATAAAAAGTTAAAATATTATTTTTCACTTTTTAGCGCTCTTTGAGAAGTCGGTCCAATTTTTTTATAAAATTTTTCAGTTTTTCGCTTTGCATTGAGTTGAGTTTCTAGAGTCGCAAAAAAGTATCTGTTTTATCAAAAGTTGTAAACTAAACAAAACTGAATAAAAAAATTCTTTGATTCCTAGAATTCCCTAAAATACCAGTTTCCAAACTAAAATTCTATCAAACAAATATTTAGTCCGCTATGGTAAATCCGCTATCTTGAATTTTAAGAAATTAATTTTAAGTTTGTAACGACAAGTAAATTGTTTGTCCTATATATTTTATCCTGCATATGAGTTTAAAGAAGTTAATTTAAAATCCATAATATATGCCTCGAGAGTCTCCAATATTAAGACAAAATCGGAAAAATATAAGATTTTTAATCCCCAATGTTTTATATAATATGCCACAGTAAATTGCAAAAAATTAACTTCAGATTCGTAACTTATGATTTAAAAAATCTCCTAATACCAATTTTGGAAAGAGTGAATATACAATTTTCAACCCAACATATTGTTTGTATCCGACATATTGAATTTCAAAAAATAACTTTAAACTCTTAATGTCATCTTAATCTACATCCTCAAAAGCCCCTAGTACTAATTTTGGACATAATCCGGGACTTCCATACTTCATTTACTATATCGAATTTTTTAAATCAATTTTAAATTCGTTATATACATTCTCAGAAACTCCCCAGTACCAATTTTAAATAAAATCGAGAAATGTGAAATTTCAAGTCCACCACATTGAATGCACTATATTGGATTCTATAAAAATAATTTTATCTTCATAACTTACACCCTCAAAAATCCACCTTTAAGAATTTTGGACAAAATGGAGAGATCTAATATTTTTTGTCCATCGTATTGGATCCGCCGTATTGAAGTGTTCAAGAATAATTTCAAATTCGTAATTAACACCCTCAAAAATTTCCTTATCCTAGTTTTGGACAAAATTGAAAAATGTAAAATTTTTAATTAACCATATTGGATCGGCCATATTTAGTTTTTTTTAAGAATATTTTAGATTCGTTATGTACGACCCCGAAAACTTCCCCATACTAATTTTGAAGAAAATCGGACAAAATAAATTTTTTGTCCTCCATGTTAGAAGCGTCATTTTGGATTTTACTGAACTATTTCGACCAAAATAATATAAGCCCACCGCAGCAACTTCTTGAACATAACACATAAAATTTCATTCAAATCGGTATCGCCGTTCCGGAGTAACAGACATACACACGTAAAAAAATACATAGCGAACGAATTTAGAACCTCCTTCTCTTAGAAGTTGGTTAAAAAATATGGGAATTTCTAATACCGTACTTACAAAATTTTATAAGATTTTGTTCTCTAATTTTATTACTGCATTTAATATAGGGATATTTCCAAAATCTGTTGGTGTATTTGTAAAGGATGTCTTTGTGAGTTTTCTGTACAAGCTTTGAAAAGCAGCAACCCAAAGTGAGTTGAGCCTCTGCAAATAACTAGGTTTGAATAAGACTTTTTTTATGAATTATCAGAAGTAAAGATACAAATTCTGCTTTTTTTATTTATTACTCTTTATTTAATTGTTTATAAAACTAATTTATTCAAAGTAAAAGTTAGACACTTTAAACTGAAATCAAAATCCAATGTTATTGCACATCTTTTAATATAGTTTTATGGATTACAATTACAGAATCTTTGTGTTTTATTGAAATGTTTCAACCTGAGGTTTGTATCAATGTTTATAGTTAACTGATGATAAACTTGACAATTACAGACAGTAAAAGAAAATCATTTTTGACCTTAATATTATAATGAATTTAAATATCCAAAGAAACTTTAGTTTAAGACACTTCTATATTCATCAAACAAAATATTTGATGATACTTACGTATAAATGAGTTTTTGAGTGAATTTATATTATTGTTACTAATATTTTAGTCTCTTGTGACTAATATTTATTACTTACACCTCGGATTGCCAGATTTCATCTTAGTGGCAAATCACTATCGCCTGTCGTATATTTATTTTCTTTGCCTCACTTGTCAAGATATATAAGTAAGAGTTCTTTAACAAATTTAACTTGAATTCATATAGGAACATACATTTGTACTGACATTTTTATTAATATTCTTATAGCTTTAATGAATGACACTCCTTTTACAATAAAGATAAACAAGTCTTCATTGTTATACCCACACGAAGAAGATCAATAGAAAATACGCTATGAAATATTATTAATTATTATTGTCAAAGGAAGAACAAGTGAATAATCTTTTACTAAAATAAAAATTGACGGAAAAAAAAGCGAGGCAATTTTGGTCCATCATCTCTTAAAAAAAGCGAAAATATGGAAGATAGAAAATTTTGTTTTATAGATGTTTTAATATTCACGCACGTTTATTGTATGGTAGATTACCAAAACAGACAATTCCCTGGAATAAATAACCAGATAATTATTTATTCCAAAGTTTTAAACAACAGAATAAAATTTTGTACTCTGAAATGAGTATAATCAAAATAATGACTAAGTTGCCTTTATAAAAATTAATTTACAAAGTTGTATGGATTTCTGTGACTTCAACAGACATTGTGATGAATGAATTTTAACGAAAGTTACTATTACATTATTTGTGTTGGAATTTACTGAATAATAGTGTGATCTGAAACAGCAGGGATAAAAGTGAACGGAGTTTTGATCAACAACATTCGGTATGCAGATGACACCGTAATAATAGCTGATGGTTTGAAAGACCTAGAAAAGATAATGAATAAAATATTGAAAGTCAGTGGAGAATATGGACTCTCTCTTAACACGAAAAAGACCAAGTTCATGATAATTAGTAAAAACAACACCAATAATAATGAAACCCTAATGGTAGGAGGCCAGCACATAGAAAGGGTTAAGAAGTACACTTACTTGGGAACTCTAATAACAGAAAATAATGACTATATCGTCGAAATAAAAACCAGAATCGAGAAAGCACGTGCCAACTTTATTAGAATGAAAAAGGTTATCTGCAGCAAAGATCTAATGTTAGCCCTGAAAATACGACTGACTAAATGTTATGTATATAGTGTTCTATATTATGGAGTGGAAGCATGGACACTGAATCGAGAGGCAATGAGAAGACTTAACTCTTTTGAGATGTGGACCTATAGAAGAATTCAGAGGATTTCGTGGGTGGATCGAATTACGAACGCCGAAGTGTTGAGAAGAATGGGGAAAGAAAAGGAAGTCGAGATAACAGTAAAACAGAGAAAACTGCAATATTTTGGACACATTTTGCGAGGAGAAAGGTACAGCATCTTACGGCTCATAATCCAGGGCAAAATAAGTGGCAGAAGAGGCGTGGGATGACGACAAATTTCATGGCTAAAAAACCTTAGGGAATGGTTTGGATGCAGTTCAAAACAACTATTTAGAGCAACTGCCTCAAAAATTAAAATAGATATTATGATTGCCAACCTCCGCAATGGAGAAGGCACTTGAAGAAGAAGTGTGATTATTTTTATTTATTTTAAAAACAACATCAAATAGAAGAAGGAACTATAGGTTCTCAAGTAGAGTAGGACCACTATGTGGTATCCCAGAAATGTCAAGAGACCTAATAGACTCCCGAATCTCAGATGGGATTATGGCATCGAAATCTGGCAAATCTATATATATATATATATATATATATATATATATATATATATATATATATATATATATATATATATATATATATTTATATATATATATATATATATATATATATATATATATATTTATATATATATATATATATATATATATATATATATATATATATATATTTATATATATATATATATATATATATATATAAATATATATATATATATATATATATATATAGGCTTTGGTAAGTAGAAAAACTCTTTTTTGATTCTGTCAAGCTTTCGAGACTTCTTCAGTATATCTCTACAATTATTAATTAAATAGTTAGAGTATTAACCTAATTTATAATTATTAAGTAACTTACCAATGTGATTTGAATATTAAACAAGTATAAGTTTAAAAAACAGGGAAAAAAGCCCAACATTAGCACTTTTGAATTGAATTTAAAGGCATATTCTTGATGGAATTGCAAAAATTCTAGAAAGTTCGATAGCAGCCAAACGTCCTACCTGACTATTCCACCATTTTCTAGTGACTCCTGTCATGTGTCAACCAGGAAGTGTAGTGGTTGTTGTAAGTAGTAGAGAAAAATACGGATACCGTAAATAATGGTGTAGTCAAGCAAAGGATTTAACAAACATAAAAAAATAAAATTCAGAAATGTTTGTTATTTTTCACATAATATGAGAGAATTTAATAGAAAACCTATTCGTCTAGAGATGGATTGTTCAGGAGGCTCAAATACTTTTCTTTTTCTAACTTTAAAATTTAACTGCAGACTCTCGGTGTCACTTTTTTATTCATGGTGTTACTTTTTTGGTTAATGTGCACCATTTCAAGGAAGATCCTTTTGCGATAAGCAGGAACCCTTTGCGGAATCTTAGTGCCATCCCAGTTAATATTGTCGTCTTGATGAAAAACATGTTCAGCCAGAGCACAAGAGGGCAAACCTCTATTAATGTCACAACGATGGGAAGTGAGTCTACCTTTGAGGCTTCTGGAAGTCTGGCCTATATAAACTAGTTGACACTTGTAACAGGGAACCTTATAAACTATACAGGACGTCTCATTTAACTGTAACGGCGTTTTAGTTTTAGAATAAATTTTAGAGAGAGTAAGTAGTTGTTTTCTTGCTATTTTAATATCTGTATTTTTAAAATATTCATCAATTTTTCAGTAAAACTTTCTATATGCGGTAGTTTGTGGAAAAATTGAGTTTGTACTACTACATTTGAAAGAGTGTTAACTGGGCTTAAAGACTGAGTATGCAACAGAGACGGTTGGGAAGGTTTTCAAAGATGTTTTCCGGAATATTGTATTTAGTAATATAAAGAAATTTTTTGATAATGTTGTCAGGGTAAGAATTCTCCAATGGTATATCATTAAATTGGCATAATGCCTCTGCTCTAAAATTCGGGAGTGTCAGTTTGACAGCTCTATTTTTCATTTTTAAGATGAGATTTATTCTCGATCTCATAGGATGGTACGAATGGTAACATTTAGTTTTTAGAGTGTTTTCATTTGTAAGTATAACTAATATATCCAAAAAGGGGATACTATTGTCAGTTTCTTCCACAACTGTGAATTGAATATGAGGATTAAAAGAGCTAAAGAGTTCAAGAGCTATTTCAATTCTGCCCTCAGGTATAGCAAGCAATAAGGCATCTACATATCGCTTGACGAATGGAATGTGAAAAGGCATGTATTGGAGACAATTCTTAACCAGATCATCCAGCGCATAATTTACTAAAATGGGAGAGATTTTAGAGCCCATTGGTGTACCACAAACCTACTTGTAATAGTTATCATTGAACACTAATACATTGGAATCGAAGACAAATTCCATGAGTTGCTTAAAGAAGGCCAACTAAGAGACATAATCTTGGACAATAAACATATGACGGTTGAGAGCAAAGCAAGAATTTACAAGGTCTGTGTAAGACCGATACTGACCTACGGTGCAGAAACAAGAAATGAAACAACAAAGACAACACAAATTATGAGAACCACAGAAATGAAAACGCTGAGAATGATCACGGGAACAAGTTTAAGAGATAGAATAAGAAATGCAAAAATACGCGAGGACAGCGGAGTGAAGGATGTTGTGAAGTGGGTTCGAAACCGTCGTAGGCAGTGGAGAGATCACGTGGAACGAATGGACGATGACAGACTAGCATAAACCGTAATGAGAGAGAAACCAAACACCAAACGGCTGCCTGGACGGTCCCCCAAAAGATGGAGAGACAGCTGGAATTCGACCTCAAACGAGGATCGATGAGGCATTGTGTAGATAACAGAGCTTGGTTCTACCTAGAAGACGAAGAAGAAGAAGAAGCTTAAAGAAGTCATAATCGATCCCACAGTACTGTGATATGTCATCCCATTTCTCACGAAGGCTGTTAAGGATAGCCTCTAAAAGTAAGTTGGTACTTTTTTGTTATTTATGCCCGTGCTCTAAGCGTCCGGTACCAACTGTTCCTGCCAGTTTTCTGAAGTCATAATCCTATTTGAGATTCAGGCGTCTCCTTATCTCTTGACGTTTCTGTGATACCTAGTGGACCATCTATAGTCTGTTCTTACTATATGTCTTTGAGTACATCAATTATATGGGTGTTTTTTGTCGTATCTAATCTATTTTTTTACGATCTCTTTGATTCCTAATATGCATCTTTCCACGGCTCATGGAGTGACTTAGAGTTTTGTGGCTCTTTCTTTAATATCCAAGTATCTCTTACAAATGCCGTTGAGTTTGTATAAATATTTTTCTTTTTCTTCGATTAATTTATTTAAACAATTTGTTTAAACAAACTATTGCAAAATTCATTGTTTTTCAAATAAATGTTTTCATTGCATTTTAAAAAAATAAATACGTATGAAGGAGTCGTTATTGCTATTATGATATATTTTGGTGTAATTAAAAAATCCTCAAACGATAATTAAAAAATAATTAAGAATATATATTCAGAATTTGAATATCGTTAAACAGTTTATATTTAAATTGAAAAATTTTTTATTTAATACTTTATTTATAACAAAATATCGTAATAATGACAACACCTTTGAACGTATTAATTTTTGCAAAATGCAATGGACGCATTTATTTAAAAAATAATGAATTTTGCAATAATTTGTTTACACAAATTGTACATGACCTCAAATATAGTCCAGAAATCACGTTTTTTGCACTTTTAGGTTAGGATATTTAAAAAACCTGATGGAGCTTCTGAGGCCGGATTCGAAATCAGCGACCCAAAATTCACAAGAAGTGACTATTCTTATGCTCTAGATAGGAATTAACATAACAGCATCTCCGTTCTCAACTGTACGTCGTGGAAGCTGAAACCTTCACAAATTATTAAGTTATTTATTAAGTATTTCGCTAATTATTCATACTTTAACTCGGCAGACAGTTTGCTAAATCAAAAGAGATATTGCATGAAATTTGTTGTCTTTTGTTTTATGGTTAAATATGATGTAATTATAAATTAAATTAATTGAAGAAAATTGGGTGAGCAAAGAACCGTTATTAAATTAATTTTTGTAAATCGGTAATTATTAGTAAAAAAAAGGGTGGCTTACTAAATATTTTTAAATGCCATGAAATATCATTAACTATTTTTATATTTTAGATATCTGCAACATACGAAGGAGTTAAAAAATTCGACTTGGCAGATCCAATATGGCAGACAAAAAAAATTGTCCGATTTTCTCCAAAATTTTTGTAGGAGAGCACATAACGAATCAGAACTTATTTAAAAAAAATTCAATATGGCAGACAAAAAAATAAATGGTCTGATCCTTTCCAAAATTGGTATGGGGCAGTGTTCGGGGTTGCATTAAATATGACGGGTCCAATATGATGGATTTAAAATTTTACATCTTTCGATTTTGCACTAAATCGGTATCGAGGGATTTTTGGGTATCTTAATTACGAACTAAAAATTATTTTTAAAAAATTTAATTAACCTCTCGATTTTCTCCAAAATTGGTATAGGGAATTCTTGAGGGTGTTTATTACGAATTTAAAATTATTCTTTTTTTATTTTCATCAAAATTGAAATTGGGTCGTTTCTGAGGATGTCAATAACGAATTTAAAATTACATAGGTCGACAACATTTCAGACCCAGGAACAAGATTGTATTTTTTCGAAGGTTTTTAATACACCAAATCCAGATTTGGCTTCCGATTTGACTCATCAGCTCTGGTTTTTGAGATATCCTAACCTAAAATTACAAAAATTGCTGTTTTTTTTTTATTATATTGGAGATTATGTTTTAGGGTAGCATGAAACTTTTCGACATGATATGACAGGGCATCTGAAATTATAAATTATTACCTTCAAAACTCATTTTGAATCATCTCAAAATCTTTTTTCCTTTTTAAGTTCTGGCCTGTTGAAATCTATAGTGTTGCTGACCATTTGCACCATCTGGGTAAGGCAAAAAAACTCGCGAAATACTCAAAAAATATTCATTTCAGCTAACTTTTCCTGTCACATATTTTTCGAACAATGAATATTTTTTCAGTATTTCGCGAGTTTTTTTGACTTTCTTCGGAAAAGTATAATCTCGTTTCTGGGTCTAATATTAGGGGAATTTTGTTGGTATGTGTTATTTAAATAAATTGATTTAGATGCAATATGGCGATCTAAAAATTTTGTATTTCCGAATTATGTCCAAAATTAGTGCTAAGAGATTTTCGAGAGTCTAGATTTAGTTTAGATTTCTTCTTCTTCTTCTTTTTCTTTCACACAGTTAACCATGCTAGTAGGCTATTACCTGTTCATTGGCATCACGTCTTCTCCAGAAGATGAGGTCCAGCATTTTCGCCATCATTTTCGTGGTCTTCCCCGTGATCTTTTTCCTACTGGGTTATTCATTTTTGCGCTTTTAACGAGTCTACCGTCCTCCGGTCTCCCTATATGTTTGTTCCAGAATCTTCGCCTTTGTCTAACCCATCTTCCTATGTCCTGTATCCCGAATTGTTGTCTGATATCTTCATTCCGTATTCTGTCGTGTAGAGTTTTGCCTTGTATACTTCTTAATGTTTTCATTTCGACTGTTCTCATCATTTGTAGAGTTTTGCCTATATCTAGTCTTGTTTCTGCCGCGTATGTTATGATGGGTCTTAGAGCCGTTTTATATATCTCAGTTTTGCTTTCGGTATTAAGGTATTTGTTCTTCCACACAATTTCTTTTAGGCATCCCGAAATTCTAGCCGCTTCCATTGTTTTCTCTCTTACTTCATTAAAAAGGTTTCCATGGCCCGTTATTTCTACTCCCAGATATTTAAAGTGATTTACCTGCTCGACAATTTTGGAGTCGATTTCCAACTTGCACCGTATTGGTTTTTTGGATGTCACCAAGCTTTTGGTCTTCAACAACACTCGGTGTTGATAAACATATTTAATTCTTTCGCTTTAGTGTTAAAAGAGTGCAGTAGTTTTTGGAGATTATTTTCAGAATCTGCAATAAGAACAGCATCGTCCGCATAGCAGACGGTATGGAAGAATATGTTTCCCATTTTGTATCCAGCTGTTCTGGGGAGATTTTCTATTATTTTATCCATTATTAGACTAAATATGAAGGGGGTGAGCGAATCTCCCTATCTAATTCCTGTGTTTACATATATGTC
This sequence comes from Diaprepes abbreviatus, assembly GCA_034092305.1. Classification (NCBI taxonomy): domain Eukaryota; kingdom Metazoa; phylum Arthropoda; class Insecta; order Coleoptera; family Curculionidae; genus Diaprepes; species Diaprepes abbreviatus. The sequence goes on from JASJET010000028.1 coordinate 11,014,392, forward strand.
TTCCGTTGTTATATGTCCTACTTTGATTTTTGTTCTGCACTGGATGTTAATATCGTATATTAGGTTAATTAGCCTATGGTTTAGACCTTTTGTTCTCATTATTTCTAAGACGTCCTTTAAGCGTACTGTGTCAAAAGCCTTGGTAATATCGACTAAGCACTTGTACGCAGGTTTATTGAATTCTAGGGATTTTTCAGTTATTTGTTTGACAATGAATATTGCGTCAATAGTGGATCTGTTCTTTCTGAAACCTTGTTGTTCTTCTCGTATACTTATGATTTTGGTGATTTCTTCCAGTATAGTTTTTGTGAATGCTTTGAGAATGCTATCAAGCAGTGTTATTCCTCGATAGTTTTCTGGGTGCGTTTTTTGTCCTTTTTTAAAAATGGGTATTGTTGCACTTTTCTTCCATTCATTCGGTATTTTTTGTTCTTCAATGATATTCTTGAATAGAGTTATTATTTCATTCCATAGCTTTTTCCCTCCGTATTTAAGCATCTCATTAGTGACCTCGTCTGGTCCAGGGCTTTTTCTATTCTTAAGGGACTTTAAAATGTTTTCTGTCTTGTCATTTGTTAGTTCTATGCTATCGTCCTCCTCATTTTGATTTTCTTCTTGTATAAATTTTTAAAGTATGTTTCCCACTGTTCTAATGTGATTTCATTAGTTCTCACCGTATCTTTGACTTCAAGCTTATTTCTTCTTAACATTCCCCATATTTTTCTCTAGCTTCCGTGCATGTTTCTCTCTACCCCTTTTGTGAACCTTAGATTAGATTAAGATGTTAAAATTACATTATTGAAATTCAATATGGCGGATCCAATATGGTCGTAATCTTAGGTTACGAATCTGAAGTTAATTTTCTACAACTTAATATGGCAGATACAATAAAAGAAGAAGTAATTAAATCAAAATATCTCAAAAACTCCCAGGAATAGGTATAGAACATATTAAATCACAGTTGTTCTATTCCCTTCTATAAAATAAAATATAAAATGTAGGCTATACAATTTGAAAAACGTTATAATTTAATTTAAATTTTTTCGAATTTGAATTAATGTGTTAAACACCCTGCAGTTATGATTGCAAATGTATAGTAGAAATAGTCTTTACTTAGCGTTGGTTTTCCTTGACAATAGATCTGTATATATTTCTCACAAAATTAAGAATGGTATTTACGATTGTAATGAATACTTAAAAATGCGACTTATTATCTTCCATGCAACTATTTCAAAAACTATTAAGCTAATGTATATCAAATCTTTAATAAAAAAAGTTTCAAAATTATACGAGAAATCCAAAAAAATTAGTTGTATACAGGGTGTTTAAAAAATACACTTTATACTCTTCTCGTTTTTTGGCACACCCTGAGTATCGAATATTTTTAAAATATGCATACAAGTTTATGACATAATGCACTAAATATAGTTTCTTGGTAAATTGTACCTAAAAACATTAACTTACTTCATTCAATCATTGACTCACCCTGTACACAATGAATTATCCAAATCACAGAAACTCGAGGGTTATGTTCTCTAGCGATTACGACAAGGATTTTTCACCTCTTTTGGTTGCCACAGAACCAGCGTCATTTAAATTATATCTAAAGAAACTGTAATAAAGTTATTGTAATATTTACCATTCTATTATAATCAATTTGTGAAATTATTTATTCATATTATTTGTGGCAAATGCTAATATTAAACATAATTATTTTTTAAAGTAAGTTATAAGGCAAATAATAAAGTTAACTTATTGTCTTTTAATATTTCGTATGTATTATTTGCCTTTATCTAACTGAATGCCTGTTTTTTCTATATAAATAAAACAGTTATAATGGGATTTTTACATAATTATATTGTATAAACATACACGACCTAAACCTTAACGACCACTATAGGAATTTATTTTTATACTACATATAACAATATGTGTTCTTATATTTCACGGTCAAGATCTCCAAGGTCATCAATGTCATTTTTCTAACGGCTATTCACGAAACATAAAGTATATGTTAAAGCCTCATAAGGTAACAAATACCCAAGGGATACAGGTGCACGTAATAAGTCTACGTTTACAACATTATAATACTCATAAAAAGTATATGCATGTCCGCTTCCAATCATGCCGAATATCTGATCTAACTTTAACGTGCTGTCTTGACCGAGTAAATCACAAATCCGTCAAAAGTTCACGGTTATTTTCATTTTTAGACCAAGAGCTAGAGCCTTCGTAAAAAAATTAATAAGAAAATATATAATATTTGTCTTTTATCTACACCATTTTACACTTTTCATATAAACCAGTCAATGCTTCGTTCATTTACAGTTTTTACTGTGGAGCAGTATTAGAAATACATGTTATGTTTAAAAACCCACACAATCTGGATAAATATTTTGTGGTGTTTACATGTGCGTTAAGAGAGAAGATTCGTTTTGAGAGAAAAAATCAATACTACATTTAGTTTACTTGCTGTAATATGACTGCAATAAAGCTTGAAAGATTGTTATAAAAACATTAAATTCTATAAATCCTTTCAATGCCATAAATGCAGAAAGATATAATTTAAAAAGTCGAATCATGATTTTAAAGGTTGGCCCCTAAAACAAATGAAAAACATCGGAGTCAGTATACTGAAAATTTTTTTATGAGGTTATGGCGTGAGTAATATGAAAATAACTTAATTTATTTAACTCGACGATCATAACGAAAAATAATGAATATAGTTGACCAAAACGTGGTTATAGTTTGTGTGTAGAATATAGTTACCTTATTTTGGTGTAAATTGATCAAATTAAATAATAAAACACACAGATGAACACTGATTTTATTCTTTAACAATTCTACACGACTGCTGGAACGACAATTTGCAAAGAAAATGGCTGAGTCGCAAAATTTTAACCTCAATTTATCAAAATGTATAGTTCAAGAGGTTTCTAAAGCCAAGGTCCTAATTATTGGAAATATATTCGACACGACAATTCTCCAAAATTCTATATTATCCACCCAGAAACTCCAAAGGAAACCATTTACAAGTGCCTAAGAATGGTAAGAATACTTATATACAGAAAACCCGCTTGAAATTGAGACTGCAGTTAAGAACGATGCCGATAAACAGCGAGAGACATACAATCTTTTGCGACCCACAAGTCTAAATAAAACAGGTGTAAAAGTAAAGAAGAGGGTGTTCACAATAATTAATTTATTTGAATTATTTCAAAATATCAATGGATTAAAGATTTTATGTTAAATGTATACAAAGATCTGAAGTGCGCGCTCATGCAATGTTGCCAAATAAATATCCTATGGTGTTTTACATGTGGATTAAGAGAGTAAATTCGTTTTGAGGGAGAAAATCAATATAACATTCGAAGTTACCTTAATCGCTGTAATATTAGTAATATTCTCTTTAATATTATGAGCAATAGCATATTGTGCATACAATAAAATTATTTTCAATAAGAATAGTAGATACTCATCAAAACAACTGGTGTACTACCTAAGTAGGAAATTTTTAACTAACCGCGGAATCAGTCATTCCACAGATTAGTATGACGGCATTTGTAAATGAAAGTTTAGATAATTTTGTAAAAACTATTGGCAACTATGATTTTTAACATCTTGTCAGACTTTAAAATCTTACATTTTTAATACTAGTTTATCTTTGTAACCAGCATAATTGATCATTATATCATTTCTACCTTCCAGAATCACCTACAAAATGTTTTTTATATTGGGTCATTTATATACTTACATAAAAATGTTGTGGCAAATTATTCGCTAAGAAGGGAGAGACATTTTAAGTTTAATAAGAGATGTAATTGTTAACGTGCTCTCATCAAATGCGATAAAAAATTTTATGCATTGAGATATACAAATTTTTCCTGTTCCTTAATAAAAAATAAAGGGTAGTTGCAAATTGACAGGTTATGGTTTCTAAATAGTTCCGCAAGTTTTGTAGTGTCTTCTTGTGGCTTGTCTACATTGCTTCAGGCAGAGAAACTATTGTAGGTTATGATTATTCTCATTAAAATTTAAAGCTTTTTTATTATTGAATAAAGTGAGTTGAAAATAATCGAAAGAATTTATATTAAAAATATTAGACACTACCAAGGGCATGCGAACGCATTATATCATAGTAATTGTTAACATTATTTTTTTTTTCAATTTCACTACTTGTCTATTTTTGGCTTCATTGAGAGATGTTGCGAAATATCATCGTAAAAAATGGAATTTTTATCTCTAATACCGGAAAAAGATATTGACTTCAACCTCTCCCTCGAGATATTTCTGCCAAGTAGAGAGGATCGGGAGGTAGAACAAAATCTTCCGAAAAATGGAACATGGTGATATAATGATGGATCTCGACAAGATGGAAGAGCCGGAGCAGGCGTATTCGGCAGGAGCACAGGACAATGTGCAACAATCTTCGCAGCGGAAATTGATGCTATTCTGCAGTGTGGCCATTTTCGTGAGAGGGATATAGACAGGGATAGGATAATAAATATATGCTGAGAGAGTAAGGCTGCGATATTGGCACTGAAGTCCAGTTTCGTATTTTTGCGATTGGTGTATGAGTGTAAGGACGTACTATGGTATGACAAGAAACGGCTGCACAGTCAGATTCGTATGGGTCCCGGGTCATTCGGGCATAAGCGGGAATGAGGTACCAGACCGTCTGGCAAAGTTGGGTTCGGCAACTGAACCGCATGGACCCCAACAAATACTACCTGTCTCAATTACTATTGGCAAAAAGGAATTAAAATCGTTGCTGGAAAGCAAATTGAATTATGGAGGAGAGATCCTGGAATGAGGTGTGCTAAGGAACATATAACTGTGCCTAGCGCACGGTGTACTAAGGGGCTTCTCTCGTTGGGAAGGAGAGAGCTGCGAATTGTTGTGGGATTGTTGACAGGACATTGTCACCTCAGGGGCCATGTTCCTAGAATCGATGTCGAAGACGCCCCGACGTGCAAATGGTGTTTGGAGGAGGATGAAACTGTTGACCATATCCTCAGAGAGTGTCCAGTACTCAACAAACTGAGACACAGATATTTCAGAGATATAATTTTGTTACCGGAAGCAGTTGGTGGGATGTAAATGACCCAATGGAGGCCTAGGCATTGATGATCTAGTACCACCATCCCTTCTTCATTCATTCATTCATATTGACTTGAAATTTCGCACACATATTCGTTATATGATATAGATTAACAATAAGAAAAGAATTTTGCGATATCTTTATTAGAAAGGAAGAAAATGATAAAAAAATATATAAAATTACATAAATTGAGTCGCGACGGGTAATTGTTTTTATTATTCTAAACATAATTAATTCTTGAATATATGAGCGAAACTTTTTCTAAAATCTATAATCAATTTATTTATAAGATAAAACAAATATTTTGCTGGCGAAGTCGCGATGGATAAAATGCTGGCATAAGATAAGGTTAAAATTCCAAAGGAATGGTTTAGATCTGTATTTTCCTCCTTGCCAAAAAAAAATCCTTAAGATCACTCAGAATATAAAAAATTTTCCCAATAGAGTTCATAATAAACTTATTGAATTCTGAAACAACATGGGAAGCAAATTAATAACAGTTTTAAGAACCATAAAGTTACATTCTTTCGACATTCCGATATTTCCGAATCATTGCTAATGAATAGTGGTTACTTATTGAGGATCATAGAAATTTGCAGAGACCTCAGGATTTCAGTAAAGACGAGTAATCGCCAATGTACAAACTTAGCAATATTTGCTATATGAATTACATTTCAATAATATCATTTATCCGTGAAGATCTTTAGGATATATTGGAAAATATCAACAGAGTGAGTAAAGAATCAGGATGAATCTTAAGAAAACAAAATATATGTTTGTATACAAAACGGACAATAATATTAGTCACATGGAAATAAAAGTTGAGGACAGTAATGTAGCAAGGATCCCGAAATGTCAATATTTAGAAGCGGTGAGAGATTTTTGTAAAAATGCAATAGCTTTTCACAAATTGCTATCTCTTATTTACTAGAATTGAGAATGTACATCGATATTATATCTTCTCGGTCTTAAAATAGTAACTTGCATCCCGTAATACCAAAACATAAAGAAACTAGACTTGAACATTGAGTATATAGACGGAAGTTGAGGAAATTTTGGAAGGAACTCATCTGCAATGAGAAAGTCCTTCATACAGTAGACAAAAAAAAAACATTTTTGTGAAATCCGAAAATTCAAACATTTTGATCATGTAATCAGGGTAGAAAGATGTTGTCTGTTTCAGCTAATCATAGAAGGTAAAATTGCAGGACAATAATTCAAGAGGCAGAAGCAGGAATGGCCATCGATTAGAGCTACCACATCTAAAACTCTAATAGTTATAATACCTGCTAAGTTTCTTTAATAATAAAAATATCACATGCTAATCTGTAATAATCTATTGTTTAGCGCTGCGGACTATTAAAAACGACAAATGATATCGGGAAGTCATAAACATCACACATCGTCCCAACAAAGGAAGAAAATGGCATCACAATATTTTCGAAACAGATGTGGAATTTGGATTATTTGATCCTGAACAAAGGCCTTCTACATTATTGCTCGATTCGTTGAATTAAATATGTAAGAGGACTATTTTTTTCTTGATTATAATAAAGAAATAACTTCTATCGTCGCAGATTTAGGAGCAATATAAATACACCTACTCATTCGTATTTATTTGTACAGGATTCATTTACCAGTTGAAAGCATATATATGAAATTGTTACTGAAATCACACCCATCATATTCTTGAAAAGGAAACGTCTTATTGCCAGGTTCTTCTATTGGTTTTAAGCTAAAATATTGAAGTAACAAATTTACATATTCACAAAATTTAATATATAAACGAGCTCTTGCTTTTTTTGTTTTAAAGGAGAATTACCTTTACTCCTAAATATTGTATATTTTGAAATTATAAAATTGGTCTGCTTAATAGAGCCATTTATAATTTATTTGTAGGGATACTTTGGAAGTATTATTTTTATTTGTTTAGGCCAGTGGTTCCCAACCTTTTTCTTCTTGCTAATCCTTTTCTAAAAACCGGAATAAATTAGCAAATCCCGTGTGCAGTTATTAGGAACAGTAAATGAAACAGTAAAATTGAGTTATTAAAATTTATTTGCCATATTGAATAACAGTTCATAACTAAAAACTGAAACATAACCGTAAACATTCGAAGAAAAACATTATTAAAACTAGATTGATAGCATAAAATACAAAAAAAGAATTAATATAAAATGAATACAATAATAAAGAACTAGAAAAATATCCTCAATGGGATATTTATGCTTATTTGGAGGAACAAAGAAATTGAAAATATGGACCAATGTCTCAAAGTTTGAGCCTTAGATCAGGTTCTGCATTTAACCTGTTTCTGTACTTATCTTTCAGGTAAGTGAATGTTGAACATCGGTTCTTACAAAAGGGCAATAAAACTTTAATGGCGTTTTCTACCAAAACATGATACTCATTTCTTACACTGAGTCAAAAATCAATTAAAGAGTTTTTAGAAAATTGTCAGAGGATAAGTTAATGAGCTTTTATTTTTCCAGTACAGTTAAAGAAGTATCCTAAGCTATATCTCCTTGAAAAGGATTACGTATCCAGTTTTTCGATCCAGATATAATAGGTTTATTAGGAAAATAGTCCTTGACCATTGATTGAAGATGTTCAGTAACATTACTTTTAATATTTTCGTTAAGTTGAATTTCATTTTCTAAGAAATGGTCCTGAGAAAACCAAAATATTCGTACTCATTTACCTACAAACATGGCATTCAAAAGTTGAACTTTTTTACCATAGTATGAATATTATTCGATCATGTACATTAAAAATGGTGATACTTGGGCCTTGTGAAGACAGATTTGAAATATTTAATTTAATAAAAATATTGGCTAAGTATGCAAGATTTTCCAGCCTAAGAATATCAGATATACAAGAGGACAAATGAAAAGGATGGTTAAGAAAAAATGTTTGAAATTTAGACTTCAATTCAAACAAGCGGGTTAAAACCTTGCCATCATAAAATCATCTAACTTCTGTATGAATTAGTAAAGGAACGTGGAATATTTTAAAAATGTTTTTAAAATCACTCGATTTCGTAGAATATACAATTTTTACTGCATCGCTTAAAGTACTGGATGCAGGAACCCTTATTTGCCAGTGCTCGTCTATAAATATAACAATGAGTCCATTCAATATTCTCGATGATCTTCTTTACCCACATCACAAGACCACAAAATGTTCCGATCATTGATTTTGCGCCATCAGTGCACACAGCCAAACAAAAAGACCAATTTATTTAATTTTTTTCAAAATAGTCTATGATCATATGGAAAATTACTGCACCTATCGTATAGGTTTCCAGTGGTTGTCCAAATAATATATATTCTCGAATGGAATTCCTAAAAATATATCTAACATAGACAAGCGTTGTGTATCGGTCGATTCATCAAGCTGCAATTTTATCCTTTTTAAAAGTTTACTTTTTACATCATTTGCCAAATCATTAATTTTCCGCGACACTGTGTTGTTTATTAAGAAACAAGATCAATTTTCTTTGCCGATTTTTCTTCAAGCTTACACTTCTTGATGTCTTTAGCATACGGCCCAATTAAATTTTCTGCCATTGTATGTGCTTGTCCAGATCTTGCAATTCTGTAACTAACTCGAAATGATGAGTCTAGAACAATGTTACTATCTTCGTTTAAATCAGTTTGAAAAAAAGAGAGACTACTTTTTAACTACTGATTTTCTTTTAAAATACTCAACAGGTTTGTCTTGTTTTAAGGTGTGTATGAAGAAGAGATGATTTTGAACTGCTGTTCTAAGCAAGATTTCATTACAGATTACACAAAGGGATTTAGGTTATGACTCCTTCTAGATAAAAAAACAAACATTTGTAAATATTCATTGTCATATTTTCGTTTCTTTCTTGTTTATTCACTCTGTTCGTTTATTTTTTCTTTTTTTTCAGCCTTTCGAGAAGGTGGCTTACTACAACTGCCACGCTGTGTTGGTCCCAAATTAGGGACTGCAGTAGAAAAAACACAAGAAGACTAGACAAAACTACCCGTTTTAACCAACGATCCATCATACATTTACGGAGCAATAATGATTTCCTTTCACGTTCGACGTATGTTTACGCTACCAATATTTATGTACACACTATTCATTAACTACTAACTCTTAAGCTCATCGTTGGACTCCGTTCGGCTCTACTCTTCGTTATATGTGAATGCGGTGTTTTTATATCGGCGGACGTTATTCTCGTTTCCTCGTGCACATTCGGGAAAAGTTTTGGTTTACCGAAGTAGAAGTTTCCGGCTCATTCGAGAATGTACTCGCGTCGCTAATAGCGTATCGACTCTTTATGTTAGGTTATTGCCTATCGCCATTACAGTATTTTTTTCGCGAACCCCTGGTGAAAACGATGAATTAATCAGTTAGTATCATCGACATTTTTAGAATAAAAAAAATTAAGTAAGATATAAAGAAATCTTTATGCCTGTAGAATTCGTTTAATAAGTTAACGGTATTTCTCCTCCATAATTCTCGGTAGAGGAGCTGTAATGATCCAAGAAATTCACAGAAAGGAAACTGTCTATAAAAAATCTCCATTTGGAAACACATTGGCAGGATCTAAAACATGCAATTCCAGACATCTATTTTTTGAATATTTGAAAAGATACAAAATTATTTTTAAACCGTACCGAATTATCTCATGGACTAGAAATGCTTTTGATTTGAGTTTCTTTTAATCAAGTGCCTTTTTTGTAGCACTCGTATATGAATCGTGGTATGAAAATACTGCAACTGATCCTTGGGGTATTTTATAGGTAACGATTGATGAAGTCATGCTGCTTGTTAAAATCTAGTTCAATGTTTGATTTAAGACTTTGATGTAAACTTGTTGCTTTTTATTCCTATTGTATAGTGTTATAAATTGGATAATTTATTTATTTGGCGTACATGTAAAATGTTTTAGCCTTATGATATATGTATCTTAGGCACGCTTACGTTAGATAGTAGTGTGTTGTGTCGAGCTTAATAAAATCCACGTGAATTGCTATCTCAACATTAGATAAAACTAAACAAAATGAATGTTATTTATGCATTAAGGTATTGAACTAAGAACTATAAAATGATCTTTCATTTATTAGAATAAAATTGAAATTTTAGAAAAGATAGAAGAAAAAAAAACAAATTATTGTAAAATTATAAAATATCTGTATTCTAATCTCGTGGAGTAAAGATCCTTGAAGATGCTTCGTGTAATCGTAGGCAAAACATCGGATAATAATTTCAATTTGACCCAGTCAAAACCCAAGAACCATGATTTTCATTATAAAATATCATTGTGCGCCATTTGGTACTGTAACTCTCAGAAATATATTGTTTCGGACAGCCTATCTTTATACATAGACTGTTTTCTTTTTATAACCTTTATTATTACAATTTGTCAAACAATTCAAGTTACTTTAACAAACTCTCAAACCAAACTTTATATATCCTTTTTCCGGATACCAGAAGATTCCGCATCTTTCTAGAAGGATTTGCATACCATAGGATGTAATAAATATAAGACAAACAAATAATCGAGCAATTTTTAGATCTTCTGTCATAGGCATATCATGTCGAAAATAAGGAAATATGAGTTTTCTAAAAAGTTTCAGACAATCTTGCATAGACGTCTCAAGAGGAAATTAACAAAAGGTAAAATTAATTATATAAATTATGAACTAGAAGATAAACCTAAAACCCTACAAACTATAAACGTAAACTAATACTATGAAATGTATACTGCTATAAAGTTCGTTATATTGCCCCCTTCCAGATATTGATCGTCCCGATCAACCTTCTTGATCTTGATAATGGATCAATCTGTCAAGATAAACGACTTTCATTTTCGTATGAGAGCTTTTCTGAATTCAGTACACCAGATATTTTACTCGGGTCATTACACTGTTCCGACCTTCCCATGACTTCTAAAGCTTTGGGGAATGTCCTTTCATTCTTTTCCGATTATACAACCACACATTTTTCACCAACCTTGAATCCACTAGCTTTGAAGGCATAGCGGGTCTTTATCCTCTCACTTTCTATTTGTAGTCGTCACTGTATCTTCTCGGTGATGCCCTGTAGGACGTTCTTCTTCCGTAGTTACTTTAGCGGTCGTGGTCCATCTCGGCATACCTTCTCGAAGATGACCTGTAGAATGTTCTTCTTCCGTAGCCCCATTCGCGGTTACGGTCCCTCTCGTATCGTTCTCCACGTCCACCGCGAGCACTCTTTTTATCTCTTCCGTAGCAGCCCCTTCTGCCATCTCCTCAACCAGCAGTAATTTCCGGGTAATCTCGGTAAAAGTGACCGTTGTATCCGAACTGGTAACAACGCATGTTATTCGAATAGTACCGGCGATCATGATCTCTTGTTCTTGGTCTGGCATAAGTTACTTTAATGCAACAACCGCATACTTCAACTCCATCACAAGCCTTGGAAGCAACTGTAGCATCTTTTTTATCTTTGTAAACAGCAAATCCAAAACAGGGGATACTATTACTTAACCATACTTCTTTAAGTTCACCGCAAGGAGCTAAGACTTTCCTCAAGTTGCTCCTTCGAACTTCATCACCTTTGTACATGCCCTACTTGGCCACACTTCCAACCACGAAAACTATTTCTATTATAAAAGGTTGTGTTTTTGTTGTCATGTGTTTTTCGTTTGTTTAAAAATTCTTGTAACTCCTCGTTGGTCTTGCGATTTCTGGGAAACCTTAACTTTTCTTATGATTCTCCCTTGGTTCCTCGAAGTCTGTTTGGCTATTTTAAACTGAAAGACATAAGCAAGAGCTTCAGAAATTTTCTTCAGTCGGGCCATTCTTAGAGTTTGACTTGTTTCTGGGTCACGTAAACCTTTAATAAAACTATTCACTCCTCAAATTTGTTTTATTTCTTCTGGATATGTTGGGTAGGTCAAATTTATTAGTCTTATTATATTTGACTCATATTCTTGAAGATTTTCGTTGTATTTTTGTCTTCTTTTTTGGATTGGGCCCTGTAAACTTCCTAGAGGAGGGCTTCTCAATATTGCACCTCCAGAAAAGTAACAATAAACTCGTAGTCATTCTGTTTTTATTTAGAAATGTTATGTAGATCTTCTATAGCTTCACCTCATAGTGCTAGAACAAGAGCATGTGCCTTTTCCGTTGGGCTTCAATTATTGCCGATAGATGCAGCTTCGAATTGACGGACTTAGGTAAGTTAAGGCACTTTGCCGTTGAAGGTAGAAAAAATAACACCTTATATCTCAAAAATAAAGTGATTACGAACCAAAATTTATTTAGATTTTTTTCCTAAAAACATTAAAGGAGCATTAACGTGTAATTACATCTACTCATGGACCATTTCCCGTCAACTGAAAAGCCGTTCGAACCAAAATTTTTGGGGATATGTAAAAATTTTAAAAATCATCTTTCAAGTACTCACAGAAGACATGTAGGTCTTTGAAAAAAAAAATAGACATAGATGCTCTACTATGGCACATTATAGTTCAAAAATTATACAAATTCGGGTATAATTCTTCTTTGTTAGATTTCTAATGGTCCAGATGGCTTCAAAATGATGTCATGGGGGATTTTAGAAAGCGTTAATTACAAATATGAAGTCACCAAAAATTTCATGAATCCTCTGATAATTAGATTAGCAATTTAATACTCGTTTAAAATGACACTAGTTTTCGGAGCTATCAATTAATAATATGGTGCCTAAAACTGCTTAAAAGAGCATTTTGCTAATTTCTATGAGTTTTTAAGAATTAGTTCGGCTCCGAGATCACTGAACTAGGAGCTTTTGAGATCCTTAATTACTACATGCATGAACAGCTAACTTCCGATTCGTAATGAGCGATTCACAAAACTCCTACTGAACTAATTCAAAGGACGATTGGATCATTAAAAATATAACAATTTCAGTACAAATTCATTAAAAAATTTATTATATGCACGAAACTAAAAAGTTGCTAAAAAGCTATTCCCAAAAAGTAGTTTCTACCTAAACGACACGTCGATCTATATAAAAAAGTATATCATGGCCAAGTAGTCAAGAAAAAAGCATTGGAAAGTATGGTTCAACTTCGTTAAAGAATACAATTTAAAGTCATATGATTACTACGATGAGGTCATATTTGGCTATGAGTGGCTCAAATGGGTAAAGAAGAGCCAATAAAATATTAAAAAAAATCAAGATTTGTGTGTAAGTGTGAAGATAATACTGTAGGTCTGTATGTCATCGGTGAAGACTAAATGGTTTTTACTGATAGTGTCGTGGATAAAACGCATGCAAATGCTTTAAAGCAAAATATCAGAAAAAGTACTGAGAACATGAATCTTTCAAGTATATTTAAATTGTCTGAAGATAATGACCCTAATTATAGTGCAGGTTCCGTGTGCTTTTTATGAAATGGTCTCAAAATCATTAAAATTCCCTTTCACCTGGTTTTAATGTAGTAGAAGTTGTTTCGCATTATTTGAAGGATAAAATTTGAAAACATGAACTTCCAAATAAAGAAATCTAAACAAAATTATTGCAAGACGAATAGAACAAAATTGTTATTTATTATATGAAAAAATTAGTAGCATCTGTGCCTAGGTTTTAAAAAAGTTTATCAGAACAAGAGGTGGACATATAAAGAATTAGTTTTATTTTATATTATTGTTTTTATTTTTTTTTTAATATCTTGCTCTAGTGATTACCTAAGATGAGGCCATGCAATAGAGAAGTATGATTCAAATTGTGCTATCAATTGGTAACTGTATTTTAATTTGAGTGTCTGATGGAGGTGAAAATTTCTCAAATTGAGAATTATGTAGATTAATCACTTTTTAGTCATTCGTTATTAAATTACAGCGCCGGCGATTTTATAATTAAAATAAATTACACAGCATGATGTGAAATTTGTACATTGAATAAGAATAGTCATTACCTGTAGATTTTGAATCGCTAAATTCGAATCCGTTCCATCACATCAGGGTTTTTAAATATCCTAACCTAAAGCACAGAAAACGAGATTTTGGTCTATACCTGTGGTTATGTATCAACGCGACATTTTTTTTCTCAAAAAACTATATATACCATCTTAAGGTATATGCCTTACTCTTCCAAATGCCGTTGAGTTTGTACCAATATCTTTCTTTTTCTTTGAGATATTCGATTTTGAAAATTAAATATTTGGAAAGTTTTCGCAACCTTAACCTTTCGTGATTGATAAGCTTTTAAGCGACAATTCGAATAAATCATAGATGTTTTAAGGCTATCAGAGCATTGCTAAATCCAAATTTATCATTATTTTTGAAAAATAAATTTGTTTAAACAGTTTGTTTAAACAAATTACTGCAAAATTCTTTATTTTTTAAATAAATGCTTTCATTGCATTTTACACAATAAATACGTTTAGAGGGTTCCTTATCGGTATTACGATATATTTTGTGGTAAAAAAAATCATAAACAATTAATTTTGAAATTTAGAAGCCTTCAAACAATCATAAGAAAATAATTAAGAATGTATATCCAGAATTCACAAAATCATACTCTACAAATACAAAGTCTACAAATGCATATTGTTCAAAAGTTTATATTTATATTGCAAAATTTGTTATTTAATACTTTATTTGTAACAAAATATATCGTAATAACGAAACGACTCCATATTTATTTTTGTAAAATTCAATGGAAGCATTTATTTAAAAAATAATGAATTATGCAAAAATTTGTTTAAACGAATTATTTTGCAAACTAATGATAAATTTGGATTGAGCAATGCTTTGATAGATAGCCTTAAAACCTTTATGGTTTATCGGAATTGTCGCTTAAAAAATTATCGGTCACGAAAGATGAAGATTTTCAAAACTTGAAAAATTTATGCAATTTGAAATTGTATATTTCGAAAAAAAAAGAAAAATATTTGAGAAAACTCTGGCATATAAAATAGTACGACTATGTATAGCTTTTTGAGATAAAAAATATCGCGATGATACATAACCTCAAATATAGGCCAAAATTGCGTCTTTTGGTTTTTTAGGTTAGGATATTTAAAAAACCTGATGTGATGAAGCAATTCTGAGATCGAATTAAAATTCATCGACTCAAAATCTACAAAAAAATTACTATTCTTATTCAACGTACAAATTTCACATCGTGCTGTGTTATCACACTAGTTACATAAAAAATGAATCACCATTTTTTGTACATTTTTTACAATATTTTTATATTGGTTGATATAATATACTATAATTTTGACTTGTATAGCTTATAATATGACAAATGTACCGTGAAATATTCAGAAAGGTTATTTTTTACCATTGAGTGGATGACTTTCATGAAAATAAAATCGTTTTTCTTAATTTTTTCTTTTTTTTTTCCAAATTGAGTTTTCAAGACGTACAAACCTTAAAGGGGATGATTAACCAAACTGGTGCAGACTCAATGGGTCTCCGTTCAGAATTGCGTAGTTCCTGTGACTCCGAGTATATATAGAACCAGAGTAGTCATCTAATGAACACAAGCTTGGTGGGACCTCGTTCGCCAGATCGGAGAGTAGCCATCTTGCATCGCGATCATCGAACCATCTCAGTGTATATTGCATTGTCATCGGGTTTATATATGTGTATTAAATTTCAGCTTGGTTGAATAATTGCATGTTAGTTAAAATTCGATTACAGGATTTGATTGTCAATCGACAACAGCGAAACTAAATAAAATCGTTTAAAACTATAGTTTTCTTATTCAAGATCAAATTATCTCAGTATTGATTATTACAATTATATATTTAAAATCAACACGAAAATACCAAATATATTTTATTATAATTTATAAAATGATATCTGTAAAATGAATCATCAGGAATTCAATAAATAATGCAAAACCTTCAAGCTGGAGTCTTGTAAAATTGGAAGAGGTTCGTCATTTGCAACACGGTAACTCATGTGCCATATTTGGGAAAGTATATAAATCTTCATGTAACGTATTTTCTATTTGCTTATATCACTATTCGTCATTTTTTACTCTAATAACACATAACAACCCTAATATTAACCAATTTATTTTACTTAACTTTTTCGCAACCTATTTTATTTTACTTAAGAGGTCAAGAGAGGAAAGTTTTTTCTTTAATATCAAAATTGTTTTACTAAAATATTTTCAAGACATAAATGATTTGAAATACTCACACACCTTCGGAATATGAATAAGAACTTTTCTTTTTGATGCATTCCAAAATTATGTTAAAAAAAATAAATTGAATATTTTCTAATAAGGGAAAAAAGAACTTTTCATACATGCTTGTTTCTTAGAATGATGGTCAAGCTGGAAAAAATATAGAAAATAGTCAATAAAAAAAAGAGTCACGGGCTCTATGCCATAATACCTGACAGTAGCAACAAAGGTATTGGTGAACTTCTCGTTACTGGAAACAGAAAACCTCAAACCTGGAAACATTGTTGGGTATAAAAGAATTCTTGATATAATTTCGATAGAAACCATATCACATATCACAACTGACATACTTCATATCTATAGGGTATGACTTTAACATGAAATATGAAGTAATAACTGACGTCCACCAAGCAAATGAAGAGAGACTACCTTGAAGAGAGAAGGATTTAATCTTGCGTGTTACTGATGAAGATATAGAGGATTACATTGGAAGTATCAATCCTAGGCTTTGTATTTGTTAAATCCCAAATCTGCGTCGACAACTACCTCAATAAAAACACTAAAAATATTGTAGCTGCGCCAAAAGCTCTCTGGTCAAATATCTACGAGTATTAATTGACTTCGGACTATAGACAAGCCCTAATACAATTGGTGAGTAACAACAGATTAATCTTGATTTGGGTGCCAGAGTACCAGTGAATCAAAGGAAAAAAAGAAAGCAGAGAAACTGGAAAAAGGAGAGGCAAAAATTTATTTTCTCGGTCCGAAAGTTTCCGACGGATTACCAAAAAGCTACATAAAAGAGGCTGTCTGGAACTGGAAACAGAATTAGATAAACAACAAAACTCTTGGTTCGCAACAAGCGAAGAAATTTATAAATCTATCTCTATAGAATGCAATAATACTTTTGAATCTCCGAAAAGGGATTATCGACAAATCTCTTCACAGAGAGATACCATTTCAAAAAATGGGCAAAGCTGAGAACGAGATTGTCCATTTCCGTGAACATGCCATTGTCTGTAAGAGACTTAGATTTCTGACAGGCACTTACCCTTAAGAAACATAATAGACTTCGTGAAAAGTATAATATCCCAAGCATATATTTGATTAGGGAACGTACAAAACATATTATAGGTTGTAGTAAAAGAACGGGAAAATGCTTAACCAATAACTCATAATCTACAATATCTCTCTTATCTGGTTCCAGATTTTATAATGCTATACAAGACTTGAAATTTATTATGATGATATTTTAAAATTTTCGTTAGTTTCTAAGAAAAAAGCAACATACATACAAACAATTACAAGTTCAAATTCAAAACATACTGATTGTATGTTAAAGTGTTAACTAAAAATAATGTGTGTGTTTATATTAATGTATAAATATATTATTACTAAGAACAGCATATAAATATATAATTAAAATCGCAATCATGAAAAGGCCTAAACATTTTTAAGTCATATGATGGAAATCTCAATACAAGATACTTTAGAAGTTTACATGCAAAAGGAACATAAAGTCGTTTACAACTTTACACGGTCGTGTATTAGATTAAGTATAATATTATAGTATCAAATTAACACCTACAATTTATACAACCCACCATGTGAAACCAAAACAAAGGCTTATTTTATGGTAGAATTACACAAAACGAAAAATACATCCCGTGTGATTCAAATTATTACTGTGTTTTAAATAAAACAAAATGGTTTAAAGAATTGTAACTAGTAAAAGAATCAATGGGATTCTGAGATATTATTTTTTTTTTAAATTTTGGTATCCTTGCTGTTACAATGCATCGATTTGACGTACACTCAAACCGGTGTGCAAAAAGCTTTTTGTAAGGTATCTTTAATGTTTCAATTTTATTCAAAGGTCGCAACTTTTAGCTAAAAGAATGTATTATTTGGAAACCTAACGAGATCAGGAAAGACGTGTACCTTGTACTATTACCATATAATGCCTTATATTAAAATGATATTTACAAGGGGAATTTTAGAGCAAGTACCTAAGCTAATTCTAGACAGAAACCACTATAGGGCAATATGTTGTCTTATCTATTCGGGATGTTGTCTTTTATTATAGCTAAGTCTAAGATGAATATCTGGAGGTACATCATTTTGGATCTGATTTGTGGCAATCCGAAACTGGGTATGCCAGATCGAGGATACCTACGGAAAATTTCTCATTTGAGAGAAAGTATCAGAAATGTAGCTGTGGTGTGGAATTGTTGACGAAAGAACTCGCGTATGTCCATTCCAAAGCCAACTAGATGATCAACGGCTGTCCTGTAGTTCATTTGTTGTGGGATGAGTAAAATTTACCTCTGCATATTGGATATCACATGAGTCTTCTTTCCAAAAATTTTGCTCAGATGGCTAGTTATAATAATGAGTCTAAAGCTATCGGGTAGGGTTTTGGATGTTTCTCCATTGTATAAGAAATGGCTCCAAATTATGTTAAAAGCTGTAGTAAGGTTTCTAGTCCTTTAGGTGGGAGATCATTAGAATATATATCCCATCGAGACCAGACAAGAGTTTCGGTTTAGTAAGAGGAAGATTGTATGAATTATGTGGTAGTATAGTTGGCGATACGGAAGGATAGGAGTAAGATAAGCTCTATTAACTTGCAAGTGGTGTTCTAGTGATTCGCAATTATGTTGACAGTCTCGTTTGGTTCTGTATGCCAAGTGATGTTTCCAAGTACGCAGTTTATTGTGTTTGGAGTTATAGCTATTATTCTATTATTTTATTTCAGAGTTCACCACTAGTTATCTGTGAAGAGATAGAGTTAGTAAATGTATTCCAGAAGCCCTTCTTTGCATTGCTTATAACATGGGCTACAAAATAGGTAATGTTGGATTGTGTTTGAATTTGTTGAATGCAGTCTTCCTTTTTCTAATACGTTTGCAACATTAATCGTTCCAATATGGAACAGGAATTTTGTTTTGAATTTGTAATGGTTTAAGGAATACATTTTTCAGTCATATTTATAATTGATGCCGATAATGAGGAGATGGATTCGTCTATGTTAAGAGGATTGAGTTTCGGTGGGTCATAATGGGTTGTGAAGTACTCCCAATCAGCTTTTTTGTAGTTAAAGGGGTAAGCGGATGCTGATAATTCAACGAAAATTGGTAAATGATCGCTACCATATCAGTCATCAAGTAGGGATTGTTGGAAGTAAGAAGAGATATTTTTGCTGCTTAGTGATAGGTTTATTGTGGAAATAGTGGTAGAAGAGGAAAACATGTGAGTGGAAGTTCTATTGTTAAGTATTGTTAGGCAGAAATGGTTTATTACTTATTCTAAGTTATAGCTTTTTGATTGGTGTGTGACTATCCTCATAAATAATTGTGGAAGTTAAAGTCACCCACAATTAGGAATGGAATAGGAAGAATGTCAATTAGGTTGATGAGATTTGCTACACTTGGTCTGGAGTTTGGAGGGGTAAAGATGTTGCATATGGTTATTTTGAATGTTAGGTATATGGATGCATAGGCATCTTAGATTGGTATTAAGAGGAGTTTCAGAGAAGACAGCAACGCCATCAAAAGTTCTGATAGGGCTATCTGGACATTTCTAATGTAGCCCTAGCCTTTAAAAGTAAATTTATCTTTGATTTTTAGATTAGTTTCTTGTATAATATAAATTTTGGGATAAAATCTGTCTGTCCATTGTTGTTCCATTACAAGATGTTAAATCCATTATGCTTTGGTTGTTTTTATTTGGTTTGGTTATTCAGTTAGAACTTTTTTGAGGTAATCTGAATATATCCGAGCCTCTATGTTGCAAGAATATGCATAATTTGTTATGGCTGGTTTTAATGCGATTCTCTCATTTGAGGAATAAGAGGACTTTTGAATGCTAGTAGTTTAAGTTTTGGAAGGATGAAGCTTTGAGGGATTGTGGTGGGAGGATTTTGGGGATGTTAGGGCTTTTGTTAAGTTGGGGTCAGATAGATATTTGGGGCATGAGGTGGGGATTAGTATGTGAACATGTGGGGGTGGTAGGGATGGATGTAGATGCATTTAGATCAGGTGAGGGTTTGTGTGGGAAAGTAGCGTCTGGAGTTTGTGGTAGAGAACGGATTTGGAGTGGGAGGTGGTATGATGGGTATGCTATTAACAACTTTGGCAAATGATAGGTTAGAAGAACGTTGTTGAGAATAAATTTTTTTTTTGCGTCGTATTGCGGTACTTTTTCTAGGGTTTCAATTCTGCTCTTCGCACTCATATTTGTATCTGGACAGCTTCTATAGCGAGATGAGTGATTTATTTCACAATTGACACAGTGAGATGGAAGATTGCAAGGTGTTTCGTTATAGTATGCTTTTCCGCGTGATTGACAAATTTGCGAATTGTTACATGAGGTTGTGTTAAGGCCGAATTTTTTGGCAATTAATGGATTTGCGATGTAGGTCCTGACCTACTTTACCAGCCTATGTTTAGATGTTCTGGTAGTATATTAAGCTTAAATTTTACCATATAGGAGTTAGTATTTGTCGGTACACTTACAGGTGATCCTCTAGGTCAAAACAAAAGTCTGCATTGTACGAAGCAAATTTGTGCTTATTGTGTGTGCTGTAGTATCGTAAAGCTACTCTATAGCTGCGTGTGTGCCAGAATGTATGTATTTATACATAACTGCTTACCGTATTTTCATATTTATGCATGAATATACATGGAACAACTCAGTGATGACAACTTTTCGATCCAAATAACCCTAAATAACCTGAAAGAATAATACGACTATTTTTAGTGACTTATAATGTGTGGTATAACATTATAATATGACGTTTGACAACCTAGATATTTTTGTCGCATAATCGTGTGTATTTGGAAACTTTTTTATCTCTTGAAATTTTTCGTTGGATGAGCGGTTTCGCCAGGAAAAAATATTTTCAATTATAGGCATACACCAATTAACTATGATAACAAAAAAAACCTGTAACAATAAATTTTCGAATGAATTTTTTGCTATGGCATTTACAAATTTGACTATTGACAATTTGCCTTCACTCTTCAAGAAGTCCACTAAAATGAGATCAACATTTTAAATTTCTAACCCTTATTATTCAACATGGATAACGAAACGCATTCCGAGAAGGTGGGCGTCGAACTGTTAGGGTTTTCGTAACCGTCGAATACCAAACCATCAAACATTTTCCAGTATTGAGCATTATCTTCGTGAAAAGACAGCTTTGCGAAAACATTTGAAGGTATGGATCGTATTCGAACAATTCGAACAGTCGAAAATGAAGAGGAAATTTTGGAAAGAGTTAAAGAAGAATCAAGTCTTAGTACCCGCCGCTTAGAGTATGAGTTGGGTATACTCAAAACTATTAAATGATATTTTAAAAGAACAGTTACATCCATATCACGTATAAAAGTTTCAGGATCTTTTACCGATTGATCCCCCATGTGGATGTGATTATTTACAACTATCAGCATAACTATAAAATAAAAGTTGGGACAGGCATTTATTGCCCTGTTGTGATTCCAGACAGGATAAATGAAAAACTTTTATAAAATTTTTTTACACAACACATTACCAGTTCTTCTGAAAAATTTACTTATTTTACTTATGCGAGAACTATGGTATATACATGATTATACCCCACTTTATTTTTCGATTACTGTTTGGCAAAATTTACATG
This sequence comes from Diaprepes abbreviatus, assembly GCA_034092305.1. Lineage (NCBI taxonomy): Eukaryota > Metazoa > Arthropoda > Insecta > Coleoptera > Curculionidae > Diaprepes > Diaprepes abbreviatus. The sequence continues at coordinate 11,036,303 of JASJET010000028.1, forward strand.
ACCAATATCCCAACCGATGAATGCGAAGAGGCAATGAGGCACCAGTAAGATGGTTTAGAGTTAAATATGTGTGACTTTTTTGTGGGGTGTTCTTAAAACAAAAGTAATCAAGACTCCGGTGAACACCGCGAAGAATTATTGATGCGCATTTTAAACGCTGGCAACCTTTTTAATAATATTGAGATATTAGAGTCCAATTCTATTTTTTAAAAAGTGTTATTAAGTGTATTCATTAAAATGGCGACCATTTTGCACATTTGGTTAGTTCTTTTAATCTTTTTAAAATACATACATGTACTTCCAACATTTACTCTAAAAATTGTTTTATTATTACAGCAAAGCCGCTCATCCAATGAGGTAAAAAATCTTCCAGATACATGCGACATCCGACAAAAATATCTAGGTTGTCGTAACGTTGATGATAAAGAATCAGAAGCGATGTTTAGATGTTACATCATTTTTATAACACACTACTTTATAGCCGCTCATTATACCACTAAAAAACGTCATATTTTAGTGTTAGACCACAATATTTTCTTAAAACTATGACGTCTTCTACCCACCAAACAAAGCAGTGCCGGATATAAGTAAGTTGGCTAAATTGGTCTATTTTTAAGTTGAGTCTTTCATCAAACGTTGTACACGTATTTTCCGGACACCCTGTACATGGGGCCATTCTGGTCAATTCGCCAAAATTTGCCAATAATATAAATACGTTTGTATGTATATAGGTTAGGGATTGCCGTCGGCATTAGCGGGCCTGATGTGCACCGAGGAGAGGTTGAAAGATCGGGATTTGTATTGGTTATAACTCACAGAAGAACAGAAAATGTATAAACTTTAAGGTTAAATATCTTGCCTTTTTAAAGGCGAGTTAAACATCCGGAAAATAGTGCGACATTACTAATAAAAAGTCGTGTACGACCCCATTCAATTACGACTCTATTAAAAAGATATTATGTTAATTTTTGTTGAACAATTAACCTATATGGGCTTTTTTCTGCAATCTAGTCATTTATCATTATTTTTATCATCCATGTAAATCAAGAACATAGTTAGTGTGCAAGAAGCTATAGGCTATTTGCTTACAAATGCAAAAATAAATCAAAATCGGTGAAGATAAAGTGCTTTAAATTTCCTTTTCTTATTTATCGCCAGTCTATAGATTCAGGCTAAACAGAATCGGACTTTGATGTATTTTCTAAATATTCTTTTAATTGTATAGAATAATTTAGAAGATCAGTTTAGTATTCCAACAAGTTAATTTATGTTCGTAGTTCTCGTGCCGTAGGTGATATTAAAATGAGACTAAGTGTTTATATGCGTGATAATTATTCCTGGTATATAATAAAGCTGTTGACTTTTTAAATAACCGGTTCCTTATGGCTATTTAGGTTTATAATGCCATGCTGAGCCTGAGGGCAGTAACTGCATTTTAAAAAAATAAAATTCGAAGAATTTTTCTTCCCAAAGTAAATGTACGGGGTGTCCCATTTTCCACACTTTTAAGGGATATTGATGTAATGTTCATTGGTATGGTATTGAGGTTTTCACTTTAGTATCCTACTTTTTAACAAAACGATAGATACCTGTGTCAAATTTAGACACATTTCGTATTTCCGTTATGCGTTAATTTGTAAAAAGGTAAAAACTGATTTTTATAGAATTTTTTACGTAAAGTTCAGTGGGGCAGTAATTTTTTTTCTAAGAAGTTTATTTTTTGAGATAGTAACAAAAGTTTATATCTCAAAATGATTTTTTAAATAGGATACCCTGTATATTATTTTATATATTGATTAAGTATAATTTAGGCTTTTCAAAAAAAAAATATATATATAATGTGTTTATTTTATTTTGAAAGATAAGGTCAGAATTCGATATTTTCAATAATTTACTTTATTTATAATTTTGTTTCTATTTGGTGCAGTTATTAATCAGATTTTACATTTTTGAGTTTCTGTCATAGTATTACTTTATGATAAATTAACACATGTTTTTTTCGACGTTTCAGTTTATTTGATTGATTAAACTATCTTCAGAGAATTAATGTAAATATAAAAAGAAATAAGTAATTTGTTGTTATATAAATTGAAAGTTTAGAGTTAGAAAGTTTCCGGACCTTCCGCAATTTTATTGCCCTATTAGGTTGGTATACACATTACTCAGGTCATTTGTGTCCGTTCTGAAATTCATTGTTCAATGTGTTTTTTTTTTGATATGGATAATTTCTTTAATTGTTCTTTTTTTGTAATTAATTTCTGTGTCTAAAATTTCAACGTTATTAAAATCGATGTTGTATATGTTATCTATTGCATGTTTGGCTAATGCGGTTTTGTTATCGGTATTGTGATGTCTAATGCTGTGTTTGTAATTTTGTATTATATTTTTTAAGTATTGTTTGGTTTGACCGACATATGTTTCGTTGCAATCTAAACAACTGATCTTGTAAATAATAAATGTTTGTTGGTCTTTAGGGATATCGGGTTTAAGTTTTGTATAAAGGCTATTGAAATTATTCGAAGGTTTTTCAGCTATTTGTATATCATATGGTTTTAGTACTTTTTTAAAGGGATTAGTAATTTCTGGTATATACGGCAGACATACGTATTTTTGGGTTGGTGAAGCAACATTAATATGAGGTCAAGAAATTCTGCTACAAGGAAAAGTTGGAAATTTTTCCCATAGGTAGTGTACCGTCATCTGTACACCGGCTTCGAACTCATTGGTTTCCGTTAGTACCGGCAAACATGTACACCTCATCAAAAGAAAATTGATTCCTTTAAGCACTTATATCATACTAAATTGCCATTGAGCCATCTCCCGGAATTCCATGCATTGTACCATGAATATTAATGTAAATTCCTTTAATGTTAAGGTACATGGGAATTAATTTTAATGCACAGAAAGTTGAAATATTTTTCAGTTACTTTATTGAAATTTAAGGTATTATTTAATCACATTTAATGTACAACGAACTGATATTTCAATGAATTTGCGTTAAATTCAAAGCAAATGTAAATTATTCACGATTTAAAGTACAAGATCATTAAATTTAATGTAGAATGTATATTAAATTTGCATTAAATTTAAAGGGATTTTTAACAGTGTATACGGCAAGTTAGAAAGAAGCATTTTTACATTTCTCAAGATATTGGAGATATGTATTACATGCGGAAATAAAAATTATTCGCGATAAGATTATTAAAATGTTAATATTTCTAATAATTTAAAAAATTAATTTATTTCAAAGTAATAAATATAAAATCAGGTTCATAATAAATGCTGGTTATAAAAAAAAGCTGATCAACCCCGAAAACTGCAATCAACATGCAAAATGAGTTAGTTTAGCGTGTTTAGTAATAACTTTTACTATATTTTACACTGTTTCTATATTTTTAGAGCACTATAAATAAATTCTCTGTCTCTCAGTTTTCTAGCAACAGGGAGTATTATCGCCTCTGTTGTGGTTCTTGTCGTGGACAGATTCTAAGACAATTGAATGACTCAGAGTTTACAACTCATGATAGTAGTGAACATAACCCGATTCTCTCAATCCCCCCACTCCTCGACCTTGACCTTGACCTTGCTTCACCCCTCTTTGGCCCCGCCCACATGTCCTTGTCATTGACCTTGAAAGTGCACGTGTGCTTTGGCCTTGGCCTTGTGTTCAAGGTTGTGTGTGTGACCTTGACCTTGACCTTGGTCGAGACGACCTTGACTTTGTTGAAGGTCATCTTGGGTGTGTGACCTTGAAGATATGTTACGTGGTTGGGGGTGACCTTGAATGGTTTTATATAGAGTATGGGGCAGTTTCATTCATCAGTTGGCTCTGACTTGTATAGGTAGTACATGTGTTAATATTTGACAAATTATGGCATATGTTTGTGAAAATTGCGGTTCTAAGTTTACTAAGAGTTATAATATGAGACGTCATAAAAGAGAATCGTGTGCGGCGAGATTTAATGAAGTGCCTGGAGGAAAACGGCTCCGAATTGAAGAGTATACATCGACGATTCCGGTAATTAATTGCGCTACATGTAATGTAGATGTTCCAATAAATCATATGTCGGTGCATAAACGAACACAACAACATAAAAATAATTCATGTTTGCCGGTATGTCATGGTGTGCAACTCGTTCAATGTGCCTTCAAAAGAAGAATTGCAACCTATCGGGTTAGCAGTGATATGGAGCATTCCGATTACGTAATGTTCTTTGCAGACATTAAATCCAAGGTGGTGGAACTTGTTAATAATTTATTGCGTGTGCATCATGCTTTAAAAGTTAACATGACAGCTGTTGGCGAGTACATGCTTCCATCACAAGAAATATTCAGTGAAAAATCCTTCAACACTGCTAATCAAATAATTAGTGTAGAAAGTGATTTGGATGCCGTTTACCATTCTTTCACCGAATCAATAAAAACGCAGGCGACAGAGTTCCAGGAGAAAGATTCAGGTATGGAAAAATCAAAACCCGATATATTAAACTGATTTTTATATATTATTTTTCTTGTTATAGGATGGGCTCTTGTGCGAATTTTATACTTGGAAGTTGGTATCAACAAGTATATGCCTATGGGTGGCTCATCATACATCAAGTTGCCGTGTTCTATTGAAAAGAAAGGAGCTGTCGTCAATGTGATTAACCAGGACGAATTTTGCTTTGCGTGGGCTGTAACATCAGCATTGTTTCCTCCAACAGCAGAGCCTTCACAGAAGACATCCTACCCCCATTTTTCTAGAGTGCTAAATGTAACAGGTATGGATTTTCCAGTAAAATTACGTGACATTAAAAAATTTGAGGAAATGAACAACATATCAATTAACGTATACGGTCTGGAATCTAAATATGAAAATAATGAAGTAATACATGAAGTTATTGGTCCACTGAGGTATGCGTCAAAAAAGTTGGATAGGCATGTAAATTTATTGTTAATTACAAAAGACTGTAGTAGTAAAGATTGCGGTGAACATTTTTGTGATACGACTTGTTCAAAGAGTCATTATTGTTGGATTCGGGATTTATCACGTTTAGTTTCAAGTCAAATTAGTTGTCAACAACATAAAATATATTTCTGTGATGGTTGCCTCATTTATTTTAGTACACCGTCAGCTTTAACTTTACATCAAAGCTACGATTGTAACCACATTTTCACGCAAACACCCTCAGTGGATTTAAAAATCGATAAATTTGGAAAGAGTGTGCCGGAAAATATTTTAAAATTCGAGGGTATAGAAAAGCAAATGCGCGTTCCATTCGTGGTTTATGCAGATTTCGAATCTGTTTTAAAACCCATTGAAACGGTACAACCAAACCCACAAAATTCTTACACTGTAAAAAGTTTTAAACATGAACCATATTCTTTTGCTTATTTAATTAAATGCTCTTTTGACGACTCACTTTCGAAATTTGAGCTATTTCGGGGGAATAATGCAGCTCAAGTCTTTGTGGATCGTATCGAGTGTGATTTAAGGGCTCTATACAACACATATTTAAAAGACATTAAGCCTATGAAACCGTTAACGCCTGAAGAAAAAAGGGAGTTTAATGATGCTAAAATATGTGGTATATGTGAAGGCCCTTTTGAAGAGGGTGAGATTAAAGTACGAGACCACTGTCACATAACTGGTGCAAAAAGATTTGGTGCTGCACATTCCGTTTGTAATTTAAATTATAAATTACCCTCTTTTATCCCTATCATATTTCATAACTTAAGCGGCTACGACAGCCATTTATTTATAAAAGAGTTATGTAAATATGGGGATAAAATTGGTGTTTTGGCTCAAAGTAAGGAAAAGTACATATCATTTACCAAAAGCATTTATGTGCACGATTATTTTGATAGTAAATGTGGAAAAGTCAAGAGGAAATATTTAAAGTTGCGATTTATTGATAGTTTTAAATTTCTGTCAACGTCTTTGGAAAATTTAGGCAGCGGTTTAAACGACGACGATTTTATTGAAACGCGGAAACATTTTTCAAATATCAACCAATTTAATTTGATGCGTCAAAAGGGTGTTTTTCCCTATAGCTTTATTGACTCTATAGAAAAAATGGAAAATACATGTCTTCCAAGTAAAGATGAATTTTATGATAATTTACGGGAAGAACATATTAGCGATGAAAGCTATAGAAGAGCAAAAGAAGTATGGCGCTTGTTTGGGTGTAAAACTTTGGGGGACTATTCGGACGTGTATTTAAAATCAGATGTGTTGCTATTGTGTGATGTTTTTGAGCAATTTCGGAATAATTGCTTAAAATTCGATAAACTTGATCCAGCACATTACTATACCCTTCCAAGTTTATCATTTGATTGTATGCTACGTATGACTAAGGTAGAGTTAGAGCTCTTAACTGATATAGACATGATACATTTTTTTAAGAAAGGTATACGCGGCGGCATAAGCCAGTGTACAGAAAGGAAGCACATCGCTAATAATATTTTTTTACCAGACTATGACCCAACAAAACCTTCTTCATTTATAACATACCTTGATGCTACAAATCTATATGGTCATAGTATGTCACAAGCATTACCATATGGTGGTTTTCGATGGTTAAGCGAGCGCGAAATTCTGGATTTAAATATTATGGCTGTTGGTGATGATAGTTTACATGGCTACGTTTTGGAAGTGGATGTGCATTATCCGACTGAGTTGCATGATGCACATTCTGATCTTCCATTTCTAGTAGAAAATATCATACCGCCAACAGAAAACGCTAAATTACCGAAATTAATTCCCAATTTACAAGATAAAAAAAAATACATTGTACACTATAGAACTTTAAAACAAGCCATCGCCAACGACTTAGTGGTAATGCAAACCCATCGAGTATTACAGTTTGAGCAATCAAAATGGCTAAAATCGTATATTGATTTTAATACCAATTTACGTAACAAGGCCACCACAAAATTTGCGAAGGACACTTTTAAATTAAAAAATAACGCGATATTTGGTAAAACTATGGAAAATGTGGAAAATCGAAAGGATATAAAATTAGTAACACATTGGGAGAACAGTGTAGGCAGAAATGGAGCTAGAGCACTAATATCCCGCCCCAATTTCAATAGTAGCTCGATATTTACCGAGAACTTTGTTGCTATACATATGAATAAAGTTAAAATATTGTACAATAAACCAATTTATATCGGTTTTTCCATATTAGATATATCAAAGACTGTAATATACGATTTTTATTATAATTTTATTAAATCCAAGTTTGGCGATGATGCTTCGTTACTTTACACCGATACTGACTCGCTTATATTAAAAGTGTATACGGAAAACTTTTATCAAACTATATCAGAAAACCCCGAAAAATTCGATACATCAAATTACCCCGAAATTAATAATTTCAACATAATTAAAAGTAATTCTGTAGTTGGTAGAATGAAAGATGAGTTTCCTGGTGATCCGATAATAAGTTTTTATGGTACCGGCGCGAAGGCTTATTATGTAAAGTCCATTAATAATGAATTAAAAAAAGCCAAAGGTATCAAAAAATGTGTTATCGAGAAAGACCTTCATCAGGAAGACTACCAAAGAATTGTTGAACGGGGTGGTTTGATATTAAGAAAGATGAAGACATTTAGAAGTGAATTACATAACATTTATACCAACATAATAAATAAAGTAGCATTGTCACATAGCGATGATAAACGTTATGTAATTCCCAGTTCAACCAAAACTCTACCTTGGGGGCATGCAGACATAGATTTTTACAAAACAGACCCGGAAGAAAACTTAGCAAATTTAGTCACCGTGTTGGAATCATTTCTAAGTCAGGACAGCACGTAATCTGGAAAATCCATATTTCATTATTTGTATTGTTTTTATTATTTCTATTAAACATACAACATTAATATGTAACGATAGTATTGTAATTTTTTTTTTTTTTTTTTTTTTTAAATAAAAAACATGTGTTCATTGATTGATTGCTTTTTTATTGAACCTTTATTTTAAAATTATAAATATAATGAAGTGTCGACAAATAACAAACTGTAAAAGTTATTGTTGAAAAATTTGTCTAATAGTAAATTAAACGCACAGGTCTACGAGTAAATGTTTAATGTGAAACAGGTTTGCTGACAAGATCCTCCATAGTCTTTTCAATTTTCAACATTCTAGAGTTAAGTTCATCACGCAGTTCGTCTTGCCTAAGTTCATATATTGCAATAACAGTATCATCAATGTATCCTCTAAGTTCTTGACCGGTTTCAATTAATTTCTTGCGTACGTAACCTTCAAGTTGGTTTCTGAATATATCTTTAATAACAATTGTTGAGTCATGTAAAGCTTTCTGCGTATCTTGCACACACTGAGCAAGGTTATTATCAACATAATTTCGTGTGGTCGCATCGTCTCCTTCAAGAGGTTCTGCTAAATAGCACAATCTTTTGCTTCCCATGTCGTAATCTCCATTAGGTGTAAGTTTAAAACCTATTCCTGAAGGACCTCGCATAAAGTTAAAATCCTTAAATTTTCTTTTGCGACCGAACTTATCAATAGTGTTTACTTCTGACATTGTTATGTGAGACTGATTTGAAACCATTAGATTTCACCCTAATATATGGTTCTATTTCATTAATAAACGGACTCTGCAGAAAAATATGGATTGCAAAACGTATTTTAGGTGATGTTTAATAAATACACATACAGATTCATTTTACTATTGTTTTATTGAAAAAAAATTAAAATATAACAAAAGATTGAGTTTACTTTTTATTATTAAAAAAAAATAAAAAAAAATAACAAACAAAAAATTAAAAATTAAGAAATAAAATACATGTTAATTTCTTCTGTACAGGTAAGCTTCTTCTATGACCCAATTTCTTCTCTGGATGGCACGTTCATTAATGTCCTTGTTTTTAAAATAACCTTGACAGGACCAAAAAAAAAATCCTTGAAAATTACAACCTCGAAAACGACCCTGACATTGACGGGTACTTTGACCTTGGCCTTGGCCTCGCATCTAACAAGTTTAGTACTATATTTATATGCTTCTTTAAAATAACCTTGACAGGGACAAAAAAAAAATCCATGAAAATTACAGCCCTGAAAACGACCCTGGTATTGCCGGTTACGTCGGCCTTGGCCTTGGCCTTGCATCTGACAAGTTTAAATATTATACTTAATGCATCGAACAAAAGGAATAAAGGCGGTGTAGTGGGGGAAATGGGCATAAAAGCAGACTTGCTGGCTCGAGCTCTTCACAGTTCGTCAGAACAGCAAACAGTACAGTGCTAAGAAAAAGTTAATTGTGTGAGTTGGAATATCGAAAATGTCTAGTGTACGGTCTCTTTTAGATGCTCTTGACGTGAGCTGCGGTTCACAGCAAGGCATGCTCGATAACATGAGTGGTTTAGAGGTGCTAAGTCCGGGGGTGTTCGAGAACTGGAATGGCGTGGAGCATGAAGATGCCGAAGACCGAGCCCTCAACGATGGTCGCGACGAGGAGTTGGTTCAGTCGGCAGCGCAATTCCTGGAATGCTGGACGGAGGAGAAAGAGCCAAAAATTAATGTGATTAGTGATGTGGTTGTGCGAAAAGCATCGCGGCCTAGGGAATCTTCTCCGAAAGCGTCGAAACTGCAAAAGCTCTTGACTATGCGGAAGTCGGAAATCGCCGATAAAAAAACATTTTATTCGGCGATTAAAGGTGTGGGACAAGGGAAGAAGAAAAAGTTTAACTTTAAGCGTCCCTCCACCCCTGTTCCATTACCCGACTTCCTAAAAACAGCACCGCAAGAGCCACTGTCAGTAGAAGTGGAAGTCATAGAAGGCCCCGATGGACCAACACCACCAACGCCACCAACACCGGCCAGCGTCGAGAATGTAATAGTGTCGGAGGTGAAGTCTTCCCCAGCGCCAGCACCACTGTCGCCGATATTGGGGTGCCGGAAACCCATGAAGAAGCGGTTTAAGCGGTGTTTTGAAGGCGATGAAGTTTCCGCTGCTTCGTCGTCGTCGTCGTCGTCATCGTCTTCACCAAATAAAACCGCGTCTTCTTCCGAGCCATCACAACCGGAGTGGGTCGAAGACTTCACCAACTCTCAGAAGACCAAATTGACTGACATTTATGCCATGAAAAAACGGTTAGTGAATGAAGTGAACGAGTGTGCCAGTGACATTATAGAACTTGAAAAACAATTAGAGATAAAAAAGGTGAAATCTGCGCGGTTAAAAAGACAATTAGAGGACTTTAATAAATTATGTAGTAGGTGTTAGGTAGTTGTAGATATTAGCTTTTAATTTATAGTATTAAGTTTGTAAATATATATATATATATATATATATATATATATATATATATATATATATATATATATTGTAGTTAATAAAAAAGTGTTTGATCAAATTTTTTATATTTTATAATGAGAATAAAAATGACTTGAAAATTTATTTTTGTGTGTTATTTCATATAGGCCCTGTCCCACATAATATTAGGTAATAAAAAAAAAAAAAAAAAAAAAAGTGAATAATCCACTAAAACTACGCAATAGCAATAGTTGTAAATATTTTCTGATAATATTTACAAGTATGCTAAAACATGGTTCGGTTTATGAAGTTAAGGTTCTGTCGCCAGAACTTCTAATACTTTGTATCTCAATATTGTATGTTTTTATGAAAAAAACATAAAATATTGGTTACAAAGTATTATAACCAACTAAAACTACGATCAAATTATTTTGTGGTCCTGAAAAGGACCGTTTGGTTTTAAAACATGCGACTCTTTTATTGAGTTGTGGAGTCGCACGGCCCGTCATCATCATCAGCGGGGGTGGCGGTGCTGTCCTCTGTGTATTCGATGATGAACCGCCAAAGTTCATCCCATCTAGGATCGTTCGGCTCCCACTCCAAACAATTCTCTGTGGTAGAATCTACCACAGGGCATTGGATGGGTTGTTGTTGTTGTTGTTGTTGTTGTTGTTGAGTCCCTGACATGTTGAACTAAAATGATTGTAATAAGTATTGATGGTCGTATATATAGAGACAAATTAATGGTGGGGGGTGAAAACAAATGTCATATTACGTATTGAGACCAAAAGTTGTTTGTGGTCTCAAATACGAACGAACGATTTAGCTGGGTTCCACCAGCACTTAAAGTTTTAATACTTTGTATCTAATATTGTATATTCTATACATACAATATTAGTAACAAAGTACTAATATGTACTAAAACTACGATCAAAGTATTTTGTGGTCCTGAAAAGGACCGTTGTTGTGTGCCCTTAAAAAGGGCCAGGGAGAGTGTGGGGCTTATGGTGCCCCATCCTCGCTGGTCGACCACCAGCTTGACGAATCGCAGGGGCCTTGTGGGTCGTCGGGTGTTGGTGATGCTGGAATTTCCAGCACCGCATCTTCCGTCGAGTCCGGCTCTGGCTGCGGCGACGGAGTTTCGAGTCTTTGTAAGACCCAATCACCCGCGTCGTCTAATTCCACTAGACCCGGATCATGGTCATATACTAGCGGAATCGGCTCATCCAAGTCGTCCCAACGTAGGACGTCAATTTCAAAATCCACCTCGTCGTCGTCGTCGAAGACTTGCAGGTCTCCAACGTTGTCGGCTACGGTGTCATCACTAAAGATGGATGAGCCTCGGCTTGAAAAAAAAAAAAAAAAAAAAAAAAAAAAAAAAAAACCTCCCCCTACAACTTCCACATACTCCCGTTCGGCGGCCCTAGCCTCATAACTCGAGAATTTCAATTTTTTCGTCTAAATTTTTTGTCATTTTTAAGATTTTCCAAATTTTTTTTTCACCATTGTATTCTACTCAAAATTCTAGGTAATTAAAGTGCTTTTATTTTTTCTCTATCTTGAACGGTTCCCGAGCTACAGCGCTTTAAAGAATTCAAATTACTAACTTTCTATAACCCTTTTTTTCAAATTTCATTTTTTCGAATTTTCAAAAATACTACAATATGTAGAAAAAAGTTCTCTCTTTAATTTCCCAATACCGTTTTTCTCTAAATCTTCAACTTTAGCGCGTATTCAGCATTTTCAAAAAAAAAAAAAATTATAATTTTTTTTACACCATCGCATTCTCCTCAAAATTTTGGGCTATCAAAGTGCTTTTATTTTTTTTCTATCTTGAACGGTTCCCGAGCTACAGCGCTTTAAAAAATCCAAATTACTAACTTACTATAACCCTTTTCTTAAAATTTCATCTTTCCGAATTTTGAAAAGTACTACCATATGTAGAAAAAAATTCTCTTTCTAATTTCCTAATATCATTTTGCTCCAAAACTTCAACTTTGGCGCGCATTCACCATTTTTCAATTTTTTTTTTAAAAAACTTTTTTTTACGTTTTTACTATCGAGAAAAATGCTTGCTTATAGTACTCGATTTCCTCTATAATTTTTTCTTATAACTTTTTTCCCTATTCCTAACCGTCACTTTCCTACAAATTTTCTAAATCGTTGTTTTCATATTTTGCCTTAAAAATTTTTTCTTGTGTTATTTAAGCTCTTTTTTCCACTTAATAAACCACCATTTTCTAAATTCCCGTACTCTTTTCTTAAAGAGCGGGCTTTTCCGCCAGCTTTTTTTTTTTGGTTGGGTTTCAAATAAATATAAAACTACTACTTCACTCATTACAAATTTATTGATTCAAGAACATTATTTTGTGTTACATATAATAGATACATTAAAATATAGATTTATTGGTCACCGAACCGTTTAATACATTATAACTAAAAAATGAGTCGTGAATAACTAATGCGTACACTTTAGTGTCTTTGGGGAATTTATTCTTTCTCGTTTGGAACTCCAATTTTACATCCACTGTCGATGAGTTAATCGCCTCTGGTTGATGACTGCAATTGATAATAAAAACGGGGTTTTTCATATATTCCGCGAACGTTATCATCGGATCGTTTATCTCGCGCCCGTAGTAGCTGCTTTGGAAGTTTTCGTAATTGTAATAGGCTGCTGCGTACAGTTTCTTGGCGAAATCTAAATTCCATCTTTCGTATGGATAAACGGTTGAATTCAGATACAGTCTAATGTCGCATACGTCGGCGTGGGTAAACTGGGTTGCGTTTTTTTCTTTCTTGTCGCAATTATTGCTGTCTTGAAACCCGACGATTATATAGCGCGGTCTTTCCAGACTTGTACTCGTTCTCAAGGCCCACACGTCGGAAGATGTTTGCCTTAAAGCTGGTAATTCGTACAGATCCCATTTACGATATGCCATTTGAATACTGGCATTGTTTCCTCCTTTATTAATGCGAGACAGTATTTTCAATTTTTGCTTGTCGTCTGGAATGATGTGACGAATTTTCCATTCGATTTTGTCGATACTAATTTCTGCCTCTACTTCGCCGACGTAACAATTGGTAAAAGTGCGAGCTATAATCATAATAAGCTCTTGTTTTACGTTGAAAACACCTTTTGCGTAATCTTCGGCGAATCCCATAAGATATTTTAAGGGTAATTTCCCGGAGAATACGTTACTTGCCGTGTCTACGATATCTTGGTTTGCTTCGTCGAGACCCCATCCGCACGTCATGAGAGATCTTTGTTGCAAACTTCCGAATGAAACCATGGTTTTTAATGTCGTCGTAACTCCAGGTTTACGAACCACGGCGACCTGTTCACCTCCCATCTCGTAGCGAATTTCATCGAACAAAAATGCGAGGGCATTATTTGATAAAAAACATCTTTTCGTTGCGTCTATGGGTTTAAATTTTCCTTCGATATATATGTAACTTTCGGCGATATCCAGTATAATATCTTGAAAATTAATGGGGATACGGACTTCATCCGAATTGTTGAATGATGGAGATCCGTATGGTTTATACGTATGCTCTTCTAGACTAATAATGGAATTGTCCAAGATGGGCTCGGAGAAAACCTCTATTTTATCGCTGGTGGTGGAAATCATTTTCGCACTTTAAGACCGATTGATTTTAAAAATTTATAGTCTTCGGCAGATAACTGTTGAGATGTTTGTGATCTAACGTCTGGACGACGACTAACCTTGACGTTAACTCTTCTTTTACTTTTATTATGTTTCGGCGGTTCCCCCATCTTAGTCGACAGCACACACAATTGACGATTGAAGCAAAAACCCATTTCTATGAAAGTTTCTTCAGTTCCAATTTCACGATTATTTTCTCGCCTTGAAAATTGATTAGATCACCGCTATCGTCCAAGATGCGAAGAGTAATGTTGTCGATAAACTGACGTCCTGCCGGCATTAACGGCATATAAATATTATTTTGTGGTTCTTTACTGATTTTGTAACCGGGCTCCACGTCGATATCGAATTCGAACAAGGTATGACCTTCCACCGAATTCATATATGCTCCGGAAATTATATTACAATCTACGCGTATGATGCGTACTTTCATTATTTCCACCATCTCGGTTGATTCGTGCTTTTTGTCTCTTTTTAACACTGTATGATTAAATCCTAACATTTTACCGATACTCGCCTCTCCCCGGAAATCTATAGTATATTGGGATTTCAGTTCACATTTCAACGTATTATTATTAGCAACCAAGTAAAAGATTCCATCGTTCTTTTCTTCAGTTGAAATCCTCAAAGCCTCCAACATAGCTTTACCTATCTCATCTATTTCATAGGCCCCAGGTGGAATCTGCAATTGTATCGGCTCGGTGGTGTAACCCTCCTTCATGTAGGCAAACTTATTGTTGCTTTCGTCCACATTAAAAATTGAATTGTATGTGTAAAATCCCAGCAATGCCAGACCATATTTGTTTTCTCTATTTAATTCGACTGGTGGATAAAAATCGGCGCTTAAGACGCTCGAGTGTCCTGTTAGTGTGAACGTATAAGACATGACTAACCATTAAAACATCACACATCTCGGTTTTATTCTTAGCGGCAACATTTAAAAAGATTCATCGTCACACCTTTTCTCACTGCATTAGATAGTGATGTTTTTATGCTATTTTCTGCTTTTATGCGCACATCGCTGATTTTGCAATAACAACAAAATATTTTTCTAGCCGTAAGATCCTCATCAGTCATAACCTCGTTTAAATTGCTGCTGCTGCTGCTGAAATAATGTTTGCAACCGCACTGATATTTTAATATATCGATATCGCTTTTAAGATGCTCCGGCAACTTTTCCCAAACGAATGGAATTTCATTTGGGGCTAATGCAATCATTACTTCCTTGGGCATGTTTTCTAACTGTTTCACGGTCATTTTCCTTAATCCACCGGCTAGATGAAATGCTTTCAGTGATTGCAACATTTTAGTATAGTTATTGCGATCCATTTGCGGTGTTAATGGTGACGATGATGATGATGACATCTTTTACGCTGATGATTCGACAAGAAACTTTAAGCACAAATGTCCACACCAGACTGTTCCAAAATCCTGCTGACGATCGTATGTATAGTAAATAATTTTTGATGGTTCCGATCCCGTTTGTAGATATCGTACCAATTCGATCGGTGGGGGTAAATCGCCGAAGCTGTCATAATATGTTACTTTAGAATTATTTTTTCTATAAGCTACCCAATGAGTCCCTGCACCACGCGTACTATCCAAATTCACTATTGCTGCTTCGTAACGTCGAGGACCTTGTCTAGGTAATAAATCCCTCATATAAACGCCTCGAAAGTGTCCTATTCTTTTCTTTTTGGCATATTTTTCTATATCGATGTTAGATAGTGGTCTTCGAGGTAGGGATTCAATTAGTTTTTTGATCTACGATTTAAAAATAATCCCATACCTTTACGATATGGCTTTAGAAACAAACCATTTCCTTTCGATTTTAAATACAGGCCGGCACCGGTTTTATCTTCGCTGCTTTTTTTTACTGCTTTTATGGCGCGCACAATTCCCGCTGCCCCGCCGGCTAATGAACCCAAAGCCGATAACCCGGCAAAAATTGGTATTAATGGTAATATTCCACCAGTTTTAGGAATCGGTATTATTCTCGGTGTACGAACCTTCCTTTTGCCACCTGCCGCTTTTACCGATCTACGTGCTGCCGACAGAGCTATTTTAGATGCATTCATGACATTTTTTTCCAACACATTTTTACTTCCGGCTTTTAATAATTCCCTTCGAACTGCTTGTCGAATAGCTGTTCCGAAACTGGCTTTCCGAACATGTCGATTTTTATTAACACCTTTCCTTTTTGTATGACGCGTGCCTTTACTAGATGTTTTTTTTGTTGATAATGATGATGGTACACCCATACCAAAACGTTGTTTTCCTTTCATAATGTTTGTAACTAACCAAGCTGCTGTTTTTTCACCTAAACTGGAATCTTTCGATTTTACTCTATTCCAAGCACTTTGTTCGAGCTCGTAATCCGCTCGATGTCTCGCACTTATGTTGTCTTTATTATGTAAATAGGCTAAATCGTGTTTTTTGCATGCGGCATCCAAAGGATTAATGCCTGGATCACCTCTTGTCACACGTTTTATTACTTTTGTTCCGGGTCCGCAATATTGATAACCAGGAATGTGTACCTCGAATGGTAATTTATTTATTAACGAATTCACAATACCGTATCCAGTTTTGTTGGAAACGTGAGACCGTCCACTTCGTTTGACGCTCGGCATCTGAATGACAGTTTTTGTGAAAAATTGCCTATAAAATATCAAATTTTCCTAAGATGCGCGTTATCGATCTTAAACAAAAACTTCCTATTGACAATCTCGATGAAAAAGTCGGACTTGGATTTGAAAAGAAGATAATGAAGAGACACGGTCCTTTACTTCCTTCCTCTATTCGCGGCCTGTTAATTGGTCCATCCAATTGTGGAAAAACTAATGTCATGATTTCGCTGCTTACACACCCCCTTGGGCTACGTTTCGAAAATGTCTATATTTACTCGAAATCTCTGTATCAACCGAAATATGAGTATTTAAGGAAAATTTTAGCGCCCATCAAAGGTTTAGGCTACTATGCCTTTAGTGATTCCAGTAATATTGTGGAACCGTCCGATGCAAAACCAAACTCTATATTTATCTTTGATGATGTTATATGTGAAAAACAAGATGTTATAAGATCGTACTTTAGCATGGGACGTCATAAAAATATCGACTCCTTTTACCTAGCGCAAACATATTCGCGAGTGCCTAAACAGCTTGTGCGAGACAACGCCAATTTTATTATTATGTTTAAACAAGATGAGTTGAATATGAAACACATATTTTCCGACCACGTTTCACCGGATCTAACTTTTACTCAATTTCAAGAAATGTGCTCAAAATGTTGGGATAATAAGTATGGATTTTTAGTAATTGATAAAGACAGTGATGTGAAATCGGGAAGATACCGCAAAGGATTTGATAGCTATATATTACTGTAATAATAAGGGAAAATGCTCATTTGATTGTTGAAACGTCCTTTGTTAACATCATGAATAACGCGATCGACTTAAAACGTAAACTAGTGGAAGCTACCAATGCCGTCAGAAAAAAATTTAAACAAATTAAAGCGGCTAAAGAGTTTAATGTTGTGGAATTGGAAAAGTTTTACGAACCCATTTCTAAGCCGTTGACAACTATATCTGATGTGGTTAAGCAACGTCAGCAGCAGCAGCAGCAGCAGCAACAACAACAGCAACAACATTATCCAGCTACAAAGTCACATAGTCTCAGTACATCAGTGCAGTCGACTCAAATATCAGGTTTTCCCCAACCTACACATTCCTTTCAAACCTCCACACCTATTCAGCAGCAGCAGCAGCAGCAGCAGCATCGCATTTCAAAAGAAGATATTAGCCAATCGGTGTTTGATACACCCTCGACATCAACTAATACATCTCTCGCATCCGCTGACACCACAACTTCCGATACTTTAAACGCACACCTGAAAGGATTACGTTTGAAACCATCTCTATACGATACTGTATATGGTGTACGTTTTGGTTCAAAAACAGATCATAACAAAAATTTTATTGGTAATTTAGAGGTGCGTTTTCGAAATGGAAATATTGTCTTATACAAAAAAGGGAAAAATATTGCAGAATATGGTGGATCACCGGCACTTTATGATTTGTTATTTCTTAAAACACCCCCAAGTGTAGGCAAGGAACAACAACAATTAAGTGATAATGTACTTTCAACGTACAAGGAAATTTTGGAATCAACGAATGCTGTCTACAACAATTTTAAAAAAAGTGATGGTTTACGGGAGACCAGATGGAACAAATATTTACGAATTATTAAACCTCTGATAATGGGCACAAAATTAGGTGGTACTATTACAAGAAAAAATCTCTCGGAAAAACTACAGTTACCCACAAAAAAGAAATTATCTTCGAAAAAATTTCAATATGTCTACTGGAACAAAGCTAAAGAGTTGGTGGATCGTTTACGCTTGTTGTGGAGTTCCAAAATGGCCGGTCACACTGGACGCGAAAATGAAATTATGTCAATCATAGAGGAATTACGAGAAGAAGATATAATATATTAAGCTCAATATTTAATGATATTATTCAGTTCTTCCTTCGATCTGAAACCTTTAGTATTATTAATAATATGGAGCCCAGTCTAGAAAAAATCAAGATTGTTAATGAACTACATAGAACGGCTAGAAAAAATTTTGTAAGACGGCGCACGATAATAAAAGGATACAGAGATTTGTGGCAAATTGATTTGGCTGAAATGCAACAGTATGCTGATGAAAACGATGGTTATCGTTATATTTTGGTCTGTATAAATTGTTACTCGAAATTTGTCTATACCAAAGCCATAAAAAACAAGACTGGTATAGAAGTTACTAATGCGATGAAAAGCATCATTGAAGAGGCATCATATACACCAACAAATCTGCAAAGTGATCAAGGAAAGGAGTTCTATAATACAAACTTTCAAGCCCTGATGAAAAAATATAATATAAATCATTATTCCACTTACAGCACAAAGAAAGCTGCAATTGTTGAGCGAGTCATAAGGACTTTAAAAAATAATTTATATAAACAATTCTCGACAAGAGGATCTTACAAATGGATACATATATTATCGGCAGTAACAAAAACCTATAACCATTCGAAACATCGCACCATTGGAATGAAGCCTGCAGACGTGCAAGAAAAAACACATATTAAAGCATATGATTATTTAAAAATTGTACCTAAAAAATTTAAGTTTTCCATGGGTGACATTGTGCGTATTAGCAAGTACAAAAGCTTATTCGAGAAAGGATATACGCCCTCTTGGTCAACCGAATTGTTTAAAGTTGTAAAAGTTAACGTTACAAATCCACCTACTTACTTGTTGGAATCGTTAGAAGGTCAGCCTATAAGAGGGTGTTTTTACGAATCAGAACTACAAAAAACAAGCAGTCCTGACGTTTATCTAGTAGAAAAGGTCCTTAGACAACGCAAGAAAAATCACATCGAACAATTATTTGTCAAATGGCTAGGATTTCCCAACCACTTCAACTCTTGGATAGATAAAGCTAATATTGTTTAAATAACATATTGTATGACTATATTTTTTATTTAAAATGTAAAATAAATAAACAATATATTGTAAAATAAAGTTTTTTATTTCAATCTTCATTATTAAAAACAATGACAATAAAACATCATACACATAAATAACATTTCAATATTCTTGGAGGGAAGGTCCAATTCACCGACGACTACGACGTTATCTTCAAGGCTATGCCACTCGGAGTGCGTTCTCCTATTCTTTAACCTGCTTTTTTTAGATTTTTTTTGAAGTCGAGTCGTACGACAGTGCGCTTAATGAGTCATTTAAAGGCTGATGATAGAGTATTTTCTGCATAACTTCAATTTTTGTTTTAAGCTCACTATTATTTTTGTATATCATGGGGAGGACATCCTTGTTAAATATGTCACATATTACAACTGCAAAATTGTAAAACTTTCTATTAACAAAGTGTTTTGTCACAGCATCGTCATCATCTTTAGGTTCGCCTAAGTTGGTTATGATTTTTCCACCCATATCATACTGCCCATCCGCTGTAAGTTTAAAACCAATCCCTTGTGGCCCAGATAATATATGATATTTTTCATTATATTTCTGACGACCAAATTTATCAATTGTGTTGTTTCCTCGACTCATTTTCAATCTTTACTAAACTATTTTATTTTTATTTGCCCTACTTATATTAAATATTTCAGCTGAGAAAAAGAAACACTGACTATGATCTACTGGGTTGGTATGTTTATAAAAGAAATAAAATAAAACTGTGATTGTAATAGATATTTATTTACAGTTATTTAATTGCACAAATACAAAAATTATAAAAAATTAGTTTTCCATGTCTTCGTTTTCGTTGCTCAAAATTCTATCCCATCCGACACTATTTCGATCGTCAACGTCTTGGGCTGTTGCTGTTGCAGAAACCAATTCATATTTTGCAGCAAGCTCACCTGGTAAATGTGGAATATTGACGAGGTATTCTTTTAATTCTTCTTCAACCATTTCAGCACAAAATGTATCCATGTCTATGGAACCATATAAAAATTTGTCGCACAAGTGTGCCCCAGCCATAAAATTGATTGTATCCCTGATCTCGTTCTTATATTGATCTTTGGTTACATCAATATGCGACCAATCATTTACGCTATCTAACATATCGTGAGCCCTATTTCTTAATTCTCTCCCCAACCAAAATATGTATCTATCTACACATTCGTTGGCGGTCGTCGTCGTCGTCGTCGCATCAGCAGACATCTTTAACAGAAATAATGAACACGCGTAAGTATTCTGACATGTGCAACTATATTTTAAATTTAATTACATCCTTTTTTTCAAACAATTTACATACAATTTACTCCAATGAGCCAAAACGTAATAATGTTCGAGTATTGTTTCCAAAAACTCTAGTGCCCTGCCCCAAATAAGTTAGAGTGTATTTATCTTTAGTTTTACTCATAATATCTACAATATCGTCAGGTAGTGTTTCGGCCACACGTTTTGGTAAAAAAGTCTCAAATGTGCTATTATCACCGTCATCGTGTAAAGCCACTAAAAGAGTTTTACCAAATCGTGTAGTCATTGAAACCATCTTTACAATTTTATACACTTTGCCTACAATCATTTCGGTAACCTTTTTTTTCTCTAAAACCTCGAAATCTTTGCTAAACATTTCATTAATTTCATCTAGAGTTTCTTTTGCAATACTCATTATTGAAAAAATGGTATATAAATCCAAAAATTACCGTGAATATAAAAGCACATTCAGAACACTACACGAACACAATATTTGATGTTTATGCCACTGATATCTGCGACTGTTTGAAGTCACTTCTTCTCCCACGAACCTTTATAGCGAGGTTTCAAGGTCGAATTGTAACAATGGTGGGGGTAGCTTAACGATAGAAATAGTGGGAGGAGTATTCAAGGTCAAATGACGTCACACATTTAAATTGGTATAAGGATAACTTCAAGGACAAAATATAATGAAACAAATAACTACATTTTATGTACTTTATTCATTGATTTTTTTCTGCAATTCTTCTATGCGTTTAACATTATCACCTAAACCTAATTTCCTTAATTTGTTCAATAATAAGTGTTTGTTTTTATTTCTAAGAAAATTCTTACAAACTATACTAGCTAAAAGACACACTTCGGCATGGTCCATATACTTAAAAAATACACTAAAGTCCTGAGCCTCCGAATCTTGCATTTCATATGCGTAAAATTCCGAACAGGCTGCAGAAATTAGAAATTCCTCGTACATTTCTCGCACTAAACTTTCCATATTAACTACTACTACGTTAAACTTAAGTCCTACACTCTAATTTCATCTAACACAACCGGATCTGCAATGAACCTAATCAGTTTTTCCAAACAGTCACTAAACCCCAACTTTTTTATCTCACGAACAAAGTCTTGTAAATTTATTGTTTTGCTGCAATATTTACGACATGCATTCGCAGCCTTTTCATATTCATAAGCCAAATCACAATAGCGCGACGCCCATTCTGCTCGACTTTTCATTGCATCATTGAAATAATTATTAGCCGTTTCAGTGAACTCATCGCCCAATTTTTTTACTGTCTCTTGCAAAGCACTATTCATATTATTCACTCATTTTTACATTCACGACACTTTTTTATTGCTGGTGGTGGCCCATCTATATGATGACGATATATTTGTTCATAGTGAATGTAACAGGGTAAGCTTAACTGTAGTTCCTTGTTACACCGATATGACGCTGGCAGCTTATCCCAAATTTGCCGTAAACTCAGCGTATCAACGCAAGTTTTTAAATATTCGAGAGGAAAAAATGCTAGATCCTTCTCTTCAAAATCACACAAACTTTTTAAATTACTCTGATATAAACAAATTACTCTGCCGACTTGCTCTATAATTTTTTCTTTAGATAGTTCCGTATCTGACATTTCACACTGAATGAATGCAAGTAGACTCACACAATTTATAGAACAATTTGCAAGGTCAAAATCATTTCAAGATCATCCCACACTATTACAATGCACAAATAACTACTTCAAGGTCACACCCCCAAGATGACCTTCAACAAAGTCAAGGTCGTCTCGACCAAGGTCAAGGTCAAGGTCACACACACAACCTTGAACACAAGGCCAAGGCCAAAGCACACGTGCACTTTCAAGGTCAATGACAAGGACATGTGGGCGGGGCCAAAGAGGGGTGAAGCAAGGTCAAGGTCAAGGTCGAGGAGTGGGGGGATTGAGAGAATCGGGTTATGTTCACTACTCATGATTATGCTTATGCCCTAGTTGTCACTATCAGAGGCAAGAATGATGGGATTATTACAAGCCTTATGCAGATTTATTTAAATCCATTTAGTAACTGCTACACAGAGGAAGAACTGTCTGATAATCCTAATAAAGTGGTCCTCGTGCCATTTACAAGCAAAAAAAAACTATACATAAACGATATAATTTTAAATGCAACGAGACTTAGCTTAAATTCACGAGATATTCCCCAGAAAGCAACAATGGAAGTTAAACGCACCATAAATTTTTGGAAAAATCTCTTTTATGGACATATGTAATTATCATCAAACCCATAGTCACATATTCTTCTTCAGTATTGTTCCCAAAGACACAACAGGCAGCAGCTCAAAGACAGCTGCAAAAATAGAGAAGTTAGCCTGTATAAGAGCCATGTGAGTTATACGATCATATCATATCCACAGTGGTAATAGACGCAATGCTGAATCTCTCTCCACTGCATACAACTATGATGGGACGGCAGCGATAAATGAACTATACCAAAGATAAAACCTCAAAAATGTAAACTTTGCAAGGCATATGAAATTTCTGGTTACACTAGTACGTCTTTGACAAGAACTCCACAATAGTAACTAAGGACTACCAAGAGAATGGAGAAGGACTGTCTTGAGAGAATAATTCAATGGTATTGTTTATTGATGGATCTAAAGTGAAAAAATGTATTAGAATAGGAATATCAGACTCAGATTTTGGGTTTATCAGATCTTTAGACACACCTCTAACATCTTCCAAGCGGACATGCATGCAATTCAAATATGAATAAAAACACAAGAACGCCAAAATACATCAGAGCGCTAAGTAGCAACAAAAGCTCTCTCAAACATTTACAGGTTTAAGTTGACTTAGGAGTATACGAAAGCTCTAAAGTATTTGGCCGGATAGGAGTATACGAAAGCTCTAAAGTATTTGGCCGGATAGCTCTGATGTTGAAGACAGGGCACATACGAATCCATGGCAATAAGATAGTTGATAGCTTTGCAAAATAAGGGGCAAAACCTCCTTTTCTCGACCAGGAGACTTTCTGTGGATTACCAAAAAATCACATAAAGAGAAGCTTTGAAGCTGGAAACAGAATCAGATAAAACAAAGATGGAACAATACGTCCGGTGTGAAGAAATTCACAAATTCATCGTCAAAGAACATGAAAATACTTCTCGATTACATAAACAGGAATATTTGAGTAATAACAAATCCCACAGAACACTCTCCTTTGAAATGCGATCTCATAAAGATAGGTAAAACTACCGAAATAGTAGAACACTTACATTTTTGTAAGACCTCACCTTGACGCCTGATTAAATTAAACATTTATCTCGAGAAAAATAATAGACTTAGTGAAAAGTCTGAACATTCCAGGTTTATATTAGATAAGAGTAACGTACAAAAGATCCTATAGATCGTAGTGATGTAAAGATGCAAGGAAAGTCTTTACAACCCTCTCACAATCTATAATATACAAGTTTTCCTGCAGTTTCTTTTTATCTATAATGAAAAGTCAAAAGTTTATTTTTTGGATTTATGCAGGTTGATTAATTTAAATTGGAATTTCCTTATAGTAACAAAATAAATAGTAAATAAACATACTTTTTTATCTATTCTATAAAAATTGTACATCGTATCTTCGAAAAACAACATTCTTAATGTAAACTCACAAAGACCACACCGAAGTATTCCGTCAACCAAGCGTAAACGGACACCATCATATTATTGCATTTATAAACTACGTAATAATAAACAATCATGGTAATTTTATTCTTGACTAGTATTTTGTAAATTTAAAACAGGTTGAGTTTTTGTGTAATTTACATTTAGTTCAAAATATTTTCGAGTGAGAAAAGAGATGTAAATAGCCAAGGAGTGATGACATTCAGTGGCGGTCTCAAGCAAGTCAGATTATATTTTCTTACATCAAAAATTTAAAAATTATTGCGGGATAATTTTAATACAATATTTGCAAATAAGAAAATAAAACGTTCCATGGACTATTCAATATATCAATATATCCCAACCGGACAACATGTCATATGATTTTAAATTATATTTTGCCTGTTTCATTATATTTGCACTATCCCAAACTTATTTATTTTTAAAGCTGCTTCATCGATCAAAAGTGCTCCTCAGATTTAAAATTTTTTTCTTAAAGAGACACCCTGTTATATTATCTGTAGAAATCTAGACAAATTTTCAATAAAAATTATTATTTATATCAAATTTGAAAATGCTTAAGTCAATAAGATAGCTTAATATTTATATTGTGACCTGAATGGATTTGGTAAATTAGTCTTTTCATAATTATTAACTAACATAGCATCGTTTAATCGCATATCTGTGAATTTTAATGTTACAAAGATCCTTTGATTTATTTGGATGATAAAAAAATCAACATAGCACTAGAAAATCAATAGTAAAGCCTGACTGTCAAATATTACCTCGAAGATATATATATATATATATATATATATATATATATATATATATATATATATATATATATATATATATATATATATATATATATATATATATATATGAAGTAAAAAGCGCACAGTACGAATAAATTGCTACAAAACACAATTTATCCTATTCCAACTCCGTCGAGATGATGGACTACCTGTACCACCATACCAAGAGGAAAGTCAAAACTTACCCTTCCTGCTACAGTGATATGACAGAGGACATGTTTCGTCTCTTACTAGACTCATCAGGGTACCGACATGCTCCTGTTCGTGCAAAGGACAGATCGGAAGAAAGTATACAACAGTGAACGCGGCTTCGCCGACCACCCACCGGATGGCGTATATATGTTTATGCGGCTTTCACGGATTCCTCCATGTGAGATGCAATAGCACATTGTGCTGTTGTATTGCTGAAATCACATGCAGAAAACGTACAACTATATGTTACTCCGTGTTTAAATGATGTAAAATGCGAACAGTAAATGTAAACTTAGCTCCATCATATTCTTTTCGTATTAGAGTTTCTACTGTTGCTGAATGTGATTTCAGCATTACAGCAGCATAACGTGGGTATAACCACTGCTATTGCATCTCACATGGAGGATTCCGTGATATATATATATATATATATATATATATATATATATATATATATATATATATATATGTATATATATATATATATATATATATATATATATATATATATATATATATATATATATATATATATATATTCGATTCTTTTGAATCTTTTTCAACTGAGGGTTTCGGCGGATGTCACCAAAATGTACATTTTTTAATATTATTATATATGGAATAGGAGGTTAAAAACTTACCATTAAGAACAGAGATCTTTGTTTTAAAAAAAATTCACAAACTAATTATAATCACCCACTCTTTTATATATTAACTTTTCAAAAGTATTTTTACGTGTTGATCTCATTAGACGTTGTATCTCTCTACACAAATATACCCATAAATGTGTCCTTAAACATAATCAGAAAAAAATGGTCAGAAATAAAGAAACACATTGATATACCATTAGATGATTTTCTCGAAGCTGTAGAAACCTGCTTAACTTCTACATACTTCAAATACAAAAATTTTTTCTTTAAGCAAATTGAGGGTTGCGCGATGGGTGCATCCATATCGAGTGTTATTGCTCAATTAGTGTTAGAAGACCTAGAAACTGAAGTTATCAACAGCTTAAAATTCAAACTACCATTCTTTTACAGATATGTAGATGATTGCATAACTGCTATACCTAAAAATCAAGATTCATATATCTTAAACAAATTTAACAGCTCTCATGAAAAATTACAATTTACCATAGAATTTGAAAATAATAACCACTTAAACTTTCTAGATACGACGTTGCATCACAAAAATAATACAATAACTGAGTGGTACACAAAATCTACATGGTCTGGTGGCTACCTCAACTACAATCCCCAACACCACATGGCCCAAAAAAAAATCAGTAAAAATATACACCATCTGGATTCCACATTCAGTCAAGTCAAGTAAAGACAGTTATAGGATTAAAAATGTAGTGTCCATTCTTCTAGC
The DNA here is from genome assembly GCA_034092305.1 of Diaprepes abbreviatus. NCBI lineage: Eukaryota > Metazoa > Arthropoda > Insecta > Coleoptera > Curculionidae > Diaprepes > Diaprepes abbreviatus. The sequence continues at coordinate 11,063,031 of JASJET010000028.1, forward strand.
TGGACTTTCAAAAATACTTTTGAAAAGTTAATATACAAAAGAGTGGGTGATTATAATTGGTTTGTGATGTAATTAATTTTTTTTTAAACAAAAATTTCTGTTCTTAATGGTAAGTTTTTAACCTCTCATTCCATATATAATAATATTAAAAATGTACATTTTTGTAGCATCCGCCGAAACCCTCAGTTGAAAAAGATTCGAAAGAATCGAAACGTCCTGAAAAATAAAAATATATATACAATAAGTATGACTACTTTATATAACTATATATACTATATATATATATATATATATATATATATATATATATATATATATATATATTCATATACTACTTTCAGCCTGGTTTAATTTATCCTTATTTTTACGTTGCTTAGATTGTTGCACATTTCTACTGTCTTTGCTAGGTTCATTTTAAGACCTACTTCATTACTGGCTGAGTTGAGGTCATTAATTTGCCATTGCAATTATGGCCATCTTAATGGCCTAGGTGTTCTCCGTCTACACATAGACCTTTGTTGTTCCAGTCTAATTCCAGGAAATACAAAATTATACATATAAAATTCAAACAGGCTATGCAATCCATGGATGATTGTTAGAAAAAAGGTGTATATCATTGGAGGTCCCAACAGCTTTATTTTTGAGATACAGATTGCTCTCATTAATATGTTAAATTTGAATACACATTAATATTATATAGGAATAATACAATGCCGGCTTCGCTGCTAGGCATGCACTTGAAAATTTTTAACAAATTGAATATTATTTTAAAAATTCATTCTTCAAGTTTTTTTTGACTTTTTTTCCTTTCTAATAGTATGATTGCAATTTGCGAATAATCAACTATTTTGCTAGGAATTGTTTATTTTCGAAATATTTTAAATTTTGATTATTAAACCTTGAACCTATTATTCATTATCTTAAGAATAAATAAAAAACATATACATTATTTGTCTTCATTGAAAACCTTAATTTTCAAAAACATTGGCACGTTTCTTCTTGATTTTTGTTGATCTATATTTGATGATATGAGTTTTAAAACGCGAAAGGTTTCATTAAAGTAAACAAATCGGTGTCCCATATTATCTTATATTGTATTATATTATTATATTATATTACATTATACAATTTTATAATATATTATATTATATAACTTTACAAGAAAGACATATTTTCCCCTGATTGATGCTGCTAACGATGCGACTAAACTGTTATTTAAGTATTGATTTTCTAATATCAATTATTTTTTACAAGTATATCTATCGGTTTAAAAGTTAGTGGTGCCTCTACATGATAGAAGCCTTGAACCGCCACTGATGTAAATATGTTCTGAAATTAAACATGACAGCCGTAAATAACATTAGATAACTAAATTACATGCTTTTTCCTTAACAATCAAAATTTGTTTATAAAACTTTATACACGAAAAATTACTGTAAACAATAATCAATTAGACAAGGTTGTGAAGAACAAACTTTCCTATTATTCGCGCGTGTAAACTGTATTTTTATTTTCTATTATGCGGTCCTTTTCGAGCGGTTTTTGTTTTATTGATAATATAATTAGCATATTTTCGTTTTTCGTCTCGATTTAAAATTAATTTTTATGCGTTTAAATTATAGATCCTTCGAGAAATATTATCCGTAATAATTGTTATCTGTCACGTATTGTCACCATATTTAAGACTTTTATTATATAGGGTGCATTCGCTTAAATTAAAAATTCATCTTTTGTTCCCTATTTTACAGTTTATTGTTGATTTCTCTTTATAAAACCTATCGGTGTCATAATGTAGTTTTTATTTAACAGGTTATCATGCCTTTATATAACAAATAACCGACTTGTAGACTATGTGACGAAGAGGACAAAACAACTTCACACATTGTGTGCGAATGTGAAGTTCTAACCAAATGGATCAATTAATAGGGAAGGCAGCTAAATCTCATACAGGAAACCAACCCGTTCTCATAAATAAAACAATAAGTCACTAGGCTGCAGTTTCAGAGCCTCTCTACCCAACCTGCTAAATCATTCAGTCATTAATTCAAAACAATTATTTTCTCTTAATGTGGTAAAAATTGTAGCGTTGATACAAGATGATCGAGAACAATGTGAAATTACTCCTAAAATTGTTGGTAAGAGCCTTATAGAACTTAACTAAATGTGTATCAGCGATGGCCTCAAAATCAGAAAATCACAATCCGGGCGAAAAAGAGTCACTACTCAAAAAGTTGATCATTTTTTGGTATGCGCAGATGAAAAGAAGGATACGTCTTCTGTTTGCTACAAAACTAACTCCAAGAAGTTAGAAATCTAAATGTTAATGAATTGACCTTTAGGAGAAGGCTTCGTGCTACTCGATTGTCTTATACAGGTCCACTATTGTAACACCGGCATCGAATTACAATATTGACTTTTGCTAGAAATGATTTGGCAATGGAGTTATGAGGATTGGAGCGAAGTATTGTTTTCAGATGTTTTGCGATCTGGCCTTACTAGATCAGACGGGTGTAGATGAGTAGGAAGAAGACCTGAAGAAAGATATACTCTAGTTTGTATTAACGAGTGGTTTCCATTTGGTGGTGGGTCTATTATGGTTTAGAGGGAATCTTTTCACAAAGACGCACAGTACAGGTCTTCATTCAGAATGGATCCTTAATACCTCGTAAATATATCCGGAAGTTCTAGAAAATCGTATTATGATGTTTATAATCATTATGGCTTTTTTATGGAACATGCTGCCAGACGTAACGCAGCCAAAATTGTTGGGACGACGTATCGGAAAGCATACACCAGTACTAAGAACCGCCCAGGTGCTGAAAGATTAGTTTATCGAATATTGAACCTAAGATTTCTCCAAATTTCTCTATGTGTTTCTGTTTTTTGCGCACTATATTCCCTTAAATTTTATTATACTATTAATGCTGGGCCCCCCTGCTTTCTTGTTCCTGTTCATGATATTCATTTATGAAGACCACTATCTTCTGGTTATATATAATTATAATCCACCCAATTCCAGTTTTGTCGAGCTATTTGTTGTATGATATCTTGCTCTACGGTAAATTTATATACTTGTTTAATTTTCGATGGCATAATGTTATTTCTAGCATAGTTCTTTCCATACCTTGTTGTGTTTTTGCTAGTTTGTTAATATTCTCCTTTGTGAAAACACCTTTGTGTACAGAGAGTAAAATATTTCAAGTATTACGGGATGTTTTTGTGTCTGAGGATACTTCCGAATGCTGCACACCTCCACTGTTTCGCTATTTTCAGTATCATTTCTGGTTATTTGTCCCATATATATGTATTCTCTTGCACATTCCAGTTTTCCAGTCACTTGTCTTTATTTCCTTCAAATTTTTAGTTCTTACATCTGTTTTTTCTAAATTTATTTTTATTTTTATTTTAAGTGATTCTTCATTTAAAGTTTGCATTATTTCGCTGACGTCCTCGATCTTATTTGGTATTATGATAATATTGTCTGCATATCTTCAGTTGCTTTTACCATCTGATCAATCTAGGTTTTCAAATACGTCTTGGCGAGCACTTGTAAGTAATTTGAGGGCTAGGAACCCGACTCCCTTGTTTACTGGTACTGCATTAGTATTTGCATGCATTCTGAATATACTTGTTACTCGTTCAAAATAGCTTTAAATAAATTTGATGCAGTTTGTGTCAACTCGGCTGTTTTAGAGTGCTATTTTGATTGTGCAGAATTATATACTATCAAGAGGTTTTTCATAAACAATAAATCCACCAATACCAACAACTATCAAATATTAAATAACAAAATTCGTATTTGTAATCTAGTTAAGATGATGTTATAATCAAGGCAAGAAAGCAAGTTTAATAAATATCTTCCTGTTAAACCTTTTCTGATGGATGATTGTGTAATAATGTTTGTAGTAGAGATGGTATGACAGTACCGAAAAAATATACTATAACTGATTTGTTCTTTCTGTCTCAAGGTTTTTCTTTTCGCGAATTTTTCCTCTCATTCATAGCGGCTGATAGTGTATGATTTTGGACTGTGGTTTGGGGCACATGTCTATTCATAAATCTTAACTAATTTGAGATGTTTGGTCCTGGTTTAAATACAATTTTTAAGATGGAACTTCAGCTAGTGCCAGATTCTCCCCTATTAATAATTTTTCTTTTCATTTACCAACATTAAAATTATATTTTTTAATATTCCATAATTTGCGAGTGCATAAACAATGTCATTTCAGAAAAGTACTTACTCTATATTTATGGTTAAGCGGTTCTGTAATTCTTTAATTATGCATATAAACTACTCTCAATTCGTGACTTTCTATTGAAAGTATATTCTCACGTAAATCATTTGACAAAACATTGCACTGCACTAAAATTATAAATAACAATATAAACATTCTCCTTGCAAAATCTCAAGAAATCTACCTTTTACCATCAACAAAATAATTTGGGTAAAATTTAAATGTGACACGATAATTATTTATTGTAAACAAAACATACCAGATGGTTTCTTTAATACAATCAAAGATATTTTAATCTAAATGAATGACGCACCGTATCGCATAGACTTTCTCGTTCTCTTCGAGGAAATTGGTGTTGCATCTTAGAATTTTTCAGTGGGAATGGATTATGTGAGAATAGTTTTGAAGATATATTGCGCGAAATGCATCTAGAGTTAATATCTAAATCCCTATTCTGGTATCATTGCAAATACGATGTTAGTTTTTTTCTGTCTCTGAACCTCAGCATGTCGCTCACGGTGCATATAGATCTTTAATAACGGTATAGGCTATTATTCAATTTTTGTTTGTAAAATCTTAAGAAAAAGAATGAGATAAAAGTCTAAGTTAGTGGTATACTCTGGTCTTTTAATAAAACCATTTGAACTAAAAAAAAAATTGAACAAACACAAAAGCGAATATCATAGGAATGTGAGAAATAAGGAAAAAAAAGACAATTGTCAGTCAGGAAATCTATCACTCAAAAAGCATAATACAAAATATTAATAACATAGCTGGCATAGGATCTTTTAAAAGCAAATTAATTACATAGCTCGACGGAAAATTTATACATTGAATAAGAATAGTCATTTCTTGTAGATTTTGGGTCGTTTAATTTGAATCCTGCCATCACGGCAGGTTTTTTAAATATTCCAACCAAAAAATGTAAAAAAAGTGATTTTCGCTAATTTTTGTATGTTATGTATCATCGCGACAATGAAAAAATTATACATAGCAAATTAAAGTACTCTTTCAAATGCCGTTGAGTTTGTACAAATATCATTCTTTTTCTTCGAGACAGCGATAATTCTGATAAACCATGGATAAAGCATTTATTTAAAAAATTGTGAATTTTGCAATCATTGGTTTAATCAAATTTGTTTTGCAAAACTGCCTTAAAAGCTTATCGGTCACGAAAGGTGAAGGTTTTCAAAACATAAAAAATTCATGCAATTTAGGATTAACAGAATCGAATATCTCGAAAGAAAGATATTTGAGCAAACGCAGCGGCCTTTGAAAGAATAGGACTTATATTTAAAGATTCAATGTAACGCTTTTTGAGAAAAAAAAATTCGCGATGATACATAACCTCAAATATAGTTCAAAACAGTGTTTTTTGCACTTTTAGGTTAGGATATTTAAAAAACCTGATCTGATAGAACAATTCGGAGACCGGATTCAAATTCAGTGACCCAAAATCTACAAGAAATAATTATTTTTATTCAATGTACAAATTTCACGTCGTGCTGTGTTATAATATAACAAATATCCAGATGAAATAAATTGAAAGTTATCCAAATATACTCTTTATCTTTGAACTATAGCATCAAAGATACAGAAAATTTTTACGAAGATTTAAATAGATTGTTTAACTATATACAGATTAAAAAACGACTAGGGTATAACGACGGGACGCATGGTCGTCAAAGTACATCTGAATAGAATGAGTCTATATAACGGAAACCTCGGTTGCAGACTATGTGGACAAGCGGAGGAAACGGTGAAGCATATCATATGTGACTGTGAGTCACTGGAGAGATTTAGACAACAAATATTTGGGTCAGTAAGTCTGGAACCGGGAGAAATACTCACTCACTCCTTAGCAGGACTGTACTACAGATTGAGCTAGAGGGCTAGGTTGACAGAGTGGCTGTAATGTCTAGGGTGAGCACAATAGGCCTACTCTGGCCACAGGGCGTCCAGCTTTAGGACGGACCGGGAATAAAAAAAAACAACTTTTTCGAAAAAGAAATACAGAAAAAGTGGAACATGGGGGAACAAAAAATGGGGGAACAAAAAATGAAATTGATTTACAATAGAAAATCAAAAACACATAAAATCTAACGTAGGACTGTCTTAGATTCCACGGGGAGGTACCATCAACTAGCACTTGCGACAGTTACTCTGTCGTATACAGGAACAAAACATTCATCGAACCATACTTATTTAAAGGTCCATATGTCATATTGATCTAGATGTACCTGTAGTCGGCCTTAATGAAATCAAAGGGATTTCTTCAGGTGTTATTACAAAAAAAGTGCTAGGAGTGGATGGTCTGCCTAACACGGCTCTGAAAAGCGCTACGAACAAGGTCCTTTCAGCTATCACTGACATAACTAATGCAGTACTTCAATCCTGTTAATTTCCTTCAGATTGGAAAGTAGCTAAGATAATTCTGATTAGAAATAAGGGCAAACGGGCCACGGATATTAATAGTTACACCATCGATATTTCTAATCAGGGGGTTGGTCAAAATACGTATAAAAAATTTAGGTGGAATCGTGTCTTTTTATCTGCTACGAAAACCTACCGAGCTCCTCGACTACACGAGAAGAACAAAGATGAGTGGAAGAAAAATGGAATGGCGTATGTCCGAAAACAGACTTTAAATGCTGAATGGAATGAGAGAGATATTACTATATTGCAAACGGCTTCGCACTCCCTACAGGGAATATTAACTCATACCAGGTGTACCAAGATACCAAAAGTATGAAGCTCTGTGGGAAACTTTTCCATGTTATCGAGTCCTAGGTGACGTGGTCTGCTGTATTTCCTACGAACTTTCGGACGGTTCGCGCGGTTGCAAGGAGAAACGCTGTTCATTGCTCATTGTCTTCGGATTTACACCTCCATATCTCTGAATTTAACGATTTTCTCGTTATATTTTGGCCTTAAGTTGTTGTTAGATACAGCAATGTCGATTAGTGTAGTTCTTCTAGAAATTTTATCCGTTAGTATAATATCTGGTCTATTATGAATAACTGTCTGATTCGTCCGAACCGTTCGGTCCCAATATAATATGGATAGGTTGTTCTTAAGAACAGGCTCCGGATTGTATATGTAATAAGGCACTTTTCCTACCTATAATAAGTTTAACTTACATGCTAACTCTTGGTGGAGTATCTTAGGGGCTGAGTCGTGTCTTTCCTTATACTCGGTTGCGGCAAATGCTTATCATCTTCCAGTTATGTGCTGGATTGTGTCTGATGTTTGACAGCCATATCTATATTGGTCATTTTCTTCTGAGAGATCTCTGATGATGAACTTCCTAAAATTCTTCGTCGAAATAACTTGGTCTTGAATAGCTAACAAGAAGCCCTCCGTTTCCGGGAACATCTGTCTTGAAATCAACTAATAGTTCGATGCTGAATTGTCGACAATGTCCTGATTGACTTTATTTGGATGCCGTCCATGAATTGATTTCTGTAGCCAGGTTTGTAAGTTCTCTTGGTCTGTTTGATGGTGAGAAACAATATCCTGCTCTCTCAGCTGTAGCGGCGTTGAATCGTCTGCCTCGCATATTGTTCAATGTAGCGTGGAAGAGTCCGCTAAATTGTGAAAATATGAACCTAAGTTTATTATTTGTTGGTCGAGCTGCTTACCAATATCCACCAATCCTCTTCCTCCGTGATATCTTAGAAGCATTGTATGTTCAATAGTACTCCGAGAGTGATGTTTTTGTGCTTTCGTTAGGAGTGTTCTTATATTTTACCATATTATTATTTGCGTTTATTATTGGATCTTCATATTAATGACGGCTTAGGACACTAATTAATTATTTCATATTTATATTATTTTACGTTTAAAAATTAAATCTCAAAATGGCCAATTCATAACCATTAATTTTAAATAAGACACTACTTAAGCACATCCTTATCAAGTTAGCCTTGGTGGCACAATTTTTCCTCATGACATAAAAAGAATGAATATAAACCGAAGCCGCAAATTATTATTCCAAATAAACATGAAAACAAGATATAAAAAAGTTCGGTAACATGTCTCTGTCCACTTTATTGGACAGGAAACAAATTGTATGCAACACGAAAAAAAGAGGTTGTACAATATTGCGCCTGTAACATTATCGTTTGTAAAAAAATTCATTCGGAGAACATAAAAAGCATGTTTATTTTCTGGCGATGTAAATGATAATTATCTTGGCAATTTCATTTATTTTAATCAGATACATATTCTGTATATTATAATCATGTTATAACTGTAATTTTACGTCTAAATTCAGCTAAAAGGGAATAATTTTAAGAAGTCAGTGGTGTCTTAAAAGTGTTTACCTATTAATTAAAACATTAAAAGAGAAATTTTACCTCAAATTAATACTCGATAATTCAAACCAACTAAAGGATTTTTTTAATGTGTAGTCTCGGAAAGGCAAATAATAAACCATTTGTATGGATATTTTCAGGATGAAATATTAAGCGGGTCATTTTTTGTTAGGATAGCAATCAATTTTTGCATTTCAGATACACAGCTCAAACCTGATAATTTAGTTGATTATATAAAGGTTCTGGGCACGATCCTAATAGAATTCATGACAAAACTAACAGAATTTGTATATTAGGCACGTCTTCGATTTAAACTAGCAAGTAGCAAAGCTAACACTCTAGATACCTCACGTTTACGCCTCGACCAAGGGAAATAATGTCAGATGCTTAATATTATACCTATATAACTAATACTCCATGGAAAAAAGACTTTCGTCAGTAACAAAAATGTAACATTGTTTTTTTTTTGCTGAAATGTGTTCATTTCGGTATAAAACATATCTCGATGGTAACTCTGAAAGTCCTGTGCAAAAAAAAAAATGGCAGACCAAAAATGGTCACGATTTTCGGTTTTTTGAGTTTATGTCGAAAAGTAAAAGTTGTATCGAAAAAGGTTTCAAAAAAAAGATGTAAAGAATTAAAGGACCTAAAGATTCATATAATATAAATTATAGGTGACGCCACTAGTTATCGAGATATGTTTTTTTCGACAAAATTTAGGGTTTTGGTGTTTTTTTTTTTAAAAAGCATTTATTAACAAATTATCGATTTCAAATTTCACATAAATATAGCTATTATCATTTTAAAAAAGTATGTTAAGCCCGAAATCTGTAAGTTTTTTTATTGTCCGAGAAATTCGATGTTAAAGTTGAAAATTCAACTTCAATTCTCCGTTTTCCTAATTAAGATATAATGCTCAATTTTAATGGAAATTGTTTGTATTATTTTATATTTTGAAGATCTATTAAAAAACTTTTTTTTTTCAATCGTGGGCCGACAAATTTTGCAAAAACCAATTTTTGCACCAAAAAATTTGCGTTAACTTTTTACCGGATGGAGAAAAATTTTTTTTGGATTAGATGTATCATTTCCGATCTCAAAAAAAAATATTTTGGATGAAACAAACTTTTTTTTTTCAAAAATTCATAATGGCGTGACAAATGAATATTCAGGGCTCAAATTTGCAGAAGGTGCTTTTTAATACATGTACTTTATCTGTGAATTTTTTGGATCCAAGAAATACACTTCCATACGATCTGTGAACTTTCGAAAGTTGGGCCGAATCTAATCGAAAATAACTGCTGCAGGCGCTTCAAGGAAACTTATGCATCACAAGTAATATTTATAATATTGATGTTGTTTTATTAATTTATATGATAGCAATAATTTATTTAGACATATTAATTATTAATTTATTTATTAACAAAATTTTTACAAAAAATTTTAGAGAAAATCATACAAATATTCAATTATATATTACATCTTCTACTGTTTTTTTCCTTTATATTATTATTATTATCTAACAGTTTATTAACAAAATTTTCACAAAAATTATGAAGAAAATCATACATTTTTTTAATTTTCTACAACTTTTGTTTGAAACATTTTTCGATACAACTTTTACTTTTCGAGATAAACTCAAAAAACCAAAAATCGTGACCATTTCTGGTCCGCCATCTTTTTTGCACAGGTCTTTCAGAGTAACCATCGAGATATATTTTATAGGATGCCAAAATGAACACATTTCAGCAAACAAACAAATGTTACATTTTTGTTAACGAAACAGCACTTTTTTAATCTAATTTCCATGGATCCGAAACGTAGTTTAACTAACGGTATAAAATGGAGACAAATACTGAAAACTGCACGTTAGATTTTCGGCATAAGATGGGAATCTATGTTACATAACCAATTATTCTGTTGGAGTACTAGTTTATATTGTACTATTTATTGCAATTAAAAAACGGAAAATTCTATAAACCGATTTCATTCAAAATCATGCAGTGAAAAGGGTTAAAAAATTTTTTGACTTCTCCATAAAATACATTATTGTAGAACCCAAAAAAGTATACATGTATTTTGCTGTTTTGCGAAAAAATCATTTTCAAGAAAGTTACCGAGATCTTAAAGTTGAGCTTAGAGCTTTTGCAGTGAAGAAAAATGTAAATAATTTTTTATTCAAAATTGTATATTTTTATGACTAATTGACGTAATTCAGTTTTCTCTCGTCTCTCATAAACTTCCAGAGAAAAATTTGGAAACCGAGACATTTTCAAAATCAACAAAATGGTGGCCATTTTTCTAAAAAAAAACATAAACGCGACGTTCTCAAAAACTATATTTTCTTTTACATGCATTTTTTTAGGGTTCCTGGTTATATGGTTCTTCCACTACAATTGTTTTTATTGATGCTAAATGCATGAGGACACAATATTTTTTTTCTGTTTTCGACAACCGATTCCATTTATATGAAATGAATCAATATAGAAATCAAAAATGTGTAAACGTATTTGACCGTTTTGCGAAATAAACATTTTCAACAAAGATATCGAGATTTTAAAGTTGGGATTAGTCCTTTTGCAGTGAAGAAAAATACAGCCATTGTTTTATTCAACATTTAGTATTTTTATGAATACGTAATATAATTTTCTCTTTTGATTAAGGTCACATGAGTGATAAACTTTGAAAGTCGAAGAATTTTCAAATAAAATGGGTTATTTTTCAAATTCTCACTAAATCAAGAGTTTGAGTTCAATCATATTGAATTCGGATTGGTCTTTTTATAGCACTAGTTGGTGCAAGATTTTACGATTTTCTGGCAAGTTCAAACCCTCATAGAATCTTGACTCTGATTATTTCTAGACCGATAATGTTTAATTTTTTTGTTCTAAAAAGACTTTTAATTTGTATTTTGTAAAACTCAGCTTGGTTAAAAGAACTCACTGACTCAAAGACTTATTTTCAGGAGGCTGATGCAAATAATATATTTTTTTGTTTCTTATTTTAGAGGCTTAAACTCTTTCTTAAATTTATAGGAAACATTGAAAAAGGTTGAAGAGGATGCATTTTTAAACTTTATTCATTTTTCTCAGATTAGTTTTCCTACTTTAAATGCTCGCTAAATCTAAAGGTTTGTCTTAATTTTGGATTTTAAAACTGTGTTTTTATGAGTTTGAAAAGACCATTTCAACTAGTTAATTTATTACATACTCTCCATTAGAATCATTCCTTTTAGAGTAAAACTCTTTTTTTTTACCATTTCTGTGATTTCTAGGCATGCATGAAATTCTCAAATATTGATTTTTTTTTTTACTTAAAACATTTCATTTTTTTGTTTATGATGTTTTGATATGAGTCGTTAAAACTAGAGGTGTTTTCAAAAAATTGCAAAATATCTTATTTTCAAACATATATTTTCATTTTTAATTTTAGGGGAATAAACTTTTTGGTCCCTCTATTTTTTTTTTAATTTGAAATTATCGATTTTTTCCTATTTTTAATTTTTTTTTAGATCAAGTTTACAACTTTAAATGCTCGCCATGTCATGAGTTTTATATGGTTATATATTTTCCTCACCTTGAAAAGATATATATATATATATATATATATATATATATATATATATATATATATGACTATATGACACTACTGTATGTAGTGTTTATGTAATTCGGGACTGCATCCCTTTTGTTAGCTTGGTTTATTGCTAGGCGTCTTCGCTGCTTGCTATTCGAAGATTTAACAGTGAATTGTTGCAGTAGAAGAAATAATAATTTTGAGAGAATAACACCGTCGTTTAAAAAATTAATTTAAAACGTTCTGGATGTCCAAAAATAAAGATGTGAATTAATCTTATACAAGGCTATTCTATATTTCATTTAAACTACGTTAGAATTATTTAAGAGCAGGAATCAAGTTAGTTTAGGTTAGTCTAGAACTAATCTTTTGAATATAATACTAGAACATAGAATCAGATTTACAAGGTGGTTAAAAAATACCTTTATTTTAAACAATTTAACCGCAGTTACTGAATGTCCTAACTAGACCTATTTCAAAATGAACATTTAGAATGATATTCTAAATTTTGAAATTATGGGAAAATATTGTTTTCGCGAAAATATTACCAGTTGGATTTATTTAAATTTTCTAAGGATTGAGATTTTTGAGGTTATTTCTTGACTGTCATTTTTCCGCAAAGATGATTAGAATGAAGTTGGAAAACACCTTGACGTCTTAGGTCGTCGGATATTGCACCTTCAAATTTTCTCCTCTGGGAGCGGTTTAAAATATTAGTTTTAAAGTACAGATCTTTTCGTGTTATTATTACCTAGATGAAAATTTAAGGCAATGTATCCGACAAATTACTCTTCGTATTATCAGAAACTCAGTATCAGCGTTTCTGTTATTTGTATGGGAAAAGATAGGGGGCATGTACGGGAGTGTTATTTGTTGAAAAATTGTTCAAAATAGTTATTTTAACAACCCTGTAAACCTCATTATAGGTCCTAGACTGATTTAAAATGAAATATTCACATTGTGATTTTTAAACCTCCCGGAAGTTTTAAATTAATTATTTAAATTAAAGTTGAAAATCATATATATATTTATATATATATATATATATATATATATATATATATATATATATATATATATATATATATATATATATATATATATATATATATATATATAAACAAACTTTTTCTTTTATCGGTTAAAAAAAAGGATACGTATTTATACTGTAATAAATATTTTATTTATTTTAATTATTCCAAAATCCTATTAAAGGTAGTAAAATAATTTGAATATCGGAACTTATATGATGACGCTTATTATTCAAATTCTTACAATTTCAGAAAGCTAGGGAAAAATACAAGAAACAAGCACCACATTCAGAATTCAATGAATTAGATTTCTTGGCATTTTTATGCCAAGTGTAGCTCGCAGGAGCCTCATCCTAAATCGATAGGCTCCATAGACATAGTCAAAAATTTTACACGGCGTGCGGTATCATAACATAATCTATAATAATATTTGGGAGTTGTAATAGATTATCATCATGAGAGTGGAGAGAGAAAAATTAAAATTATACGTATACTTCTTCTAAACATTGTTATAAAATTTTTTATTGGTGCATCAAATTGTTTATCATCATCTGTTCAATTTTGACTGACATTGAAAATAAATTGTATGTACAGTATGTGAGTTAACGATTGGATGAAGTAAGTTTGTGCCTTTTCGGTGAAATTTACAAAGAAACTATATTTATTGTTTGATACAGTTTATTTTTACGCAGATTTTAAAAATATTTAGGACTCTACAGGGTGAGCCAAAAAACTAAGACAGCATAAAGTTGTATTTTTTTAAATAGAATACCCTATATACGAATCATATTTTCGATTTAGCTTATAATTTTAAATCTTTTTTATTAAGGGTTTACTATAACAAAACTTTATAGTTTCTGAGATAATTAAGTTTAAAGAAAAAAAGTCACATTTTCAAGCATCAATTCAATCCTAAATAACGTTTTCAATTTTGTGACAAATATATTCAAATTTGGAATTTAGCAAGGCCAAGGACAAATTAACATAATTTTTACCTAATATTTGCAATAAAAGCTACAGGGTGTTGAACACATCGGCTCAAATTTGAACAAGTTTAAATGAATAAATATCTTTTTTTTTTAAATGGTACACCCTGTATATTTTTATTTTATTTAATAGAGTAATAAAAACCCTAAAAGTTTTGTTCAATATATCCCATACCTATTTATAATAGTTTTTGAGATATTTCAGTTTTTCTTATTTTCCATACTTTTTTACAGAAATAGTCTTCATTATCATAGTAGCCATGTAAAATAATAAAAAGAAACTACAGAAACAAACAGAATGTGGTTAAATATGATGAAATACATTATTCGTTATATTACAACGGCAATAGTTTAATTAAACATAATGTGAAAAAATTAACACAACAATAACGACAAGGCAAATATATATTTACTTTTATACTAAATTGAAACAAAAAAATTACTTATTAAATACTGAGATTAATTATTTCTTTTTAATAAGTGTTCGAATAAACGACCCTCTTGTGCAATGCACAAATTTAGTCTTTTTTGCAGATTTTCTCGGACCCTGGAAAAAAATAGTGGCGTTATTGTTCTACAGGTATCCCTAATCCTGTTTCGCATATCTTCCACTGTTGTTGGTGGATTAACATACACCTTATTTTTAATATAACCCCATAGGAAGAAATCTAATGGGGTGATGTCGCAAGACCTTGGTGGCCACTCAATGAAACCCTCACGTCCAATCCATTTTTGCGGATATCGTTGGTCCAAAAACGCACGAACTTCACGATGGTAATGCGGAGGCGCACCATCGTGCTGGAACCACATACTGTCGAGCTCATCCCTATCGAGACCTTGAAGCTGTTGGGGTAGTTCTTCTTGTAGAAAGTTCAGGTAACTATGGCCATTTAGTGGTTCATTAAAAAAGTGGGGTCCAATAATTCGATTATGATGAATACCACACCAAACATTTAATGACCAGTGGTTTTGATGTTGCACCTCTCTAATCCAAAATGGGTTTTCTGTGGCATAATAATGCATGTTGCGTCTATTTACGGCACCGTTATTTCTAAAAGTAGCTAATTCACTAAACATTACCTTGCATAATAAATTTGGATTTAATTGAATCTCCGCATTTATTTTACGACAAAAGTTTACACGACTTTCAAAATCCTGTCCATGCAATTCTTGGTGTAATTTCATGTGATATGGATGATACCTATATTTCTTGGTAGTACGATTAGCGGTGGATTGTGATGTTTCACATAATGCTGCTAACTGACGGCTACCAATATAAGGATTTTCCTGAACATTTAACAATACTTGTAGTTCTTTTTCTTCATTAGTTACTGGTTTGTTGA
Organism: Diaprepes abbreviatus; assembly: GCA_034092305.1. Taxonomy (NCBI): domain Eukaryota; kingdom Metazoa; phylum Arthropoda; class Insecta; order Coleoptera; family Curculionidae; genus Diaprepes; species Diaprepes abbreviatus. The sequence goes on from JASJET010000028.1 coordinate 11,078,518, forward strand.
CCACTTTACGTTTTGGATAATCAACAGTACCAGAAGAATCAAATCTTTGCATTAAGTTTTGAAAAGTATGGGTATTAGGCTGGCGTCGATCAGGATACTTCATTTTGTAAATTCATTGAGCAAGAAGGCAATTTTTTTGAGCCTCTCCTATTGTATAAATCATATCTATTAACTCATTCTTTGGAAAATTCATTTTACAATATAAGATGAATGCAAAAAAAAACCAAACTACACTACATAAAAACCAAAAGAAGCGATCGCGGTTATAAATTTGACACACAGAAAAATGTTCTTTTACATTGTTTTTGCCATGGCTACTATGATAATGAAGACTATTTCTGTAAAAAAGTATGGAAAATAAGAAAAACTGAAATATCTCAAAAACTATTATAAATAGGTATAGGATATATTGAACAAAACTTTTAGGGTTTTTATTACTCTATTAAATAACATGAAAATATACAGGGTGTACCATTTAAAAAAAAAAGATATTTATTTATTTAAACTTGTTCAAATTTGAGCCGATGTGTTCAACACCCTGTAGCTTTTATTGCAAATATTAGGTAAAAATTATGTTAATTTGTCCTTGGCCTTGCTAAATTCCAAATTTGAATATATTTGTCACAAAATTGAAAACGTTATTTAGGATTGAATTGATGCTTGAAAATGTGACTTTTTTTCTTTAAACTTAATTATCTCAGAAACTATAAAGTTTTGTTATAGTAAACTCTTAATAAAAAAGATTTAAAATTATAAGCTAAATCGAAAATACGATTCGTATATAGGGTGTTCTGTTTAAAAAAATACAACTTTATGCTGTCCTAGTTTTTTGGCTCACCCTGTAGAGTCCTAAATATTTTTAAAATCTGCGTAAAAATAAACTGTATCAAACAATAAATATAGTTTCTTTGTTAATTTCACCGAAAAGGCACAAACCTACTTCATCCAATCGTTGACTCACCCTGTACAACTGAAGAAAAAGAAATGTACAATATTTAATCTGCAACATTTTCGTTCCAGTAAAGACATTCGATACAAAAACAAGTTTGTTTTCGGGCGATGTTAATGATAATTGCATAAGTAATTTCATTTATTTTAATCGGATAATATACTGCATATTTTATTCATGTAGTAACTGTAGTTTTATGTCCAAATTACAACTGGTGAAAGATGATTATAACCCGTTGCGCAGCTAATTAAAATAAGGAACCTTTTTTATTTCGTCATTAACTTACTTCGCAATTTATTTTCGCTACTCAATGATATCTATGCTTGGATAAATAATATAAATAGGCTAGGTACTAATTGAAACCCCGCATAACTATACTACAAATTAAAAGATTGGGAATATTGAAAATCCAATCACTTGAAAAACATTCAATTGACGATACTTTTTTAAATTATCATATATATATATATATATATATATATATATATATATATATATATATATATATATATATATAAAATACCAAACAACCACACTTGAGAGAACAATGCTGACCTCTATGAAAGAGTATTAACGAAATTGGGTAAGGCTGTGATGGAACCCACCAACTAATCTGGAACCAAAATATTATGTAGGCTACCACTACCAAAAGCCAACCTATCTAAAAAGCTCAGTATTATGTTAGATATTATAAAGAACAAAATTTTATGTTTAAGTTTATGTTTTAGAGACTTTAGAACATTTGCATATGCTAATATATTGTGCCGCAACTGCAGTAGTTAGAACTATAGAGATTAGGATCACCACGAGGTTCCGAAAAGCATACTTAAACTCACAAGCTAGAATATCACAATGGGAGGAAAGATTTAATAAAAATATCGAAAATCATGGAAAAGATATAGGACAGTATATTAGAGGCGTTAGAACAAGAACACTGTAGAGATGAGCACAAGAAAAATTGAATTGGGTCCAATACCACTCGCTTCAATCAACAGTACTATCCAATAAGGCCTCGATACACTAAAATAAAGGCTTTCCGTGGCGGCAGATTGGTTAAAAAAATATAAAGCCAGCAACAACTGAAAACGAGACAATGCTTTTTTTGAGCGATCACAAAAGACTGTTTATCGGTAGTTACTCTTAACCAAACATAGCAGATAATAGATATCCGAATGAGGAATACGTAGACGAGTTCTGGTTAATCAGCTAAAATTATCCACTGTAACATCATAACATCAACATAGCTGAATCAGTGAAGAATATTAAGTCTATAAGAATTACAGTCAGATGCATTTCGAGCCATTCTCCACCGAGGAAATCACTAACATCATCAAGGGACTTAATAATTTGATGTTGATCATGAACAGAACCGGATCCTGATAATGATCAGAACTAATAGCTTAAAAAGTTTTGGAGTATGGGCCAACTCTGATAAATGATGTTTTGCTTGGTTTGCGGAAAATGCCATTGTTTCTTACAGAAGGAGTCACGTATCTTTTGCTAAAAGATCAGTATAATTTACAAGATTCAACAAAATATCGGCCCGTCACCTGCATTTCTACGTTGTACAAAGTGACAGACACAACGTATCCAGGCACACTGCAAGCAAAACCACAAAAAGGATGTGTCAGAGGTGCAATGGGTTACAAGGAACAACTTGTTATCGATTCGGTCATCTGCAATTACGCCTATACCTAACCAACTTTTTCGCCGCCTACGTGGCCTACCAAGAAACTTTCAAGCTAGTGCCACATGACAGACATTTTAAGTTCAGTTTCGTTTTCTCACATTTATGAAGGGCTATATACATAGTCGCAATGGATAAAGTTTGACAGTAATAACATATAAGATTTTACGGAGCCCCTTTAACAGAATGTGTGTTGCTAGACAATAGTTTAAAATTAAAATAAGTTTTATTTAAAAGTGTGTTCACGTGTTCTCCAAATTTATTGGTGATCGATTTTAATTCCAAGCGACTTAACCTATTGTACTATAGCTATTTTAATATTATTAGTAGTAAAATTCAAACCTCTTTCCTGCTTCCTAGATCCTGTAGTTACAAAAATCATTACCGTTAACCTGTTGGGATTAATGATTATATTGTGCTTCCTTGAAATCGAGTAGATTTCATTTAACTCTTCATTCACAATATACTCTGCAGCATGTAACTGCAGGATTTAATAGAATTTAAGATACAGTGTATACTATGAACAAAAGGATACCGTAGACCTCACATACTATAAAGCTGAAGCCACACCACCCATCACAACTATTTGAGATTTTCTAACCCAATATAAAATTTAAAGTTATCTCTGAAAACCTATAATGTCGCAACTTTGCACACATTAAATCATGACTGATTGTATCAAATGCCTTAGAAAAGTCAAGAATCACCATTCTAGAGACTACCCCTGAATTCATACTTTCCAAGACGTCCCAAAGTATAGCTGGGATGTTGTCAGGAATAATTCTTAAATTACACAGGTCTACAAGATCCTGTTGTTGGGCAACATGAGGCATTTCCGAAATAATTTGCAGCGCAGAATCCGAATTTGAGGTCAGAATTGGCCATCACGTTAAGATTTTCTATATATTTGAGGTTATGTACTCGAAAAATGTTTGTTCGACTACTTTTGAAGTTATGTACAAGATGCAAAAAATTAACATAGTTATCTATATGATTATAAAACCCTTTGAACATTACCGGGAAGAGACTGATTAGACGAAGGTCACCGATGTAGTAACTTTTGGAATAGGCTGAACCACAGGCACCTTCCAAGAGAGAGGAAAGTATGCAGTTTCCAAACATACATTCATAATAGAAACCGTTTCTGACCGTCAGGATTCAACGCACTCACTTATTACACATTATATTTAAGCTAATGTGCAGAATCCTGACATTTCTGACGGTGGTTGAAACGAACTTAATATGAATCAAGTACGAATCTGTAAATGGACTGCATAATTTCCGCGTCTACAAAGAAATTCGATCCAAAACGAAGGCGTTAGACTAAATACTATATATACAATTTTTTTTTTATATAATTTCTTTACCTTTGCTAAGATGTTATCTTGTTAAATATTTACAACCAGATTCACTAAAAAGATTTAAGATAACCAGATCTAGTTCTCATGGAAGTTAGCTCTTCTTAATGATCAATATATATTTCACATGTCAACAATTAAATGCTCATATAGGAACATTAATGATCATAATCTAATGATAAAATCTTGAAATCGGTGATAGAATTAGTTGTTTCCCGAAAATAGACAAAATTTTTCATTTTTGCCAGTTTAATGATAACCGGAAATGATTTTTTTTTTATTCTTGTATTTTTAAGGTTCAAAACTTGATTGACTTATTGTCGTACTTATCACTTTAAACCCTCTACTGTCAACATGGACCGGCTTTAAGGTTAGATCATATTAGTGAATTAGAGGATTAAATTTTAGACAGGAAAAAAATCTAAAATATATATTTTATGGTAAATTTCGGTTGTTTTATTTCGTATTTTTTTTGTTATGAATATCTCAAAATATTTTATTCAGATTAGCTCAGGTTAGTGATTTTTGCATTTTTATTAATACTTCTGAATTTTAAATCTCGCGAAATCAAATCTTTATGGATTTACACTTTTTTGGCACTTTTAGCATATATGTGAAAATAAACTGGAACGTAGGCAATCCACTGGAAAACGTTACAAAAATATCTTAAAATTTGAATAACAGAGACCGTCAAAGGAACAGATTAAATGTTTTATGTTAAACGAACATCTTTTAGGTAGTAAATTTCGGCCATTAAAGATTTATATTTTATGTTATCAATAAACGTATTTTTTTCACTTATATCAAGTCATTTAACTCTTAAATCTGTTTAAACAAAAGGATTTACAATAACTCACCATACATTATAGCATTACAACCTGTTTAATACCGCTAATAAATCTAAGTAAAGAATTTTATCGCCAAATAGAACTTTAGTATTCAAATAAACAAATCGTTGTCGCGCGTCCATAAGCGTGTTGTAAATTTGACACCTCATAAAGTGACTCCCACGCTGGATTGTTGAAATTACTTCCAAACGCCGCAATAATATTTCTAATCTGTTGAAATTCCAGGAATAAAGAAATGATTAAATAATGGTCGATTTAAGATAATTTAATTCCCTTTATAATATTTTAACATGTTTTAGAATCAGTTCTTTTTGGGTTTGTTGACACTATTAATTATATTAAAAATTTAAATTAATTTACAGGTCTAATAAACACTGAAAAACACATTTCACAACTGATGTTGCCACAAGAGAAACTAAAGCTATGTGAAATAGTAAAAACAAAAATTTGAATAAGAACAAGTTGTGAAAATTGTTGATATTTTATAAAAATATAAATTATTTTTGTGAAAAGGGCATATTTGGTCTCTTTCAAATAACTAGCTTGTTGGCATCTTTAGCAGTTGCTATTGTTATTATAGATCAAATATATAGTGTGTCCGAAATTGGTGATGACAGCGATTAAATGGGGAAAGTTTTAGGCAATTATGTCAGTATATTTTTAATTATTTTTAGGTTATAACGTTATTTTTTTGCATTAGTGTTTCAGATAGTGTTTCAGAAGAAATTAAATACTTTTTGATGAGCAAAAAAGCGAATATGGCGTTTATAAGAAAAAACAAAATTGATGATGGTTTCAGAAAATCGATACATGGTGTTCTGCGTAAAATGTGGCCCTACTAAAGTGTTTACAGATTTAAAAACTATTGAGAAATAAAATAGCCGACCTAGGACAATACAAAATTTGTGAACTATGTAGTTGGAATTTAGGATGTTGGAGGGGGTAGTCGAATGTTACAGCAATAATCAAAAAGCCCTAAAATTTGGTGACAAATTGACGGTTGGTAACAGGGCAATAACAAAATCAGAGTTGGTTATTTGACTGAAGAGGTGTACCTTTTCGTTCCTTGTCGTTAGTGTGTTTTATTTTTGTAGTTACTATTAACATTATATATTTTGGCTAACTTGACAAGTTTGTTATTGTAAATAATGCAATTTTTAAATTATTTTAATCGTTTTTGTGTATGTGTTTGTAGTTTTATATAATATTTGTCAGTTTCTCGGATTGTCCACAGTACATTCCAAAATGACGTTTTTTAAACGTTAATCATAAAAATTCTGGTTTGAGAACGTTTAATGACACTATATGATTTTTATGTTCTTGCTTACCTGCTTAAAATGAACAAAGTGTCAGTAGTAGTATATTAACATTTTTGTAAATTATAGACGCTAATGTGTTTATTTTTTAGGTGAATTTGTCTTAGTTTGCGAATATATTGGTGTAATTAGACGTATAAAAGCTAGCCATCATTTAATAATTTTTGTTTCAAAACTATGGGGATTTGATGAATAATTTCTGGTCTATCTATAAAAATTATGACAAATTTAATTTATTTTTCTACCAGATATACATTTGCGCCACCGGTTCTTCAGTATAGACGCTTTCATCCAAATCCAAGATAACTTTAAAATCGGAACCATACTATTTTCTAATAAGGAATTTTTAGATATTTGAAAATAGTCTGAGGGAATCAAGTCGGGTGAAAAAGGTGCATACAGCACTTTCCATTTTTTAATTTCAAACTTTAGTTCAGGGATTTTGGCCGCCACTATAAAAGCCTTGTAGCCAGAAGCGATGAAAAAACACTATTTTCTTTGCCAAACCTCGCCTTTTTTCTTTTCCTTGATTTGCTTTAATTAGTCCAGAAGGATAACATAATATTCGGCGTTAATCCTTCGGTCATTTTCTATATATTATTTCAATAAGATAACTTTAATGTCCCAAGAAACACTAACCTCGATCTTCTCTGTAGATATGATACTCTTGACTTTTTCATTGTAGGTCTCCCTTGTATGTCCACTATTTCGATTATTCTTTGATTTTGACGATCGAGAACTTGGTTACAGTAACAAATCGCTGCGAAAAGTCTGTTGGGTTTGAGTCAAACAATGTTTCGATAAAATTAGCCCTGAATAATTTTGTCAAGAAGCAACAAATGCTACACTCACTTTGTTGATAATTATTTCATTCCCAAGATGAAGGACCCTTTCTATGGATATGCCAGCATTCTCAGCTACCTTCTTCGGTTTCAGTCGATGGTGATTCATAACGCTTTTTCGGACTTTTTAACGACTTGTTCAGTTGTAGATGTTTTGGCATTTCAGAATATTCCAGAGTATCTTGATGACTACATTTTAAGTCCGCAACCTACGTTTTTACAGTTTTAAATTATATAATAGTTTCTCCACTGTAATAATTCTACCTTAATCTATGTGGAACACTAAATGTTTCACGTCTTGCACATCGTTTTTTCCATATTTGGAAAACAACAAAACTTGAAAATCTTGAATGACTCGTTAAGCCCTTTATATGTCCCATGGCTGCAAGTCACTCGAATCCGATGACCTTTGCGATTCTAAGCACCTTAATTAACTGACTTACTTAATGGCATCAGATAACAATATTCTATTTTCGAAATGTCTCTAAGTCTATTGAATGCTGGACATTTTCTGAGGACATGGTCAATAATTTCATCTTTCTCCTGGCACCATCTGCACATCGAGTTATCCATGGGGTCAATCTTATGAAAATGATCTCGCAGGTAAGAATGTCTTGTTAATAGTTCTAGCATAATTTGCAGGAAAAGAAGAACTCGAACGTTAGATCAAGTTATATGTTCCTAGGCACACCTTATTCGAGATGGGTCCCTGTAGGATGCAATAAATTTGCTTTCCAATAACAGTTTTAGTTCCCTTTTACTGGCGGTAATTGGAATAGGTATAATTGGCTGGAGTTCTATAGGGTCAATCGCGAACCCCATTTTTGTCAGACGATTTGGTTCTTCGTTCTCGTGTGTACCCTAATGCAGAAGCGGATCCAGCCTCTCTCTTTGGGGGGGGGGGCGGTGATATCACAAAAGTACGATAGCGAAAGCAGGTTGTCGACGGGGGGGGGGGACACCAACAACATTTCCATTTACAATGTAAAAGGCAGGGTGGGTCAGGTCTATTTTTCTGAAGTTCAAGCTCTTGAAGAGTGGGGGGGGGCGATCACAAGATAAAACAAGTTGCCGACCGGAGGAAGGATGCAAGCAGTATACACATTCCTAGTATAGGAGGCAGAATCGGGTCCATTTTCTTGAATTCAAAGCACTTGGTGAGGGGGGGGCTACCGCCAGAAAAACAAGGTTGTCAACGGGGAGGGGGGAGTGTCAGCAGCATACATATTCCTAATATAAAATGCAGAATCGGTTCTATTTTCCTGAACTCAAAGCTCTTGGGAAGGGGAGGGGCGATCGCAAGCATACACACTCCTATACTCTATTCAAGAACTAGAGAGAGTAATAAAACTGTTACCGAAACCTTCAACGTACCTGCTCCAGTGCGCAGCTAATTGGGGACGGCCGTAAATCTGATTATATTTAATTATATTTAAATATTGTAAGCTTTTATAAATTTACTGCAGCAATAAAATTTCTGATAGTTCAGTTTAATTTCTGTCAGTGAGCAAAGGACACCTTACAGTGTGTCTTTAGTGATTTATCTTGCTTGTGCTTGTTTTTATATATTATTTGAGATTAGTGAGACACCCAAAAGATATAGCTTCCACATCTATGTTTATTCCAAAATCGTTAAACTAGGGCATTTTTTCCTCAACGAAAAACTTATTACGATAAATGTTCATGATGCCTTAAGATATCAATATCTCGATAATAATGTTAAAAGCTCTATTGAGATGTATTCTAACATGACAGGAGTTGGAAAATCTACTGTGTACCAAAAACTGAAGGAGAAAAACACGACTGGAATTGTTAGTACTCCCATGCTACATTCGATCACACAAACTGTAATCAAAGGAGTTGTACATACATTTTATTATGAGAAGCAGATCCCAACCGTCAACAAAATTCTAAATAAAATTAATGACGATCGGGATTTACCTGAAACTAAAAGAACTGAGCTCTAGAAATTGCTCAGAGAACTTGATTTTTGCTGGGAAAAACCAGATACGAAATCTGTTCGTATAGATCGTCCGGAAAATGTCCGTTGGAGAAGGAAAAAAGGTAGAGTTGCTAGAAATAACACAACTTACAAAATTAGTAATTTAACTGAGAATTGGGAACAATCCAGATATTAAAAGAATAAAAGAAAATGGGGAAACTCGATCTCATGATCGGTGAGATAGAGGATTCCATTATAATTAATTTGAGCGAAGATAGCTTCACTGACTTTGATTACAAATTAGATACGTAATGTTTATCACCGTAAACACAATTTATTATTTGAATTTTCTGTAACATATAAAAAGTAATTACATTTGAATCCCTTTTTAGTGTTTAATTTTAATTCTGCATGATTTAAGAAATAAATAAACTGAAACGTCAAATATCCTAAAAATGTTTTTAATTAATAATAAACTTCTTGTATTTTTGACAATGGGTATTTTGTAAGTATTTACATTATAACTTAGAATTTTTGAGAGAAAAAGTCTACGTTTTAGTCCGAATGTACCTAAAACTGTTTCTATGAGAAAATTAAAAATAATAAAAGTTGTGATTTATCTTAAATATGTCAAAATTATCTATATTTTCTAATGTATGTGAATTTTTAAGAAATCATTAGAAAGAAAATGATATAAAAACTTTTTATTTTAAGTTTTTAACCGAAATAGTATTCTATGCTATAAATACTTAGTGATAAAATAATCCTCTTTTCGACGCCTATAACACTTTCTAACACTTCGCATCCAAATATCTATTGTTATTCTATCCAAATAGTCCCTTATTATACACCGATATTTCTGATTATAAAATTTCTAACCCATGCCTATGAAAAATATATGCCAATTTTGCCAAAGACATTGGAATAAAGAACACAGGTAGTTTGCGAAGAAAAAAAAAAGATAAAAAATGATTTATTACTCTCTCTAGTTTTTGAATAAACTATAGTATATGAGGCAAAATCGGGTCTATTTTCCTGAACTCAAAGCTATTGGGGGGGGGTCGCCCCCACCGCCCCCCCCTGGATCCGCGCCTGCCCTAATGGTCTGGGATCTACATGAGTCTTTTTTGTCAGACCATTCAGTAGAATGCCAATATTGCACCTTTACTGTATGAGCATGTGTTTATTGTCTTATTTTTGTCTACATTCCTCTTACAGAGATAGCTGCATTGTAGAGCAGCATAAACTTTGTCCGAAAGATCACTACAACTTATCTGAGAGAGTAAAATTCTCTGCCCTCATCGGACACTTCAACTCGAGCTCCTTTATTCTGTCGAGATCTAAATATAAACCACCAGGATCCAGAAAGAGTTTGCTACTCTTCCCAATCTTCTCCATTTAGCAGGAGATCTCAAGAAAGTGGACATATTTGCATGGGAAGTGATGGATATCTCTCTATCACGCTTCTCTATCTACATGGATAGGCTTCAGTTTCGGATCCCAGATTCCTTAGCCAACTGAGACAATAAACAGTCTTTAAAACCTTATTTAACCGTATAATCAAAACAAGATAGAACAGCTCTGTCAAACATTCAGGTAATACTGAATACCATTCCAAGTCAGCATTTTACTATTTTAAAGACGTGTGTTACTTGAAACTATTGAACCAAAATTCTTCCCATGGATATATATTAATATTTTACTTTTGACCTTTCATCATGTGGTTTGTTTGAATCAATTAGAATCCACTTTGGTAGCACCGAAAACTACATTATTAATTATAACATGAACTTACAGTGTCACCACCCCTGTGGCGCATTTAATGGTGTTAGTATCATTAATTCTAAGGAAAATAAAAGGTTTCTAAATACGGTTCTGTCCTGCATAAATCCTGTAAGTAAATTTTAGGAACAGAGTACTATTTTATGGTATTTTCCTTCCATTTATTCCCCCTTCCCAACTTTCTTGATTGAATTGCGACTTGAAATATTAGGCATTTTAAACTATCAATTCTGTTTTATTTTTTTCTGAAAAATTCGTGTTGAGGAATGTTAATGATATAGGTTTCGATAAAGAGAAATACCTAATCCTTTAGTGTATTTTTAAAATTCCAGGAACATATTAAAGTTATTAATTCTGGTTCTTTTTTTTTGATCTTTTACTTGGAGTGGTGATGGTTATATATTGCAAGATATGGTGTTTGGAAAAAGCATGCGGATTTGTATGGCATGCTATGAGGGTTTTCAAGATGGAAAATGACCTTAAAGAGCGAATTTTTAGGATGTGTTGATATTTTTTGTATATTAATTTCAATTTAAATCTTACATTCAAAAAAAATCCTAAATGAGTATTTTTTCTTTGTGTTTAAGCTCAAATTTTAAAAAACAAAAAAGATTTAATATAAAATTTTAATATCTTTTATATAGATCAAAAATAAAATTGTGTCAGCCTAAATGACCCGGTGATGGTTTACCGCCTTACAGGTTTATTCATAGCCATGAACTTATGTTAATTTGATCCCATTCAAAATACATAATGTTGAAATTTAAATTTAAAAAGGACTGTAAAACACAAAAGAATTAATAGTTAACCTGAAATCATGTTAACACGTTTTCTGAAACTCTGAATACATTTAAAGTTCAGTCTTCTTTGTTAATCTTTATTCCTCGTTCTTCTTTTTGTTCATTCTAAATTTAGATTTATTCTTTAGCTACTAACTCGAGCCGTGTCGTAAAGGACTTTGATGTATTGTAATAGATTATTGTCTATGTTCTTGATTGGTTCAATATATTACACATTAGAAAAAGTTTGGTCATTTTAAAAAAGCAAAAAAGAACAAAATCTTGAAGAAGTAATGCTAGTAAAGTACGAGACATACAAACAATAATTTTGTAATGGCTTCATATTATAAGGAAAATGGATATACAAATATTGAATGATATAAATAAAAAAAAAAAAGATTTACCAAGTCGTATGGCGTTCAAATTCGGCATAGTATTTATGATAACGAAGCACCGAAGATATTGAAGATATTTTTTTATGTTGCAAATGTCACATGTTTTAGAGATTCTAAGGTGAAAGACTCTATGATATCGACAAATTATACGAAGAGTTTATAATGGGTTACACCACCTTGAGATTTTCAAAAAATCGATTTCTTTTTGGCTAGAAAATTTTACTTTTAGGAATATTTTCAGCTTTAACCGTTCAAAAATTCAAATTGATTCTAAACTCAGGTGGCAAGCAAACCGGTCAGAGCAATGAGAAAGGATATTTTTATTGGATATTTTGAATCATTGCTTTATAATAAGAATAACTTTGAGAAATTTCAGAATGGTGAAAATAACTCAGGTGCATAAAGTTGAAACCAGTTTACACTCTCTGAACATTCAACGTCATAGAATAGTTTGCTTTGTGACACAGTAGTGTATAGATTGTCACGTTTATTACATAAATTATATATTTTTTAAAACTTTTTAATATAAAGCAGATATTGAAATGTCGAAACGAATAACCCTTATTAAAAAAGTTAGTTCAGGTTAGTTCAACATCCTTTGCTACACTGGTATTTAAAGGCAATGCCTCACAGTTAACTGAGAAGAGATTCAATAAAATAAACTAAATAAAACCGAAGCTGAATCACCAGAGTATAGTTGAAGGCAAATAACAGCACCAGTGAGCAAAATTGCTGGACTAACACCTTTGCTGGAGAGTAGGAGTGAGTTATTCAGGGTGCCAATGCCTCTGTAGCTAGGTTGAATGTAGGCACCTTCCGCTATGTCGTTAGGAACTAACTTTCAACTTTTTTAGGAATTGACTTTCAATAATATATTTTGAAGCAATACTTAGAAAAGCATTAACAGAAAATGATTGCGAAATGAAAGTTAATATCAAACTTGAGTGCCTGTTACAGCAACTACACATTACCTGTCAAGAATACGGTTTGAATATCAATTTGAACCAAAATAATGATTTTTACAAAAATAAATAAAATTTCCCAGTTCTAATTAATAACAATAGAATGAAGAAAAACACTTGGGTCTTAGATAGACAAAACCTTGAATTCGGACATAAAAATCAAATCACGCATTGAGCAAACCAGAAAAACATTTTTCGGTTTGTTTTTCGTAGAATAGTAGTAGTGAACATAACCCGATTCGCTCGATCCCCCCACTCCTCGACCTTGACCTTGACCTTGCTTCACCCTTCTTTGGCCCCGCCCACATGTCCTTGTCATTGACCTTGAAAGTGCACGTGTGCTTTGGCCTTGGCCTTGTGTTCAAGGTTGTGTGTGTGACCTTGACCTTGACCTTGGTCGAGACGACCTTGACTTTGTTGAAGGTCACCTTGGGCGTGTGACCTTGAAGTAGTTATTTGTGCATTGTAATAGTGTGGGATGATCTTGAAATGATTTCGACCTTGCAAATTGTTCTATAAATTGTGTGAGTCTACTTGCATTCATTCAGTGTGAAATGTCAGATACGGAACTATCTAAAGAAAAAATTATAGAGCAAGTCGGCAGAGTAATTTGTTTATATCAGAGTAATTTAAAAAGTTTGTGTGATTTTGAAGAGAAGGATCTAGCATTTTTTCCTCTCGAATATTTAAAAACTTGCGTTGATACGCTGAGTTTACGGCAAATTTGGGATAAGCTGCCAGCGTCATATCGGTGTAACAAGGAACTACAGTTAAGCTTACCCTGTTACATTCACTATGAACAAATATATCGTCATCATATAGATGGGCCACCACCAGCAATAAAAAAGTGTCGTGAATGTAAAAATGAGTGAATAATATGAATAGTGCTTTGCAAGAGACAGTAAAAAAATTGGGCGATGAGTTCACTGAAACGGCTAGTAATTATTTCAATGATGCAATGAAAAGTCGAGCAGAATGGGCGTCGCGCTATTGTGATTTGGCTTATGAATATGAAAAGGCTGCGAATGCATGTCGTAAATATTGCAGCAAAACAATAAATTTACAAGACTTTGTTCGTGAGATAAAAAAGTTGGGGTTTAGTGACTGTTTGGAAAAACTGATTAGGTTCATTGCAGATCCGGTTGTGTTAGATGAAATTAGAGTGTAGGACTTAAGTTTAACGTAGTAGTAGTTAATATGGAAAGTTTAGTGCGAGAAATGTACGAGGAATTTCTAATTTCTGCAGCCTGTTCGGAATTTTACGCATATGAAATGCAAGATTCGGAGGCTCAGGACTTTAGTGTATTTTTTAAGTATATGGACCATGCCGAAGTGTGTCTTTTAGCTAGTATAGTTTGTAAGAATTTTCTTAGAAATAAAAATAAACAATTATTATTGAACAAATTAAGGAAATTAGGTTTAGGTGATAATGTTAAACGCATAGAAGAATGGCAGAAAAAAATCAATGAATAAAGTACATAAAATGTAGTTATTTGTTTCATTATATTTTGTCCTTGAAGTTATCCTTATACCAATTTAAATGTGTGACGTCATTTGACCTTGAATACTCCTCCCACTATTTCTATCGTTAAGCTACCCCCACCATTGTTACAATTCGACCTTGAAACCTCGCTATAAAGGTTCGTGGGAGAAGAAGTGACTTCAAACAGTCGCAGATATCAGTGGCATAAACATCAAATATTGTGTTCGTGTAGTGTTCTGAAAGTGCTTTTATATTCACGGTAATTTTTGGATTTATATACCATTTTTTTCAATAATGAGTATTGCAAAAGAAACTCTAGATGAAATTAATGAAATGTTTAGCAAAGATTTCGAGGTTTTAGAGAAAAAAAAGGTTACCGAAATGATTGTAGGCAAAGTGTATAAAATTGTAAAGATGGTTTCAATGACTACACGATTTGGTAAAACTCTTTTAGTGGCTTTACACGATGACGGTGATAATAGCACATTTGAGACTTTTTTACCAAAACGTGTGGCCGAAACACTACCTGACGATATTGTAGATATTATGAGTAAAACTAAAGATAAATACACTCTAACTTATTTGGGGCAGGGCACTAGAGTTTTTGGAAACAATACTCGAACATTATTACGTTTTGGCTCATTGGAGTAAATTGTATGTAAATTGTTTGAAAAAAAGGATGTAATTAAATTTAAAATATAGTTGCACATGTCAGAATACTTACGCGTGTTCATTATTTCTGTTAAAGATGTCTGCTGATGCGACGACGACGACGACGACCGCCAACGAATGTGTAGATAGATACATATTTTGGTTGGGGAGAGAATTAAGAAATAGGGCTCACGATATGTTAGATAGCGTAAATGATTGGTCGCATATTGATGTAACCAAAGATCAATATAAGAACGAGATCAGGGATACAATCAATTTTATGGCTGGGGCACACTTGTGCGACAAATTTTTATATGGTTCCATAGACATGGATACATTTTGTGCTGAAATGGTTGAAGAAGAATTAAAAGAATACCTCGTCAATATTCCACATTTACCAGGTGAGCTTGCTGCAAAATATGAATTGGTTTCTGCAACAGCAACAGCCCAAGACGTTGACGATCGAAATAGTGTCGGATGGGATAGAATTTTGAGCAACGAAAACGAAGACATGGAAAACTAATTTTTTATAATTTTTGTATTTGTGCAATTAAATTACTGTAAATAAATATCTATTACAATCACAGTTTTATTTTATTTCTTTTATAAACATACCAACCCAGTAGATCATAGTCAGTGTTTCTTTTTCTCAGCTGAAATATTTAATATAAGTAGGGCAAATAAAAATAAAATAGTTTAGTAAAGATTGAAAATGAGTCGAGGAAACAACACAATTGATAAATTTGGTCGTCAGAAATATAATGAAAAATATCATATATTATCTGGGCCACAAGGGATTGGTTTTAAACTTACAGCGGATGGGCAGTATGATATGGGTGGAAAAATCATAACCAACTTAGGCGAACCTAAAGATGATGACGATGCTGTGACAAAACACTTTGTTAATAGAAAGTTTTACAATTTTGCAGTTGTAATATGTGACATATTTAACAAGGATGTCCTCCCCATGATATACAAAAATAATAGTGAGCTTAAAACAAAAATTGAAGTTATGCAGAAAATACTCTATCATCAGCCTTTAAATGACTCATTAAGCGCACTGTCGTACGACTCGACTTCAAAAAAAATCTAAAAAAAGCAGGTTAAAGAATAGGAGAACGCACTCCGAGTGGCATAGCCTTGAAGATAACGTCGTAGTCGTCGGTGAATTGGACCTTCCCTCCAAGAATATTGAAATGTTATTTATGTGTATGATGTTTTATTGTCATTGTTTTTAATAATGAAGATTGAAATAAAAAACTTTATTTTACAATATATTGTTTATTTATTTTACATTTTAAATAAAAAATATAGTCATACAATATGTTATTTAAACAATATTAGCTTTATCTATCCAAGAGTTGAAGTGGTTGGGAAATCCTAGCCATTTGACAAATAATTGTTCGATGTGATTTTTCTTGCGTTGTCTAAGGACCTTTTCTACTAGATAAACGTCAGGACTGCTTGTTTTTTGTAGTTCTGATTCGTAAAAACACCCTCTTATAGGCTGACCTTCTAACGATTCCAACAAGTAAGTAGGTGGATTTGTAACGTTAACTTTTACAACTTTAAACAATTCGGTTGACCAAGAGGGCGTATATCCTTTCTCGAATAAGCTTTTGTACTTGCTAATACGCACAATGTCACCCATGGAAAACTTAAATTTTTTAGGTACAATTTTTAAATAATCATATGCTTTAATATGTGTTTTTTCTTGCACGTCTGCAGGCTTCATTCCAATGGTGCGATGTTTCGAATGGTTATAGGTTTTTGTTACTGCCGATAATATATGTATCCATTTGTAAGATCCTCTTGTCGAGAATTGTTTATATAAATTATTTTTTAAAGTCCTTATGACTCGCTCAACAATTGCAGCTTTCTTTGTGCTGTATGTGGAATAATGATTTATATTATATTTTTTCATCAGGGCTTGAAAGTTTGTATTATAGAACTCCTTTCCTTGATCACTTTGCAGATTTGTTGGTGTATATGATGCCTCTTCAATGATGCTTTTCATCGCATTAGTAACTTCTATACCAGTCTTGTTTTTTATGGCTTTGGTATAGACAAATTTCGAGTAACAATTTATACAGACCAAAATATAACGATAACCATCGTTTTCATCAGCATACTGTTGCATTTCAGCCAAATCAATTTGCCACAAATCTCTGTATCCTTTTATTATCGTGCGCCGTCTTACAAAATTTTTTCTAGCCGTTCTATGTAGTTCATTAACAATCTTGATTTTTTCTAGACTGGGCTCCATATTATTAGTAATACTAAAGGTTTCAGATCGAAGGAAGAACTGAATAATATCATTAAATATTGAGCTTAATATATTATATCTTCTTCTCGTAATTCCTCTATGATTGACATAATTTCATTTTCGTGTCCAGTGTGACCGGCCATTTTGGAACTCCACAACAAACGTAAACGATCCACCAACTCTTTAGCTTTGTTCCAGTAGACATATTGAAATTTTTTCGAAGATAATTTCTTGTTTGTGGGTAACTGTAGTTTTTCCGAGAGATTTTTTCTTGTAATAGTACCACCTAATTTTGTGCCCATTATCAGAGGTTTAATAATTCGTAAATATTTGTTCCATCTGGTCTCCCGTAAACCATCACTTTTTTTAAAATTGTTGTAGACAGCATTCGTTGATTCCAAAATTTCCTTGTACGTTGAAAGTACATTATCACTTAATTGTTGTTGTTCCTTGCCTACACTTGGGGGTGTTTTAAGAAATAACAAATCATAAAGTGCCGGTGATCCACCATATTCTGCAATATTTTTCCCTTTTTTGTATAAGACAATATTTCCATTTCGAAAACGCACCTCTAAATTACCAATAAAATTTTTGTTATCTGTTTTTGAACCAAAACGTACACCATATACAGTATCGTATAGAGATGGTTTCGAACGTAATCCTTTCAGGTGTGCGTTTAAAGTATTGGAAGTTGTGGTGTCAGCGGATGCGAGAGATGTATTAGTTGATGTCGAGGGTGTATCAAACACCGATTGGCTAATATCTTCTTTTGAAATGCGATGCTGCTGCTGCTGCTGCTGAATAGGTGTGGAGGTTTGAAAGGAATGTGTAGGTTGGGGAAAACCTGATATTTGAGTCGACTGCACTGATGTACTGAGACTATGTGGCTTTGTAGCTGGATAATGTTGTTGCTGTTGTTGTTGCTGCTGCTGCTGCTGCTGCTGACGTTGCTTAACCACATCAGATATAGTTGTCAACGGCTTAGAAATGGGTTCGTAAAACTTTTCCAATTCCACAACATTAAACTCTTTAGCCGCTTTAATTTGTTTAAATTTTTTTCTGACGGCATTGGTAGCTTCCACTAGTTTACGTTTTAAGTCGATCGCGTTATTCATGATGTTAACAAAGGACGTTTCAACAATCAAATGAGCGTTTTCTCTTATTATTACAGTAATATATAGCTATCAAATCCTTTGCGGTATCTTCCCGATTTCACATCACTGTCTTTATCAATTACTAAAAATCCATACTTATTATCCCAACATTTTGAGCACATTTCTTGAAATTGAGTAAAAGTTAGATCCGGTGAAACGTGGTCGGAAAATATGTGTTTCATATTCAACTCATCTTGTTTAAACATAATAATAAAATTGGCGTTGTCTCGCACAAGCTGTTTAGGCACTCGCGAATATGTTTGCGCTAGGTAAAAGGAGTCGATATTTTTATGACGTCCCATGCTAAAGTACGATCTTATAACATCTTCTTTTTCACATATAACATCATCAAAGATAAATATAGAGTTTGGTTTTGCATCGGACGGTTCCACAATATTACTGGAATCACTAAAGGCATAGTAGCCTAAACCTTTGATGGGCGCTAAAATTTTCCTTAAATACTCATATTTCGGTTGATACAGAGATTTCGAGTAAATATAGACATTTTCGAAACGTAGCCCAAGGGGGTGTGTAAGCAGCGAAATCATGACATTAGTTTTTCCACAATTGGATGGACCAATTAACAGGCCGCGAATAGAGGAAGGAAGTAAAGGACCGTGTCTCTTCATTATCTTCTTTTCAAATCCAAGTCCGACTTTTTCATCGAGATTGTCAATAGGAAGTTTTTGTTTAAGATCGATAACGCGCATCTTAGGAAAATTTGATATTTTATAGGCAATTTTTCACAAAAACTGTCATTCAGATGCCGAGCGTCAAACGAAGTGGACGGTCTCACGTTTCCAACAAAACTGGATACGGTATTGTGAATTCGTTAATAAATAAATTACCATTCGAGGTACACATTCCTGGTTATCAATATTGCGGACCCGGAACAAAAGTAATAAAACGTGTGACAAGAGGTGATCCAGGCATTAATCCTTTGGATGCCGCATGCAAAAAACACGATTTAGCCTATTTACATAATAAAGACAACATAAGTGCGAGACATCGAGCGGATTACGAGCTCGAACAAAGTGCTTGGAATAGAGTAAAATCGAAAGATTCCAGTTTAGGTGAAAAAACAGCAGCTTGGTTAGTTACAAACATTATGAAAGGAAAACAACGTTTTGGTATGGGTGTACCATCATCATTATCAACAAAAAAAACATCTAGTAAAGGCACGCGTCATACAAAAAGGAAAGGTGTTAATAAAAATCGACATGTTCGGAAAGCCAGTTTCGGAACAGCTATTCGACAAGCAGTTCGAAGGGAATTATTAAAAGCCGGAAGTAAAAATGTGTTGGAAAAAAATGTCATGAATGCATCTAAAATAGCTCTGTCGGCAGCACGTAGATCGGTAAAAGCGGCAGGTGGCAAAAGGAAGGTTCGTACACCGAGAATAATACCGATTCCTAAAACTGGTGGAATATTACCATTAATACCAATTTTTGCCGGGTTATCAGCTTTGGGTTCATTAGCCGGCGGGGCAGCGGGAATTGTGCGCGCCATAAAAGCAGTAAAAAAAAGCAGCGAAGATAAAACCGGTGCCGGCCTGTATTTAAAATCGAAAGGAAATGGTTTGTTTCTAAAGCCATATCGTAAAGGTATGGGATTATTTTTAAATCGTAGATCAAAAAACTAATTGAATCCCTACCTCGAAGACCACTATCTAACATCGA
Source organism: Diaprepes abbreviatus (assembly GCA_034092305.1). NCBI lineage: Eukaryota > Metazoa > Arthropoda > Insecta > Coleoptera > Curculionidae > Diaprepes > Diaprepes abbreviatus. Next base: position 11,098,611 of record JASJET010000028.1, read on the forward strand.
TATAGAAAAATATGCCAAAAAGAAAAGAATAGGACACTTTCGAGGCGTTTATATGAGGGATTTATTACCTAGACAAGGTCCTCGACGTTACGAAGCAGCAATAGTGAATTTGGATAGTACGCGTGGTGCAGGGACTCATTGGGTAGCTTATAGAAAAAATAATTCTAAAGTAACATATTATGACAGCTTCGGCGATTTACCCCCACCGATCGAATTGGTACGATATCTACAAACGGGATCGGAACCATCAAAAATTATTTACTATACATACGATCGTCAGCAGGATTTTGGAACAGTCTGGTGTGGACATTTGTGCTTAAAGTTTCTTGTCGAATCATCAGCGTAAAAGATGTCATCATCATCATCGTCACCATTAACACCGCAAATGGATCGCAATAACTATACTAAAATGTTGCAATCACTGAAAGCATTTCATCTAGCCGGTGGATTAAGGAAAATGACCGTGAAACAGTTAGAAAACATGCCCAAGGAAGTAATGATTGCATTAGCCCCAAATGAAATTCCATTCGTTTGGGAAAAGTTGCCGGAGCACCTTAAAAGCGATATCGATATATTAAAATATCAGTGCGGTTGCAAACATTATTTCAGCAGCAGCAGCAGCAATTTAAACGAGGTTATGACTGATGAGGATCTTACGGCTAGAAAAATATTTTGTTGTTATTGCAAAATCAGCGATGTGCGCATAAAAGCAGAAAATAGCATAAAAACATCACTATCTAATGCAGTGAGAAAAGGTGTGACGATGAATCTTTTTAAATGTTGCCGCTAAGAATAAAACCGAGATGTGTGATGTTTTAATGGTTAGTCATGTCTTATACGTTCACACTAACAGGACACTCGAGCGTCTTAAGCGCCGATTTTTATCCACCAGTCGAATTAAATAGAGAAAACAAATATGGTCTGGCATTGCTGGGATTTTACACATACAATTCAATTTTTAATGTGGACGAAAGCAACAATAAGTTTGCCTACATGAAGGAGGGTTACACCACCGAGCCGATACAATTGCAGATTCCACCTGGGGCCTATGAAATAGATGAGATAGGTAAAGCTATGTTGGAGGCTTTGAGGATTTCAACTGAAGAAAAGAACGATGGAATCTTTTACTTGGTTGCTAATAATAATACGCTGAAATGTGAACTGAAATCCCAATATACTATAGATTTCCGGGGAGAGGCGAGTATCGGTAAGATGTTAGGATTTAATCATACAGTGTTAAAAAGAGACAAAAAGCACGAATCAACCGAGATGGTGGAAATAATGAAAGTACGCATCATACGCGTAGATTGTAATATAATTTCCGGAGCATATATGAATTCGGTGGAAGGTCATACCTTGTTCGAATTCGATATCGACGTGGAGCCCGGTTACAAAATCAGTAAAGAACCACAAAATAATATTTATATGCCGTTAATGCCGGCAGGACGTCAGTTTATCGACAACATTACTCTTCGCATCTTGGACGATAGCGGTGATCTAATCAATTTTCAAGGCGAGAAAATAATCGTGAAATTGGAACTGAAGAAACTTTCATAGAAATGGGTTTTTGCTTCAATCGTCAATTGTGTGTGCTGTCGACTAAGATGGGGGAACCGCCGAAACATAATAAAAGTAAAAGAAGAGTTAACGTCAAGGTTAGTCGTCGTCCAGACGTTAGATCACAAACATCTCAACAGTTATCTGCCGAAGACTATAAATTTTTAAAATCAATCGGTCTTAAAGTGCGAAAATGATTTCCACCACCAGCGATAAAATAGAGGTTTTCTCCGAGCCCATCTTGGACAATTCCATTATTAGTCTAGAAGAGCATACGTATAAACCATACGGATCTCCATCATTCAACAATTCGGATGAAGTCCGTATCCCCATTAATTTTCAAGATATTATACTGGATATCGCCGAAAGTTACATATATATCGAAGGAAAATTTAAACCCATAGACGCAACGAAAAGATGTTTTTTATCAAATAATGCCCTCGCATTTTTGTTCGATGAAATTCGCTACGAGATGGGAGGTGAACAGGTCGCCGTGGTTCGTAAACCTGGAGTTACGACGACATTAAAAACCATGGTTTCATTCGGAAGTTTGCAACAAAGATCTCTCATGACGTGCGGATGGGGTCTCGACGAAGCAAACCAAGATATCGTAGACACGGCAAGTAACGTATTCTCCGGGAAATTACCCTTAAAATATCTTATGGGATTCGCCGAAGATTACGCAAAAGGTGTTTTCAACGTAAAACAAGAGCTTATTATGATTATAGCTCGCACTTTTACCAATTGTTACGTCGGCGAAGTAGAGGCAGAAATTAGTATCGACAAAATCGAATGGAAAATTCGTCACATCATTCCAGACGACAAGCAAAAATTGAAAATACTGTCTCGCATTAATAAAGGAGGAAACAACGCCAGTATTCAAATGGCATATCGTAAATGGGATCTGTACGAATTACCAGCTTTAAGGCAAACATCTTCCGACGTGTGGGCCTTGAGAACGAGTACAAGTCTGGAAAGACCGCGCTATATAATCGTCGGGTTTCAAGACAGCAATAATTGCGACAAGAAAGAAAAAAACGCAACCCAGTTTACCCACGCCGACGTATGCGACATTAGACTGTATCTGAATTCAACCGTTTATCCATACGAAAGATGGAATTTAGATTTCGCCAAGAAACTGTACGCAGCAGCCTATTACAATTACGAAAACTTCCAAAGCAGCTACTACGGGCGCGAGATAAACGATCCGATGATAACGTTCGCGGAATATATGAAAAACCCCGTTTTTATTATCAATTGCAGTCATCAACCAGAGGCGATTAACTCATCGACAGTGGATGTAAAATTGGAGTTCCAAACGAGAAAGAATAAATTCCCCAAAGACACTAAAGTGTACGCATTAGTTATTCACGACTCATTTTTTAGTTATAATGTATTAAACGGTTCGGTGACCAATAAATCTATATTTTAATGTATCTATTATATGTAACACAAAATAATGTTCTTGAATCAATAAATTTGTAATGAGTGAAGTAGTAGTTTTATATTTATTTGAAACCCAACCAAAAAAAAAAAGCTGGCGAAAAAGCCCGCTCTTTAAGAAAAGAGTACGGGAATTTAGAAAATGGTGGTTTATTAAGTGGAAAAAAGAGCTTAAATAACACAAGAAAAAATTTTTAAGGCAAAATATAAAAACAACGATTTAGAAAATTTGTAGGAAAGTAACGGTTAGGAATAGGGAAAAAAATTATAAGAAAAAATTATAGAGGAAATCGAGTACTATAAGCAAGCATTTTTCTCGATAGTAAAAACGTAAAAAAAAATTTTTTCAAAAAAAAATTGAAAAATGGTGAATGCGCGCCAAAGTTGAAGTTTTGGAGCAAAATGATATTAGGAAATTAGAAAGAGAATTTTTTTCTACATATGGTAGTACTTTTCAAAATTCGGAAAGATGAAATTTTAAGAAAAGGGTTATAGTAAGTTAGTAATTTGGATTTTTTAAAGCGCTGTAGCTCGGGAACCGTTCAAGATAGAAAAAAAATAAAAGCACTTTGATAGCCCAAAATTTTGAGGAGAATGCGATGGTGTAAAAAAAATTATAATTTTTTTTTTTTTGAAAATGCTGAATACGCGCTAAAGTTGAAGATTTAGAGAAAAACGGTATTGGGAAATTAGAGAGAGAACTTTTTTCTACATATTGTAGTATTTTTGAAAATTCGAAAAAATGAAATTTGAAAAAAAGGGTTATAGAAAGTTAGTAATTTGAATTCTTTAAAGCGCTGTAGCTCGGGAACCGTTCAAGATAGAGAAAAAATAAAAGCACTTTAATTACCTAGAATTTTGAGTAGAATACAATGGTGAAAAAAAAATTTGGAAAATCTTAAAAATGACAAAAAATTTGGACGAAAAAATTGAAATTCTCGAGTTAGGAGGCTAGGGCCGCCGAACGGGAGTATGTGGAAGTTGTAGGGGGAGGTTTTTTTTTTTTTTTTTTTTTTTTTTTTTTTTTTTTCTAAGTCCAGGTTAGTTCAGGTTAGTGGGGCGAGATATTCGTTTAACGACGATTTGTCTCGTAGCTTAAGTGCCAAGTTATATGCTTGAGAACCTATGAAAATGTTAACAGTTCAAACAAGGTTTCTATTATTTTTTTTTTGTAATGTATTCTTCACAAAATATTAAGAATAAGTCTTATTGTCTAAACAAATCTAATTCCTTATTTAAAGTTTTTGAAAAAAATCAATAATTCTATAAGCTCTCACCAATACATAACATTTAGAATCCGTTGGTGGGGTGGGGGTAGTTCTATATATATGAGACTGGGCCAGTTACACAGTCATATATTCATCAACCCTCATACGATGAACATGGAGGAAGAAAGACCCGCCAGCCGAGGCTCATCCATCTTTAGTGATGACACCGTAGCCGACAACGTTGGAGACCTGCAAGTCTTCGACGACGACGACGAGGTGGATTTTGAAATTGACGTCCTACGTTGGGACGACTTGGATGAGCCGATTCCGCTAGTATATGACCATGATCCGGGTCTAGTGGAATTAGACGATGCGGGCGATTGGGTCTTACAAAGACTCGAAACTCCGTCGCCGCAGCCAGAGCCGGACTCGACGGAAGATGCGGTGCTGGAAATTCCAGCATCACCAACACCCGACGACCCACAAGGCCCCTGCGATTCGTCAAGCTGGTGGTCGACCAGCGAGGATGGGGCACCATAAGCCCCACACTCTCCCTGGCCCTTTTTAAGGGCACACAACAACGGTCCTTTTCAGGACCACAAAATACTTTGATCGTAGTTTTAGTACATATTAGTACTTTGTTACTAATATTGTATGTATAGAATATACAATATTAGATACAAAGTATTAAAACTTTAAGTGCTGGTGGAACCCAGCTAAATCGTTCGTTCGTATTTGAGACCACAAACAACTTTTGGTCTCAATACGTAATATGACATTTGTTTTCACCCCCCACCATTAATTTGTCTCTATATATACGACCATCAATACTTATTACAATCATTTTAGTTCAACATGTCTGCGACTCAACAACAACAACAACCCATCCAATGCCCTGTGGTAGATTCTACCACAGAGAATTGTTTGGAGTGGGAGCCGAACGATCCTAGATGGGATGAACTTTGGCGGTTCATCATCGCATATACAGAGGACAACACCACCACCCCCGCTGATGATGATGACGGGCCGTGCGACTCCACAACTCAATAAAAGAGTCGCATGTTTTACAACCAAACGGTCCTTTTCAGGACCACAAAATAATTTGATCGTAGTTTTAGTTGGTTATAATACTTTGTAACCAATATTTTATGTTTTTTTCATAAAAACATACAATATTGAGATACAAAGTATTAGAAGTTCTGGGACAGAACCTTAACTTCATAAACCGAACCATGTTTTAGCATACTTGTAAATATTATCAGAAAATATTTACAACTATTGCTATTGCGTAGTTTTAGTGGATTATTCACTCTTTTTTTTTTATTACCTAATATTATGTGGGACAGGGCCTATATGAAATAACACACAAAAATAAATTTTCAAGTCATTTTTATTCTCATTATAAAATATAAAAAATTTGATCAAACACTTTTTTATTAACTACAATATATATATATATATATATATATATATATATATATATATATATATATATATATATATATATATATATATATATATATATATATATATTTACAAACTTAATACTATAAATTAAAAGCTAATATCTACAACTACCTAACACCTACTACATAATTTATTAAAGTCCTCTAATTGTCTTTTTAACCGCGCAGATTTCACCTTTTTTATCTCTAATTGTTTTTCAAGTTCTATAATGTCACTGGCACACTCGTTCACTTCATTCACTAAGCGTCTTTTCATGGTATAAATGTCAGTCAATTTGGTCTTCTGAGAGTTGGTGAAGTCTTCGACCCACTCCGGTTGTGATGGCTCGGAAGAAGACGCGGTTTTATTTGGTGAAGACGATGACGACGACGACGACGACGACGCAGCGGAAACTTCATCGCCTTCAAAACACCGCTTAAACCGCTTCTTTATGGGTTTCCGGCACCCCAATATCGGCGACAGTGGCGCTGGCGCTGGGGAAGACTTCACCTCCGACACTATTTCATTCTCGACGCTCGCCGGTGTTGGTGGCGTTGGTGGTGTTGGTCCATCGGGGCCTTCTATGACTTCCACTTCTACTGACAGTGGCTCTTGCGGTGCTGTTTTTAGGAAGTCGGGTAATGGAACAGGGGTGGAGGGACGCTTAAAGTTAAACTTTTTCTTCTTCCCTTGTCCCACACCTTTAATCGCCGAATAAAATGTTTTTTTATCGGCGATTTCCGACTTCCGCATAGTCAAGAGCTTTTGCAGTTTCGACGCTTTCGGAGAAGATTCCCTAGGCCGCGATGCTTTTCGCACAACCACATCACTGATTACATTTATCTTTGGCTCCTTCTCCTCCGTCCAGCATTCCAGGAATTGCGCTGCCGACTGAACTAACTCCTCGTCGCGACCATCGTTAAGGGCTCGGTCTTCGGCATCTTCATGCTCCACGCCATTCCAGTTCTCGAACACCCCCGGACTTAACACTTCTAAACCACTCATGTTATCCAGCATGCCTTGCTGTGAACCGCAGCTCACGTCAAGAGCATCTAAAAGAGACCGTACACTAGACATTGTCGATATTCAAACTCACACAATTAACTTTTTCTTAGCACAGTACTGTTTGCTGTTCTGACGAACTGTGAAGAGCTCGAGCCAGCAAGTCTGCTTTTATGCCCATTTCCCCCACTACACCGCCTTTATTCCTTTTGTTCGATGCATTAAGTATAATATTTAAACTTGTCAGATGCAAGGCCAAGGCCAAGGCCGACGTAACCGGCAATACCAGGGTCGTTTTCAGGGCTGTAATTTTCATGGATTTTTTTTTTGTCCCTGTCAAGGTTATTTTAAAGAAGCATATAAATATAGTACTAAACTTGTTAGATGCGAGGCCAAGGCCAAGGTCAAAGTACCCGTCAATGTCAGGGTCGTTTTCGAGGTTGTAATTTTCAAGGATTTTTTTTGGTCCTGTCAAGGTTATTTTAAAAAGTAATACATAATTAGAGTACCGCGATTGAAAAGTACAACACATTCAAACATCATGTTGCCAACTGATGAACAACCTAGTGAAGCAGCCAAAACATACAGTCATATACCAAAAGCTTTTTATTTAACTTGTCATCATTGTAAAAGACTAGGTATCTGCTGGCGAAATGATCTTACGTACGACTTCAACTACATTGACCTTTTCAGGGTTAAATTTGTACAATGCGGCTTTTGTGGACTAGTTTACTACCAGTTCAAGGACATTAATGAACGTGCCATCCAGAGAAGAAATTGGGTCATAGAAGAAGCTTACCTGTATAGAAGAAATTAACATGTATTTTATTTCTTAATTTTTAATTTTTTTGTTTGTTATTTTTTTTATTTTTTTTTTAATAATAAAAAGTGAACTCAATCTTTTGTTATATTTTAATTTTTTTTTCAATAAAACAATAGTAAAATGAATCTGTATGTGTATTTATTAAACATCACCTAAAATACGTTTTGCAATCCATATTTTTCTGCAGAGTCCGTTTATTAATGAAATAGAACCATATATTAGGGTGAAATCTAATGGTTTCAAATCAGTCTCACATAACAATGTCAGAAGTAAACACTATTGATAAGTTCGGTCGCAAAAGAAAATTTAAGGATTTTAACTTTATGCGAGGTCCTTCAGGAATAGGTTTTAAACTTACACCTAATGGAGATTACGACATGGGAAGCAAAAGATTGTGCTATTTAGCAGAACCTCTTGAAGGAGACGATGCGACCACACGAAATTATGTTGATAATAACCTTGCTCAGTGTGTGCAAGATACGCAGAAAGCTTTACATGACTCAACAATTGTTATTAAAGATATATTCAGAAACCAACTTGAAGGTTACGTACGCAAGAAATTAATTGAAACCGGTCAAGAACTTAGAGGATACATTGATGATACTGTTATTGCAATATATGAACTTAGGCAAGACGAACTGCGTGATGAACTTAACTCTAGAATGTTGAAAATTGAAAAGACTATGGAGGATCTTGTCAGCAAACCTGTTTCACATTAAACATTTACTCGTAGACCTGTGCGTTTAATTTACTATTAGACAAATTTTTCAACAATAACTTTTACAGTTTGTTATTTGTCGACACTTCATTATATTTATAACTTTAAAATAAAGGTTCAATAAAAAAGCAATCAAGTAATGAATACATGTTTTTTATTTAAAAAAAAAAAAAAAAAAAAAAAAAAATTACAATACTATCGTTACATATTAATGTTGTATGTTTAATAGAAATAATAAAAACAATACAAATAATGAAATATGGATTTTCCAGATTACGTGCTGTCCTGACTTAGAAATGATTCCAACACGGTGACTAAATTTGCTAAGTTTTCTTCCGGGTCTGTTTTGTAAAAATCTATGTCTGCATGCCCCCAAGGTAGAGTTTTGGTTGAACTGGGAATTACATAACGTTTATCATCGCTATGTGACAATGCTACTTTATTTATTATGTTGGTATAAATGTTATGTAATTCACTTCTAAATGTCTTCATCTTTCTTAATATCAAACCACCCCGTTCAACAATTCTTTGGTAGTCTTCCTGATGAAGGTCTTTCTCGATAACACATTTTTTGATACCTTTGGCTTTTTTTAATTCATTATTAATGGACTTTACATAATAAGCCTTCGCGCCGGTACCATAAAAACTTATTATCGGATCACCAGGAAACTCATCTTTCATTCTACCAACTACAGAATTACTTTTAATTATGTTGAAATTATTAATTTCGGGGTAATTTGATGTATCGAATTTTTCGGGGTTTTCTGATATAGTTTGATAAAAGTTTTCCGTATACACTTTTAATATAAGCGAGTCAGTATCGGTGTAAAGTAACGAAGCATCATCGCCAAACTTGGATTTAATAAAATTATAATAAAAATCGTATATTACAGTCTTTGATATATCTAATATGGAAAAACCGATATAAATTGGTTTATTGTACAATATTTTAACTTTATTCATATGTATAGCAACAAAGTTCTCGGTAAATATCGAGCTACTATTGAAATTGGGGCGGGATATTAGTGCTCTAGCTCCATTTCTGCCTACACTGTTCTCCCAATGTGTTACTAATTTTATATCCTTTCGATTTTCCACATTTTCCATAGTTTTACCAAATATCGCGTTATTTTTTAATTTAAAAGTGTCCTTCGCAAATTTTGTGGTGGCCTTGTTACGTAAATTGGTATTAAAATCAATATACGATTTTAGCCATTTTGATTGCTCAAACTGTAATACTCGATGGGTTTGCATTACCACTAAGCCGTTGGCGATGGCTTGTTTTAAAGTTCTATAGTGTACAATGTATTTTTTTTTATCTTGTAAATTAGGAATTAATTTCGGTAATTTAGCGTTTTCTGTTGGCGGTATGATATTTTCTACTAGAAATGGAAGATCAGAATGTGCATCATGCAACTCAGTCGGATAATGCACATCCACTTCCAAAACGTAGCCATGTAAACTATCATCACCAACAGCCATAATATTTAAATCCAGAATTTCGCGCTCGCTTAACCATCGAAAACCACCATATGGTAATGCTTGTGACATACTATGACCATATAGATTTGTAGCATCAAGGTATGTTATAAATGAAGAAGGTTTTGTTGGGTCATAGTCTGGTAAAAAAATATTATTAGCGATGTGCTTCCTTTCTGTACACTGGCTTATGCCGCCGCGTATACCTTTCTTAAAAAAATGTATCATGTCTATATCAGTTAAGAGCTCTAACTCTACCTTAGTCATACGTAGCATACAATCAAATGATAAACTTGGAAGGGTATAGTAATGTGCTGGATCAAGTTTATCGAATTTTAAACAATTATTCCGAAATTGCTCAAAAACATCACACAATAGCAACACATCTGATTTTAAATACACGTCCGAATAGTCCCCCAAAGTTTTACACCCAAACAAGCGCCATACTTCTTTTGCTCTTCTATAGCTTTCATCGCTAATATGTTCTTCCCGTAAATTATCATAAAATTCATCTTTACTTGGAAGACATGTATTTTCCATTTTTTCCATAGAGTCAATAAAGCTATAGGGAAAAACACCCTTTTGACGCATCAAATTAAATTGGTTGATATTTGAAAAATGTTTCCGCGTTTCAATAAAATCGTCGTCGTTTAAACCGCTGCCTAAATTTTCCAAAGACGTTGACAGAAATTTAAAACTATCAATAAATCGCAACTTTAAATATTTCCTCTTGACTTTTTCACATTTACTATCAAAATAATCGTGCACATAAATGCTTTTGGTAAATGATATGTACTTTTCCTTACTTTGAGCCAAAACACCAATTTTATCACCATATTTACATAACTCTTTTATAAATAAATGGCTGTCGTAGCCGCTTAAGTTATGAAATATGATAGGGATAAAAGAGGGTAATTTATAATTTAAATTACAAACGGAATGTGCAGCACCAAATCTTTTTGCACCAGTTATGTGACAGTGGTCTCGTACTTTAATCTCACCCTCTTCAAAAGGGCCTTCACATATACCACATATTTTAGCATCATTAAACTCCCTTTTTTCTTCAGGCGTTAACGGTTTCATAGGCTTAATGTCTTTTAAATATGTGTTGTATAGAGCCCTTAAATCACACTCGATACGATCCACAAAGACTTGAGCTGCATTATTCCCCCGAAATAGCTCAAATTTCGAAAGTGAGTCGTCAAAAGAGCATTTAATTAAATAAGCAAAAGAATATGGTTCATGTTTAAAACTTTTTACAGTGTAAGAATTTTGTGGGTTTGGTTGTACCGTTTCAATGGGTTTTAAAACAGATTCGAAATCTGCATAAACCACGAATGGAACGCGCATTTGCTTTTCTATACCCTCGAATTTTAAAATATTTTCCGGCACACTCTTTCCAAATTTATCGATTTTTAAATCCACTGAGGGTGTTTGCGTGAAAATGTGGTTACAATCGTAGCTTTGATGTAAAGTTAAAGCTGACGGTGTACTAAAATAAATGAGGCAACCATCACAGAAATATATTTTATGTTGTTGACAACTAATTTGACTTGAAACTAAACGTGATAAATCCCGAATCCAACAATAATGACTCTTTGAACAAGTCGTATCACAAAAATGTTCACCGCCATCTTTACTACTACAGTCTTTTGTAATTAACAATAAATTTACATGCCTATCCAACTTTTTTGACGCATACCTCAGTGGACCAATAACTTCATGTATTACTTCATTATTTTCATATTTAGATTCCAGACCGTATACGTTAATTGATATGTTGTTCATTTCCTCAAATTTTTTAATGTCACGTAATTTTACTGGAAAATCCATACCTGTTACATTTAGCACTCTAGAAAAATGGGGGTAGGATGTCTTCTGTGAAGGCTCTGCTGTTGGAGGAAACAATGCTGATGTTACAGCCCACGCAAAGCAAAATTCGTCCTGGTTAATCACATTGACGACAGCTCCTTTCTTTTCAATAGAACACGGCAACTTGATGTATGATGAGCCACCCATAGGCATATACTTGTTGATACCAACTTCCAAGTATAAAATTCGCACAAGAGCCCATCCTATAACAAGAAAAATAATATATAAAAATCAGTTTAATATATCGGGTTTTGATTTTTCCATACCTGAATCTTTCTCCTGGAACTCTGTCGCCTGCGTTCTTATTAATTCGGTGAAAGAATGGTAAACGGCATCCAAATCACTTTCTACACTAATTATTTGATTAGCAGTGTTGAAGGATTTTTCACTGAATATTTCTTGTGATGGAAGCATGTACTCGCCAACAGCTGTCATGTTAACTTTTAAAGCATGATGCACACGCAATAAATTATTAACAAGTTCCACCACCTTGGATTTAATGTCTGCAAAGAACATTACGTAATCGGAATGCTCCATATCACTGCTAACCCGATAGGTTGCAATTCTCCTTTTGAAGGCACATTGAACGAGTTGCACACCATGACATACCGGCAAACATGAATTATTTTTATGTTGTTGTGTTCGTTTATGCACCGACATATGATTTATTGGAACATCTACATTACATGTAGCGCAATTAATTAGCGGAATCGTCGATGTATACTCTTCAATTCGGAGCCGTTTTCCTCCAGGCACTTCATTAAATCTCGCCGTACACGATTCTCTTTGATGGCGTCTCATATTATAAATATTAGTAAACTTAGAACCGCAATTTTCACAAACATATGCCATGATTTGTCAAATATTAACACATGTACTACCTATACAAGTCAGAGCCAACTGATGAATGAAACTGCCCCATACCTTATATAAAACCATTCAAGGTCACCCCCAACCACGTAACATATCTTCAAGGTCACACGCCCAAGGTGACCTTCAACAAAGTCAAGGTCGTCTCGACCAAGGTCAAGGTCAAGGTCACACACACAACCTTGAACACAAGGCCAAGGCCAAAGCACACGTGCACTTTCAAGGTCAATGACAAGGACATGTGGGCGGGGCCAAAGAAGGGTGAAGCAAGGTCAAGGTCAAGGTCGAGGAGTGGGGGGATCGAGCGAATCGGGTTATGTTCACTACTAATAGTAGATTATGTACAAAGAATGAAAGTTATTCCATGATATGAAAGTTACGAAATCAGCATATTTTGGATATCAACTTCGTAACAAAAAATATCGCATTCCCCAATTTATATTTCTCCATCTATAGCAAAATCAGGAAAGCCGCATACTATCGGAGAAGAACTAATTTTGTCAGCTATTGGGAAGGTGTTAAAACTGTTCTACACAAATCTGCATACAATCTCTTTGAACAATAAAACAGTCCAAAGACATTGATGAAATAAGTCGTGACGTTGAAAGCTTCTTAGGTAATTATTTGACAATGACCCAGTTTTCAATAAAACTGGATGAGTCAACTTAACCAGATAACGAGGCACTGTTGACATATGTTTGTTTGGTCATGGACCAAAAAACTTTGACAACAGACACTAGAGACGAATTAACATTCAACGTTTTAAGAGATGATTTCATGGAGAAAGCGATTCCTTTATTAAATATAATATTAGCAGCAACAGATAGAGAACCTATCATGGTTGGATGTTACCGTAGTTAAATAATCAATTTAAAACAAAATGTATGTTAACAATTCACGTGTCATTCATCCGTTTTCAATTCATCATAAAATAATTCAGGTTTATGGTTATTTTTGCATTAGTGAGAAGAAAATGATCAGAACGCCCATCAGTTTCTCAATACTGCTACTTGTTCTGCAAACTATTCAAAAGTGTAGAGAAAACTTTTTTCTTCACTTATTATTATTATATCTTATATCTTTGGCATCAATTTCTGCTTCCATGGAGATGAAAATTAACGAAAAAATAATTATCACGTGATTAGCATTATCTGTCAAATTTAAATTTTTTTCCAAAAAAATAAGAAAAATATAAACTGAGGTTATATCTCAAAATATCGAAAAGAGTTATTAGAAAATGTTTTTCTAAATAAAATTTTTAGCCCATATGCTAAAATTTCAATAAGATAAATTAGATTTTTTGTCCATTTTTGTAAATTGCACTGTTGCAAGCTACATAAAACTTCTTAGTTTTGACAATGCTTTATCCTAGAAACATTTTTTTTAAAGTAGCACCATATTAAATGTGTGTTTTTCTACAAAATCTAAATAGGGATATTAAAATTTGGCCAGATATGATTCAAAGTTTATTTGTTTTTGACCCTGTATAAGGTAACTTAATAAAATAACTATTTTTGAAAACGTAATTTGTGTCTAAAAGTAATAGGCATTATAATTAAGACAAACCAGTATACAGTGTGATTAGTAAAGTCTGCATTAGGTGAAAAATAAATTTTTATATAACTTAATTTTTTGATTATGATTTTTTTATTAAAAAATTTGAGTCTTTTCAATTAAACTTTTTTCTTAATATTAATGTGTATTACTTTCAGACACAAACTACATTTTCGAAAATAGTTATTTTCTGAAATTACCTTATACAGGGTCAAAAACAAAAAACTTTGCATCACATGTGACCAAATTTTAATAACCCTATTTGGATTTTATAGAAAAATACATATTTAATATGGCTCTACTTTAAAAAAAAATATGTCTGGAATGAAGCATTGTCAAAACTAGGAAGTTTTATATAGGGTGCGTTGAGTCCTATTTTACCACAGTGGTGCAATTAATAAAAAATGGACAAAAAATCTAAATTATCTTATACAGCTAAATATGCTTATGAGCTAAGAATTGCATTTAGAAAAACTTGTTCTAATAACTTTTTTCGATATTTTGAGATATAACTCTACTTTTGAATTTTTTTTTGGAAAAACTTACTGGTCACACTGTATGTATGTATTTAAAAGTTTGTGTCTAAAAACTACATGGAATAATTAGTAATTGGAAAAGCTGATGATAATTATTTTTTGACATGATAACAAAAATTGCGTCGACGGGGGATCGAACCCTCAATTCTCAGAACATTAGTAAAGCACTTATCTATTTGCTCTACAGCGAAAGAGCTTCTAAAAGAGTATCGCACTTGTTAGCGTATAACGCGTTCGAATTTAATTTTTTTTTCACAAAAAACAGATGAGAGATGGCATGAGCGCTTTTGGGGATTTCTTTACATGACTTCAGTCTATATACTTCTTAAGTTTCCCCTGGTTAGGTTCTTATTTGGTTTAAACAATTTGAGCATATTTTATTGTATCGATCTACTGATATAATATCATATTCACTTCAGTACTATGAGCATTAAGACTTAAAAGATGTTTATTACAATATGAAATGTCACATTCTTTAATTTATATCTTCTTACAGCTTTGTAACGAGAAACCTATTCAATTTGCATAGATCGTCTTTTTATTGCATACCTACCCAGATATAAATGAACTCAACATTATGTTCTACCGCAGGTCTCTTTATTATGTTCCCGGTAGAAACCTAAATAATAGACCGTAATGAAGATTGCAATATTCAGAAATCGTATTGTATAATGAAAAACTATCCGCATTGCATTCGAGTCTTAAAAACTTGTTTGGAAAAAATTGTAGAGCCGTACCGGGATTGGTTCTATTATCTATTGATTGCACTTGCAACAAGTTAAATTA
The DNA here is from genome assembly GCA_034092305.1 of Diaprepes abbreviatus. Classification (NCBI taxonomy): domain Eukaryota; kingdom Metazoa; phylum Arthropoda; class Insecta; order Coleoptera; family Curculionidae; genus Diaprepes; species Diaprepes abbreviatus. Next base: position 11,113,905 of record JASJET010000028.1, read on the forward strand.
TTCTTTTTGTGAAAAACACATTAAAGGAAATAGAAAGATGAATTACTATTAATCGTTACACCTAACATATTTTAACTTTTTATTCAATAAAAGAAGACCTATAAAAGATGACTAAATGATTTATTTGATCATAATATCTTATGCATTTTTATGAATAGCAAAATGACAAACGTTACTATAATCTTGTAGTCGCGAGGTTTTTATTATACTCCTAGTATATTCGATAAAAATGAATAATAGAAGCAAGAAAATTATATCGAGCAAACGTCTGGATGCCGTAAGTAAAAAATTCGTTGTTTTTTAATGATACATGACGTGCCATTTAAAAAAGGGATATTTTTTAATTTACGAGATTCGGATTTATACAGGGTGTTCGGTAAGTACCCCCTAATTTCTTGGAAATATACAAGGGAGGTCAGAATAACCCTACATTGTCATGGAGAAAGGCCATAAAGACTCATTACACCATACTACAGTAAATATTTTAGATCATCTCTTGTTAATTTCCTCATCGATGAAAGAAGGTCTAGAATTTTTTAGTAAATTGTATTTCCATATTTTAAACATAAAACATCTATGAAAGAAAGTTTAGAAATCACCAGATTACTTCTTCTTCTTATTTTTTACACCATGTAGTATGGAAATCATTCTAGAAAATTAGGGAATCTTGTGGTATCGGCCAAAAGGGTATATAAAGGGTCCAGATCGGCTTTCGTGGGTAGTTTAGTTTGAGAGTTCGTCCATACAACTTGAATCATTTGACAAGTGTCAGAATTGAAGTTTTAATAAAAGGTTTTACAGCAAGACAGTGTGTATAAATACCGGCCATCGGGAACAAATTGATGTTGGAAGTGGATAAAACCCAGAAGAATTTAATTCAGGTTAGAAAATTAGAAAAAAGAAAACAATAAAATGAAATTGTATGCCAGTAGAAACTAGAAAATAGAAAGCAAAAATGGGAGAACAACTATTTTAAACCAGATACTGATAATGATACAAGACATGAAAACAAGCCAAGATGATATGAAGAAAAGCCAAAGAGAGATGAAACAAGAATTAAAAGAAGATATAACGTAAAATCAAGATGATATGAAACAAGAATTGATGACAATGAAAACAAGCCAAGAAGATATAAAGACAAGCCAAGTTGATATGAAACAAGAAGTGATGATATTCAAAACAAGCTAAGAAAACATGAACCAAGAATTGAAAGAAGACGTGAAGAAAAATGAAGAAAGTATAAAAAATAAACTAAAAACACGTCTGGAAGATATGAGACAGGAACTTAAGACAAATTGAGAAGATATGAAACAAAAACTGAAAGAAGGCATTAAAAACATCAAGAATAGATGATGCGCATAGAATAAGAAATGCAACAGAAGATTAGCAGTCAAGAAGATATGAAACAAGAACTGAAAGGAAACATTCAAAAAATCGGGAATATATGAAGCGCATAGAACAACAGATGCAACAATTACATTTACAAATCGAGATGATAGCCAGTACAGGTATAATAAAGGTAGATTGTATTCCTGCCACTAGTGTAATGAAGCCTACTACCTTCGACGGCAAGGTACCTTGACTTACCTATGTCCGTCAATTCGAAGCCGCCGCCACTGGCAACAATTTGAATTCACCGGAGAAGGCACATGCTCTTGTTCTAGCACTATGAGGTGAAGCTATGGAGGTTCTACGTAACATTCCCGAAGCAAAACAGAATGAATACGAATTTATTATCATTTTTCTGGAGATCCGTTATGGAGAAACCCACCTCCAAGAAGTTTATAAGGCCCGACTCCAAGGAAGAAGACGAAAATACAACGAAAGTCTGCTAAAATATGAGGTGAATATAATGAGGCTAATAGATTTGACTTACCCAACATATCCGGAAGAAATAAAGCAAGAGTTAGCAGTAAATAGTTTTATCGAAGGTTAAGGCGACCCGGTAACAAGTCAAATTCTAAGAATGGTCCGAGTGAAGAAAATTTTCGAGGCTCTTGCTTATGTCCTTCAGTTGGGGATAGCCCAACAGACCTCAAGGAATCAAGAAAGAATCATAAGAAGAGTCAATGTTTCCCGGGATTATTACAAGACCAATGAGGAAATTTTCATGAGGCTAATGCAAGAATTTTTGCACAAACTAAATATAAATGACAACTAAAACACAACCTTTCATAGCAGAAATAGAATTCGTTATTGGGAGTGTGGCTAAGAGGGCCATGTACAAAGCCACTGTACTGACAGTACTGTTCCTGACAGAGATCATGATGGCTATCGGCTTCATATTGCTAATGAAGTTCGAAGGAGCGACTTGGAGAAAGTCTTTGCTGGTGAACTTCAAGAAGTCTGGTTAACTAATAGTCATCCCTGTTTTGGATTTGCTGTTTAAAAAGATAAAAAAGATGGTGCAGTTGCCGTCAAGGCTTGCGATAGAGTTAAATTATGCGGTTATCGTATTAGAGTGATTATTGCCAAAACGAGAAGGAGGGGTCAGGATTGCCGGTACCATTCAAATAACATGCGTTGTTACCAGTGCGGATACAATGGTCAATGTTAGCGAGATTGCCCGGAAATTACTGCTGGTGGAGGCAATAGAAGAAAGGACCGTTACGGAAGAGAAGGGGTACTCGCAGCCACCGTGGAAAATGAAAAGAGATTGACTGCAACCCAAAAAGGAGCTACGGAAGAAGAACGTTCTACAGCTCATCGTCGAGAGGGACCGCGACTGTGAAAGGGACTATGGAAGAAGAACATCCTACGGTTCATTCTCGAGAAGGTACGCCGAGATGGATTGTGATCGTGAAAGGGGCTACGGAAGAAGAATATCCTACAGGTCTTTCTCGGAAAGGGACAGCGATGACTACAAATAGAAAGTGACAGAAAGAAGATTCGGTATGACCTCAAAGCCAATACTGGTGGATTCATGGTTGGTGAAAAAGTGTCGTTGTATAATCCGAAAAAAAAAATTAAGGGGCGTTCACCAAGAATTCAGAAGTCATGGGAATGTCCGTATAATGTAGTTACCGGACTAAACGATCTAGAGACAGTTTAGTTTGAGAATTCGTCGATGCAACTTGAATTGTATCAGAATTGACTGTGTTAAAGCAAGACAGTTGTGTATAAATATATATATATATATATATATATATATATATATATATATATATATATATATATATATATATATATATATAATTTTTCCTTTATTTTTTTTTTCTTGGCTTAGGTTCCATATTTAACAAAAAATGCAAAACAATTGACGTTTCGCCTTTTATTTAAGGCATTTTCAAAATTTTTTCGTCCTTGACATTTTGTTACTCTATTACTAAAAAAAAATTTTTTTTTAGTAATATATATATATATATATATATATATATATATATATATATATATATATATATGTAATGTTTACCATGGAAGTCAGGGAACCACAGCTTCCCTTAGATAAACCAAGATAAACATAAAAGAAAATATTCAGTATTTCTATTCGAGTCAAGATAAAATTTAAGTTAGATATTTCCAAAGTGAAACTTATTAAAAATATTAATGGTTAACCGGCTGCGAAAATAAATATATTATATTTTACTGATAATGTCTTTTATTGTCTTTACTAATGTTCCTTGACCTAACAGCTTTCCTATTTGCAAAGATCTGGGCACGCCACTGCTTACTGTTCAATACACTTATAATATTATTTTCCTTAAATATTTTTTACAATAATGGCAATTGTTAGTAATATCAGGAAATAGAACATCACACAAAGAGAGCTAGAACGTTTTTTTAATAAGGCAAAAATACAAATCTGCATGAAGCAGGGTATTGAAATGCGGTCCACTTTAGAATATTTTTTACAAACAATCAGATAAAAAAGAAGTATTAGCTTAGAGAGCTTATTGCGAGAAATCTAAGACCACTCAAAATAACAAGGAACTGTCTATGAAGAGTTCCAAAAGTTTAATAACTTTTAATGACAGCACATTTCCGTGAATCCACTGCAGTATATATATAGAATACAAATCTTTCTAGGAAAAGTGGCAAGTTGATAAACAGATTGTTGATGACGATGACCAATGAAGATCGACAATTAAATTTATTGCTCGATCCTGATTAGCTCAGGTTAGTTAGTTATGCTTGAGCTTATGGTACATCGCGAGGCTTGGGTGGAGACTAGAGTTGCTTGGTCACGAAATCCTACGTATTACTCAATCTCTTATTTATTCTTTTTTTTTTTTGAAAACAGAAGTGATTGTGCAAAAAGAATTAAAAGATAATGCTTGATCCAGTTTCTTGATTAACCTAGGCTTTAACCGTTAGAAGGAAGCACTGCAGGTTAGAGACATATGAAGATTATATATCCACAAATCAAGAATCAATGACAAATACCAGGTCCTGTCTATAGTTCAGAGTCATTTTTCATATGTAAGATCTAATTTTTTCTCCAGGTAGAAGTTGCACGTTACTTTAATATCAGTTCAGAACCTTTGACAAAAAACAGAATTCCCAGTAGAATTTCTAGTACTTAAATGTTTCGTTTAAAAGTATAATTGGGATTTACAAAAGTGAAACACTTTCTTTGGGGTCTTCTAAAACTAATGACATTACGACTGCAGCTTTGATTTTATGTTATCTTAAAATTTTGCAATCACAAATCTATTAAATGTATTTCGGTCATTTTTTATTTTATACTCAGGTGTAAATGAACTAAGCATACTGTGTCTCCTTCTTTATATTATTCCTAGCAGGGGCGGATCCAGCCTCTCTCTTTGAGGGGGGGGGGCGGTGATATCACAAAAGTACAGTAGGGCAAGAAAAACAAGTTGTCAACGGGGGGGGGGGGGAGGAGTGCAAGTAGCATACTCATTCCTAATATAAAAGGCAGAATGGGTTCTATTTTCCTGAACTCGAAGCTCTTGGGAGGGGGGGCGATCGCAAGCATACACATTCCTATACTCCATTCAAGAACTAGAGAGAGAAATAAAACTGTTATCGAAACCTCAAACGTACCTGCTCCAGTGCCGCAGGTAACTGAGAACTGCCGCAAATCTAATTATATTTCATTATATTTAAATATATTTTATAAATTTACCGCGACATAAAATTTCTGATAATTTAATTTAATTTCTGTCAGTGAGCAAAGTACACCTTATAGTTTGTTCTTAGTGATTTATCTTGTTTGCGCTTATTTTTATATATTATTTGAGATTAGTGAGATACCCAGAAGATATGGCTTTCACCTCTATATTTATTCCAAAATCGTTAAACCAGGGCATTTTTTTCTGAACGAAAAACTTATTACGATGAATGTTTAAGATGCCTTAAGATATCAATATCTAGATAATAATGTTAAAAGCTCTGTTGAGATGTGTTCCAACGCGACAGGGGTTGGAAAATCTACTATGTATCGAATACTGAAGGAGAAAAACGACTGGAATTGTACTCCCAAGCCACATTCGATCACAGGCAGACGAAAACCTCGTTGGAAGAAGAGATGAAATCTGCAATTAAAGGGGTTGTATATACATTTTATTATGAGAAGCAGATCCCAACCGTCTACAAAATTCTAACTAAAACCAATGAAGATCGCGATTTACCTGAAATTAAAAGAACTGATTTCTGAAAATTGCTCAGAGAAGTTAATTTTTGCTGGGAAAAACCAGATAGAAAATCTGATCCTATAGATCGTCCAGAAACTGTCCGTTGGAGAAGTAAATATCTCTCTCAAGTAAAAGGCAGAGTTGCTAGAAATAACACAATTAACAAAATTAGTAATTTAACTAAACTTTTGAAAGAATTTTTTCAATAAAGTTACTGCGGAAAATTGGGAAAAATCCATAAAATAAAAGAATAAAACAAAATGTGAGAACTCGATCTCATGATCGGTGAGATAGAGGAACCAATTATAATTAATTTAAGCGAAGATAGTTTCGCTGACTTTGATTAGGAAATAGATACGTAATGTTTACTAGTGTAACCACAATTTATTATTTAAATTTTTGTTTTTGTTGTATTTTATTGTTTAATGTTGTTTATATGTTTTTTTATTTTTTATATATTTTTATTTTAGTGTATATATTTAATTATAATTAGCCGTAAGTCTTTTATTATTTCATTATTGTATTTGTGTCTTTTTCTTAAGCGTGTACAATTAACATGTTTATCTTATTTTTTTGGGGCTATCGTATTTCCATATAATAAAGTAAATTAAATATTAGTACAATAGAAATAAAAATAAGTAGGTCTAATTTTAATTACAACATAAAAAAAGTAATTACATTTGAATCCCTTTTTAGTGTTTAATTGTAATTCTGCAGATGGTTTAAGAAATAAGTAAACTGAAACGTCAAATACCTTAAAAATGTTTTTAATTAATAATAAAATGACCGATAGCCCCAAAAATATTTTAATATTATATGGACGAATTTATTTTTTTATATATGTTTAACTTTTTGTATTTTTGACAATGGATATTTTGTAAGTATTTAAATTATAACTTAGAATTTTTTGAGAGAATAAGGCTACGTTTTAGTCCATTATTATAGACCAGTATTTTTGATTATAAAATTCCTAACCCATTCCTATGAAAAATATATGTGTCTCACAGATTTTGCCAAAGACACCGGACTAAAGAACACAGGTAGTTTGCGAAAAAAAAAGGGTAAAAAATGATTTATTACTCTCTCTAGTTCTTAAATAAACTGTAGTATAAGAGGAAAAATCGGGTCCATTTTCCTAAACTAAAGGCTCTTGGGGGGGGGGGGGCATCGATCCCCCCCTTGGATCCGCGCCTGATTCCTAGTAGTATATTGAATAATAGATAGCAACAAAGATCGAAGTATTCTAAAAGGGTATTGAACAATAAGAACCTATCAGGATTCATAAGTTAAGTACATGTTTCTAAAAAATTGCGGAGTCACACTGTGGGTGGATGTATTTATTATCTACTGATTGCACTTGCAAGAAGTTAAAATTAATCTTTTCGCGAAAAATATCCTTTGAAGGAGACAGTAAGATGGATTGTTATTGAACGGAATAAGTGAAAATTACAATAACTTATCGGATATGTCGCAAAAGCAGCAGTTTCACCGGGCGCATTAACGGTTTTTTCATTAAATTTATTTAAGTCTATATTTGGTCGCATTGTGATACAGTACACCTGGACAAAGTGCTTTATAAAGGCTAAAGTATTGCACGATTATTTTTACAATGCCGTGCAAACAAGTACACGGAAACGCCAAGCCGTAATTTGCCTATTATACGGAATTATGTCAAAACAGAATATAAAAACTGATTTGTTGAGAGCCAGGTGTTTCCAAATTGTTTTTAAATTAAATCATTGTGTAAAGTACTATAGCAATGTCGTTTTTAATATATAATTTACATAAAATTAGAATAATATGGTTCTTCAGTCGTCACTGAAGAAGAAATTCTAACAAAACATGACAGGCCTAAGGTAAAATAATGGATACGTTTTGTAGATGTGCTTTCAACCTTAACGAATTTATGTTTCGAAGAAAGAAAATTTTAAGTATCAATTTGGCAGCGAAAATAATCAGGTTTATTATCGGATCTATCAACTGAAATTTATGGTGGAAAATAGAAATATTTTTTTAAAAAAGTGCAGCTATCGTGACCAGGAAGGGATTCAGCCTCTCTCTTTGGGGTTCAGTATGGCAAGCGAAAACAAGTTCTCAACAAGGGGGGGGGGAAGACACTAGAAACATTCCCATTTCTAGTGTAAAAGGTAAGGTCGGGTCTATTTTTCTGAATTTGAAGCTCTTGGAGAGGAGGGAATGCCAGCAGCATACACATTCGTAGTATACGAGGCAGATTCGGGTCTATTTTCCTGAACTCAAAGCTTTTGGGCGGCGGCTATCGCAAAAAAAATAAGTTGTCAACGGGGGGGGGGAGTGCCAGCAGCATACACATAATAATATAAAAGGCAGAATCGATTCTATTTTCCTGAGCTCAAAGGCTTTGGGAGAGAGGGGGGCGAACGCTAGCATAAATATTCCTATATTCTATTGAAGAACTAGAGAGTGTAACAAAACTGTTACCGAAACCTATAATGTACCTGCTCCAGTGCCGCAGGCAACTGAGGACTGCCGTAGCTTTTATAAATTTACTACAACAATAAAATTTCTTATAGTTCAATTTAATTTCTCTTATTGAGCAAAGTACACCTTACAGTGTGTCCTTAGTGATATTATTTGTGCTTGTTTTTATATATTATTTCAGATTAGTGAGATACCCAAAAGATTTATCCTTCCACCTCTATATTTATTCGAAAATCGTTAAACCAAGGCATTTTTTCCTCAACGAAAAACTTATTACGATGGATGTTTATGATGCCTTACGATATAAATATCTAGATAATAATGTTAAAAGCTCTGTTGAGATGTGTTCCAACATGACAGAAGTTGGAAAATCTACTATGTACCGAATACTGAAGGAGAAAAAAACGACCGAATTTTTAGTTCTCCCAAGCCACATTCGATCACAGGCAGATGAAAAAACTCGTTGGAAAGAGAGATAAAAACTGAAAGAAAAGGAGTTATACATACATTTTATTATGAGAAGCAGATACCAATCGTCGACAAAATTCTAACTAAAATCAATGAAGACCGGGATTTACCTGAAATTAAAAGAACTGAGGTCTGGAAACTGCTCAGGGAACTGCTGGAAAAAACTAGATAGGAAATCTGTTCTTATAATCGTCTGAAAACTGTACGTTGGAGAATGAAATATCTCTTACAAGTAAAGGTAGAGTTGCTAGAAATAACACGACTTACAAAATGAGTGATTTAACTGAATCTTTGAAAGATTTTTTGAATAAAGTTACTGGGGAAAATTGGGAAAAATCCATATAATAAAAGAATAAAGCAAAATGTGGAAACTCGATTTCATGATCGGTGAGATAGAGGAACCAATTATAATTAATTTGAACGAAGATAGCTTGACTGACTTTGATTACGAATTAGATACGTAATGTTTACCAGTGTAAACATAATTTATTATTTAAATTTTTGTTGTATTTTATTGTTTAATGTTGTTTATGTATATATATATATATATATATATATATATATATATATATATATATTTATTTTTTTATATATTTTTATTTTAGTGTGTCCCACTCTTTAATTTTATATATATTTAATTCCAATCAGCCGTAATTTTTTATTATTATAGTATTTGTGTCTTTTTCTTAAGCGTGTAGAATTAATACGTTTACTTTATTTTTTTTGGACTGTCGGATTTTCATATAATAAAGTAAATTAAATTAAGATGTCAGTACAATAGAAATAAAAATAAATATGTCTAATTTTAACTGTAACATAGAAAAATTAATTACATTTGAATCCCTTTTTAATGTTGAACTGTAATTCTGCAGATGGTTTAAGAAATAAATAGACTGAAACGTCAAATGTCCTAAAAATGTTTTTAATTAATAAAAAACTGACCGATAGCCCCAAAAAAAAAAAAATTAATTATTTATACACGAATTTTTTTATTTTTTATATATGTTAAATTTCTTGTATTTTTGACAATGGGGATTTTGTACGTTTTTAAATTATAAATAATAAATTTTTTGAGAGAATAAGGTTACGTTTTAGTCTGAATGTACCTAAAACGGTTTCTATGACAAAATTAAAAGTAATAAAAATACGGTTGTAATTTGTGTTAAATATGTCAAAATTATCTATATTTTGTAATGTATTGAAATTATTAAGGAATCATAAGAAATAAAATAATATTATAAAAACTTTTTACTTTAAGTTTATTACCGAAATATTCTATAACATAAATACTTAGTCATAAAATAAATCTCCTTCCGACGCCTATGACAAGGTTAAAATCCTTTTTAACACTTGACACTTCCAAATATCTATTGTTATGCAACCCTAAGAGTCCATTATTTTAGACCTGTATTTTTGATTATAAAATTTCTAACCCATTCCTATGAAAATATATGTGTCTAACAGATTTTGCCAAAGGCACCGGACTAAAGAACACAGGTAGTTTGCGAAGAAAAAGAGGGTAAAAAATAATTTAATACTCTCTTTAGTTCTTGAATAAACTATAGTGTAAGAGGCAACATCGGGTCTATTTTCATGAACTCAAAGTTCCTGGGGGGGGGGAGCGATCGCCCCCCACCGCCCACTCCTTGGATCCGCGCCTGATCGTGACTCGTATGTTTTTGTTATTGTTCCTAAAAATTTGAAGCACTTTAACTAAAACAATAAGTAACCCTTTGACTATTTGTGAGCGCTAACGAGCAACTTCTTGTACTCAAAATTTATTTAAGATTCTTTTGCAGTAAAAATTTTAACAATATTAGGGGAAGGGATCTGAATATTGGATAGTTTCCAAGAAGCTCAGTTACTATTAATAAGTAAATAGATGGAAGCAATGTTGCGCTTTCATAGATCTATTTGTCAAAATGGCGACGAAACTGATACACGTTTGATTTTTGACTAGAAAATATATTAAATAGTGGTTTTTAAAGATATTACTTTGAAAAATAAGTACTTCATGTTATATCTTCATTGTAATTTATTAATTGCTAAATTACTTTTTTAAGAATTCAATTTTTGTAGGAAAGCTATGACAAAACGTGTAGATATTTTAATTTGTTTTATTTTCATATGTAAATTCTCAATATCGGATACATGGTGTTGCTCAATATCGGATATCCGATTTGAAGGGTAATGTTTTGTAAGGTAGGTTGTTTGAAATCCATGCATTTTAATTCGTTTCAGTTTAAATAAATGGCTTCTCATAAACAAAGAAAAACGTGATGCTCAGATGCTATGAAAAAGTCATATTTAGTTGTGAAAAATAAGAAGATGGGATATTAAAGCATTAAAAACATTCAATATTTCTAAAAGTACCTTGAGAGACTATATTAAAAACAAAAGAGATGCAGATGAACTGTTACAAGATAAAATCGGTCGAAAACCTATCTCAAGAACTTAAAGATAAGTTATTATATTACTGTACAGATATGGTTAACAGGCATTATGGTTTACGCGCTTTAGATATTAGAGTAACGGCGTTCCAATTAGCAATAAGGAACAACATTCCTTATCAGTTTTCTGATAAAGCACGAGCTGATAAAAGTGGATGTTAACTTTTTTAAAAAGACATCCATATTTGCTTTTCCGCACACTTGAAGCTACCTTTGTCCTTCGTGACAAAGGATTTACTAAAGAAAAGGTATCATATTTTTTTAATGTATTTGAACCAGAATTAGCAAAAGTAAACCATGATCCTAACCGAATATTCGAAGCTCATAAATCGAGCTGGATTCAGTTGGATTTATTTAGTAAATGGTCCAAACACTTTATTAATTGCGTAAAGCCAAATAAAGAAAAATCTGTTTTACTATTGGATGGTCATTTTTCACATAAGAGAAATTTAGAGGTAATTGAAATGGCTAGAGAGAATGGCATTTCTGTACCCCCGCATTTTTTTCATAACGTATAATCGCTGGATGCAAGATTTATGGCACCTTTCAAAACATATTATGAACAAGAGATAGAGATATGGCTCCGATCTCAGCGAGGTAGAGTAGAGATGACATATCATATTTTTGAATTAGTAGGAAAGGTCTTTGCACGAACTGCAAGTGCAGAGATGGCTGTAAAAGTGTTTTGGAAACTGTGACTTTGCAGTAAATAATCAGGAACTCAATAATGACATGGAGGATAAAACAGATAATAAAATATATGGATCTGTTGCCATCAATATTTAGAGAAGAAGCGCTTTATGTAACACCATAAATTAATGCATTGAGTTCACAATTACTGGTATCTCTCGAAATGATAAAATCTATTCCATCTATTGATAAAAATCTAGGCAAAGACATAGTAGAGAAATAAAACATATAGCTCTTACAGCATCTCCATACAAAAATGAGCTTGAGCATACAGTTGAAAAGAAGAAAAAAGTGTCTCACAAAAAAGAAAACAGCGAAGGTAGATAAACAAATTAGAGGGAAAGAGGAGAAAAAAGCGTAGAACCACTAAATCTGAAACAGATGAATCTGATATGGAAATGACTTTAAAGAGTGATAGAGATAGTTGGAATGATGATGATATTGAGTGTTTATATTGTAATGGACCCTATTTCAAAGATACCCCTAGAAAAAAATGAAAAAGGTGCATAACCTGTTACCAGTGGTGTCAAGAGCTCTGTGCTGGCATCGGTGATAGAAGAAGAAATAATTTTATTTGTGATATCCGCATACAAGAATAATTAAAGGCCGAAGATAGAGTGAACCCTGATTTAGGAAAAGATAATTACTTGTTAGTGTGTTTTTTATTCTAATTAATACGAAAAAATTTACAAGAATTTGTTAGAGTAGTGCCTTTTTTTGAAAAAAAAAAATTTATAATGTTAAATACCTCAGCTAATCAATATTACATTACAAGAAATTTTAAAACTAGGTTAGGTGTTCTTTTTGATGAAAATATTAAAATATTAAAAACTGTGAACAGTAAATTGCTCTAATTTTTTGATTACATTTTTAGGTAATGTAATTTCCATTGTCGTTTCAGTTAAGTCTATCCATGATAAGTTCTGAGAACTTGACTTTATGTTCTTAGTTGATCTAAGTGCTCACTATTTTTAATCGGCCCACAAATAGATCGAACTCTGATTTGAGGAAGAGGATAGGTAGTCTTCATGGCGGTTTAATTTTAGTTTCCAGTCACACATTCACCTCTCTATTAGGTCATTGTTTCTTTGTAGTCATTGTATCTTTTGTTTAGAGGCATAGAAGTTATAGTATCATCGGTGAACAGGTACAAGTTACTGAATCCGAACGTAGTAAGGTCATATGTGCATATGTTAAGTCTGGATATAGGCCATGCCTTGGAGTATCATTTGAATTATGTCCTTCTGAACAAGCCAAAAATGTTCTATTTTCTAAATACAATATCATGATAAAAGTCTTATACTAAGATTACGACTGTATAAATGAGTTTTGTTCACTGAAGCGTAAAGGTTCACTCCATAAGACTTCAAGGATTAGGTGTTAAACACAGTGGTTGCGAAAGACTGGGTATCTGAACATTTGCTTTATTTAAGATGTTATTATTACTTCACTATATCAGCTATTCCTTCTAATTTTAATAATTTCTCCAAGTCCAATAACGAGTCGTGAGATAAGCAAGGTAACGAAATCTTGTTTTGGCGGGAACGGCTTTTGTTGGAGTGTTGTATAGTGCTTACATTCAAGTAATAGATTAGTTCTATGTTCAGGAAGAAAACACACTGGTCAATATCTCAATCCTGGGTTTAACTACTCTGTTGAAACGAAATGAATAATTACATAGGTTTACAAAAAAAAATAAAGTTTATGCCTACTAGACCAAACTTTTATTCCTCTATAATTTGACGTCCAAAATCCAAATCTGAGGTCTGCTAACCTCTATTACGTCAGGTTTAAGATCATTTCAAAATCAAATGGAGTAAAATTCATTAAATAAATCTAGGTAGAGTAGGTTATTGAGGTCTCTGAATCCGAAATCATGGTTTGTTTAATCTCCCAAGGTCAGCCAGAGGTCATTTTAGGGTTATTACAAGGTCAAGTTGAGAAAAAACCACTATATAAATCTGAAAAAAAGAATATGTTGGTTTTTGGAGTCGCTGAATCTGAATTTGTGATTTTTTTAATCTCCCAAGATCAGGCAGAGGTTATTTCAGAGTCATTTTAAAGTCAAACTTTTATAATTATGTACATTCAATGTAATAAAGCATACTTTTTGAGTGCCACCTTTAATCTTTCTTTGGAAGTTAACCCGATTTCTTTTCACTTCAGAAAAGCATTTGATGCAGTAAATCATCCCATTTTCGTCGTCGGACCATCGTTACTTTTCTGGATTGATAGTTATCTATCTTATCGAATGCACGTGGTCAGGTTGGCGGTAGATTATCGAGGAAATTGCACTCTATTGCAGAGTGCAATCTCTAAATTTGCTTCCTCGTACAGAGATAATGATATATTTCTTAATATATAAAAAAGCAAGAAATTTCCTTTTTCGGGTTAAAAAAACCACTCATCAGCTTACCGACACGATGATACTGAACTCACTAGAGTAACTCTTATTTATGATTTGGGAGTCATATCCTACAGTGAGCTGCGTTTCACTGCAGACATCGGCAGCATGATCGCAAAATCTGGATTTGTCATGAGGCGGCGTTGTGATTGACATTAAAACTCTTTATTGGTTTTGTCAGAAGTTGCTTGGGGTGCTGTTGTATGATTTGGTCATCTATGTACAGGACCCAAGTTACACCGATCGAGCGAGTCCAATCCGGTCTTGTAAAATGTTTGTTCTGTAACTTAAGAATTGTTCACAGCTGCAGTACCACCAGCGGTAAATACTGCTCAGTTTGGATTCCTTGGAAACGCGGATAATTCAACTCACTATGATGTTTGGCCATAGACTCTTTGTAGGTATGGTTGATTCTCCCGATCTGTTGACACTGTTTAAATTTCGTATCCCTGCATCATCAATAGCAAAAGGGACTGTTTCTGTGTCCTAGTTGAAACGATATTGGCAAAAAAAGATTCATCTACAAATTTATAAACAAGGCAATTCAATTCGTCACTGCCTTGTGACTTTGATTTTTCCTGATTTGCTGTGTCTTTCAAGAGGACAGTGAGATAGAACCCATAGTGCTTATAGTTAGTTCCTTCTTTTATTTGGCGAATGTAATTTATTCGATGATCTTGTAATTTATGCTTATTTGTGTCCGTGCTTTTCTGTCTTTATTTAGCTGTCCGGAACCAAGGTTTTCCCGCCAGTTTTCTGATGTCATCTCGTATATTATTGAATTGAAACTGAATTTGATAGTATTCACATTAATTTTTTTCGTGGTTGAATTTAATGAAATAATTGATATGGACAACTTTTTTCAATTATGTGACGGAAATATGAGTTATTAATAAAATTATATTATGTTTAAAAAGGAAAAACAATATTTCTATAAACCAGGTTGTATATATAGCATTATTTTTTAACCTTATGACCTCTTGCACTTCCTGTTAGGTTGCCACGTTACAAAAATCAATACAATAGATATATACACTTGTATTATAGTTGATTTAAAAAAAATTACGACAATGAGCAGTTTATTAAAAATTATGTGCGATATTCGTTGTTCGTTGTGGGTTACAGGGGAACTGTGTCAGAAGAATTTCTCTGCAATAATGCTGTTTTCGTGGGTGTACAAATAATGTTTATTTGTTTTAAATGATCGGCTCGACCTAGGCTGAAATTGACGCACACACAAGTATATGTTGATCGATATTAAAATAACAAAATCAATATCTGAAGTGGCTATTACACAATAAAAAAATAAATAATATAAGTTATTCTGTAAATCAACAATTAGAATTGACTTTATGTACGTTTTGCAGATTTAATGCCATTGTTATTTTAATACCAGTACCACACTTTACATCGACTGGATTCTTTAAAATAACTAATACGTTTATACAGTTATGAACAAAATTTTCTAATATTTCTAAATAATTACAATTACTTTTTCAAAAAATTAATTTTGTTAAATTAGCTCAATTAAGCAATCTGTACCGGGAAGAATAATTTATTTTACAAATTTAAGTCAACAATATGTGAATATGAGAAGAAAATCGAAAAAAGAAATTATGCCAAATGTTATGAAAATTGGGGATTATAATTTGAAACGATGCAGTATTGCTTGTCTATGTTAGATATATTTTTAAGCATTTCATTCAAGAACATATACTGTTTGCAAAATCACTGAAAACCTATATGGCAAGTATACTAATTTTCGATGTGATCAATCATTTTTTGAAAAAAAAAATGTTCTTTTGGTTTGGGTGTGTGCACTGATGCTGTCAAATCAATGACTTTATTTTTAATATGTTATTCAATAAAGAAATAAATTCTAATAACCCAATTTTACTAATACATTACCTGTTCCTAATGCCTATACAGAGGATTCGCCAATTTCTTCGGTTTTTTAGAAGCGGTTCGCCACAAGAAAAATGTTGGGAACCGCTGCTTTAGCATATTACTAACTCTGATTTGAATATAATTGTTAACTAAATTTAAATAACATACTTATAGAATAATTTTATAAAGAACTCTAGAGTTCAAAGACAGCCAGAGGCCACTGAAGGCTAGAAAAAAGTGTTAAATGTACTATAGGTTCAAAAGAAATATCAGACACCAATATTGAAGAAAAAAAACAAGCTAATTAAAAATATATCAGAACAGAAAATATATGACATCTGGAATAGCGCCATAATGGTACTTCTCCTCAAGAAAAGAGACAATGCTAGTCTGTAAAATTACTGTCTTATAAATTTAATGTCTCAACCTTTCAATTTTTTTACAAGCATGATTTGAAATAGAATAACTAATAAACTTGATAATCATGAATCAGTCGAACAAATTGAGTTTAGAAGATAATTTATTACATATGATCACTTGTGCCATATTAGAGAAAGCAAAGAAATATTATCCTTCGGTACGTATAGAGAATATTAGGATAGGCCACTTTTGCAAGACTAATGCCTATTCTTAAAAACCAAAAATATCAATACAACCAAGATTTAGGCTTTTTTAATAGTGCGTACTACTAGTCTAGCATAAGGAGTACAAACTTGGACTCTAATAAAAGAAATTACATCAAAACTTAGGGTGACACGGAGAAAGATCGATGTTGGGTATTTCACTGAGGGATGCGGCAAGGAATGACTGCATAAGAGGTAGAACAAAAGTAACGAATATAATTGAAGTGATCATTAAGCTGAAGTAGGAATTTGCTATATGTGAACAGAACAGTGATCTCACGCAAACCTCACACCAAAGAGAGATTCAGAGATAGACCACAGACATGGTGATATGATGAAGAAAATTGCTTTTCTACATTGGGTCAGGCAAGCACAAAACAGGAACCATTGGAGATCAAGGAAGGAGGCCTATGTCCAAGTATGAATGAAAGAAAGCTTGTAAAAATAATTGTCAAAACATAATTTTACAGAATGTTTTCAATATAAACGCCACCAGTCATTCGTTGTTGGAAAATTCGTGGAAATTTGAAAGACCATCTTGACTCCAATGTGCCTCTTTTAGCATTCATTTTTCTATTTTCCAAGTAACATTAATATGTCTTAAATTTAGTAGTTAATTTTCGAGATTCATGAATGACAACGTGAGATCGTATAGAGTTTAGTTTCAAAAAATGGTTATAAATAGTTATTGTACACTTTTAGAGCTCATGACTGGGTTTATATCTTACCACATTTTTAAAATATTTGATGCTATAGATTAACTTGAGATTTGCCTTAAACCGTCATGATGAAGTTGAATGAGTTGAGCAACTTTCGTAAGTTAAGAGAAGATTAAAATGAGGTGGTTAAAAAAAATTCCAGCCGGGTTTTAATGAGCAACTAAGAGTTTGTAGACCTTAAAATACTATGTATAATGAACCATATAAAAGTTGAACTGGTGCTGCGACTCTTATCATGCTTACTGTAACTCGTCATTGAGGAGTCTATGAGGTTGTGGTTCCAGTGTTAATAATTCCAACTATCGTTATTGCTTTTTAGAGTGTGCTGCGTTTTCTAAGTAAAAAACTTATTGATAATTCATCAGGTTGGAAAACCTTAATAAAACGGGTACTACCACCATGAAGCCATGATCTGTGAAATAACAGTGAGTTTTAAGTTTAGTTCTAAGTACCGATTCTTTATTTCACATATATATTCTGAATTATCTAAAAATTTAAAGACATAAAAAGTTTTATAAAAGTTATCAATACATTTTCATAGTAACTACACTTGATTTTTGATCAAACAATAAGTATAAAACCATATTCTCTAAACATATAGCATTTAAGTGCCTTCTAATATTTTTTTAGAGTATATTCATATAGTAATAACAACAGTTTTTCATTTTATTGAAAGTTGAAAATACCTTCCATTGGTTAATCGATAGTTACCTAAATGATTTATAAAATTCATTCTGTACATTTCTGACTACCTATGTAGTAATTAACCTTATTTCTTGAATAATCTGATTCTTTAAGTCTTCTATGTCAATGGTTTACTTTTGAAAACTATATCTTTAAGGGAACTCAACAAAAAGAAGTCAAGAAGGTTTAAGTCTGGCGACCCCTTAAAATAACTGACACACTTCTTGTGTTATTACCTTATCGCCATATCCTATTATCTTAAAAATTTTTATTCTCTGTGCCTCAGTAAGTTTCATTTTCAGTTAAAATTAACTCAATGTGACAATTGGACCAAATATGATAGGTCTCTGTATCCGTTATTCTGGTAAATAATTATTGTATTACATTTTGAGTTTTAACTGTCAATAAATCGAAAAAAGGTAAATTTAGGTGTAGGACATGTAAGAGAAAAAATGATCGCAATTTTACATGAAATCTGAAAGTTGCTATTTAAAAAATTAAAGTTGATTATAGTATAGCGTCTTTAGAGTTCCCTGTATGATATTGGAAAAAATTCGTACCAAAACAAAAAACAAGTCGACGTGCCCATGCGATTTTTCAAAAAACTCAGCTTTTTCTAAATTATGAATTTATTCCAGACTTTGCGTCCTCATTGTATAACACGAAATCAAACACCCTGAAAATAAAATTAAAAAATGACATAAGAATAATGTACCACTTACTAAATATGATCCAACTTACATCCAAAAGGGGAATCGTTTGCCCGGGAAATTTTAAAAGGAATCTTCTAACGCCTTTGAAGGACGTGATGTTTATTAAAACCTCAACCACAATTTATGACATGTGCAATGGTTCATGACTGGACTTTCGGATTTAAATTGTGTATTGTACTTTTCCATTAATTTTAATAAAGGAGTGTTCAGCAGAACGATAGTTGCCTCAAAGAAAGAAAAATTGTAAAAAAGAAAAAGAAATTAACATTTTTCCTCCTGATAACGTAATCTACCCAGAATCTGTAGCATCAGTATGGAATATTTTACAATTTAATCTCAGGTCTGTTTTTAGGTAAGCATTGCAACAGACGAAAAACTGAAGTTATAATATTAGGACATACAGATGAAGAATTGAGCAGAACTATACGGGTTCCTAGCTCGTTACGGAAAATAATTGCTAACATTTTACCCTCTTCTTTATTTCTTATTTATTATCTTCTGGCGGGCTAAATTTAATTCAACGACTATGCACACGACCATGCATACTTATGTCCGTAAAATTTATTTTAGGCAGTAGTTTAAACTTACTACCATAAATTAAATTATTTTAAGCAAAAAGGGCGTAACAGTTGCTATGAAACAAGCATTTTAATTAATATTTCTTAGAAAATCAACTAAATGAACCTGCCTACGCTCCACTAGATTTTTAAAGACCATATGAATTTGTATTAACAACATACTAGTATTATTATATTCGACAATAAATAATTCATATCCCCCTTTTAGGAGTCAATTGGGTAAATATTGACAAAGGGAAATATCAGGTACGATTGTCTATGCGATGTCGGTCAGTAAATGCATGTTTTTTGTGAGTTATTTCTTTGGCAAATTTTTTTTTACCTTAGTTTTCGTGTAAGTTTAATAGTCAGATCGCAAGGTGATTAATTTAAAACATATTGTTTCTGAAAAAATATTTTGATCTCAGCTGCCTGCAAAGTTCTTGTTAAGAAGAAGTTAAAAGCCAGTATGATTTCTTCCGTCGAAAAGCATTGCGGACATATATTTTTAAATTCCAGTCCTAATGACTCCCCTCAATCGCATTACTTTTTCCGTATTTAAAAAACATATTCAATATACATTGTTAATTGCTATACTGCTAAAAATCGTATAATTTAATGGAAATGTTAACATTAGTTACATTTGAAATAACTATAAAATATTAAATTCATTTCTTTACCGTATCTACATTTACTCGACTTTACCCTACTCTACAGGAAGTAATTTGCATGTTTTCTACATTTAAATACGGCGCTGTTACTTGACACTACCTGATCAAATCCAATTGTAATTGAATAATGACATAAAGAAATGTGAATTACGGCATGCGTTTGTTATAATCGAGTTTCTAATTTCAATCCTCAGATTTTATTTAAATTACGTTAAAAAAATAAAGGATAAGAAATATATTGTTCTATACATAGTCGGGGAGTTCAGAGAGTTTTCGTAGTCGTAGAGACATTGCTCTATCAAAGTTTTTTATAGGTACTTTGGCCCTCTAATTACGAATATCGAGGCTAAATTCTCGAAAAATTGCCAGGTAATGTATTATAGAGACAAAAATTGTTAGTAATTAAAAAATCTTTTCTTTCAAATTAATATTTTCGTATTCGTCGACCTCCGATTTTGAACAAAAAGTATCTCTTGTGGTAAGTTTTTGAGTTAAGAATTGTTAAACATGTGAAAAATGGCTCTTTTGCCACTTTTCAATATGAATAACTTGTGACTAGGTACGTATTTTCAAATTCTGCGATTAGCAATTGATAGCTGAAGTAAGGAATTCTAAGCTGGATGAATATCAAAGGAAAATATAATGTTTTTATTGCATTTTAACGTTATGAATAAATAACGTTTCATCAATTATGACGTACGTGCCGTCGCGTATGAAAAGAAGTGGAACTCTACTTACAGACGTTCACCTAGAGCACATAATCCAGAGCTTTCGATGATCGTTGTATTAATACTTTAAACACATTTTAATATATATCTACAAATATATTAGCATTACTATAATTCTTTTTGCATTTGTTGGTGTGTTGCTTCAATTTTTAGTTTAATTTTAATACCTTCCATATATTTTCTTTTATACGATATAAAGCAGTGAGTGTGATACCTAATTTTCAAAGTTAATAAACTTTTTAGTGAAAAAATTGACACAGTTTTGTTGTAAATATGATCTTTAAATAATCGTAAAGTTTTATTTAATTTTTCAGTATGATTCCATCTCATGTACTTGAGAATTTCCTTTGTATGATGCTTTCTCGCAAATAATACATTTATGAGTGTCTATAATATAACTATTAGAGTGCCCTGTTGATAATTGCGTTGATATTGATTTTTGACTAGGCTTAACTTTTTTACATTTCTCAATATTATCTGTACGTAGATCACTATTTTTTCTTTTCAAACCTTCATACTTAACTACTTTTTAAAGCCTTTATTGGTCATGTGGTACTTGAACAAATCTAAACATTACATCCATTGCGTTCAATAAGCGTATCCTAAAACTGAATTAATGTTTACTTAAAGTTGTTTCAAACTAAATAAAATGTCTGATGTCTTGAATTATATGCAGGGAAGTTTCTTCTAAAGTAATTTTACCTTCTTTGGCTGTTATATCCAAATACAATGTCTCTATGCCAATCAGCAGCTTAGACACCTCGTTAAATTATGTCTTTTTTATTTCCTTGACAAATAATTCACAAATCAATATTAAAAAATTACCTTTTTCGGATTTACTCATATTGCTTCCTCAAAAACTTTTCTATTTCGAGTATAAAACTCAACAGTGCGCGAAAATGAAAGCATACGTAGTAGCGTCATTAGCAAGTTGCAGCCTTATTAGTTATAAGCTTGTGAAGACCTCAATTCAATCATAATTGTTTAAATCGCTGAATCTCACCTTAAAATACTGTCTGACTGATGTTCTATTAATAAAATGTACTTACTACAGTACGATATTGTGTTTTATTCATTATGCCAATTTTAAACATAGATTGTAATTATTACTAATTTATTGCTTATTTTATGAGTAGATGCTAATATTTAATTCCAAACGACGACCAGTCTTTACACACTGTATTATTTTAATAACTTTTTATTTGCAACTTGAATTCTGACAACTCGTCAAATCATTCAAGTTACATCCACGACATCTCAAACTAAACTGTCCACGAAAGCCGATTTGGAACTTTTATATGCCCTTCTTCCAGATATCAGAAAATTACGTATCTTATTAGAAGGATTTTAATACTACATGGTGTAATAAAAATGAGTAAAAGGAATAATCTGGCGATTTATAAACCTTCTGTCACAGGCGTTTCATGTTAAAAATATGAAAATAGAATTTTCTAAAAAGTTCCAGATCTCCTTTCATAGGCGTCTCATGAGGAAATTAGGTAAAATTAATTAAATAAATTATGAACTCGTAGAAAGTAAACATAAAATCCTACAAACTACAAACACAAACTAATACTATGAAATGTATAATGCTATAAAGTCCTTTACATTGCCCCCTTCCAAGTATTGATCGTCCTGATCAATCTTCTTGATCTTGATAATGGGCCAATCTGTCAAGATGCGTGACTTTCATTTTCGCGTGAGGAATTTTCTAAATTCCGTACACAAGATCGTTTAGTCGAGTCACTACGTTATACGGACCTTCTCATGATTTCTGAAGTTTCGGTGAACGCCCTTTTGTTCTCTTTGGATTATACAATCACACTTTTTTACCAACCATGAATTCACCAGTATAGTGGGTTTTGATTATGCCGCTTTCTATTTGTAGTCGTCACTCTATCTTCTCGAGGATGACCTGTAGACCTTCTTCTTACGTCGTCTTTCACAGTCGCAGTCCCTCTCGACGTACCTTCTTAAGGATGACCAGTAGGATGTTCTTCTTCCGTAGTCTCTTTCGTGGTGGCGGTCTTGACGGTAACTGCAGTATTTTTTTATCCTTGTAAATAGCAAATCCAAAACAGGGGATATTAAACTTCTTAAAGTTCACCGTAAGAAGCAAAGACTTTCTTCGAACTTCATCGCCTATATCAGCAATATGAAGCCGATAGCCATCAGGATCACTATCTGCTAATACAGTACATGTCCCTCTTAGTCACACTTCCAACAACGAATTCTATTTGGGATTGTGTTTTTGTTCTTATGTGTTTTTCGTTTGTTTAAAAATTCTTGCAATTCCTTCATTAGCATCATGAAAAA
This sequence comes from Diaprepes abbreviatus, assembly GCA_034092305.1. NCBI lineage: Eukaryota > Metazoa > Arthropoda > Insecta > Coleoptera > Curculionidae > Diaprepes > Diaprepes abbreviatus. The sequence continues at coordinate 11,136,869 of JASJET010000028.1, forward strand.
CCCTGCAAATTATAAACACAAACTAAGACTAATCTTAAAATGTATTTAAGGTATTAATGCAATGATCAGCGAAAATATAATGGATTATGTGAATTAGGTGAGCTTCTGTAGGTAGACTATCACTTTCCTTCATATACGCGATTTGTTTACAGCATTAAAAAGTAATAAAAACATTACATTTTTTCATTGCGGTTAATCCCAGCTGGTAATTCTTAACTTGAACTATTAATTGCTGGGGGCAAAATTTGAAAATATTTATTCAATCAAAAATTATTCATGTTGAAAAAATTTTAAATGTTTAACGACTTTTAACTTAAAATCTATGTAGTGAACGCAAAAATCACAAGAAAAACGTTCAAAAAAACATTTTTTTAATTAATAACAATTTTTTTGTTTATAACAAATTACCTAACCAGTTTTCGAGAGTTCACTCTCGATATTAGTAATCAGGGGGTCAAAATACATATAAAAGCTTTGGTGGAGCAATGTCTCTTCATCGGCTACGAAAACTGGATTAACACCGTCGTATATATCTTTAGAGGGAGTCCTCAATGTAACTCTTTAGGTTGAAGGTAGAAGAAAAATATTATAAACATCTATAAAATGCACCAGAGATGATATATTAATTTAGAAATATGACTGTTCATCTTTCTCTAAACAGCATCTCTGATCCATGATTGGATATATACCTCCTCCAATGCTCTCCATTTTTCTCTATCTCTTGCCGTTGGTATCCATTTTTTCCTTGCCGCTCTACGTTTGTCGTCATACCGTCTCATTTGGAGACGTCCAGGGTCTTTTTTTCCCCCCATCGCTTCCACTCCGTTGTTCCGAATTCCCATCTTGTTCGTTCCATCCATGCTATATGTCTTCAAACCTTTTTTTTCTCCCAATATTTTTGTGGATATATCTTCCATTTGTGTGCGTTGTCTTATCCATCCTATCGATTTCTTGTTTGCTAATCTAATATATATATATATATATATATATATATATATATATATATATATATATATATATATATATATATATATATATATATATATATATTGCTCAACTTTTTTTTATAATTTTTTCATCTATTATCAAACATTCATTGTCATTTTGTGTGGTTCTTTTCATCATTTTTATTTTAATCATATTCATTATCAGTCTTATTTTTTCCGATCCTTCCTTTAGTTCTTTTATCATTTGTCCCATTTCCACTAGGTCTTCTGTTATTAAAACTAAGTCGTCTGCGTATCTTAAATTGTTTATTTTTTGACCTTCTATATTGAGTCTGCGAGTTTTCCATTTTAATTTTTTAAATATATTTTCCATTGCCGTTATGAATTGCTGGGGTGAAATAGAATCACCTTGTCTTATGTCTCTTCTTAAGCGACTCTACTATTTCCCCAATCTCAATCGAATCAAATGCCTCATTGTAGTCTATGAATGTCAAATATACGTTTTTGTTCTACTCCTCTATCTCTCTATAATGTTTTGAAGGGATTATTAAAAATCATTATTAAATCACGAATCTGCATTCAAGCTGAATGCAATAAAATATACAAATGGATTTATCTCAAAAACGTTTTTTTTTTGAAACTAACGAAGAATTCCTTTTTTCCCAAGAAAATAAGAAGTAAATATGAAATGGATGTGATATTTAAAAAGTCCAGCTTTAAAATTTATTGAAACAAATTAACCAGAGTACAACACTCCCGCTCACTTGACATGTAATAAGAAAATCTTGTGAAGGATTCTAAGAATGTTCCTTTATTACAATTTTGAACCAAATTGTTTTACATTTTAGCAAGCGGAACAATAGTTATTTTGAGAAAACTACATTTCACATCTCAAGTTTGTGGGCGAATATCTAGGTGTGGGGACGTATTTCAAAAAAAAATTATCTGAACTTATGGTTTTATTGTCATGTATACTACACTCTTCTAGAGATTGCCCACAATTTCTGAATCACCCTGTAGTAGTTATTGTTTAAATGTTTTCTTTTGCACACCAAGTAAAAATTTCTCTGGCAATAGCTCTTATTAGATCCTACAGTAACTCTGTGGTTGACCCTAATAAGGCTACTGAAATGTTAATTTAAAAATTTCGCAAATGTAAGAGGAAAAATCTGCCATTTATTAAATTAACTTTAATAAATTTTAATTAAATAATGTTATTTAATCTGTTAGCAAGTGGAATAGATAAAAGGTCCCATATAGCCACTTTCAACGTTAACAACTATTTACTTAAGATATCATCTTAGGTAGGCTATTACATAGAACGAAGATAGGTGAAGAATTGTGTTGTCGAAAGGTGACTTACTGGCCGATCGAGAAGACAGGATGCTGTAGACCTACGTAAATTCCGCGGTAGGTGTTTCTGATTTAAATAAATCGGACAAGTGCAGTGGCGTAAATAAAAAAATGTGTACTCGTATGTAACTAAACTTATTTTGCAATATTCTAAGCTTTGATAACTTAGGGATTTATTGATCTACTAATTATTGTAGTTTTAAGTTTATATTTTAAAAAGACATAATTTTTATCGACCTTCTTTATTTATTACACAAAAATTAGTTTTATTATTGGTATATTTTTTATTGTTGATTATCTAACAAGGATTATAGACGAGATTAATTTTTTAGAATTCGCTCTATTAAAGTTTAAATAGACAAAATTGCAGGAACGTTGAAACCACTAATGTCTTTTTGTTGATTATCAACAAAGATTAGAATTGTCCAGCGGAAATATTGATCGCTATTTTTGATAAAGATAATTTTGGGTTACAGTTTGGATATATTTTAAATATTACAATTTTGTGTATCACAGTTCAACAAATTTCTAGAAATCTTGTTTATCATTTTAGCTCTCCACAGAATGTATGTATCTGCGTAGAATTGTGGTCTGTACACTACGACCTGGTAGATCTATTGCGCTCCCTTACTGCTACCAAGTCGCAAGAGTTACCTTATTGGCTAGAGCAGGTCCTCCAGTCCTAATTCCCTCAAGAACTTTAGGATGTTGGACGACTTCAAGGTGGGTAGGTCCCCTTCCTCGATTTGGTGTGTTCCCAACAACCACATCCTAGGGTTTTCTAGAGCGCTGCACTCTGAAAGGATATGAATAAAGGTTTCGTCCTCCTCTTCAGAGAATCTGCTCTCTTCTCCTTCTACCACTCCGAGTTTCTTGAGGTGTCACTTCAGGTGGCAATGTTCCGTTAGAACCCCTGTCAGAACTCTGAATTTGTTTTGGTTAGGCTTATGTATTTTTTAAATCTTTTCTGGTTATGGTTCCCAAGAAGTATCTTCGCTTGTCTCAGTCTTTGCAGCTACGTCCAATAAATGGATCTCCTGCCTTCTTATTCTTTTATTTTTACTTCTTCCAGCATTACGCTTCTAACTGTTTCCACAAAAAGGCTCTGACCCTAGAAATGGTGACTCAGCTCCTTTTCTAGCGAGCCTAACTACTATTTCATTCCCCTCTATCCCGGTGTGTCCCAATACCCACATGAGGGTTACTTACTCAAATCATTTAATTACTCTAGACATTTCCAGAATATCTTGAAGCTGATAACTGGAGAGCTCAGCGCACTGATGACTGCTTGACTATCCGACATGATGATAATCTCTTTGCCGTGATAGTTTTTTTCTTCGTGGAATTGAATACATTTCTAATGGCTTATATTTCTGCCTGAAAAATGCTTGGTGACTTATCCAACCTTTCGTAATGTCAGGTGTCGGGTCCATATACTCTTATTCCATTTTCCTCCGTTGTTTTGGAGTCATCTGTATACCATGTAATGGATATCTTATTGAGTTTTGCAATGGTGCCCCATTCGCTTTTTCGACTCAACTTTGTGCAGAAGTTTTTCACAAATTTGAATTTATTTTCATCTCATCTTGAAGTATGTCCCAGATTTGTTGATTTCTGAATAAGAGATTGGGCCTTCGTTTTATGACCTGATCTCCCATCATCCTATAAATTGTCCTCTTTGCCATACTCTCTACAAGCATATGTAGAGGTGTGAGGTTTAGGATTACACGCACAGGCCAGTCTTTAAACTTTCGAGAGGTTAGCTTTCGTATCAGCCACACTGGTTCTTTTGCTCCAGATCACTGTCCCATATGTAATGATTGGTCTCACTATTGCAGTGTACATCCACTACAAGATTTTTGGGTTTGTACCCCATCTTTTTCCCGCAAAGTTTCTACAGAACATCAAGGCTTTTATAGCCTTGTTAATTAGTTCTTTTTCGTACTTGTTCTAGAGAAGCTTATTATTTACTGTTAGTCCCAGATATTTAACCTCTAATTTCTAGTCAATAACATTCCCATGCATTTTGGTGGTTTTCAGATTGAGGTTGCTTTTCCTTGTGAAGGCTATTAGGGTGGTTTTTGTGGGGTTGATGTTTAGTTTCATCATTTGGCACCATTCCCTAGTGTATTCAAGCCCTCTTTGAACTATGTCGCAGGGGGTATTCTCGAATTTGCCTCTTGCAATCCCAATCACGTCATCGGCATAGCCCTGACAAGATATGCCGAGGCCAGTCAGACCAGAAAAAAAAATTTAGTTTGAATTTGACACAAAAATTACATCAGCTTCTTGGTAAAGGTAGCTAATATTAAGTTTGAAAAAAATATTTTGTTTTCATTTGCCGACCATTTTTTTAATCTCTGCATACTTAAATATGATGATAATAGAATATTTTATCAGATACGTGGGAATCTGCTCCCTTCTTCCACATCTTCCATTGTTATTTCATGACCTAGATCAACATATGAATTAACCTTTCCTATTTGGTGTTCACCTATATTTATCGTTTCTGTATTTGTCTGTTGATTTAGCATAAATTTGGATTTTGTGGTGTTCGTTTCTAGGTCGAACTTTCTTGCTTCTAATGGTATTTTTTAAAGAATATTACTTAGTTCCGCAGAGTCTGTGGCAAAGACGTCTGCGAATCTGAGGTTGATTAGTCTTTTTCCTGATATATTAATTTCTTTGTACTCCCAGTTCAGCTTTTTTAATATATTTTCCAGAGCAAATAATTTAGGTGTTATAATTTCCCCTTGTCTAGCTTCTCTGTGGAGCTTTGGTATCTTCATGCAGTATTATCTTCATTTTGAATAGTTCGTTTTATTCCTGAATAATGGTCACGTATCGCTGATCTATTCTTGCACTTTTCATCGATTTCGAAGGCCTACAGATGCGGTTCATATTTGGATATTGTACTCTGTGGCCTTTTCTATTAGTATTCTGATAGTGTGAACGTTTTTTATTGTATTATAGCCTTCTGTGAAGCGTGCTTGTTCGTGGGTTTGGTATGCGACAAATTTTGCTTCTATGCGGTTTATATATTATTTGTGAGAGTATACTTATTGGTCTATAATTTTCAAGATCCCCTTATTTCCTATCAGGATTATTATCGCGGCATTCCAGGTATTGTTTTCTCGTGAAGGAATGAATTAAAGAGAAATTTTAGTTTTCTCATTAGCTGGCTTTCCTGTCTCTTCATCATTTTATATGTGATGACATCTTCGCCTGCTACCTTTCCATTTTTTATTTGTTTCAAAGCTCTTTCAATTTTATCCTCCTCGATGGGGGGCAACTCTTCAGACCAATGTTGCTTATTCTATTTTTCTCGTCTTTGTTTATTTCTTTAACATTTGCGTTATCTACCTTTGACTTACACAAGTTTGAATAGAATGTCTTTGTTATTTGGACCACCATTCTTCAATCATCTGTTATATTTCCCTCTCAATCTATTAATTTCTTTTTTTGTTTGTGTTCTCTTTTTTAAATGCATTCAAACCTTTATTTTGCTCTATTAATTCATTTCAAAGTTTTTTCTCTTGATAATTTCCTATATCCTGCTTTGTAATTTTTTTGACTGTTTCCGTTGTTAGTTTTTCTCTCTTTTGAGTTGAAGGTACTGTCAGGCTTGCTGCTATTTATCGCATTATTTTTGTTAGTTTGTTGTTCTAAAATTGTTTTGCTACATTATATCTTGTTGTCTTTTATTGTATGTAAGTCTACTTATTTTTGAGTGTTTCTGAACTTCTCTGTTCTTGCAAGTTTTAAATTTACTACGATGCGATACCCGACTATTATATGGTAGCTGCCTGTAATAAAGCTCCCCAGAACATCAACATCACGAACAAGATAAACATAATATGTTAATACATAATCTATTTCGTTCCTTGTTCTTTCATCTGGGCTAATTCAAGTCCACTTTTTATTAGGTTTGTTTTTGAAAAACTTATTCATTATGAAGTTGTTGTATTTTTAAATAATTTACGAGCATAGCCTATTTTTATTTTTTGTTCCCACATCCTCTAAAGTTGCTAATTAGGAAAATATCAACAAAATCAAACTATGTGAATTTTATTCACTCATTTGCTGTGGATCACTATAACTTGGGGTATGATGAATATACAAGCATTAGTAATACCATAGAAGAAATATACCAAGAATTCCTACCTTGTGCTATAATTTTGATGCTCCTAAATGGTACGCAATGTGGTATGCCGCCTCATTCATAAAAAATAATTTATAATATTGTCAATGATTAGATATCAGTATTTTAACGTGATATACATGCTTTTGTTAGAAACAAGTATAAAAGATTTAAATATTGAAAACGTGGTAATTCTGCATATCCCTTCCTACCGACTAAAAGGGGTAAGCTCCTCCTTTTAATCGATTTAAATGTAAAGTTACCGCAGCCTAGAGAAGTTTTACTGTAAGGTTTGATCATTACAACGTCCCCTTTGTAAACTTAAACAAATATAATAAACCGAGGGATAAAAAAACTTGTACCCGTAATTTAGATCAACTATCGAATACGGCAACACTGCATATGCATCATTCTTTGCCGTTTTACTACTTATAGTAAAAACTACCTTTTATCAATGACCGAGTTTTAATACTTAGCGCTTCCAATCCTCCTATAAGAATGAGCCGTCTTAGTATAATTCTTCAATCTCTCTCTCTCTCTCTCTCTCTCTCTCTCTCTCTCTCTCTCTCTCTTGTCAACCTCTGTCCATCCACTGCTGGATGTAGGTCTCTCTCAATTGTTTCCATCTTTCTCTATTCTTCGCCAATCTCATCCACTGTTTGCCCGCCACAGTCCTTATGTGGTCTACCCATCTTTTTTGAGGTCTCTCCGTGCTTCTTGTTGTCTCCCTTGGTCTCCATTCCAGGATTCTTCGTGTCCATCTGTTGTCCTCATATCGGACTATGTGACTGGCCCATCGCCACTTCATCTTTGCAACCTCCTTCACGATGTCTTTGATTTTCGTTCTGCGTCTTATCTCGGTGTTTCTAATCATGTCTCTTAATGATATTACAAGCATGTTTCTTTCCATCGCTCTCTGGACTGTTTCTAATTTTTTAGAGGTTTTTTTGGTGAGGGACATGGTCTCTAATCCATACGTACACAGCGGTAATATGCATGAGTCGAATACTTTTCTTTTTAGATTTATGGGAATTGAATTATTTTTCAGGATGTATGCAAGTTTGCCGAAAGCGGCCCATGTCAGCTGTGTTCTTTTTATTTCAGCATCCTGGTTGGATTTCCCTAGTCTGATGTCATGACCCAAGTATACTAGTGTTCCACGTTTTCTATCCTCTGGTTCTGTATTGTTATGTTTGCCTGTTCGTGGCTCATTATTTTTGTTTTGTTGTAGTTCATTTTAAGCCCTACAGATGCGGATACATCATTTAGCTGTTGTAGCATTTCGTTCAATTCTTGGAGATTATTTGCTATTAAGATTATGTCATCAGCAAATCTGAGATGGTTCAAGTATATTCCATCGATGTTTATACCTTTGATGTCCCATTTAAGTTCTTTAAAAATATCCTCTAGGACTAGGGTGAACAGTTTTGGCGAGATAGTGTCCCCTTGTCTCATTCCCCTTTATAGTTTTATGGGGTTTGTTTTCGTTTTGTCGTCTATTTTTATTTGAATGGTTTCATTTTCGTATATGTTCTTTATGATGTTTATATTCGTCAATGGTAATACTTAAAAAAACAGTTTATATCTACTTATTGGATTTAAGCCTCATCACTCTCCTAGATTCTCTATTAAAAGAAAATTTTTCTTTTCTGATTCAAATTCAAATTGGAACCATCTGTTTGTATATGTATGTGTTTTTGCGAATAATGATTACTAGAATAATTTAAAAATCGAAATCAAAAATTAATTGGAATTCCTTTATGTTTTCACCTTGTAAACAAAATGGTAAATAATGCATACAGTTCTCGTAACTTGATGGCTTTTATCTGATGATATATAGACCACCAAGGAATCGACATAGAAGGTATTTCAATTTTATTGTTGAGTGATAGAAAATTAATTTTGTAGGTAGTTAATAAATTCGTGAATCAACAAGCCGAGGTCAATATTTTATAAACATGTGATTTAATTAGAAGAATATTAAGAGCCTATTAAATAATATGACCTAGATAAACTTCTTTAACAAACATGTACCATCGCTTAAAAATTCCTTAAAAACAATACAAAAATTTTTTTTATACATAGATCTACAAACTTTCGTTTCTTGTAAACAGGATGTCTTAGTTTACATATATTTTTCGTTTATTTAGGGATTATTTGGACTAACTGTTGGAATATAAATATAAAGTTTCTTCAAGAAGTCTCAATTAAATACACTATTTTCGAAAATAATAATATAAATAAATACTGAACAAAGTGGTTGCAAAATGTATTACTATATCACAAAAACAATGATCTAAATTCCTGTTTATAAATGAAATTAATTGCAAGAAAAATTGAAATTAACAATATCGTTCAAGTTAAGTTCCACTTATTTCAGTTTTGATTTGGCAAGTTTAAATATTGAGTTTAACAACATAATGCAGAACTTTTATCGATTACTTAAAATTAAGTTGGTAAAATTGCAAAATACATTTAATAAAAGGGATGAGTCTAATGCCTTGATAGCAATTTTTTAATATTTGTATTCAAATTATTCAGGTTAATTTTAGATATCCTTGGTCATTGATTTCCAATATGGCCCCCTTTTAAGATCAAAACCTTTTTTGCGATCGTCCATAATACAGGTTAAATAGATATATTTCAGAAATTCGTACATAAAGAATGAGCAGTATTTGCTTCTGACACTCGTATTAATAATAGACCAATTAAACAAGTCCGTGCAATTTTGCGCCGTCTTCCTTGCAACTCTGATTCATATTTAGACATTTTTGCTATTGCGCTTATGAGCGTAATTTGTTCCTACAAGTTTTTAGAAGTTAAAATAATATCAGCTTTCGTGGACCCCTATTTACATCTCATGCACCCCAACCTCCACTGACATGGACATCTTTCAGGTCATAGTTGTCCTCTGTGAGTTCATACGGACTACTCTGGGAATAAATGGCCTAGACAGAAAACTGAGGTTTTTCTACATTTATATAGGTACTTTTTAATAATTTCGAGAAATAAAATGTTGATCATTGGACTGTTTGTCAGTTCCGAGTGAACGCGTCATAATCCTTCACTGCTATTATACGAGTTATACGAGTTCAGTCGGAGTTGACAAGCAGTCCAATACTCATCGCATTATTTCTTAAAAATACCAAAAACGTTTACTCAGAAGAGTACCTATATTGATGGAAAAAAACCTTAGTTTTGGGACAAGACTAATGAAAAAAAAAATTAAAAAACTAAAAACCATTGTCGAGATTTAACACGTTTTTTATTTTTCAAGGTCAACACACAAAATTAAAAATAGTGATACTCTTTGACACTTGGGTCTCTTTGGGCCCTTTATGTCCCACTATGTCTGCAAGGTCGATCGCCATTGCGAATTCAAGAAGCCACGTTAATAGAACTTGCCTAGTGGCTTCAGGTGACAATATTATATCTCAATCCTTTGTCTTTGCTGAGCACTCTCCGAGTACATGATTAACGGTTTCATCCTCCTGCAGGCACGGTCTTTTTATCGTATCATCTATAATACCAACCTTATAAAGATGGCATCGCAGGCGACAATATCCTGTCATTAGTCCTCTGTGATTCGCAGTTCTGTCCTCTCCGGGGAGAGAAGCTCTAGCGTTTGGTTCAGTTATATGTTCCTTTTCACATCTTATTCCAATGGTCTATCTCCAGGTGATAAATTATTATTAACTCTGAAACTCAATGATAAAAATCTTTAAGATCAATATCATATTGTAACAAAGTACTGTCTGAATACGACCGTGCTATAATAGAAATATTATCGAAATAATCAATATTAGTTTTCATTGTTAGTCATGTTTCTAGGATTCTAGACTTTTACTCGAGTATGTTCTATAGGTGTATAGACATAGGTAAAAAGTAGTGAATAACGAATTCGCTGTAATTAGTGAAAAGTGCTGTTAAATAAGGAAAGAAAATTGTAACAATTGGTGCCAGAAGTGAGGATTACTACCGAATTTCTAGAAAATTCTATTTGTAAACCAGAAGAGATAGAGAAACACGAACATCACTGTTAGATTTGTCATAAAATAAGAACATCAGACTAGTTATTGATGAAGTTCTAGAACGTTTTATTTTGAAACTCAAAAACAGCGAAAAACCAACGAATTTATTATCGCTTAGAACCGAATTTTTGACCAAGTTCTAGAAAAAAGAGAAACGTTTTCTATTCAAAGAGCCACTTTTGACATTAGTACAAAACTAACTTGAAGACAATGATTAAGCACCATTTCATTAGCAACTTAAAGAAAACAATGAAAGGCATCTTAATTAGGAGGATATCTTGGATAAGAGACTTACATTCAAGACACTTTGGACTCAGTGGGACCCGCTATTGATTGAAGACTGGTTAGTAAAGAGATTCTGGGAGAGTGCCGATAGCAAGGATAGCAAAACTTAATTGATAGTACCCAGAAACAAAGGTCTAGTGGTTTTAGAAGAAATTCATAATGGAAAGTCTGGTACTCATATAGGAGTTAACTAAACTCTAGAAAAACAAAGATTTTACTTAGTTAGCTATCATCAAGATGTCAAATTATGGTGTATACAGTGTTCTAATTCTGCATGAGAGAGATTTGGACAATGGCGAAAGTCTCAGTTAACAATGGGTTCAGTCAATCTGGAATTCTTTTGGAGCTACATTGACCAAGAACGTAATTTTGATTCGAAGTTTTTTGAAAACCTCTGCTCACAACTTAGCATCCATTAAACCAGGACAACAGCTTTATATACTCAGTCACATGGCATGATAGGACCACTGAAGAGCACCTCTTAAAGGTTGTGGACAGACATCAGAAAGATAGGGACAAACATTTGCCAATTTTCCTCGTTGCCTACCGATTCGTAGTTCATTAAACTATCGGAGTTACATCAACCAAGGTCTTATTTGGAAGGAAACTTAGATTGCCTTTGCAACATAATGTTTGATTCTTCAATTAATATTAAGTATGGAGTTTCAAGAACGGGTGGATGCCCTACAAGACAAGTTGTAAGAAGTTCATGAATTGGAAGAAAAACGCATAGATCTGATAACAAATAGAATGAAGATAAGATAGTTACATCAAGGCAAACTCGGTAGGGTTCCAGTAAACTAATAGTTTGGTTATGGAACTCGCATTGGAAGAAAGGTATATTACTTTAGTTTGAAGAGCATATACTGTTTTGAAGGACGATATATTGTTTTGAAGAGAATTAATGGTATACTTTGTAAAATGCAACAAAGTCCCAAGCCTAAAATAAAAGTAGTACATCTCCACAGGTTCAAACCATATGACGGAAGTATCGAAGCTAATCGGGACGATCAGAAATATGAGGGGGGCAAAGTAAAGAATACGGCCCAAATAATATATCCATTAGTCGTTATTACTAGTCATGTTTCTAGTGAGATTCTAGACTCTCATTCAAGTATATTTCATAGATATAATAGTATTTAAGTTTTGTTTGTTATTTAATAGTGAAAGTGTAAGAATGGGAAGTAATTAGTGAAAAATGGTATAATTCGAACATAGTAAGAGAGTATAGAAAAAAATCACAAAAATATCATATAATAATTCCAAATCAGCATTCTTCCAATATGAATAATCAAAGTCATTAATTATATTCCTTAATATATTATTTCAATCAAGAAAATAACTCATCTGTCCAATGATATTAAATCAGTTTGTTACTTTGACTATTTTTTTTGCTAATCTTTCTGTGTAGGCTAATAGCCGTAGGAAGACACACCTTACATTATTCATCATCTCGGTTCGCACTACTGATGGCCGATGCGCCTGTATCCGCAGGTGTATTACTGCACTGTGAAGCATTAGAGAACTTAAGCAGAACTATAAACATTATGTTAATCAAATCAATATGTTTTTGCTCGTGTAACTTAAGGGTATATAATATAACATTATACCGTATAATTATAAACATTACTACTTCTTTACTCCGGTGCTATGTAATTGCCAATCAATTTTTTGTTTAAAGTTTATTGTTTAGTGTACTGTTTTTAGCATAATTTCTAGTTAAATAATATTTAAATCAATTTGCTTCTGAAATCAATATTAATGAGATACCTTGATATGATTATATTAATTTTCTAAATGAACATAAAAGAGACGAATAATTAATGTATTCTAATACTTGCATTAGTCAGGAAGACCGGTGGATTTTCTTAACCAATGAAGAGACATGGCCCCACTAAACTTTTATATATTTATTTTGACCCCATATTACGGATATCGAGGGTGCATTCCCGAAAAATGATAAGGTAATTTTTGACAGAGGCGGATCCAGCCTCTCTCTTTGGGGGGGGGGGGCGGTGATATCATAAAAGTACAATATGACAAGCGAAAGCAAGTTGTCGACGGGGGGAGGGGAGACACCAGCAACATTCCCATTTCTAGTGTAAAAGACAGGGTCGGGTCTATTTTTCTGAATTTGAAGCTCTTGGAGAAGGGGGGGGGCGATCACAAGAAAAAACAAGTTGCCGACAGGGAGGAAGATGCAAGCAGCATACCTATTTTTAGTCTAAGAGGCAGAATTGGATCTATTTTTGTGTACTCAAAGCTCTTGGGGAAGGGCTATCGCAAGAAAAACAAGTTGTCAACGGGGAGGGGGGATACCAGTAGCATATACATTCTTAATATAAAAGGCAGAATCGGTTCTATTTCCTGAACTCAAAGGTCTCGGGAAGGGGAGGGTCGATCGCAAGCATACATATTCCTATCCTCTATTGAAGAACTAGAGAGAGTAATAAAACTGTTACCGACACCTCCAACGTACTTGCTTCAGTGCCGCAGGAAACTGAGAACTGCCATAAATCAAATTATGTTTAAATATTATAAGCTTTTATAAATTTACTGCAACAATAAAATTTCTGATAGTTCAATTTCATTTCTGTCAATGAGTAAAGTACACCTTATAGTGTGTCCTTAGTGATTTATCTTGTTTGCGCTTGTTTTTATATATTATTTGAGATTAGTGAGATACCCAAAAGATATGGCTTCCACCTCTATATTTATTCCAAAATCGTTAAACCAGGGCATTTTTTCCTCAACGAAAAACTTATTACGATGAATATTTATAATACCTTACGATATCAATATCTAGATAATAATGTTAAAAGCTCTGTTGAGATGTATTCCAATATGACAGGAGTTGGAAAATCTACTATGTACCGAATACTGAAGGAGAAAAAAACGACTGGAATTGTTAGTACACTCATGCCATATTCGATCACAGGCAGTCGAAAAACCTCGTTGGTAGAAGAGATGTAAACTGCAATATAAGAAGTTGTACATACATTTTATTATGAGAAGCAGATCCCAACCGTTGACAACATTCTAACTAAAATCAATGAAGATCGGGATTTATCTGAAACTGAAAGAATTGAGCTCTGGAAATTGCTCAGAGAACTTAATTTTTGCTGGGAAAAACCAGACAGGAAATCTGTTCTTATAGATCGTTTGGAAAATGTCCATTGGAGAAGGAAATATCTCTCTCAAGTAAAAGTTAGAGTTACTAGAAATAACGCAACTAACAAAATTAGTAATTTAACTGAACTTTTGAAAGATTTTTTGGAATAAAGTTACTGCACAAAACTGGGAAAAATCCATATAATAAAAAAATAAAAGAAAATGTGAAAACTCGATCTCATTGTCGGCGAGATAGAGGAACCAATTATAATTTGAGCGAAGATAGCTTGACTGACTTTGATTACGAATCAGATACGTAATGTTTACCAGTGTAAACACAATTTATTATTTAAATTTTTGTTTTTGTTGTATTTTATTGTTTAATGTTGTTTATATTTTTTTTATTTTTATATATTGGCAGATTGATCTTTTACGGAAATTTTGATTTTTAAAATTTCGCACTACTCGGGTAAATGTATAGATGTCGTTTCGACTGGCGATATTCTTCAGTCTGATGTCGAAGTCGGCAAGTTTTTAATAGCCTGCCGACAAGTATAGGATTTTAAATTTTATATATCAGTTGTTTCCTGCGAATGTTGCTCTTGGTTCGAACAGCTTCATTGACGAGACTATGAGGTGATCGCAACGCGTGTGGATAGAGAAACTTTTATTTGCAGGGAGTAAATCGTTATTCTTTCCTTTTCCTCTGTTTGAATTGAGAATAACATCTAGACAACTATTTAAATAAGGCAGATTGTTCAAACATTACATTCACTGACAAATTTTTATTTTTAACCTGTAGTTTTGTTAAGGAAGTTTAGTCTATCAAACAACACAGAATTTTTTAGAGAACAATTTAATATCATGTTAAAATGTATGTCTGGGGATACTATTTCCTCATCTATTTGGATTTTTTCTTTTTTACTGAACAGCTGAATTCAACGAGAATGAGACGAATTTATGAAAATCGTGTAGTAAAGTATGCTGAATGCTTGTTTACAGCTGATTATGATTCATGGATACCACATCAGAACATTGCCTCGAAACACCGAGTGGCCTGGAAAAGAGAGGAAGACGTTACTCCCATGAAGTGACCTATTTCTTCACCTGATGCAAATACTATTGAAAATGTATGGAGTTTAATAAAGGATCAGCTGTTTTTAAAAATATCACTCTATAAAGCAACTAAGTGTTAAAAATGCGTAGATTATGGAAAAATTTATCACTTGATTATGCAGAGATTCTCATTAGTTGCATGATTCGGCGATAAGAGTCAAATATAAATAACCGTAGCTACTGAACCCCATACTGAGCTGATAACATCTTAGACTGAAAATTAGTATCTCCAAAAACACAAGACATTTTTATTTTAACTTATTAGATAATTGTCACACGTTTTCGTACAACTAATTGTTTATAAATTGAACCCTCTATTTAAAGTTAATTTAACTGATTGACTTTATACCAAATAATACTTATCATCAACAGATGCTTTTGAGATACATGCCAATATTTCTTTACAATATACGAGTTTATGAACCAATTTATAGAAGGAATAATCACAGTCAAGGAACAAAGTTACGTAATAATGAAATATTTTTTGGAATGCTAAAGTGGCATGTGCATTTTTACATAAACAAAATAAAATTCACATATTTTAAGTTAAATAATAAAGAAACTGGTATCTGACTTTCAGTTGCTAATAGTATTGGAGTTGTTATACCGTTAAATTTTTAAAATGTTACGAGATACACTATAAACTTTTTCTCCTTAATAATGGAACCAAGACTAACCTCACTCACCCCACCAGCCTAACAACGATTTTATTCGGATATGAAAACAATGATTCAATTTGACCTTCAAAATAGGCACCATGGTTCTTTTTAACTACTGAAGTTCTTGTTTGAATTTCTGAATAAAAAAGGCCTAATCTGGACTACAGGGCTGATGGCTCAGCTCACTAAAGAATGATTGATTAAACTTGGGCTGCTTTGAGAACTGGCGGATTATCAAGAAGGAGGACGATATTTCTGTAATACAATTCAGGAAGTTTTTAATCACTTACCGGACATCCTATAAATTCAAAAATGATTTTGACAAATTTTCAGCCTAAGCAAATTTTGCTTGTGAGTCTATCATGTAAAACTGTCAAAATCTCTGATTCCAATATATTTAATGCTTTAATAATAGGAGATAATTTCAAGCTACGATCTTCGAGAATTATTATTTTCATTTTTCTGCAAACATCAGGATTGGTTTTGTTTGAAAGCCGAGAGGAAATTTCTGATGACACTATGATGTTTTCAATTCAAGAAACTTGATTGATTGATTGATTAATTTAGTGGTTAAAGGCGCGTCGGTATCTCAAACTGTTTAGTGCCTTCTATAGTATTCTTGGATGCATTAGATTTTATTAAAAAGCCCAGTATGCTCCAGAAGATAAAGTATGCGTTTGGCCTTAGTTAGGTCGAAAGACATGACTGTCGAAAAATTATTAGTGGTGAGGTACCTTTCTCTGGCATTTCTATATAAAGGACAGTCAGATATAATATGTTTTATAGTTAGAGGCGAACGACAAGACAGACATTGAGGGGGATCCTCGTTTTTAAGGAGAAAGGAATGCGTCTTTCTGCAATGTCCAATAATGATTCTTTTGCATACAACGTTATCCCTTCTGGATAGTTGGGGAAAGTGATAGATTTCGGAAAAGTTTCTTTTAATATAATCCGAAAAACTGAGTTCTTGTTGACAAACACTTCATAAAGTAGAAAATAATGAACAAATTGAAATGAAATTGGACACCACAAGTAGGAAAATGTTGTCACTATTAAAAGTTACTAGGCAACGTCAGTTGTCTTTATAATGGCTGAGTGATTATTTTCAATATTTTTCATATCACCAGGTTAAAAAAAAAAGTTTAAAACTCTAGAATGAGAATGAAGCCTTCTCAACCGGGCGACTTACAACACATTATTTTTTCCTACCATCATAATCTTATAAACCTTGGAAACCTCCACCGGTTGTTGACACCGCTCTTCAGTAAGCTGCCTTTTTCACTCCACGATATTCTTTTTCATCATTTAAATTCATCTATCGAAAAAACATATATGTTCATTTTTGCGTGCTAGTCAGATTAAATTATAGTTAAATACTGGTTCAAAACAAGGTCACTGACTACCACATAAAATGGACAGTGTTACAAACCATATAAAACTGAAACAAAAATTGTTTACTCTAGGTCAACACCAACTACAGAGTTTACTGCCCTTGGTCATAACATCTTAAACTACTACAAGAAAATAACAACAATGTTTAAATTGATACATATTTACACATCCTTTTTAAAGAGAAGCACAATTTTAACGCAGTTTTATCCAAAAATGTAGACGCTAACAAATATTTTAACTATTTAAATAAATTTAGTGACTCGTTTCTTTGTATAATTCGCTTAAAAGAAGCATTTTACCATTTTAACATGTTATGGTAGCTATAATTTCCGAAATATCAATGAGCCCAACGTCTGACTAGAAAATGCAGTGAACTAATATTCTTAAATCTTTGAAGAAAGTAGCAACACTATAAATAAGACTGAAAAATTACTTAGTTTGCTTAAACTGTCTATTAATTTAGCTCCTTTTCACCTTTGCCTCTAAGTTGCCAATCTTTCCGTGTATTCTGCACTAAAATGGTAAGTCATTAGAATCAGGTGGGTGGATCAGCACCTTAATGCGTACCTTGTACTTCATCATTCATGAGTGTAACTGTTCATCTAGTAATTAAGTATAAATTGGGATTTGTAAACGTAAAGGAATATTTCATTTTATTTCATTTTATACTGTAAAGAAATATATGGGAGCTGATATATATATATATATATATATATATATATATATATATATATATATATATATATATATATATATATATATATATATATATATATCAGCTCCTCTAACATGGAAAGGATATGGTTGGAACGAAGTTTGCATTTACTGTTCGCATTTTACTTCATTCATATATGGAGCTGCATATAGTTGTACGTTTGCTCAATTTGATTTCAGCACTATAACGGCATAATGTGGATATATCCCACTGCTATTGCATCTCACACGGAGGAATCCGTGAAAGCCGCATAAACATATATATATATATATATATATATATATATATATATATATATATATATGTATATATATATATATATGTATATATATATATATATATATATATATATATATATATATATATATATATATATATATATATTGAATTATACATAGTATTTCATGCCAGCGTGGCCCTAAAAAAATAGTTTTTTAATACGATACCCTGTATATCTTTACTGATTTGCATTTCCCTAAAAACTATCTATATGATAGCATATTTGGTTTTAAATTTTATTGTGAAGTTGCCAACTTTTTCAAAAATTCACCAAATTTAAAATAAATATATTCCTCTATAATCTACTATATCTTTTAATCTACAGCAATTGTAGTACACAAAATTGACAAAGGGAAAGATAAACGTATTATTAAATGTCTAATATAGCGCGTATTATAATTATATTATACAGGTGTTTGCCAAAATTTTGCTCATTTGGTAAAATGTAAATTAATTTTTCTTTGATTTTTTATGTGTACCCTGTACATAACTCTTTTATTATATAGAGTTATTTTTTCTCTATCACTTTTCTTAAAATTTTCCTATGTCTATCAGTGCTAGTTTTTCCGGTATATTCATTTTTACAAATTGTATATAAAAATACGTTAACATGTTGATATCTAGCCATGAGTAAGTAAAAGTCAAAGTAACATTTACAATACAGAGTATTGTTTAACTTCCTTTATAAAAAATACAATTTTAAAGTTAAAATTTTAAACAACAAATTTTTCGCAAGCTGTTTTTGAAGATAGTGACAATAATGCGCTATTAGGGAGAAGATTATATTAACAGTGATTTCCCGTGATATACACCAAAAATACTCTGTACTGAACTGTACTGTGTACTATAATTGCTGTATATTGGAACATATAATATTTTATAAAGGTATAAATTTTCTTCAAAATTCGGTAAAATTTTTGAAAAACTTTGCCCTAAAATTCAAAACTAGATATGCTATTATAAAAATACTTCTTTGGAGAAACCAAATAAGCAAAAATATACACGGTATCTCAAAAAAACTATTTTTTAGCGCCACGCTGTTATAAAACACCAAGTATATCTAACTTTTATTAAAACATTTTTTCAAATTTTTGAACACTATTGCGCCACCGTGTTTATGGCGTATTATAAGTATTAAGAAAACTACTTGAGATATATCTTTATAAAATTGTTGTGATCATAATAGGTGATAATGTAACTTCATAAAATATTTTTGAAGGTGTGACTTTGCCAGATCTATCACTAACTGAAGTCAACATCTAATTCTAAATAGGGCGCCCTACATGTTATTGTATTTTTATATTCTATGATAGATTTTGGGCATATTTTTGATGACACAGTTTATACCCATCTCCTACCATTCTTGAGATATAAATTATTTTGTAATTTTTGGGAGTAAAAACGGTTTCAATATAAAAAGCTTTATCTTTATTGACACTACTACTAGGAATTAAAATGTTTTCAACAGTTTCTCAAAATTATACAGCATGGGTGAAAAAGTAAGTCAAACTTTGTTAAAAAAATCGTTTTCTTTTAATGGAACACTCTGTAGTGTTTAACTATAACATGTTTCTCCATATGTCTCCAATGCTTTTGGAATTATAACACCTTTTAAGTGAGAAATGTAAAAACATACGCTAGCTATTTTTTGATAAGCCTTCACTTAGAATAATATTGTTAGGAATATCTAGTACATCAAAATAATCCTATACGGTAAGTGTAATGAGTAGAAGTTTTATAAATTATAAAATACTAGTTTGCAGTCTCGAAACGGCTAATTCCTAAACAAATGAACAAATTTCAAATGCTATTAATCTAAAAAATAAGTCATATCTAACAAACTATGACATGAGAGTGGAACTTTTGCTACGGATAGCTAGTAAACCTTACAGTTTACAGTTAAATAACGAACGTACCTTAATATCCTCTCTTGAAATTTTCAGAAAATTAAGCATGGTGTGGATTCAGTTTCAACCAGAAAATTAATCCAAAATGTAATGTAGTAATTGATAGGCAAACGAGGTAGGTAATTTCTCCCAGAGAGAAATCTTATGGTTGTGTCAATAAATTGATTTGACGCAATATATATTTCATTTAGAACAATGCATGTCCTAAATAAAATATATATTAAAAATTAATTCATATCAAAATTTATTGAAAATGGACTTACAGAAATTGCGAGGTACATTTCATGAACAATAAAAAGATTGGTCCAAGTATACTGGAATATTTTCTTATAAGCATGTTGTTTAATGCTTTTTTGCTTTTAATAAAATCATTTTCATCGTATATTAGTTTGGCTAAGTTTCTAGTTCTCAATAACTTTGCTATAAAAAATATATACTGTCAGCCAAGGGAATGGTACTTGCTGTCGATGTTTTGCCCACCTTTCTCCTACCGCAACAATATGTTTTTTTAGTCAGTAATAAAAATATTCGCAATTCGCAATATTCACGCCTAAAATACTTCAAACTTATGATGATAATTAGCACCCACCCACAAAATTATCTGTAACCAGCTGTTGGCGCAATTAGCTAGAATAATTTTTATTATGCACATGATTAGAGAGTTTTTGCTGTGGGTTAAGTAAAGTAACCAAGGACCTATGGACGATTAATACATCGGCATATTAAATTTCTTGAACATTATATAAGGCCTTGGCATAATGTTTATAGTTGGTACACTATACTTAAAAGAACATTTGAAAAAAATACAATAATCGGGCCAGAAAACAGTTTAGTTACATGTAATTAAATATTGATTTAATTCCAGTTATGGATTTATTCTATATTTATAAAGTGTACAGTCTTAATAATATTAATATATATATATATATATATATATATATATATATATATATATATATATATATATATATATATATGTATATATATATATATATATATATATATATATATATATATATATATTTTAATTTGGAATATAGCTGATAGAGAAAGATATTAATCCTTGAAATCGTTAAACTATTTTCTGTAAGAGTTTTCTCTATGCGAACTGAGCCTTCAAGATGCATATAGACATGTGACAAAACACGTAACCCTGTTGCGCTCAAATCTGGATGCTACTTCTGAGTTGTCATCTCTTGGGGAAACCGTGTCCGCGTTGATAATACAATGTTCTCTTGTATTTGAAATTTCGTTGCACCATATCTTCATCATGTAATACAAAATGTTGCGTGGCGGATTTATGTTGCCGTGTTTCGATACATGCCTATATGCATTTTTGGCCGATCATTTTAGTAGGGTATCGTCTTGATTAGGTAGCGAAATGATATGAAATATAGTGCTGCGAAGCAATAGTACGCTGTTCTGTTGATTATCTCTATACACCTGGAGCAAAAACCATAAATAAATACTTTATGATTTTGATATTTGTAAAAACATGTTTTCACGTTCAAATTCATCTCAATTTGATTAAAAATCCTAAAATGATAAATTCAGGATGTAAAAACGGAAACATAGTAGCTTTTGGTTTGTGCATTAAAAAATGTTCAGCTGCTCATCGACAGGACCGAACTTTGAAAATCTATTTGCCCTTGTTTTGACTTAAAGTTACAAGCTTATATAGGGACTGTGTCCATTGAATTGCAAAGTTTCGTTTCACTTTATACACCTCAATAATTTGATGTTACAAAGCAATGGTTGCCGATGATTAGCTATCTTAACACTGGGATTATTGAAGGTTTTATTATTGTTTTTAATGTATGCTGCTTCCTTAATTTTTTTTTAAGTTTGATTTCATATATATATATAGACAACATATACAAGTTGAAAGAAAATATGGCGATGAAACACCGGAATAAACTGGAAAAACTAAAATCACAACAACCTACTCTACCTTAAACAACTTCAAGAAAAACCATCATAAACTTATCTTTAAGAATACTCTTAGCAGTAGAAGAATAACTGTGAAGCAAGGAACTTAATTTCGCAATAGTATCTAAAGGCATACCTGTTTTAGACATCATAAGCTCTGTAAAATCCATATAAGTCGACGAAAGCCATTCCGAGGAGTTTAGGTTGAAAATAAAATCGACCTTGGAAGACAAGAGAAATCCAATTCAAAATATATTCACGTTAGATGCATCAGCCTTAAAAGAACTTCGTAAGGATGAATCTATAAAGATTATACCAGCGGACAAGGGAAATACAATGGTGATCATGGAGATCGTAACGTACGACCAAAAAGTCGGGGATCCTGGAAAAAGGAAAATATAGAAAACTAGCTCGCGACCCAACTAAATCTATAGAGTCAAAAATGTACTGAATACTAAGAAAATACGAAGTCCTGACAACCTACGATCGGCTCTCACACCACACCACAGTAAGCCACCACATCTTTACGGACTACCGAAAATTCATAAACCGAATATAGCATTGAGACTAATAACCAGCTCCAGAGGATCCCCAACAAGTACATTGGCGGAGTTTCTTCTAAAAATCATACAACTTTTAGTAGGTAAAACGAACACATGTTAAAAATTCCATACATTTCGTGAATATTATAAGTAACATTAATCTAGAGCCAGATGACAGGCTAATAAGTTTTGATGTGGAAAGTCTGTATATTAATAATGTGCCATTATGGGAATCACTGGACATAATCAAAACTTGACTTTCAAATGACACATTATCAGATCGAATCACGTTCACACTGGGCGGGGTGATGGACCTTTTGCAGTGTTGCCTACGTAGTGCTTACTTTCAGGTAAAGGGCAAGTTCTACGCTCAGGACGACGGGCTTCCGATGGCTCCTTCACTCTCTCTAGTCGTCGCCAATATATATATATATATATATATATATATATATATATATATATATATATATGGAATGGCTCGAAACTTATGTCATAGAAAGAGCAACAGTAAAACCGAAAATCTGGATGTGATACATCGCTGACACCTGCATCATATGGAAGGGTAATGATCAAGAACTTAACAATTTCGTGAAACATCTAAACACCATTCGACTTACAATTAAGTTTACTATGGAAAAAGAGGTAAATGATCAATTATCCTTCCTGGATTTCATGGTGAATCTTTCAAATGAAACTATCAAAATTTCAGTATATAGGAAGCCAACACATACTGGACAATATCTTAACCATAGTTCTAATTATTCTGTTACAAAACGGGGAATTATACGCAACCTTTTTAACCGTCCTATCTATATGCAATAATACCGATCCATTGAAAAAAGAGGTAGCAAACATAAAATTCTATTTACAGCATTATGGTTATCCTTTAAAATTATTTAATGTTATAAATAACTTTAGAACAATGACCACTGTATAGCAAGAAACACATTACTTCTTCACAATTTCGTATATTAAGAGAGAAAATAAGACGAATTGCCAGCAGTTATAATATAAAATAGCCCATAAATCAGGAAATACATTTAGAGTTCATTTAACAAAAACAAAACTAAAAACTACCGATAAGAAAGAATATGTATATAAAGTTCCATGTGAGTGTGGTGAAATATATATTGGAGAAACCAAGCAACCACTAGGAGTGCTCATTTCGCTTTTCAATTGTCACGGGATTATCCCCAAAAGTCGATCTCCATGATTCACCACCGGCCATGATCACCAGATCTGTCTCGGTCAGATTTTTTTTATTCCCTAAATTGAAAATGTCAATGAAGGGAGAACGTTTTGAAAACGTTGAGGCGATTCAAAGGAATGTGACCAGGACTCTGAAAGCTATTCTAGAAGAGGAGTGTTCCAGATCTTTCCAGCGGCTATACGAGAGCAGCAAAATTTGTATAGAACAAGGAGGGGATTATGAAGAAAACTAAATATATATTTTTTAAAACTCTTGTTTCAATTCGTAAAAAAATTAGTCCCGAAACTTTTTGAATGAACTGTGTACATGTGTTTTTTTCTTACTTGTTAATTTGTCCATTTAAGGGGTAAAACTACCCTAAATTTCCACCGAAAAATGCATATTTTACAATATAAATAAACTTTCAAAGTTATTGACAAATTGTTAAAAATGATAGTGATATAAAGATAACTAATAAGAATATACTCGAAGGATTAAACAATCTTTAACTGATATTTATAGTTTCTCAACTAATAATGCATTTAATTTTAGTATAAAATGAATTACAACTAATAGTATTAGAAAATCCATATGGGTAAAAATTATTTTGGTGACAGCGTTTTTTTTTTAAAGAAATCATTCGATATATTACAGAAAATGGATTTTCTAGGGAAATTTTGAGGGTTTTTTTACGATCATAAATGGACAAATTAGCACGTAAGGAAAACAATGTGTATAGCATTTTTTCATGTACTACAACATATCACAAAAGCAGAAAAATTAGCAAGGTACACCTGGAATATCTTCCGGGTACTTATAAGGAAAATTATGAATCTTCACTAAATTTGGGCATCTCGTGTGTCGCATTCCGATGCTAATGTCCTCATCATCAATTTGGCAAATTTGAAACTAGATGTTTTGGTCATAAAGCATATTGCTTTAATTCAATGCGAAAATAATGCGTTGGAAATAATCCCATAAAAATGACATTAGTTTGTTTCAAAGAAAAACATCTACTTTAAGCTTCTAGATCTCTTAATAATATTGAACAAACTAATTCTGACATTATTATTTTTTGGTTTTAAAGAGCACTCAAATCGATAGCATAAACTCTCTAATACTACACCAAAGAAACATTTTATGCAGGACACGGGTTAGGTCAGTTCATAAAAGGTGAGTTGCCAAATGACTACTTCAAGCTACTTGCGAATATGCTATTTTAGGGCATTGACATAAATTACTGGTGATAAATGAGTACTACAACTTATTGAGTGACGGTAATTAGGTTAAAAAGCTTCGAAATAATTGAAGCATATGTATAAGCAAGACAACAAGTTAATTAATTATTTGGTTTTTGAAATATTCAAGCTGAAAACAAAATGATGCAATCTTGACTTATTCAATCTTTTTTATGTTAATAGAACACACATTGTCTATATATTGGGATGTAAGTATATATTTAGAGTAACTCAGCTGCAACTTTATCGACTTATATTTATTTTTGTAAAAATTTGAGTATATTTTTCTCTATTTCGATATAAAAATTCATCTTATAAAGTTTCTATTTTTCACCGTTGATCACAGCTCTATAAAATTCCGGCTAAGAATTTTCTTGAACTTTTGGAGACACTGCCGAAACCAGTTGAGGCACTTACAAAGACTGGCGAAGATGCACATCACACTGAATTTTACATCATCCCTGATGCTATATTAATTGATCAAACCAGCCTTCTGACCCCAGTGAGAAGGACATCAAAAAGAAATTGGCAAATTGCAAGCACATTAATAAGTTACAATATATGAATTAATGTGGATTATAGAAATGTTTGAGACCTACAAGGCATGGAAACTTGATAATATCACTCCAACGCTATTAAAGCAGGATAGAAAACTCGTCATCCTGATATTTCGCAGAATCCTCAGAATATTAGTTTAAATTTAAATTATCTACACCATTGCCAACGTGAACATAATTCAAAAAAATATTGTGTCAGCTTTACATCTCCTACTAAGTGAAGTAGGATCTGTTATGAATAACATGAAAGTAACCCTAATAGGGGATGAAGACATTGCATAAAAGACATTTTAAGCAGATGGAAACAAAATATGCTCTAATGTAGATGAGCATAATCAAATCTGCTGGGTAAAACCAAGGAGGTGTCGGTCCCTCTATTTCCTCTTGTGAAATATGGGGATTGATAAAATTCTGAAAAATTTCAACAATCAAAGCAATTATATCTGCTGATTACAGTAGGGGAGTGGTACACTAAGGAACAACTTAAGGTATATCTTGGAAAAATCTTCACTATTCACTAAAAGAAACGAGTTTGGAGATTTAAGACTACCAATTTTTTTGATATTTTACTGCAGATCAGTAAGGAAGTCAAATACCTTCGATTAATCTTGGAATCATCTGAAGCTCACCTTGCAAAAAAAATTAAAGCTAAGTATAAATGACTATCCTCACAGAAAAAAGAGCGCTTGGCCAACTATAGCGATTAAAACAAGATATTTTATACTTATTGTACACCATAGAGGCAATCAAGAAAACTTAGGACTCGGTTGTATGATGGGCAGAAATCATCCAGAAGTAGGAAATTTTGAAGCTCTCTAAACTATAAAACTGGTCTGCTTGTGCATTACGAAAAATAAGAAATATACGTCGACAGTTGCCATGGAAACTCTACTAGCTCTTCCTCGTTGAGATGAGGTTAGAAGTGCATGGGCTGGAAAAAAATCAGGGCAGGTAGAAGGGATTTGTTCTAGGACACACTAGCATCAAAGCTACAGTAACAAATTCATTATTGGAGATAATGCCGAAAGTCTGCAACTTCAACAGACCATCTATACTATTCATGTTGACTGGAAGGCCTGATCTGATCTCACGAAAAGTCAGCTATTAAACCTAATCTAGTTTACAGATGAGTCGATAACTCACATAAGAACCGGAATATACGACACTACCTTCAAATACAATATAAGTGAGATATTGGGGTTGTATACGACACTATTTGAAGTAAAAATAGATGAAATTGATAGCTGTTTCTGAGAAAGTCTGAAAGAGGTTATAGAACGTTTACATCGTCATCTTTTTTGACAATTGTATGGAGCTAAAAGCGCTTGCATGTTGTCAGATAAAATCTAAACAGCTCTGGAGCTGTCTTTAAAAGTTCATTGAAGTGGCATATAATACGGTTACTTTGAGTTGGCTAACGGGACACAAGAGTATTGCAGGTAATGAAAAAGTATACCAACTTGCCAGGCATGGTTTTATTATTACATATTTTGCACCAGAACTAAGATTTGGCATTACCAAAAGAGAATCACTGGTGAAACATAGGCACAGCAAAATATTGCTGTGATATTTTTAGAAAACACCAGATGTACGAAACGGCTATATAATCAGCCGACCGGTCGTTGGAGGCTCAGTATTGGATATACCAGTATGTGAAAAGAACTAGCAAATAATGATAGCGTTGTAATAGTGCTATTATTTTCGCCATATATAAACAATGTCGTCTCGATCCTTTGTGAAAAAACCCCAAAACGACTTTGAGCTCACTTGTAAGAAAAACCTACCAGTTATATTTTGGGTGCAAAGTTGGCAATCAAGTCAGTTTTGTCCCAAAATTTGCTGTCATACTTGCTCATGAACCTTAACCGGATGGCTACTGGGTAGTCATAAGTCTGTGAAGTTTGGAGTGCCAATGATTTGGCGGGAACCTCAGAATCATATTGATGATTGCTACCTTTGCTTAACAAAAATCCTGGGGTTTTCTAGGAAAAGTAAACATAAAATTGAATATCCTAATATCACCTCAGCCATGAGATCTATATCTCACAACGCTTCGAGCATACCTGTCCCTAAGCTTCCAGAAAAAATACGAAATCGACTCGTAATCGGATGAACTAGATGATTTTGTACCAAAAGCCTGTCCAAATTTTCAAGAGAAATATGACTACAAATGTGGTAGCAATAAACAGTCGCATTTTATATCACAGAAAGAGATCAACGATTTTATTTGGGATTTGGATCTTTCCATAAGAAAGTGCAGTCTATACTAGAAGTATTTTTAATCAGTCTATAAACCTACCGAGTGCCGATTGTTTATTGACTCTTCGAAGACAAATCTAAAGGCAGCTTCATTGTTTAATGAAAATGAACAACCCTCTGTTCCCGTGGGCCATGATGTAAATACGAAAGAAATGTACGAGAATATGCGTATATTACTTCAAAGCATAAAATACGAAGATCATAAATATCTGTGCCGATCTAAAAGTTATTGCACCCCTTACAGGACTGCAGACTGACTATAACAAATATCGTCGTTTTTATTCGAATGCGATAGTGGAGCCAGAAATCAACATTATTTCGGTAAAGAATGGCCATTACGTGATAAAATTGTGCCAGGTCTGAAAAACATCTTTAATGAACCCTTAGTAGAGCAGTAGAAAATTTATATAACTCCTGTGCATACAAAACTAGGACTTATAAAAGTTTTGTTATATCCTTAAATAGAGACGGAAACGCTTTTCTTTATTTGAGACGGAAATATGCACGTATAAGTGAGGTGAAGACCAAAGAAGACGTTGGGCCGCAAATATAAAAACTTTCTAAAGACGAAAATATTGAAACTACAATTTCGAGAAAAGGAAATAGGGCATGGGCTGTCTTCAAAAATCTAAAACTATAAAGATCTAGTTGAAGAACTTATCCAAATCGTTAGGTTGCAAAATGTCATTTAACTTGCATTTTCTTCCCTCTCGTTTGGAATTCTGCCCTCAAAATTTAGTTGCACTTTCGACGGCGAAAGATTTCACCAACAAATTGTTCACATATAGAAGCGGTATAGAGGAAAATGGACCCCAAACATGTTAGAGGTCTACTGTTGGACCTTCAGGCGTGAAACGAAGTGTAGTATATTTTGTAAAAAAATGATTTGTTTTTTTTTTAAATCTTTGAAAATTCACTAGTTTGCGTTTCTCATATTTTATATTCTTTTTTTCTCTAAAAACTGATAGGAGATAAGTTAAAAACCCCCTCAAAAAAAAGGGAACGACCAAAAATTTCAAAATGCAGAGCAGTGTTATTAATGAAGATCTCATTATGCAGACTCTGTGAAGTAGAAGACGAAACAGCCTCTTACATGATCTTCATATAGTCACGGTCAGAGATTCCTAAAAGCCTTTGACCAAGGCACACACCAGTGAACAGGTTTCTAAATCTGAATGAAGTAACTAACTGTTTATAGAATAAATATAAGAAGCAATATATAAGCCATTAAGCTGTACTTTAATGTCCAATATACAAGAAGAAATAATGAATGAGTCTTACTAACGTTTAATTTCATTTGAATTCGAGATACGTTGAGCTGTTCACAAAAGGACATGCCACATGTTTCAATTGTTATTAAAATTCAACGTATTTGTTTAGATAAGAAGTTTATTTGCTTCACATTTTTAGCTATAACTGGATTAAATCCACCTGACCACTTTTTTGCTCCAATTAGGAATAAATTTTAAAAAATCGGTGACATTATAGGATATTTTGCCTACAAAAACATAAAGCATGTTCAGATATCTTCAGCTTAAATTCGATATACTTATCTTGCAAAATAAAGATATGTGAAAACTGATATCTGATGATTCCAGGCGAATTGCCGAAAATTTATACAAAAAAAGCCAAAAACAATTAGTCCTGTCTTCAGCTGTGTAATAAAAGATGCGCTTTCATGCCATCTCCAGGAATAGAAATTTTAACGACTTTTTAGTAAATGTAATTATTAAAATTCAAGTTCGTAGTACCAATAAGTCTTTAGAAGTTAAAAATATTAAGTAGGAAAGCTTAAAAAAAAGGTAAGCCCTGTTATTCACTTTAGTTGTTAATTTTGCCATCGAGAACAAATTATTTATTTCAATGTTACCGTAAGTCTTTCATTTAGGTTACCTATTCGGTAAAAACTTGAAATAAAACCATTTTACAGTATGTTTTTTTAAATTGCAGTATCTGATTATTACGGTATTAGGTCAGCGTCAGCAGGTTTACAAATATAACTAAGCAAGCTAAGTAAATCCCAGGACATTCACTCTTTTAAGTCGAAGCAAATATTAGATCATATGATATATTAATTTTTAGAAAGTCCATTTATCTGACAGGTGTATGTATAGTCTAAACCGCAATACCAAAACCCATTGGGTCATGATTTTATCTAAAAGACATTGTTTACCAAATACAAATTTTGGTCGATATCTGATTGTTTCCATGTAAAAATGCTATTTAAATTCTTGATTGTTCGATTGTTGCTTAAAAATAAGTGTGTGGGTGAGCTCTCACTTCATTGGAATGTCGGACTTTCGCCGAAAACTAGAGAAAATAATATTATTTTTAATATTGTTATGTAAGTAACAAACTGTCTGTATTATTGTTATCGTGTTGCAAAATATTTTTATTTATTTACATATCGAAAACTCGATGGCGACGTACGGCAAATTCAAAAGGCGACTTCCGGGAGAATGGATTTAAAAAAAAAGTTTCTTTATTCCTTTAAGGTTCATTCGAAAATAAGTTACCCTAACCCGAGCTTAACTGAAGGTAACAATCATGAAGTTAACCTGGTGTTACCATAAATCATGTTTATATAATCACCGTGAACCCCATAAAAAAATGATTCTGAAGTAAAAACTATCGTCATTTATTATTGTTTAACAAAATATTTAATTGTGCAAATAACCTAACCCGAATAATTTTGCGAAGTTGTTTTACAAAAATTTCGAAGAAATTATTTTGGTTTTGCGAACAAAATAAAGAAGTTTAAGTTTTACGTACCTTATTACGACAAAAATACATAGATATTTTCGCTATACTACTTAATTAATATTACTCTAAAAAAGGCGATTTATCTGAATAAAGTAAACACGCAAAGAAATAATATTAATTAAATCTTTCGCATAAGAAAAAATGTCAGTAATCATATATTTCGTAAAACAGACATAAAAAATTTTATGGGTTAAAAATAGTGTCCCAGCAATTGCTTGTAAATTAGTTTTAGGAGCTTTATTGTACACACACAGACACGAACACACAAACATTCTAAGGTACCGATGATATATAAATTAAATTAATAATTGTGATAAATGTGACTAATTTAATAACCGAGATAGGTAGCAGAGTGTTAAAAAATATATTTAGTGGGATTATCTGAAGTTATGTATTTTGTCTTTTATATCAAAGAATAATTTTTAAGTAAATTCGAAATAAAATATGCACAGCAGAGTAAAAAAAAATCATATTTTATTTGAGGAAATTATAATGTCAAACAATTTTGTAAATTATTATTTTTAGTCTTTCTTAAACAAACCGTATAGTATTATATTAACGATAAAGTTTTTTGCTAAATTAATAATTCTATAGATAGTAATAAATCTATTTTAAAAGTATTAAGGCAATTGCATTTAATTAGATCTAAGAGTTCTGAAAATTTTGCCAGGTAAATAGATCCTGCAATACCTGGCATTTGTATATTTTTGTTAAATACTGGTAATATCCTTTAATATTTTTTTACATATTGCCTATTTATTATATGATTGATGGAATAATAGTCCACTTGAATTAGATATCAAGGTTGTTGTAGCGGAAGGTAATTTTAATTTCTGGGTAGATCACTTCGGAAGGATTCCAGCAATGATAATTGACCTATGAGCCATTCTGAAGTAGTGAACTCAAAACGTAAAAAACTGCTAAGTGAAAAAATGGTAAAAAGCATAATTTGTTTATTGGAAAACTTCTTTTCTTTGTTTAATTCTGCAAAATGGAAAAATGGGAATAGTTCCGATTCATCAAATAGTGTTTATGCAATAATATTTAAATTTAACTCTTCGTGTGAACATTTAATAAAAATTTCATTAAGGCTCCAGTTTGTTTACGTATATAAAACTGCTCAAGCTTCAAAACTTTTTCAAACCGAACGTTTAGGAAAGCTTAAAGAATTTCTTGAAAATCATCATCTTCTTTAGAAATAAATTGATTAACTTTGCAATTACTGAACAAAATGTAATCAGATATTGTCGAATAAAAGTACTAGAAAAGACGTTTCCTTTAACGAAATATTCATCCCAATTTGTTTAAAATCTTATGTCTGGAAGTTCAAGGACGTCAGGTCTAACATTTACTGAAGAAATAATTTTTTTATATCTAAACTTCCTTAATTTAAGTTTTTTTTTGTTTCTAACTTAAACGTGCTCTGTTATTTTGACGTATCCACAGTTCTTAAAATTTTTGAAACTTTATTTAACAGTACATAGTGGTGGCATCGGTTTTTGCGGATATCGAATGGTAAATGTATCACGTGTTATTGATATAAATGTATCATTTCTTCATAAAAATAATAAGTCTTTCTTTGTTTAACGATTTTGGAATAAATATAGATGTAAAAGCCATATCTTTTGGGCATCTCACTAATCTCAAATAATGTATAACAACAAGCACAAACAAGATAAATCACTAAGGACAAACTGTAAGGTGTATTTTGCTCACTGACAGAGATTAAATTGAACTATCAGAAATTTTATTGTCGCAGTAAATTTATAAAAGCTTATAATATTTAAATATAATTAAATATAAAAAGATTTACGGCAGTCCTCAGTTACCTGAAGCACTGGAGCAGGTACGTTGGAGGTTTCGGTAACAGTTTATTACTCTGGAATGTGTATGCTACCCTTCCCAACAGCCTTGAGTTCAGGAAAATAGATCCGATTCAGACTCTTATACTAGGAATATGTATGCTTTTCGCATTCTCCCCCCTGTCGGCAACTTGTTTTTTCTTGTGATCGCCCCTCCCCTCTCTAAGAGCTTCAAATTCAGAAAAATAGACACGACCCTGCATTTTACACTAGAAATAGGAATGTTGCTGGTGTCTCCCCCTCTCCGTCGACACTTGCACTTGTGATATCACCGCCCCCCTCCCCCCCAAAGAGAGAGGCTGGATCCGCCCCTGTATATATATATATATATATATATATATATATATATATATATATATATATATATATATATATATATATTATTAATTTTCAGATCGGAGCAAAATATTAAGGAACGCAATTTCATTTTCATTAATATTAATTGTGCAGTACTTTCTTTATGCTGTAGAAAAGGATCACAAAAAAATTTTAGCGCAATTTTTCAGTAGGCTTTGCTTTCAATATATAGTCTCAATAGTTTTTATTGGCGATATTAAAACTGTACTTCTGAAGCATATGTGGTAATATTTCATTCTCGCTTTGTGCTTCAAGATTAACAGTGTATGTATGAACATATGTAGATTGTCGATTGTGCGTGGGTTGTTTAGACGTTTTTTGCGTCTCGACATCACTTCGACTTATAAGTTTTTTTGTATATTACCCTGCCCAGGATATTTAGGCTTTTCATGAAGTCTATTATTTTTCTTGAGGGCAGATGCTTCAGGCGTCAAAGGGACGTCTTCTAAAAATTTGCCTTTTGCAGAACAGTGCACTGCATTCACATAGCAGATGTTCTGTTGTTTCGTTTGCCTAGATCGCGGAAACGGTAAATATTACTTTTGCCCAATTATTTAAGATTGTCTTTAAGAGGGCAGTCTTGTGAAGATATTAGTGATTACTCGAATAGCCCTTTTTGGGAGATCAAGAAGCATTTTTGCGTTCTTTGGCGATAGCAATGGCTTGACGAGTCCCATAATAGAACGAAACAGCGCTGTCTTCATTTTTCGGACCCGGAGCTTTTCCATGTTCTTTGGAGATCTTCGGACTTTTTAGCATGATAATTATATTTATCAACGGTCTTTGTCCGCATAGCCGAGAATTTCTTATTTTATTTTAAAATTACTTCTTTATATATATATATATATATATATATATATATATATATATATATATATACTAGAGGATATCGTGATATTGAGAGCTTATAAGCTTACGAGAAAAAATTACAAAATATTATTAATAAAGATTATATATTATTATTTTTTTCCTAATTAAAATTAAATTGACATTTATGATTTATACTAGTTTATTTTTTATTTCTCATTATGTGCATATTAACATCATCTTTCCTTCATACTTTAATTAGGAATAAATTGCGTCAATTTATGATGATACCGGTTCAGCGCGTGTTATAAGACGTTATTTTTATTTTATTTAAGGACCTGTTTTCTGGTAAAGCCGGTACTTACGAATAGCATTATTATAATAAATGCCTCGTTGGGCTACCTGGCTTACGTTAATTTTTCTTTGGATGGACTTTAAGACTCCTATTTCGAGACAAATTTATGAAATATTTGGGTATAAGGCTGTTTATTCATGAAATTTAAATAAAAACGATATAATTTACATGTGGAGATAAAGTGACACAACCTGCTGTGCTCCTTATTTGCTCACTTTTTCTTTTGAAAAACAGTATTTTTGCAAACCTATAATTAATTTTTTGAAGTGTATTGTGTATTTTAACTCTCGCAATCCCTTTCATATTGGGTAACTCAAAATGTTTTGTTTATAGACGTATTTAAATAACAGATTAAAAAAGCTGTGAGAGGCAGATGATAAATTAGTTTCTATCTGTTACATATATAATACTGGTATTTCGGATTTTTAATATTTATATAGCTATTTATGCAATAATTATAAAATAACATGTTTTCAGTACGCGATATGAATACGAGTCTGAGAAAACATAGATTTTTTTCAACATGACAGATAATCACTCTTAAAACACTCATTGTTATCTAACAGTATGGAAAAGACAAGCCACTTGAGAAATTACTTTCGAAATATAGCTATATGGTTTTGAAACAAGTTTATTCCTCCTTAGCTAGCAAGCGAATTAATCTCGCCTTGTAGTGTTCTATATTAGCGATTTGCTGGCAGTTGTCAAAACCAAGTTTATCTCCTGTCGCGTGCTAATATTGGAAGAGGGCCGATGTTGTCTGGTTGTTGCCTGTGCTGAGTTTATGTTCATTTAGCCTTGCCGATACTTTTCTGTAGGTATGGTCTATGTATGTTTCATTGTAGAAGCCACATACAATCTTATATATGCATTCATTTTCTCGATTGATTTTGTCCTGTGGGTTGCTTATGTTGCTTTATTTTGTGTCGTTTGTAAGAAATTATAGTAATTTGTCTGTTTTCGGCAAGTGGTTTTATTTCTTGCGTGAGGTTTTGTTGCAATTATATTCCTTTATATATGGTTGATGGTTTGTAGCGATTTTATTTAAGGGCCCTTTTTATGTGAAATAGTTCATTTTCTTTTCCTTAGTTATTGGTTATAAAAAGGGATCTTAATATCAGGGTGTTGACTACGCCCTATATTTGTGAAGGGTGATGGTGAGAACCAGCAATGAGGTATCTGTCAATGTGGGTATGTCGCAGATGTACATCCATTGTCTTGGTCACAAGGACGTCTAGAAACGGAAGCTAACTGTTTTCCTCAAATTCCAGAGTGGACTGTATCTTCGGATGGATAGAATTAAGAAACTACTGGTAGCAGTTGAACTGCTGTTTGCCATGGGGCCATATTATAAATACATCATCAACGTAACGACATTAGAGTTTGGGTTTTAGGTGATATTCTTCAAGTGCTTTGATTTCGAAACATGTCATGAAAAGAATAGCTACAGCCGGAGATAGTGATGAGCTAATAGCACCACCATCTATCTGTCAGTATATATGGCCACCGAAAAAGAAATATGCATTCTTAAGGCAATGTTTGATGAGATCCATAATATGAGTTGGGAAATACTCTCTTTGGACGATTTAGTCCAGTGCTGCACCCATCGGTATGCTCGAATATAGAGATTTTATGTCGAAGCTTGCAATGATGTCATTCTTGTCGTCAAGTCTTATGGACTGGCGGATAGTTAAGAACGTAAGATGCGTTATTTTTTATACGTGGCTGCATGGGGCCAGCAAGATATTTCTCTAGTTTTTGAGTGGGAGAGTTATAAGTGTTCACGAAGGGAATTAGAGGGGCATTGTGCTTGTGAATCTTTTGAAGTCCATAGAGTCTTGGACACTTGAGTCCATGATGACGGTTGTATTGCCATTATTTGCTGCTAATAATATGATGCTATCATTTTTATTCGAGCTTTTTAACGCTGTAAATTTTGTTCTGCTCAGGTTCTGTTTCGAGGGGTTCGATGTTCTGAGAATTCCTGACACATTCTGCCCTATTTGCTCAGCCTCGCGGTTATCTTTAGAAAAAACAGTAGACTCTATTTGTGCAATTATTTACTCCGTAGAAATCTTGGAACTAATGTGTGGTTGAAACTTTTACTTAAGTTTGTTTTTCCGATTCTAGAGAGTTGGTGTTGAACATTGTTTTGTTGTTGTTGGTTGTTGCTTGTTTGTTTTCTCGTTTGTGGTGGTATTTTATGATATTTTTTAATTTTTTCAAATTCGCAACATCTGTAAATGTCTATAAGAAACGAAATGAACAAACAAAATTGGTGTACGGGTCGCAGTCTAAATTGAATTTTTAAAATAAAATATGGGAGAGTGATCACTGACTGACATTAGCATTTCTGGGTTAAATTAAAATATTTACGTTTTGACAAAACCAGCATATCTAATTGCCGTTGTTAATGTTTTGGCCTAGGATAAAGAAAATATTTAAAATTAGCGTATGACACGGTCAGGATTAGGATTCACCGACTTGTGAATAACGTAAACAACGCTACATCTATTAGTTGAATCTAACCGAATTTTCAGAATTTTTCTATTTTGCTCTGGTTTTTTTATTCTCCATAATTCATCTGTTTGCACCATTCATTATTTTTCATTTTATAAAAATCAATTTTTGGGTTTTAATTGTTTATAACAAATTAATGGATCATAGTAAAGAGTGGAAAATTTAACAAAATATCACTATCGATTGTTTTTTGTGTGATGGCATAATCGGTATCCTGATAGTATTTTTGTCACGGACGCACTTATTTTTTTCTCTATTAATTAGCCTACATGTTAATTTTCAGGGCTAGAGCTGCTCGTAACAAGCCTATTGCAAATAAATTAATACCAGTCTTCAAAAAGAAGCTGTGGCGTGACTCTTCAAACAGGATGAGTTTTTTATGCATCACCAGATTCATGCCATGCAAGATAATAAACAAACGTAATAGATTTCACTTAGACCATATTACAAGATTAAACTGTGTCAAATAAAAACCATAATTAAAATTTAAATACAAACTTCCAGTCCATTAAAAATTTAACATAAATAAGAGCATTACATAATAAATTACTTGTTGTTAACAAATCCCAAAATAAATTTCGTCGGACCTGGCGCCACGAGTTGTACTTTGGAATTTTATATGAATAAATTAGCATGTCCTTATGGTCTTAATAAAATATTAAGCGAAACCGGTAGGTAAGTGTTGACTGTGAACAAAATAAACATTGCCTTACTTGACTATTTCTTGCCATAAATGTATTTTTCAATAGGTTAAGATGCGCTTACAAGGGATCATTTGCGAAGATCATGTCGAAAATAAACTCGTCTTTGACAAACGATGATTTATTCCATTATGAACTAAACCCAGTAGTTTTCTCGACAAGGGCCCCTATCCTCGAAAGTGTGATGTGAAAGGTGGTGTGAATGGCGATGTGAACTTTTTGACAGTAAAAGCCGTATTCTTGAAAAGCCAATGTTGCCAGATATGAACGTGCTAAAACTCGAGAATTTCAAAAAAATAAAATCGATGACAGATTGAATTGACCTGTCAGGCCGAAAATGTCCGTAGTATATTTTGTTGCCATTTTAGGCAAAAAGTA
The DNA here is from genome assembly GCA_034092305.1 of Diaprepes abbreviatus. Taxonomy (NCBI): domain Eukaryota; kingdom Metazoa; phylum Arthropoda; class Insecta; order Coleoptera; family Curculionidae; genus Diaprepes; species Diaprepes abbreviatus. The sequence goes on from JASJET010000028.1 coordinate 11,174,262, forward strand.
GTTTTGGTACTGTAAATTAATCATCAAAAGAAAAAAAAAATAGTGCTGTTGTTGTTATTTTTGTGAAGTTATTGATTGCCATTACAATATTTGTACTTTGCCTGGATTAAATTTATCTTAAATTGACACTTTAGAACTGTTAAAAAAAATGCATACAAAGAGCCAAGTACTTGAAGATTCAAATATATAAAGAAAAAGGAATATCAAGAAAAGCAGCAATCATATATACAAAGTAATATAATGACAGTAATTACAGAAAGTCAGCACTGATAAACCTTGAAACAGTGGAAATTACAACTCTGTGTAGTATGACTAAAAACCATCATCCCAATCCACTACGGAAACTATCCAATCAGTTATTTATTGTATGAATTCACAAAGTGTCCAGCCTCTTACTGCAAGATGTTCTGTCCTGACCAGTAAATTTGAAAGAAAACCTGAAACTTGAACAACGATAGTGAAACTGTTTATGACCAGGGACCGAAACCAAAGACCAGACAGAAGACGTCCATTTAAGATACTGGCGGATCTCACATTCAACTTTAAATATATATATATATATATATATATATATATATATATATATATATATATATATATATATATATATGTATATATATATATATATATATATATGAATGAATTCAGAAACAAAACAGCAAAATGTCAAGGAAGCAAACATTTTGAAAATGCCTTGAATAAAGGGCGAAACGTCAAACAGTTTTTATGTATTTATTAAATATAGAACCTAAACCCAAGAAAAGACAAAATAAAAGAAAAATGATATATATATATATATATATATATATATATATATATATATATATATATATATATATATTATTTTATTAATATTTGTAGAGACTTGAAGATTAAATGTACCATAAATAATGGTTGGTCTGTAGGGTTCATATTTATATGTCTCGATAAATTATAATCATAATATTTATTTAATTGGAGTATAGTGTTTAACACACACACACACAATAATTTAAATATAAAATTTGTTATTTATTTAAATAAAACTTTCAGATAGCTTACAAATTGTGATTTCTCAAATTTATTATAAGTTGTGTCGTGAAAAGAATTATGTTAGATTTAACTGTTTAAAACTACTCGGCTGTTATGGACACAAGTATTTATGTTAAATCCATAAGCAGAACTGGCCCTAGAAAAACATTTTTAAATAGCACGCTTATACAATTGAGTTATGAACAGAATCTCCGGTAATAATTTTATGTCTGTAATCTCAAATTTGCTTAATATTTGCAAGACATATTCCACTTTCTAAGGATATTTTATTAAAAAATTTGAAAATATCGGAGTACCACGTAGTTAACGTTTTAACTGTTTATTCAGAAAATAAAACGTCTTAAAGAAACGGTTCGTCAACATATTATTTTTTTAAATGCAAGTTATTTTGAAGAACCAAAAATAATATAAAAATTGTTAATTCTATTTTATTTTTTGAAATTCGTGCGTTAAATATGTCATTTAGCAGCTGACATTTCATTGGCGCATGTTTCACCGTTCGCTTACCTTCCACCGAGCGAACGAGGATATGAGTAATGAACATTTCAAGAATACGCGTTCGCCATCTTTTCATCGTTCACTTCACGTTCCCCAGTTCGAGGATAGGGCCCCAGATCAAAACTAAGATGTGAAATAATAAAAATATGATCGTTTTTCCTAAGTTCCTAAAATAATAAGTTGACTGAAAATAACGAGCGATCTTGCTATTAGATTACGTGGTTGAAACAAAATTTATTTCCCACTTTAATCATACTCTATAGATTTAAACAACAATAGATTTGTTTGAAGGCGGTTTATGGTCGGTGGGGAAGAGGCTTTTTTGATGTTTGATATACATAAACATGTTTACTTATCTTTTCTTTCAGTTTAATTGCTTGTCGTGACTCTTTTTAGTGCTTTTACGTGTTAGAAATTATTACAAATGCGAAGCTTGCAATTAATATTAATAAAAAAAATAATTAAAAAACTTATTTTTATTGATAAATATTGTTTACATATTGAAAATAACAATAATAATAATTTAGGCAACCACAAATTCATACTTTTATGTATTCTAGAATTGACGTACCGATTATTATATGATACTCGTTTAAATAATGCAATTAGAAAAGTATGGCATAAAATCGGTGTGTGTATAAAGAAATGAAATATCTGCTGTTTGTCAACACTTTTTCAAATATAAATAAAAATATTATTAGGCTATTCTACGTTCAAACAGCCAGGCCCTAGTTCTGACGTTATGATAATTCTTCAGGGGTATGTTCGAATATTTGACACTTGTTTATTCAGGAATATGCTTAGAAGCTGGATATAATATTTAAAAATGAAATTTTTATATAAAAAAAAATGAAGCACCTTTCAAGAAAGCGCTAAAAAGTGAAAAAACAAAATACATTTTTATATTAAGTTGAAATTTATGAAAGTCGGTGCCAACTTAATACCTGACAAAATGTGATTTACATAAAAATATGGTGAAATACTTTATTTGTAATGGCTTTCTTACCGCAATCTGTATGTATCTCTTGTTAGTAGTTTTTTGTTTCATTTATTAACAATTTAGCATCTACTTCAAAAATTTCATCTTCATATTCAAATTTATGTTATTATTTTTCGCTTTTTAGCGGTTTTTTAGAAGTCGATCCAATTTTTGTTTTATTTAATTTTTCGATTAGTTTTAAATTGAGTTTCAAAGGTCTCAAACAGTGTTGTAGACCACACTGAACTGAGCAACAAAATTTCTTTGACTGAGTACTCTCAAAATACCAGTTTTGAATAAAATTGTACCGAACAAACATTTAGTCTGCTATAATAAATCCGTTCCATGGAATTTTATTTTTTATCCTGCATATTGAGTTTAAAGAAATTAATTTTGAGATGCGTCATATATCCCCCAATATCAATTTTTCCAAAATCAGAAAAATGTAAAATTTATAGTCTCCCATATTTTATCTGTCATATTAAATTGTAAAAAATCAACTTCAGATTTGTAACCTACAATTCCGAAAACCCCTTAATACCAATTTTGAAAAAATGTGAAAAACGTCAAATTTTCAACCATATTGAATTCGCCACATTGAATTTTAAAACAATAACTTTAGGTTCTTAATCACCACCCTCTAAAACCTCCCAATAACATTTTTGGACATAATCTAAAATATAAAATTTTAGACCTCCCTGTTGCATCTGACAAATTGAATTTTTTTAAAACAAAACATCTCGTTATTTACAATCTCAGAAACCCTTCAGTACTAACATTGGATAAAATCGAGTGATGTTAAATTTTGAGGAAGCCATATTGAATCTGACATATTCTGATATATGTTTAAAAAATAATTTTAAATTCGTTGTATACGACCTTGAAAACTCTCCCATATAAATTTTGGAGAAAATCGGCCGAAATTACTTTTTTGTTCACCATATTACTAGCGCATTATTGGATTTTACTGAATCAATATCAGACAAGATAATTAGGACCACCGCAGCAACTTCCTAACACAACACACACATAATTTCATCGAAATTTACATACATAAAAAAATACATATCGGTCGAATCGAACTTCCTTCTTTTAGAGGTTGGTTAAAAAGTGGTATTTTGCTATTTCATGGGTAGATTGAAATAGAATATTTATTATTACGCACATGTTACGTAATTTAAAAAAATCGAGATGAAAAAAAAAACAAGAAAATAACGTTTTTATAAAAAAAAAATTAACTACTTTCAAAAAAACGCTAAAAATCGAAAAATAATACAAATTTTTATATGAAATTTAAATTTTTAAAATCTAATTATTCCTGACAAAATGTAATCCTCATAGAAAGATTTAAATACACTGTATTTATAACTGCTTTCTTACCATAGTTTGAATGTGTCTCGTGTTGGTAGTTATTTGTCTTATTTGGTGCCGATTTCAAAAATTTCAATTTCATATTAAAAATAGTTATTATATCTATAATTATTGTAACTATTTCTGCATGTGTTGGTGCGCTGCTTGAGCTTTTTTTTAAATTTTAATACTTTCCATATATTTTTTTTTTCATACGCCATAAAGCATTGAGCGGGATACAAGATTTTTAAAGTTGATAAAACTTCTTGTGAAAACAGTTTTTTTTTTCAGCACGTGCCCATAATTCCATCTCATGTAGTTGAGAATTTCCTTGGTACTATATTTTCTCGCAATTAATATATTTGTTATTATCTGTTACATAACTATTATGCCTGGTTGATAATTGCGTTGATATTGATTCTTGTTAATTAAGCTTAACTTTTTTACATTCTCCAATATTATCTTTACTTAAGCCACTATTTTTTCTTTTTAACTTTTAAACTATCATATTTTAACGTTTGTTTGAAAGTTGTAGACAATGTTTTGAAGAATGACTAAAATGTGGTCGGACTTGCATTGTCTTTATTTTTATTTTTACGACGTTTCGATTAGGTTGTATCTCTAATCGTTATCAAGCATAAACTGAATATTTTGTCTTAAGACTACGAGCTTATATAGGGACTGTGGCCATTGAAGCGCAACGTTTCGCTTCACTGTACACACCTCAATGATTGAAATGTACTGGAGAAGTCTCTCTTAAAAATCATACAACCTTTAGAAGGTAAGACAAACACATATGTTAAAAATTCTACACATTTCGTGAACATTATTAGTAGCATCAATCTAGAGCCAGACGACAGATTAATAAGCTTTGATGTAGAAAGTCTGTGTACTAATGTACCATTAGGGGAATCACTAGACATAATCAAAACTTGACTTTCAAATGATACTACTTTATCAGATCGAACCACGTTACCACTGGACGGGGTGATGGACCTTTTGGAGTGTTGCCTGCGTAGTGCTTACTTTCAAGTAAAGACAAGTTCTACGCTCAGGACGACAGGCTTCAGATGGGTTCTTCACTCTCTCCAATTGTCGCTAATATATATATATGAAATGGTTCGAAACTCATGCCATAGAAACGGCAACAGTAAAACCGAAAGTCTGGTTGAGATATGTCGATGATACTTTCATCGTATGGAAGGGCAATGATCAAGAACTTAATGATTTCCTGAAACATCTGAATACCATTCGACCTACAATTAAATTTACCATGGAAAAAGAGGTAAGTGATCAATTGCCCTTCCTAGATGTCATGGTGAACCGTTTAAACGAAACTATTAAAACTTCAGTATACAGAAAGCCAACACATACTGGACAATATCTTAATCATAGTTCTAATCATTCTGTTGTAATAAAACGAGGAATTATACGCAACCTCTATATTCCGAATCATTGGAAAAAGAGGTAGCAAATATTAAATTCGATTTACAACAGAATGGTTATTCTTTAAAACTAATTGACGATGTTATAAATAATTTTAGAACAACGAACACTGGACAGCAAGAAACACATTCCTTCTTCACAATTCCGTACATTAAGGGAACATCGGAAAAAATAAGACTAATTGCCAGTAGTTATAATATAAAAACAGCCTTTAGATAAGGAAATACCCTTAGAGCTCATTTAACAAAAACAAAACCTAAAAATACCGATAAGAAAGAATGTGTTTACAAAGTTCCATGTGACTGTTGTGAAATGTATATTGGAGAAATCAAACGACCGCTAGAAATTAGAATTAAGAAACATAAAACTCATACACAAAAAGGAGAAACGTCGAGATCAGGTATTGCAGAACACTCCTGGGATAAACAACACCATATAAAATGGTATGAGGCTGCAGAAATATATATGGACCCCAATAGGAAAAAAAGAAAATTTATAGAAATAGCACACATTAAAAACAATAATGGAATCTTCAGTAAACCGACTGTTGAGATATCTAATCTTTGGCAACTACTACTTTGTAACATCAAATCATTGAGGTGTGTACAGTGAAGCGAAACGTTGCGCTTAAATGGACACAGTCCTTATATAAGCTCGTAGTCTTAAGACAAAACATTCAGTTTTTACTTGATGACGATTAGAGATGCAACCTAATCGAAACGTCGTAAAAATAAAAATAAAGACAATGCAAGTCCGACCACATTTTAGTCAATTATCATATTTTAGTCTCAGGAGTTTGTGCTAGTTTTGGTTTCAACCTTTTAGAGACACCCTGCATAAATGTCGAACAGTAATGTATATCATGTACCTACTAGGTATATTTTTATTTAACTCGTGACCAAAAAAAGTTCTTATTATAATTTATAGACAAATTTAAAACAATGAATTTTTTTTAATCCTATTACCCAAAATTTCTCTCTTATTTGTAAAATAGCAAATTTCTACTGTTTGGTTTTAGATTTAAATCGTATATTGCTCTGATTATTGTATTTGTTTAAATTAAATTACTTATAATGGAAGGTGACAGTAAACAAAATAATTGCTGTTTCAAAATTTATATTGCTATTATTTTTCGTACACTTAGGCAATACGATTGTTGCACAAGCTGTCAAGACGAAATAGGCATAACGCGTATAACATATTGTTGATTTATTTTGAACATTTGTTTCCCTATACTGTACTTTTGAACTGTCACATTTTACGAAACATATTATATTTTAAGTAACTTTCCAAATTCCTTTCAATGGTGTTCGAAAACGATTTGTTTAAGTTACAAGTCAACTTTAACAATAAAAATCGCCCACGCCGGGAAGACATCACCAAAAGAACTGGCGAAAAATATGCTGAGGTGAAAAGGTTGACGGTTTGCTCTAAAATACTATCAGACATAGACGGCTCGTGTACTTACCAAATATGTGAATCAAACGGCTGGAAAGGAAATAATAAATAGTCTAGTTGACACAAATTTCTCGAGGTGATTTTTATTACGTCCACTTGATGCTATGTTATGTTGTAGAGAGTTCTTTAGCATTAATATAATTGATGTAATTGAATTTTATTAAATCATCATCTGTATTGTACAGCCTTGTGCCTTAGTGATCATTGCCTTTTTCACTAGGCAATTTTACTTAATTATACTTATATATTTATTAGAACCTGATAAGACTTTGCTTATAATATTTAGCTCACAATGTTTTCAGTTTCAGTTGCTTATCTTATCGAGTTAGATATAGTTGAATAAATGTTTCGGTTTGAATTTCATTTTTTATTTAGTTACCCTATTTGAGAAATATAAGTGTACGAATTTGCCTAAAATGTGTATGTACTCAAAGCACTGAGAGAACAGGGATAAATGATGTAAAATTTCTATAAAAAAATTTAACCGACCTCTCAAAATGCACTAAACAGCGAAAAATAGCATATAAATCTTTTATTCAGTAATAATTTCGCGCCGAATTTTTATTTATAAAAATTTGGACATAGTTGATTAATAGATTAATTGAGTGATACAGCAGCCCTTACAGTGTAGCCTTGAGATTAATTGTGTCTCTTATTATATTTGTTCTATGTGAACAAGTTGGTTGTCTTAATCAAGTTTTGCAGCCTGTTTACTAGTTGGTCCTCTGAGTAAAAACCTTCCAGATTGATCGATCCTTGAAAGTGCCTTCAGTAGGTTAAAACTTCGCATTCGAAGATGATGTGTTGTAATAGCGTTTCTAAAAAGGAGTTCGTCGTGCTTTATAGATGCCTTTGTTTATGGCAGCGAAACATCGGTAGGTGGTTATTTATCGTGCAGACAGTCATCGGCCAAATGCTCAGCGCAGGGGTATCTAATTACGTATGGCGGTATCTAACTATAATCGGGATATTCCTGCTCTCTGAACTGTTCAACGGTTTGACTGTCCGGTGGTCAAAACATCCACCCAGTGGTCGGTTCTCGGACGCCACCCTCGAGATTAATGTGGTTGGGGGTTCACTTATGCACCGGGCCGCTTTTTATATTGAAGAAACGGCAAGCCAGGGGTCAATTGCGCGTATAAGTGACTGGCTGCCAGGTGCCAATTATTATCTAAAATGTCAAGAATGGGAACTAGGTAATGAAAAACGGTTTTTAAAACATCCTGTCACCTGTATTCTACACTTTCTGCAGATATAACTAATTTGCAACTTAAGATGGACAATAATATAAACAAATAAATGGTTGGAAGGGTAAGAATAGATGCGCTGTTCACGCCAGCTCGTACTTGTCGGTAGCGGTAGAGGGTAACCCGATGGTCTCATTCACGAAGCTATCATGTTACCTCGTACTACATGTTCGCGATGCTATTCATGACGGCTCGTACTTAAATTCACGATGCCTCGTACTTAAATTCGCAACGCTGTTCACGGCGCCTCATACTAGAAAATTCAACTGGCGACAGTACACAAGTAATGTCTAACAGTAAAGCAGCGCGCCCACTATTTCGGTTCGGTTTAGACCGCTCGGCTCCGCACAATCGGCCCGTTTTGGATTACACGTAAATAAATGAGAGTCCGCTCACTGGTTCCGACCGGCCAGAAGGCTTCCGCGCTTTCAGCATCGGCGTCTCTCATTTATTTACATGTAAACCAAAACGGGCCGATTGCGCGGAGCTGAGCGGTCTTAACCGAGCGGAACCAGTGGGCGCGCTGTTTAACCCGCCATCCATCGGTGGCGTCTCTACATGCGGCGGCGTCGATAAACGTCGAGACGGAAGTTGTTGAGTGACCTTATGAACGGACATCGGAGGGTACCTGGCGATAAAATACATTCTCGGTCATTACGGAAAAAAAAAACAAAACCGACGGCATACTATGCGTGTGTGTATAGGTGACGGTAGGACGGAAAGAAAGCAACTGATGCTGCCGGTACTTGTAAGGGACCCGTCAGCGTCGGTAGGATGGAACGACATTGCCCGTACTTACAAGGATCCTCGAATATATTGACAAATAGCTGTAAGAAATTAGGAAAGGAACCGACACTGTTCGTACTTAGAGGGGTCCTTGGCAGTGTCAGTAGGATGACACTACATTGTTCGTACTCACAAGGGTCCTCGACAATGCTGGCCATTAGCGGAGTAGGACATAAGAAAGGCAGTGGATGCTGAAACACCATATTCACACAAGCCTAACCTCACCTACATTGCTAGACCAGGAGCGCGGACCGGAGGGCGGTCCAGGTAGTCTGTTGGGACTGTGAATCGGGTGGAGAACGTGCAGTTCTCCCCAAATTAAGGGTCGGCTTGAGCTTAAATAGTCTGCCCGAGCTCTCACTATGCCGACGAATGACAGCGTGAGGTGATCGCACATACATTACTGCAGTATACGGCTCGCGATCACCATAGACGGACGCTCTGAAAAACGTCGGAAAATCTCATTTTCCGGCATGGCACGGCAAATCTAATTACATACCGGTAACATGGAAAGCTTACACATTCCTTTCGCGTAAGGTATCCAAAGTTGTAAACCAAACAATACAAAATTTTTTGATTCTGAGAATTCTCCAAATACCAATTTTGAGTGAAATTACTGCTAACAAATATTTAATCTGCCATAGTAAATCCGACATGGGGTATTTATTTTAGAGGTCTAACTGGACCTTATTTTGTTGAGATTATATAGAAAATTGGCATTGGGAAGTGCATGATAAAAACTCTTTAGTACCTCAAAAGGAAATACTGTACTGAAGCAACAAAATATGTGGTTTCAACAAGAAGGAGCTACATGTTACATGGGTCAAGAACAATTGCCATTTTAAAAAAATGTTTCTGGAGTGGTGAATCTCTTATTTTGGTAATATAATGCAACTCCCAAGGCGCTAGATTTAAATACTATTGACTTTTTTTTATGAAGATATCTTAAAAATAATCTTTACGTTAACAAACTGATTACAATGTAGGATCTCAAATAAAACACACGTAAGGCAATTTATTACAAATATATTCTTCGAGATCTATTAAATATTGATTCATTTATTCAATGAGTTTGAATCTGTGCCAAAATTATATTACATTATATATAACTTAAAATAAATGACATGTTAAATATATTTTAAAAACAACTGTATGTGCCATATAACCCAATTTGTATTAAAAAATAGCAAACAGTTGATTTTTATGGTGATTGTGTTAACGTCTTAAATTGAAGCAAAATACTTATTCCAAATCTTGAATAACTATGTAACAGCAACGATTGAGCAGTTTGTGATTATTCATAGTGAAAGTAGACACCACACTATTCTCATAAAGAAGCATCAAAATTTTAGATAACTTTTTCCAATTATAGGAGTTCAGTGCCCTCTATTTCATGTTTAGTGTTACGTTTGACGTCTTGAATTGTTCGTGGGGCATTGGTATAAACTTTACTTTTCAAAAAACCCCAAAGAAAATAGTCCAAAGGTATCAATTTACATAATTTTGCAGGCCAATTTACATCAGAATTATGAGAAATTAAAGGTTAGCCAAATTTCGATTTCAATAAATCCACTATTTCGCGTGTTACATGTTGCACCATTTGGTTGAAACCAAAGATCATCCACATTCAATTCATCTAATTTTGGTCAAAAATAATCCGTCAGCATGCCCCGATAATGTTCGGAATTCACTCTAACGGCCTTTTCACGTTCATTCAAGAAGAAGGGTCCAATGCCCCCGCCAGCCCATAATCCGCACCAAACAGTAATCTTTCTGGCATGGAGTGGTTCTTCATGAATCATGTGAGAATTTTCCAAGCCCCAAATGTGACAGTTTTGTTTACGAATATGTCGGAACATCGGAGAAAATGATTTTTGAGGAAAACCCTCTTCTCTCTCAAGCATCCAGTTGACGAAAATACGGCATTGGTGATGGTCTTCTGGATTCAGTTCTCGAGTCAATTGGATCGTGTATGGATACAAATAAAGATCAACATGCAAAATGCAATGCGAAGTGGTTTGGGGAATGTTTAATTATTATGAACGATGCCTGGTTGATGTTGATCGCATTTCACGAATACTTTCACTTACAGCGGCTATGTTTTGATGAGTAGGAACTGGTCGAGCATGTTGGTATCCTTTACGATCTTCTACCGAGCCAGTTTTCTTGAAATGTTGAACAATTTTGAGAATAACGAGTACTGTAGGACGTCTATGTTGACCAAAATGTTCATGAAGTTTACGAAATGTAACAGATTGTCCGTTTTCGTAATGTTTAGATTATTAAAATCTCTCCATATAGGGTGTCCCCATGCCTAGTAGTTTTCAACCTATTTACGATTTATATCAAGTAGTTTTAGTAGTTTTTGGTAACAAGGTAATGATATATAAACTAATACTATGTTTTTATTGTGTGTCATTCTCATTGCTCATTCGACTTATAATTCTGTTGCACTCGCCATGAATAAAAAATAAATTTAGTATGTCAGCGTTTGTATACGTATCATTTTCCATTTTTCTGAAACTGACAATGATATACCTCACCATAGAAACATAGTATTAGTTTGTTTATTATGGATTTCTTGCCAAAAATTACTGAAACTGCTTGATATTTGCAAAATTTTGGGAAAAATCGTAAATAATTTGAAAATTGCTCTAGCTAGACAGAAAAGAAGTGTTCAATCAACAACATAGCATCGTATTTAAAAATTTGCTATTTTTCCCTGTATCTAAAATACCATTTTTCAGACAATTTATAGTCGAACCCAATAATATATAATGCCACAATTCCGGGAATTCCGAGTTTCACTATTTTATTTTTGAAACGATATTCAATTTTAGGCGACACCCTGTTAACGGCGAAAATTTGTAACAAATATTTTTATCCTCGAAAACGGCTAGAGTAAGGCAACAAACAAAATTGTTATTTTGAAACACGCTTTTCCAAGATGATGTAACCCCATAAAAAGGCACAATCAGAATAGCTCGACATAAAATATTGAGTTAAAGCTAGAATATTAAATTTCATAACTACTAAGTTAATTATCAATGCCCCAAATAGTCATATAAGTTTATTTATATTTATTAGTTTCCATATTGGAAAAAACTCAAATAAAAAGAGAATTGTTTAAATATAAAATAGACAAAATGTGTTTTTATAATGAAGCACTACGGAGTCAGTCATTCATGTCTTCCTAGGAATGGATTAAATAAACAGTTTTTAATTATAAATTTATTGATATTCCTCCAATAAAATGTTTCTATGACGATAAATTTCTTTATTAACTTTCAGTCTATTATTTAAAAATTATTAAACACATGAGTGTCTACCTACTTAAAATGGTTATGGTTATAAAAACAAATTTTTAGGAATTTCTAGTTGTCAAAATATTTACTGAATATTTGATGAAAATAACAGTTATTTTATTATATATTATTATATTATAAATGATTATTTAATTAAAAACACTTTTAAAATTTTTAATTTTCTAATAATTTATAGATACCTGTTATACATACAAAATATCTCTAAAAGATCTATACAAAATGCCAACGGCATTTCTTGAGACTAAAATATGTGGATTTAACCCAATTTACCTTTGTTGATAGTTTCCGAGAGAGAGTCAAAATTACAGTTTTTTATTCTTTTTTGCAAATATTTTTCTTTATAATGCGTTTCTGAGCTAATCGAAGTTAAATATTTTTTGCGTATTGACAATGAGACGAGTCGTAGTCCCCTTTCAGCTTAGAACTTATAATTTGGAGCGAGTTTAAGGTGCATAGACTAACAACAATAAACATTTACATGGCAACGAGCTAATCACGATAATTATTTAAGAATTAACTGCAAAGAACAATAAGAAAAATACAAAAAGTCAATAACAAACCAAACAGACAAAACATAATTATTTTATTTTTTAATTAAACTTTAAGTAAATGTTCAAAATAATCTTCGTATATACATAAATATTTATTCTATGGAGAAAGTTCATTTCTACATCTAAATATAAAGTGTTTATTGAATTTTGTATTCGTGCCCAACAATTCTTCTTAGGTATTTACAGATCTACAATATACCATCTGTGTAAGAATTCCCCATAAAAAGTAATCAACAGACATTAAATTTGATGAACGGAGCCGATCCATCGATGTCGAGATACTCACTTAAATGATTTCTAACATATTTTTTCTAGGCGCCTGTAGAAGATCATACAATAAATTTGGTAAATTTACTAGATATTTTAGGTAATTCAAATTATTTTAACGACGTGGTAAGATGACAGAACCAATACAATAATGAGCTTTTCCAAAGGTTAAATATCTGGGAGTAATAACAGACCAGATATTCATCTGGAACCGTTATATTGAAAATATTTTACAAAAGGCAATAGCATGAAGCGGGATGTGCCGTTGGAAAATCTGGAGTTTGACAGCTCAAAAAAAGCTATAAAACTACACAGATTTGTCTTTGTTGAAGTTACAAGAGCCATTCAGTAAGACTTTACCGCAGCAATAGAGGCAATGCTGAATCTCCCTTCTCTTCATATAGCTGTGATTAGAGCGGCAGCCGTAAATGCTCCCAAACTGTTCCCAGCTGAAAGCCTTCAAATTCGAAATTTTATTGGACATATGAAGATTATCCAACATAATCTATTTCGACTAAAATGTGGTTGTCGGACTTGCATTGTCTTTATTTTTATTTATTTTTACGACGTTTCGATTAGGTTGTATCTCTAATCGTGATCAAGTATAAACTCAATGTTTTGTGTTAACCCTACGAGCTTATATAGGGACTGTGTCCACTGAAGTACAAAGTTTCGCTTCACTGTACACACCTCAACAATTTGATGTTACAAAGTAGTGATTGCCAAAGATTAGGTATCTCAACACTCGATTTACTGAAGATTGCAAAACGAGGAATTATACGCAACCTCTATAATCGCGCTATATCTATATGCAATAATGGTGATTCATTGGAAAAAGAGATAGCAAATATTAAATCCGATTTACAACAGAATGGTTATCCTTTGAAACTAATTGACGATGTTATAAATAAGTTTAGAACAACGAACACTGGACAGCAAGAAAAACATTCCTTCTTCACAATTCCGTACATTAAGGGAACTTCGGAGAAAATAAGACGAATTGCCAGTAGTTATAATATAAAAATAGACTTTAGATCAGGAAATACACTTAGAGCTCATTTAACAAAAACAAAACCGAAAAGTACCGGTAAGAAAGAATGTGTTTACAAAGTTCCATGTGAGTGTGGTGAAATATATATTGGAGAAACCAAACGACTACTAGAACTTAGAATTAAGGAACATAAAACTCATACACAAAAAGGGGAAACATCGAGATCAGTATTGTAGAACACGCTTGGGATAAACAACACCATATAAAATGATCTGAGGTTGCGGCAATATATATGGAACCAAACATGAAAAAAAAAAAAATAAAATAAAGAAAATTTATAGAAGAACCTTACATTAAAATCAATAATGGAATTTTCAGTATACCGAGTTTTGAGATACCTATCTTTGGCAACCACTACTTTGTAACATCAAATCATTGAGGTGTGTACAGTGAAGCGAAAGTTTGGGCTTCAGTGGACACAGTCCTTATATAAGCTCGTAGTCTTAAGACAAAACATTCAGTTTATAATTGATAACGATTAGAGATACAACTTAATCGAAACGTCGTAAAAATAAATAAAAATAAAGACAATGCAAGTCCGACAACCACATTTTAGTCATTCTTCAACATTGTCTACAACCTTCAAACAAATAATCTATATCAACATCAACAAATATCATGTCGATTAGGTACAATTTTAACATGAACTATAAAGTGGCAACTGTCAGCTACCAAGCGGATGGAAAGAAATTACCTCGAGTAAAATATAATTTGCTGATGACCGATCCAAGATAAAAGAAGGGTTTGGAGTGGAAGTATCAGGTCCAAGTTTTGGACTTCCAAAATTTCTAAGAGGCACCTCCACCATTTTCCGAACAAAAATGCATGCAGTCCAAATCTGCTCTGAGAAGTGTCCAATAAAAGTAGAACTCTGCCAATGAAGTGGCAAAAACTCTTTTGGAATCTTTCTGTCGACTAATGAAATACTTCATAAAAAGGAGCTCCGGAGCTGGGAAAAATATTAGATAAAATTACAGTGAAATAAGAGGCCTGGTCTTATACAAGCGAAAAAATTCATAACTCTGTCACTAAAGAATGAAAAAAGGCTTCTCGATCTTCACAAAAAGGGATATTCAAGTAATAACAAATATCTTCACATGAAACTGCTGTCTGAGGTGCCATCTCAAGAAAATGGGCAAAGTTGAGGGTGTTATTTGTTGATTCTGCGACACGGCAGTGTGCAAAAGACTTAAATTCCTAGAAGACATCATGTTGACGCCTGAAGAAGCACAGTACTTAAATACCTCCCCCCAAGAAGAATACCATAATAGACTTCGTGGAAAGTCTATATATTTCTGGTTTATACTAAATCAGGGTGACCTACAAAAGATCTTATAGGTCGAAGTGCTGTAGAAAGGCAAAGAAAGCCTTAAAGATCTACTTGTAATCTACAATCTGCAATCTGAAATGGATATAACATATAATCTCTTAAAAACCTATTTACTGTTTATTTAGAAACCCTAAGTTCCTAAGTGTCTGGTGTTTAGACAGCAACAATTGTTGCAGGAGCAAAACTATCGGTTTCTCGAGAACTTTTTTCAACAGCGGAAAATATTTGATAATTTGGAAATATTTCTCTGTTTACTCCTACTTACTTCCGACAATTTTCTTGACAATAACGGTAAACTAATATCATATCAGTCATTTGTGCGTTAGTCAAGGAATAAGCATTTTAATTGGACATTTAATAAACCGAGGAACAAAAAGTTATGAAGGAGAATTGCTGCTGGTGGTGCTTCTTGAAAAGTACATCGAAACTTGTAATCTAATCGTGATATCTCATCCTGAGAAACCCCAAAGTATCACATTTAGGGCAAATTAGTTATTTATAAATTTAATATGCCGAGGCACAAAAAGTTGAGGTTTAGATGTAGTCGAAGGGCTGCTAGTGGCATTCTTTGTAATATACATCACTACTGTAATCAGATCTTGATTTCTTCTCTTAATAAACCTAAATATCAAACCTAGAGCAAATCAAGTTTTAATTAAGATAAATATATACAAAAAGGTTTAATAAATTCTAATTTTTACAACCTGTATTTAGGAAATTATGAACTTTTAGACTAAGGTCAATTAGGCTGGATACTGATATTCTAGCCTCAGGAATTAGAATACAGAGCTTTAAGAGACACCCTGTATAATACCAACATAAGCTTTATAGTGATAAATATACTGTAATTTTAGTATTAGAACCTTAAGTTTTTTAATTTTTCCTTTAAATTAAAAATGCAGTTAAATTTTCCTTCAAAATATGTTTATAAACTCTAGACCTGGGTTTCAAATGACGGAATAACGAGAAATCAGATTGATCGTGTTCTTGTTAATGCAAGACGGGGCAGTAGTATTATCGACGTTAGAAGCCTACGGGGCCTGGACGCAGACATTGATCATTTTTTGGTTAGGGCCAAATTCAAGATAAAAATTTCCAACCAAAAGAGCAACAGGCGAGAATAGATTCCCAGGTGGAACACTGAAGTTTTCAAAGACACACACAAAATAACTGCATACCAAACCACTCTGGAGAGTGTACTAGGATCTGTAGCAAATCAAAACAATGTAGACGAGACGTGGGAAACAATTAAAAATTCAGTTATACATAGTGCTGAAACCACCATAGGAAAAAGAAAGAGCTCTAAAAAGAAGAAATGGTTTGACAACGATTGTGAAGGAGTCTTAAAGTCAAGGAACCAGGCCCGACAACGAATGCTGCAAGATCCAAATGAGCAAAATGCACAGAAATACAGCGAAGCCAGAAAAAAGGCAAAGAAAACAATAAAAGCGAAAAAAAGAGCATACCAAGAAGGTATTCTTGAAGAACTAGAGTCAAATAGAAGGAACAACCGAACTGGATGTTTCTTCCAAGAGGTAAAGGATATAAAAAACGGATTTAGACCCAGAGTTAGAACAGTAATAAAGAATGACGAAGGTAACCTTATTACAAATGAGGCTGAAATGATAGAGACCTGGAGAAGATACTTTGACGAGCTACTGAATGTCCAGGCAGATGAAGACCGGCCTGAATATACATACCTTACGGCCGAACCCATAGTAGAAGAACCTACAGTGGAAGAAGTCTCACGAGCTATTTAAAAACTTAAAAACAACAAAGCCCCAGGAAACGACGCTATAACGGGAGAATGTTTGAAAAAAGGAGGAGAAACCTTGAAACGTGCTTTCTATCAACTCATCTGTCAAATATGGAAAGAAGAAAAAATACCAACCTCCTGGAAAGAAAGGGTGATAATACCAATACTTAAGAAGGGCGATAAAACGTGCTACTCCAATTATAGGGGTATATCTTTTATTAACACAGGATATAAAGTCTTCTCTCTAATGATCTTAGAACGATTGACTGCATGTGTGGAGTATCAAATAGGAGATTACCAGTGTGGATTTAGAAAAAAACGCTCAACTGTAGATCAGATATTCACGATTAGGCAATTAAAGGAGAAATGTTGGGAATACATCAAAACATTGCACTAGCTATTTATAGATTTTAAACAAGCATACGATAGCATCATAAGAGTGGATTTGTGGAATGCCATAGCAGAACTGGGCATACCGAAGAAGCTAATTAACCTCACCAAAACATGTGTAGAGGGATCTACAAGTGCAGTAAGACTTGAAGGAAGATTGTCAACCTTCTTTACAATCAACAGTGGTCTTAAACAAGGCGATGCGCTGTCTCCACTCCTCTTTAACGTCGCCTTGGAGAGCATCGTGCGAAAAACCAACACAAAAACGCTCCTCTTTAGAAATCAAGGTCCGCGCATCATATTGGCGTTCGCTGATGATATCGATATTGTAGGTAATACAACTACCAGTGTCAAGGAAGAGTTCTTCAAACTGGAAAATGCCGCAAAGAAAGTTGGCCTACTAATTAACGAAGAAAAAACAAAATATATGGCTACAACAAGAACGGAACGGCGAGACAGAATAGGACAGAACGTGACTATGGACCACAACAATTTTGAAAGGGTCCATCAGTTTAAATATTTGGGAGCTACGATCACCTCTGACAACAACATTACACAAGAGATTAACAACAAAATACAAGGAGGCAACCGCTGCTGGTATGGGCTGCAAAAGATAATGAAATCGAAAAATATATCCCGCCGCACGAAAATAAGAATATATCAAGTAGTTATAAGACCGGTAATGACATATGCATGTGAAACATGCACGTTGACAAAACAAAATGAGAATAGATTGAAAATCGCAGAAAGAAGAATGCTTAGAGGGATATACGGACCGGTCAGGGACAACATCACACAGCAATATAGAACGAGAACAAACAAGGAATTGTAGGAACTATACAACCAGCCAGATATAGTGAAAATAATAAAAGCAGAAATATTAAGATGGGTCGGCCATGTTATGTATCGTCAAGTTGGTATGGGAAGAGAACCCAGAAGGAAAGCGGCCGCTAGGAAGACCAAGGATGAGGTGGAGAGATAACGCTGCAGCAGACTTACAAACCCTAAACGTCGAACGCGCGGAGGAACTGATGATGGATCGCAGCAAGTGGAGGCAGATTGTGAAGTCAGCAAAGACCCACCCCGGGTTGTAATGCTAGAGAGGGAGCGAGAGAGAATGAGGTTTTTATATGTAAAGTTTTTAGACATAATTGGACATGTTGAGCTATATAAAAATAGAGCATGATGCCATTATGTTTTTTTCTCAGAAAATCTAACAAAACGTATAAAATATATAAAAAATAAACAAAAATTAATATTTCTAATTTAATTTTCATGTAAAAATTATTAATAATGATTAGTTACACAAATCACTTTCTAAGAGATAAATTTAATTGGTAATTAAATTGAAGTAATTTACAATTATAAATTAAGTCTTGTTGAATTTTTCATAGTCGTGATTGAGTTGTCCTTACGCATTACGCTTTTAACGGAAGATACAGTAATATAAGTATAAATTAATCAAATGTAATTATCAGCTATTAGTTTGTAAAATTTCCTTATTAAATTTTCTACTTAAATGTATTTTAACTCTTGTTAGGATAGATAACACTATAGAAGAAAAGATTTTGTCGAGAATAAGAGAAATGAGATTTGTAGTTAGTACCTATATATTTTATGGTTTAACATAACGGTTCTCTCTGCAACCTTTGTTCAGTTCAAGGCAGCTCATTATGTTGTAGAGTGGATCATAGACTATGATTCTATAAATAATAATTTAGACTGTTTTAAAACAGAAAAATCTAAAAGAAACTTACCAAATATACTTTTGGTTACTGGTAACATAATTGAAATAGGTGATGATTTTTAGTTCTATTAAAATGAAGTAATTTAAAAGGAATTGAGATTTAGGGTAATAAAATAACTGTATTTTATCTCCTCTGGAGAATAGGAGCTACATATTTCTTGTCAAAATAGCCTTACATGTAATGATAAAAATATGTAAAACAATATAATCATTTTAGGTAACAAGTAATCACTAGAATATACTCTGTTACGTTTGGAAAAAAAGAAGTCCGCAGCTGTACCATATGGACCCCAATTAATTCTATTACTGACAAGAGGCCGCTTTCATAAAATTCGTTTCATGGTTCTGCTTGTGGGTTGATGGAATTTAGAGGAGGATAAAACTGCCTACCATATCCTCAGAGAATGTTTAGCATTCAATGGACTAAGGCAGAGACATTTCGGAGACATAAGGCCCGAAATTATCTGGCAACTTCAGTTAACGAGACTGTTCGGATTTTCAAAGGCGAATGACCTGCAGTCACGGTGACGTGTAAAAGGTTGAACGAGGCCTAAGCATCATTCATACCAGGTGAGTAATTATGTAAGTGAATTTGCAAAAATATTCTGGTTGTTTAATTCCGAAGCTGTTTTCTGATTACTATTTTGATTTATTTTTAATCTTCAATTTCTTTGTCCATAATTTTTAAATTTGTTTTTTTTTAATATAATTTTGTGGCGAAGCAGCATATTTGAGCTGGTAACTATTATCCTATTACTATACTATTTAAAATAATGATCTGCCCCCCCTCCCCCGGCTATTCCATAGCTTTGGGATCTCTGTCATTATATAGTCCCGAAGGGGTATCACAGATTAAAGAAAGGACTGACCAAGTTAAGAAGAAGTGAAAAACTTGGTACGCCATTAATTTTAATAATGAAATTCAAGTTTGAGAGTATCTGCATGAAAAACGTATATATTGACTTTTTGGCTTTCTCACTTACTAAAAATTGGTGTTCAGTGGGGCACTAGGCATTTTACTTCACATAAGTGGGACAGTTAATAAAATTTAAGAAATACGATTAATTATAGTTACTTTATTTCACTTCAATATTAACAAATAGCAGCAAAATTATACTTTTATCAATCTTTGGAAAAACAGGTTTCAGAAAGGAATTTATTACCATCTACCACTTGTATACTATAGGTATATTGATCGAAAAAGAAGATAAATATAACTTATCGATGCATTTAGCCTTTACTGACTTTCAATAGGCTTTTGCTTCTTTTAAAATTTTTTCAGGGTCCCTGACGAGTGCAAGGTAAGATTCAAGGTACAAGAAATCACTGACAGTATTATGAAGTGGCAATCCTACATATCAGAATAGATAAAGAAAAACACTCTCGGAGAAACAGTACTAAAGAAAAGAGTGCGTCAGAGGGATGCCATCTACCAGTTATTTTCAATGATTTTCGAGAAGGTTTTCAAAGAGTTGAAATGGGAAAAATTGGTATCACTACTGGTAGGACCAGACTAAGGCATCTTAGATTCGCACGCGAGATGTAATAACCAATAACAAAGATAGGTATATATATATATATATATATATATATATATATATATATATATATATATATATATATTTATATATTTTTTTTATATATTTTTATATTTATATATATATATATATATATATATATATATATATATATATTTATATATATATATATATATATATATATATATATATTTATATATATATATATATATATATATATATATATATATATATATATATATATATATATATATATATATTATTTTGGTAAGAACATTCCATCGTTGTTCTCCGACAAATTTGGCATAAGTAGGAGTTCCAAGTTGTGGAAAACATGACAAGGATGTCTAGGAAAGACATCGGTGGATCCCACTGATGAGTCCACCACCGATGCCGGGACGAAACGTTCTAACAGTTTGACGGTGGTCGAAATAGTTCGTTAGTTATAGGCCCTTAACATCAGGAGCATTAGTACGACATGGCGCCTGAGCAGGGACGGCGGAAGACAAGGGTCAAAATCGCCGTTGGCTTTCATTAAGCCTGACCCGATACTTGGAAAACCACCTAGGATATCCGTTCTACATTTCTCTTATCAGGCCTGTGCTTCTACAGCTTGGGCTTTTTACGTTAGTCAAAGTCGGACAAGCAAATGTCTTAGGGGGGCATGTTGTGATAAGAACATTCGACCGTTGTTCTCCGACAAATTTGGCTAAAGTAGGAGTTCGAAGTTGTGGAAACCATGACAAGGATGTCTCGGAACGGAAGCTGTGGATCCTATTGATGAGTCCACCACCGGTGCCAGGACGAAACATCTTAATATTTTGACGGTGGTCGAAATAGTTTGTTAGTTATATGCTCTTAACATTAGGGGCATTACTACGACAATATATATATATATATATATATATATATATATATATATATATATATATATATATAAGACAATTCTCGGCTGTGCGGACGTAGATTGTTAGTAAACATTATTCTCATACTAAAGAGTGCATAGAACTTCAAGAAAGACAATGGAGAAGCTCCGGCTCCGGAAAATGACGACAGCGCTGTTTCGTTCTTACTTGGGGCTCATCAGGCCATTGCATCCGGTACAATCCATCATCTCGCAATCATACGCTATCTACTGCTTTTTAAAATGAAATGACAGCAGACAAAACACGAATAGCGACATCTTGACGGATCACTCAATAATACAAGAACGTCATGTACTAACAATGTTGAATATAAATACTATGTGATGGCGCGACGGTAAAATAAAAGTAGAAATATATTAAACTCAATATAGAAAACACACTTCTCAAACTGACCACGGTTTTTTGCAGTTCAAGCTAGTTTCTCGCCGATGATCTCCCTATGAGAGCGCTAGGTGTTCTTAAGCTAACAAATTAAAGAAAATAGAAGTTATTCTAGAAAAGTCTCGGCTGTACGGATGTTTATATATATATATATATATATATATATATATATATATATATATATATATATATATATATATATATATATATATATATATGTATATATTAAGATCGGAAAAGAAAACCAACACGCAGAAATCATCAGGCGACTCAGATTAATATGGGCAGTGTTTGAAAAAGTGGGGCACATTTTTAAAAATGAGTCATCATTCATCAACCTAAAAACCAAATTTTATAATATCTGCGTCCTACCATTCTGTACTGACAGATTAGAAATAAAAGCCTTACGAAACTATTGGCCCGAAAGCTTAGGATATCACAGAGGGCTATGGGACGGACGATGATTGCTATTTCATTAAGTGATACGAAATGAACAAATCAGGAAGAAAACCAAAATTATATACATGATGAAAGAAGAAGATGGGCAGGTCATGTTGCTAAACTAGGAACAGATGACAGATGGACATATAAAATAACAGAATGTAGGCCTAAGGTAGATTAGAAGAAGTGATGGAGGGACGATATCTGACGTGTGGTAGGTAAACAATGAAAAAATGTGGCAGAAGACAGGTGAGATGTGGAAAAGAATGAGAGAGACCTACGTCCAGGAATGGAGAAATATGGATAGAGAAAAAAGACAGATTAACAAAACAATAATCAGAAATATTATTTCAGTAAGTGATATGCATGAACAAAAATGCCAGTCACATCCGATACACTCCGACTTAATAAAATAATAAATATGGATTTTGACTTTGAATTCAAATGACACATTCTTGCGTTTTTATGCTAAGCTTTGTGACTTTTATTTCATTTTCAAAATTCATATTATTGAGGCAATCAAATAGAATTGGCAAAACAAAATGTGGGCCAAAGGAAAGTAATAATAAAAATATTTTTGTATTGTATTTAAACATCTTAAAATGGCTTGTAATAAGTGATTAACCTGTGCATTGTGTTCGTCACGCTTGTACCCATATAAATAAAAAAATATTATTATATTATTTTTTTATATAGTAGCACCTACTTAATATATGAAAATCTGTCAATGACATAGAAATTAATATTTGCACAAACGAAAATGGACGTAAATTGTTCAAACAATCTCCATCTTTGGAGTGCACGTTTGACGTAGGACTCGATGGTTCTACGAAGAGCCGCTCCTGACAGTCGTGGCGCTGACCTCTTTGTATGGCACAAAAATGTCAGCCCACAATCGCAGCCTATTGTTATAATACTGTTTGTGTAAAACATATTTATTTGCTTTATGATCTCTGGGTCTCGCTTTGATATTCCCACATGTACATGCGGATGTGCTACAAATTGATATTGATTTATAGCGATCTGACTTATAATGAATTAAATAGCTGTACCGATGTCGGTACCAGAAATATTCTTGAGTTACACGTATTGACATAAGTATCTGGCTTTGTTATTTTTGATATTCTAATATTATGTGTATATAGACTTGCTCTATTCTAGGGAACAAAGCAAATAACGGATGTTTAATGATTAATTATATATTTTCCTCTTGAATATTCCTATATAGTAGATAGTACTAGGAATAGAAACAGTTGAATAACGGATATTTATTTACGCTAATATGGAATACAATTTGAGTTCAGTACGCCACATCTTTTCTTTTTTCAAATTGCTATATTTTTTTTCTTTTAAAAATTTATATAGGTTTAACATTTTATTATTTTTTAATTTTGGATTTGTGTAACGTGTAGTATGCCCCTTGGTAAAAAGGTAAGGATGATCTCTTTATACAGGAGATCCCACAACGAAATGCTTGGATCGGTTTCTTAAAAAATCAATTTCCGAAAATTTTCAAAATTTTGCATTCTATTAAAGTCGATGTGGACAATTCGGCCAAAATATTTTCAAGATGGTGGCACGTCCAGTTAAGTCGGAAGTTGATGCCTTCTTGCTTATTTTTAATAAAACACCATGTATGTTATATCATTTTTAGATTCTACGTAAAATTATAGACATATTTCATGTGTAATGTCCTATACCTAAGTTTAACTCTTTTTGACATATTTTAAATTTTGTGTCAAAAATGGCGTTTGCAGGCTTAAATATAA
This sequence comes from Diaprepes abbreviatus, assembly GCA_034092305.1. NCBI lineage: Eukaryota > Metazoa > Arthropoda > Insecta > Coleoptera > Curculionidae > Diaprepes > Diaprepes abbreviatus. The sequence goes on from JASJET010000028.1 coordinate 11,198,531, forward strand.
CTGTCAATTCGCCCTATTTGAAAGCGTTTATTATTTAATTGGGGTTAGTTTCCTTCTAGAAGGGTATCTATGTTGATATTTTGATAATAAATAAATACAGGGGTATCAAAAACTAACATTAAATAATAACTTAAAAAAATCGTTAAAAATCAATTTTTTTAAACGTAAACCCCCTATTCTTATAATGTTATCTTATTTAGCATTAAAAATAAGGGTGACTTTGTGTAAGGTCATCTATTCAATACATCCTTGCACTTAGAAACTAGTCGTAAAGCTCTTCTGTCTCACTCAGGATGACCACATTGCAGAATAGCATAAATTCCTGCGTTCAGACCGAAAAGCTACAATATCGGCGTTGAAATCTGCTGGATAGTCGGCCAAAGAATAGCCCGGAGCCTAACTATTGTATGATATTCGAGAGAGTAAAACCCTATGACTCTCGTGCTCCTACCGAACGCTCTAGTGTCAGCTCTTTCATCCTGTCGAGATCCATCTGTAAATCACTTCCATTTATCGGAAGAGTTTGCTCCTCTTCTCACTTTTCTTTGTTTGACAAAAGTAACTCAAGTGAGTTTGAATGAGTAATCATGAACATCATTCCACCACGCTTCCCCAGCTACGCGGGTAGCCACCAGTTTCAGATTCAAATGATCCTAGGGAACTAAGACGATAAAAAGCTTCAATTATTCGATGATTATGATGTAGGTTCGTTAAGAGCTCCAGTACTTTAATAGGGCAGTCTTAATTGCACTCATTCAGCCCACAAATGCACTCAAAGGCAAGTTTACAAGTCCAGAAAGCACATATGGCATTCTTGACTCTAGCCTCAATATGATATAATTCCCGCTCAGTCGTGAGTTGAAAATTATTTCCAGGGATTTTTCACTGTTCCTTTTGTCTTTAATTACGTTTATGTAATTTTTAGTGGGCCAGTTAAAACGAAAAATCAAAAATTATTACATATACCTACCTTATTATTGTGTAGGTAAAATAATCATTATAGATAATTTTTTTTGTCATTAAAACATAGTAGGATTATGTTACTGGTACTCGGATAAAAATACGTGTAACGTTTTTTTCTTCCGAATGACAAAATTTTTTTATGTGTAAATATCCGGAAACGTCTATTTCTTATTATTAGTTATATCGGCTTCACGATTTTGGAGGTTTTAGCGGTATATGAATTGATATGTATGTGGGCAAAGACGCCATCAAATTTTACGTGCTTGTAATAATTCACGTGATTCATTTATAATTTAATTTGTTATTTGCGAATGGTCAGATTTGCTTATTCATTTAAATATATCAATTACCTGCAAATAATATTAAAAATATTTAACAATTATTGCCGAAAAATATCTAAACTGTAAAAAGGAAATGCATTAAATTTAAGGTAAATATACTGGAAGCAAATTTCATAAACGTTTATTAAATGCCTTTAATGTAATGCATTAAATTTAATAATTAATCTAAATTAATATGTTCCATTAAATCTAATGTAATCATACATTAAATTTAAGATATTGATTGACTTTTTAAGGTGATTATGTAGATTAAGTATACAGCCAGTGTTCACTGAATTTAAGATATGTTATCACATATTTAATGCACCAAAATTAATATGAGGTCAAAACATTCTGCTACCAGGAAAAAGTGGAAGTTTCTCCATTAGGTAGTGAACCGTTATTTGTAGACCGGTTTCAAACTCACTGGTTTCCGACAGTATGGACACACACGTGCACCTCATCATACGAAAATGGAGCCCTTTAAACAAATTATATCACACTAAACAAAAAGTTTAACACAAGTTGCGCCATCTACCGGAATCTCATGCAATGTACCATTTAATATACAACAAACTGAGTTTTGAAAGAATTGCTTTAGATTTAAGGTAAATATAAATTATTCACGATTTTAGGTACAAAATCATTAAATTTATTGTAGAACAGACATTGAATTTCAATTAATTTTAAGGTTTTTTTAACAGTGTACCATCATGGCTATGGAAGCAACTGACTAAATGTTGCCTGGTAAAATTCAATAGTGACAGCTTCTTTCTAGTTATATATCTAATTTTATTCTAATATGGTCTTTATTTTGTGATTTTTGAATGAATTTGCAAAAAAAAACGAGCATTGTAAAATTAGAATGTTGTAGGGTCACAAATTCTTGACAAGGAAATAAAATTATCCTAAAAATATTCACGAATCAAAAGCTGTCGTATGTGAGGAGAAAGCTTTATTATATGTTAAAGCAAAATGGTTTTGATAGTACCGAGAGTTTATTGAAAAGGTATCCAAGAAGGAAGTGGAAGGCTTTTAGATGCAACTAATGCCTATGTCTCTAGGAGAGTGAAAAAATGGTTGTCGCGGATGATCGTTTAAAAGAGTCTCCTATAGCTAAAGCAATACATATATGGGAACCAAGAGTTGTTCAATTTATATGTAATTTTGGAACTCATCGTCACTTCAAAACAGCCTTAAAATATAATTAATTTTGTAATATGCTTTTAAAGAGCCATTCTGAAAATGCCTTTTGTGACTATATTTGTGGACTCTTTTTCTTATTTACGTGAGTAATATTTTCTTTAGTCAATTTTCTTGTACCCTGTATAGAAATTGTGTAATTATTATATTTATACAAAGAAAAATGTAACACATGGAAATAGGGTTAACAAGAATGACCTTTATCGGGTCACTAGTTAATCAAAAGTCGCCAGTATTATAGTACCATATATTTTATCAATCGTAAACATTATTAGATGGTGAATGATCGTTAATATATTATTAAATTATTAGAATAAAATTTAGAATCGTTGATTGTTATTGAAAAATTCTATACAATATTGTAAACGAAGACCTATTGTGCACATTGTAGTGATTGTAATGCAAAGTGCTTTTCAAAGAACGCATCTATTCTTGTCTAAACAAGAGGTGCACTACACCTAGCGGGTGTGACGGCATTTCCGCATATCATCTAGACACAAATCAATGTAAATTGTTTTAAGATTTGTTGACGCTACGAACTTTCGAATAAATTACGGATTAACGCATAGAGAAAGATATATTTTATGTCCCTGAATTTACAGGAATATTTTTATTAAGTACCGTTTTATTATTAGAGTTTTTTATGGTTCTGACAGAGTATAATCAAAAGAATGAATAAGCTTTCTGAATAAAAATTCATTCATAAAATCGCTGTTTTCTGAAATCTCGTCAGATGTTGTGAAGAATGAAGTTAAGTGACAATTGCTATTACACTATACACACGTGCATTCTGTATTGAACCTTGATGGATAATATTAACATATTTATTTTCATCACTTTTATTTATTAAAAAAACTAATTATAGTTCTTTTGGTAATTATTTACTTTATTCCTCTCTGTCAAAATTAATCAAGGAATTTCACTAATTGAAATTGCAATATAAAACAGTTGAAATAAAATTTAAACAGAATGGCGCAAAATATTTTAACAAACAAACATGAATTAAAGTTTCTGAATGACGGCAGTTATTTAAAATGTCGACTTTTTAGGCTAGATTATCGTAACTTTACTTGTGACAGTTAACTTAGAGATGCTTCAGATAATGTAAGGGTATAGGAATCAAACGTATATCTGTACCCCAGAGCTGAATTTTACAGAATGAGATAAATATGTTGCATTAAGTTCTTTTCCTAATTTATCGTTTAAGAACTAGGTCATTATAATTTGTGTTAAGTCTGCGTTTACAACCAACTAAACTTAATCAAGTCCAACTAACATTCTTTGCCCTTCTAGACGATGAAGCTATTAAAACACCTAATGAGTGAGGAAACACACACCGATTAATAAAATACTAGAGGAAGTATGCAATTCTGTCAGAAATCGTATATTGAAGTATCTAGCATATGAGTCGCATTATTCCTATAAAAACTAAATAAATAAGAGTTTAGTTATAATTCGGATGTATGCTTTCTCTAGAGAAAATTACCAAGTCAATTATATAAGTCTAGAGAATACCACAAAAGAATGTCTATTCGCTTAAATTGGTTATTGCAATTCCAAACCTTCTTTTAAATGTCCTCATATGGAATATGTAATATAGACAGTTATTGTAAAATACAATAAGCAATATTTAAAAGATGCTAATAATAGATATAAAATAAAAAGCGATCATAAAAAAGATTTAGATCTAATAATTACAAAAAAGTGTTTATAATTGATATGCACAAGTGTTTTTCTAAGTTGCACCTCTACAACTACTCTAACTCTAGCCCATTAAACCTATGGACGCATTTACAATGCAACCTCACAAAACAACTTCTGTAAAATGTGGGGAGAAAATATTTCGGAAAGAGGTGAATAAGATTTAGCCTTGGTTATTTAAATAGTTTGAAAATCATATAGGTGATAACATTCAAGAACTAACTTGATGATGTGATAATTGCCCAAGTCAGAACCGGAATACACAAATGGTTATAGGTACTTCTGATTGCTTAAACTAAACTGCAAATTAAATTAATGAACAACAAATTTCTAGTTAGGGAACATACTCATTTTGAAGTCGATGCAGTTTACTCTAAAATTGAACGGGAAAGAAAAAAAATCAGCAACAATAACGCCATGGTATTGTTAGCAAATTGAATGCTTATGAGATTCATAAAATTAAATAAAAGGAAAAAGCAATAGACGCAAAATTGAATCTGCAATGCTAACAGATACTTCTGTGAAAGACGAAATTGCTGCTATAGAAGCCAGAAGAAATGTAAGGAAAGTAAAAAAGCGTATTTTTGATGAGTATAAGAGAAAACCTATGAAGGGAAAAGGAGAACAAAAACGAAAGGCCAAAAAAGTAAACGATAATAATCGTCGTGACGATGGTTTTCCAATAGTAAATCTTAATACACTTGGGTCTAGTGCATCGAATATAAAGAATGTTCTTATGAAGCTTACACTGGAAGAGAGCCCTAATATATCTGTCTTATCTGTCAGGCTAGATTTTAAGTAGAGCTTCATTTTAGACTTGATTTCGATCTCAGACGTATGCCATATTATACCTTAATACCTAAAATAACATTAGAATTTAGCATGTTGACTGTGTAAACTTAGTAACTTTATTATATCGTAATTATATGTGTGGGTCAAAAGTCGTGAATAATTACACTAGTTTACAAAATGAAAAAAAAGTTATGTCGTTCGATTGAACCGAATATTATTTTTTTCCTTATAGTAAGTAAACGCAAACATACATTTTTTTTAAATTTCTATCACATTAGAGACAGAAGTTATCAACACAGTTTATTTTCGTTTACCCGGTAGTTTGTTTTCAATTCGATCTAAAATTTCGATGCTGTGGTAGTGTTCAATTAAGTGAATATTTGTTTTTAAAATGTCAAGAATATTCAGTAAAGTAAATTCTAATCGTTTTTGTTATGTTTGTGGAGAACTTATTATATATCTAAGAAATGATATCCCATAATGGAATCACTTAAAGGCGCATATCTCCGTCTCTCGCCAAGATAAAATGTGGGCTCCTCATGAGTTTTGTGAAAGATATAGATGAACGTTAAGCTCCTGGGCTGCAGGTGAAAATAGATCTTTGAATTTTAGCCAGTCAATGATCTAACCACGAGAATGATTGTTACTTCTGTCTCACTAAAATATTTGGTTTTAATCACAAACACAAGGATAAAATTATATAAGCATATGTTTTTTTCCGGGTCCGTCCTAAAGCCGGACGCATTACGGCCAGAGTAGGCCTATTGGCTCACCCTAGACATTACAGCCAGTCTGTCAACCTAGCCCCCTGGCTCAATCTGTACAGTCCTGCTAAGGAGTGAGTGAGTATTTCTCTCGGTTCCTGACTTACTAACCCGAATCTTTGTTGTCTAAATCTCTCTAGTGACTCACAGTCACATATGATGTGCTTCACCGTTTCCTCAGCTTGTCTACATAGTCTGCAGCCGAGGTTTCCCTTGTATAGATTCATTCTATTCAGATGTACTTTGACGGCCATGTGTCCCGTCATTATACCCGTAATAGTCCTTAGTTGGTTCCTACTCATTTGGAGTAGTTTCCTTGCCAATTTCGGGTCAGGATTCCCAATAAATAGCTTGCTGTGGTTTAAACCCTGTCTGGTCATCCATCTGGTATTTATGCTCTCTTTTGATCCATTCTTTAACTGCTTCTCGGGCCGCGCACCGCGGCACCCCAAAGGCCGGTTCTGGACCCATGTATTGAGATGCTGATCCTGCTCTAGCTAGCTCGTCAGCCTTTTCATTTCCATGTATGCATTCGTGTCCTGGTACCCACTTTAACATAATTCTGTTGTGTTTTTCCAGAATTTCCAGCTCATTCTGACATTCCCAAACCAGCCTCGATGATACCTTTTGGCCCTTGAGGGCTTTTAGGGCTACTTGGCTGTCAGAGTAAATGTGGATTTCCTTCCCTTTGTAAGCATATGTTCCTTCTGTTACTAAACCTATCTCCCGTTCAGACAAGCAGTAAGTTCTAACACCTCGCGGTTGTTCCAGCAAAACTTTTATGCCTGACACGGAATCCGAAGAGGCTCAAATTGAAAGTGACCCAAGTTCAGATGAATTTGTTGATGTCTATGAAGAACCACATATGATAACTCAGTCCGAACTGAATGATTTAGTAAGAGGTTTAATCCTATCTAAATCCAAAGCTAAATTACTAGATTCACGACTACAACAATGGAAGTTACTTGCCCCCGGCAACTTTATACGTACGCGAAGGGAAAGTTTTTCGAGATATTTAAAGAGAGAAAACGAATTTTGTTACTGTTATGATATAATTGAACTTTTTAAAAAAATGCAGCAACCTCATAATCCAGAAGAATGGCGTTTATTCGTTGATTTATCGAAATCTAGTTTAAAAGCAGTCCTTCTACATAATGGTAATAAGAAGCTATCCATTCCGATAGGTCACGCAGTAAATACCAAAGATATTTATGAAACAATGTCTACACTAACTGAACTTATTTAATACAGAGAGTACAATTGGATTGTTTGTGGTGATTTAAAAGTGGTTGGTTTACTTTTGGAGTTGCAGGACGGCTATACAAAATATTGTTGCTTTTTGTGTTTGTGGGATTCAAGAGCTAAACAAGACCATTATAAAAAAAGACTGGCCAGTTAGAGACAAATATGTTCCTGATAAACTGAATATACAGCATCGATATGAGACCCACAAAAAATTATTTTACCGTCGCTTCGTATAAAATTAGGTTTATTGAAAAGGCTTTAGACAAAATTAGCGTATCCTTTAGGCTGCTTTGTTCTGATTTTCCTAGTCTTTCTGAGACGAAATTAACGGAAGGTGTTTTCATCGGACCACAAATTAAAAAAAATATTAAGCGATGAGACATTTGAAAAATGTCTTTCGAATACTGAAAGATCTGCTTGGATTTCACTAAGACTTGTTATCTAAGAGTTCTTAGGAAACAAAAAAAAAGTGAAAATTACCGATAGTTAGTTGCAGACTTATTATATAATTTTGAATGAATGGGTGTCAACGTGTCACTGAAAGTTCATTTCCTTCATTCGCATCTCGACTTCTTTCCTAAAAACCTCGGGCACGTGAGCGACGAGCCTGGAGAGCGTTTCCACCAGGACTTGAAATTTTTTGAGCAAAATTATCAGGGATACCGAGACGAAGCCATTTTAGGTGACTATTTTTGGTCTATTGTAAAAAACACAAACACAGATAAATACAGGAAAGAGATTAAAGCAGTTTAGTTTTAATTCTTTTGTATATTTTTGTGTGTATTTTTTTTTGTAAATAAAAAATGATAATATTATGGAAATGAGACGTATTGGCTTTTTTAAATATATATATTTTTTAAACTTAGGCACCTCAATTATTAAGGAGAAACACTGTCCATTTCAAGGGCAAGAACCATGTAAACTAGAGTTTTCAACTTTGTAGGTTGTGATTACCTTCCAAAGGCTAATTAAGGCAGTTAAATTTCTGAGATTTAAATATTTTTTTTATAACAAAGATGCTTTATTGACTAGTGGCCTTATTTTTATTAAATTAACTTCCGTCAAATCCTTAAACACACCTTTATCACAACTTATCTCGACCTGTGACATAACTTACCTCGATATTAGGAGAATCTTTGAATTTGTCAATTTACTCATTGAACTTGTATCATAAAAATTCTTTTACGGTAAAGAAGTAAATATTTTAAGTTGTATATTGCGTAGAGATAAGAAGATCTTTCACTAACATATGTTAGAAAGAGTAAAAATTGTCACAGACTACCTTGTTGATGCGGTGTTCTTATTATTCGTTCATATCACAGAAATCGTGTTTGAATTAAAATGACTATTATGGCAATAAACTAATTACCAATAAACAAAATACCAACAGAAATATAGGCAAATACAATAATTGTATTGTAGTAATAGTCTAGGGGCATACTAAAACAGTATCATAATATCTACCGGTATGAGAAATATTATAAAAATAAAACGTTTTGGTTAGGAACAAATACATAGTATAAAAAATAGATATTATGTTCTTAAAAGTATGTAGTTACTTTCTCATATATTCATTTTTAAGAAGATCAAAATATAATAGAGAACTAACAGGTAAGTAACAATAAAACCAAATATAAACGACATATCAAAAAAGTCTCTGAAAAAATAAATAAAAATTGAATGCTGTTATTGTATTAAAAATATAAATTGATTAGAAAACAAAAACTATTCTTAGTTCCACTATTTAAACTTTAACCAACATAGGCTGAAGCAAAACAAAATACAAACGGGGTAAATAAATATCAAATAATAAATAAATAACAAAATAAATATTATTCTTCTATTAAAACATCTCAAAACTATTCTAGGTTCTAGACTTAGCTTTAAAGAGCTTAATGAAAGTAAAGGCTTTGTAAATATTTCTCCACTAATTATATCTATGTGTGTGGAATTGGGGATTAGTACACTGCGATCAAATATGTCTGATATGTTCCCCTATTGCTGCCAAATCGTAAGAGATACCATGCCGACTATAACAAGTCCTCCAGTCCTATTTTTTTTAACCTAGAATGTTGGACGGCTTCAAAGTGGGTAATTTCCCTTCTTATATATGACGTATTCCCAAGAACCGCATTCTAAGGTTTTCTAAAGAGCTGCACTCTGAAAGGATGTGAATAGAAATTTGGTCCTCTTCCTCGCAAATTCTGTCAATCCGAGTTTCTTGAGGTGTCCCTTCAGGTTACAATGCCCCGTCAGGATTCCTGTCAGAACTTTAAGTTGGTTTTTGCTTAGGCTTAAGCATTTCTTGAGTCTTTTCTAGTTGTAGTTCCCAAGAAGTATCTTCGCTTGTCTCATTTCTTGCAAATCCATTCAGTAATTGGATCTCCTGCTCTCTTCCTCTCTGATACTGCTACTGATTCCACAGAAAGGTTTGAACCCCAGATATGGTGTCCAAGTCTCTTTTTTCGTGAGTTTCTTTACTATTTCATTTCCCTTTAGCTCGGTGTGTCCCGGTACCCACAGGAGGGTGACCTTATTTTTCTTAACTCATTTAGTTCGTTTAGACATTCTCGGACCGTTTTCGAGCTGATTACTTGAGCGTACTGATAAGTGCTTGATAATTTGACATGATAATAATCTCCTGTCCACGAAAAATTTTCTCTTTGCTGAATTGAATGCATTTCCTGATAGCATGTATTTCAGATTGCAATATGCTTGGTAACTTACCCAAGTTTTCATGGTGTTGGAATCCATACACTCCTATTCGAGTTCCCTTCAATGTTTTGGAGGCATCTATATACCATTTAATGGAATCCCTGTTCAATTTTTCAATTGTGTTTCTGTCTCATTCACTATTGCGACCCAACTTTGTGTTAAAATTTTCCACAAATTGAACTTCTTTTTCATTTCATCTCGTGGCACGTCTCAGATATGTTGATTTCTGGATAAGAGATTGAATCTTCGTTTTATGATATCATCTCTCATCTTCCTATATATTGTCTTCTTCACCATACTTTCCACAAAGTGTAAGATTTAGGGTTAGGCGGCCGTTGAGCACTGCTCCAGTTATACATGCACAGGCCAGTCTTTGAACTTTCCAGAGGTTGGATCTCGTATTAGCCAGACTGGTTCTTTTACTCCAGATCACTGTCCCATATGGGAAGGGTGGTCTTATTATTACAGTGTACATCCGCTGCAGAATTTTTAGGTTTTTGCCCCAGCTTTTTTCCGCGAAGTTTCAACAGACTATTGAGGCTTTTGTAGCCTTATTGACTACTTTTTGTCATGCTTATTCCAAAGAGGTTTATTATCTAGAGTCAGGGCCAGATATTTAACCTCTGACTTCCACTCAATAACATCTCCATCCATTTGGATGGTTTTCAAGTTGAGACTTCTTTACCTTGTAAGAGTTGCTAGGGTAGTTTTGATAGGGTTGACATTTAGTCCCATCATCTGGTACCATTTTTTAGCGTGTTCAAGTCCTCTCTCGACTATGTTGCAAAAGGTATTCTCGAATTTGCCCCTCGCGATTATCATCATCGGCATAGCCCTGACAAGATCTGCCGAAGTCATTCAGATTACAGAGGAGTTGATCTACAATTAGGTTACACATAAGTGGCGAAGCTAATCCCTTCTGAGATAATCTTCTGATGGTACAGAGTGTAATAGTGGAAATAAACTATATCAGTGGAAATAAACCGCGCCATCCATTTGGACGTCGTTCTGTCTACTCACTTGTGCTTTTTTGACTACCTCAAGTGGAGAATCCCATCTGTTAATTGTATCACTGAGCTTTTCGTAGACCTGCCTGCTTGATACGTGTGTTGATGAGGTTGCAGTGGAACCTGTTCAACTATTTTTGTTCTGATGCAGTTGTGAACTGCTTTCTCCATCATTTTAAAGATAAACGATGTGAGGCTGATAGGTAGCAGGAATTTAGGGTATGTAATATTCTTTGTCCCTGCTTCCGGAATGAAGATGACTCTCACCTTTCTCCGTATTTCTGGTATGTAGCCTAACTGTAAACTTATTACGATTTTGTAACGTAAATATATTTTATATAACTTCCACTGCCGATGAAGGATTTACGTCAATCAACGTTAAAAATGCAAACACTTATCTCATAATTCCTGATGAATCAGAATTTCTCGCCACCTTGTTCAATTATCTCAGCACACGAACTTCTTATGAGATTTATTTTATGAGATGCATGCCATAGCACCACACAACCAAAGCAAATCTATTAAAAGCAGGGAACTTACCTATCACCTACGTTACAGCAACCTGCAAATTTCTATTGACGCAGTTTGCATGAAAAATACATTTATATTATACAATTATCCATAAAAATCGACTACTTAACATTACATAAAACCTTTAACAGCACCATGACCTATTATAGCTACAAAAGGATATCAAAAACAATAAAAGTCAACAAGATGAATTTAAAAATTAAAAAAGAATTAAGTAACAATCATAATATATCTTAATAAATATTAAATTATTATTTCTAATAATGTGCAAATATTCTGAATATTTGAATATTATACCACCTGTAGAGAAATTTATGGCCATTTATTATCTCATCCAATCGTAAATTAACCTGAAATTCCAGTGGGTTGAAATGGTCTATAAAACATTAGTTTACAATTAAGTACATTAGCTTCTTCACATTTTTATCAGTTTAATAGTTTTAATCTAATCCTAACATTAATTTAACTATCCACGCATATACTTTACTGCCAATCTATTGTGTACATTTGAAGGAATGAATTAAGAAAGGAATCTTTAAAATTTATTGTTATCTTTGATTCTGCATTAATAATAAAGTAATAACATAAATTAAAACTTATTAAAGGGTAAATGAGTTATGCAATTAGGAGTAGTTTATGAAATTAATACTTAAAACATTCTAACGATGTTAAATTAATTTAAAAGTTCTTCTTTTCCTTAAAACTACAATAAAACTTCTTCGATGATTGTACAAGAAACATTTAATTAATCAAATGTGTCTTCGATTTTTATTGATAAATTTAGATTCTATTTTGAACAATATTCGTCAAACAAAATGGTAGATGTAGAATGCTAAAGCCTGATGACTTTTTTCTCGTTTTCTTAAAGGAGTGATAACAGTTGTTACAGTTTTCATTTTAAACTAAAAACTATAAATATTTATACTAATTATACCTTCACTAAAGCTAATACTCACCATAAATTAATTCCCTATTTTCATCAAGTAGTCTCTTTAAAAAAATATTAAATAAAAAGCTCAAATTCAAATCAAAAACCGGTTTTGTAAAAAATCAAGTGTGTCTAGAAATGCACCAAATACTCCACTTTTGCCACTTTCATCAAGGGTGTAGTTAATCTTTTGTTTTTATTTTGTTTTGAGATTTCAGAAGCGTTAGTAGAGAGAGTCTGGGCTAAGCCTTGGTTGTGAAAACTGGCAGAAACCAAGAAAGCAGATTTTTTGCTGATTTCCTAAAAGTACAATACTACTGTTATTCCTGTTTGCAGCTAAAACCATAGTTTAGTGTGTTAAGGCATTATTTACCAGATAGTAAGGATAAACAAAGTTTTTATTCGTTTTTCGTTAAGTACACCGTAGTGAAAATGATCACACACAAAGACAATCAGGTACATGCCACGAACAGTTTTTATTACACCGGGACTTTGCCTTCCTGTCTAAGCTTGGATTTACATGTCAGAGCCGGCATATAACACACCACTGCTCCCATTGAGGCCATCGGTTATACAGTTTGCCGAAAGTGTTTGGATTCAATGACAAAACTGCCTTTCAGGTAATAGTACTTCATAATAAACAGTGATATTATCGATTTTAAAGTATACTTTCATTTTTCCCCTGAGATTGAAAACTAATAAGACTTGCTGCGAGCAATTACAGGACACTATATTTAATTTTATTTAAAATATCTTGTAACCGAAGGTATACGTATACACTAGGTAATTTAAAACATCATTTTAATATATACACACATATTAATAGTCCAACACTTTTAATTGGGTTTAAATAAATATAATTTTAGTCTTAATCAGGCTACCAGATAGTTTATTCTTTCAAAATAAATATAAACATTTGAACGAAAACAAAAGTAAGGTTATTCAACGCCTCTTTTCCAATTTAAAGCTGGATCTAAAGCTAACCGACTTGGCGTTTGGCGCAGATGACGTCATACTAGCAATAGTGTTATTGCTCATTGTTTTTTTTTTGTAATTCACGTAGCAAATAGTCACATATGTTTATTATTAAAGATAGATACTTGTAATTTTCACGAACCAGTGCTACTTTTTTGCTAAAAAACAAAAAATGTATAACAAAATTTTCCTAGCTCTCGCTGTTTTTAAGATACAGGGCGAAATTGAAAATTTTCCTAGTTTATTCCTAAAGGCATCAGATTTTGATTAACAGACCAAATTTTAAATAGAACACTCTCTATCTTATTTGACAGTTCGATATCAATTTTTCAAGCTTTTCCAAATTTCACTAATTAATCTAAATTTTTTTTTTGAGAATTTAAACTTAAATTTGCAGTAGGCTGTGAATATAGAACATATATCTTATTAATAATAATACTTTTGGTACGACGTCTTAAATATTATTTGGAATAAGTTTTCCAGCTTTTTGTAATGTAATAGAGTTGAAGGCAATTTTTGTTTTAACTAGAGTTTATATATTTCCAAAACATAAACAATGCCCAACCTTATTATGTAAGAAAAAACAGATAAATTAACCAAAAGGAACACTAGATGAAACATTTTATTTTAAGTACTGCTGAAAATGGTTTCCATTCCCTCTGACAAAGAATTGGTACATTTCTGCAATTTTCTTGAGGCATTTAAAATAATAACAGTTCTCTTGTAAAAAGAGAAAAACGGGGAGATTTCCCACAATTACATCGTCGGCACTCTTTAATACAAGGGAGCCGTTAAGTGTCTCGGAGTAATTCTGGTCTCACGACTGAGCTGAAGTAATTACATTAGTGGAGAAGGTCATATTTGCTTTTTGAGCTTTAAACGAGCCTTTATTGGGATATGGTGGCTGACACCGAGAGTGCTATTCTGGATATACACTATGGTTATCCGCCTCATGATCACGTAGGCCGCTGTTGTATGGTGGGCTAGTACAGTAAAGCGCAAACACCGTCTTCAACTTGACAAAGTTCAAAGAATCGCTTATGTGGGATGAAGATTGCTCCCACCAGGAGGTCCTGGTGAACCTGCGTCCTTACCATTTATACATAAAGAAAGAGGCCCTGAAGGTTGTTTATCGGTTCAGTTGCTTAAGGCATCTCGGAACTGGAACGGACTAACACTTTCCACGCAAACATATTACATGGCGCTGCTTTTGAAACCCAACCTCTCTTTTGAGATACTTTTTGTTAAGTAGAGAGAATAAGGAGGGAGAGCAAAATCTTCCGAGCAATGGATTTCGGTGGTTTACAGATGGATCTCGGCAAGACGAAAGAGCTGGAGACGTAGTGTTCAGCAGAAGCACGGCAGTCAGAAAGTTCTATTCTCTAGTACAATGGGCAATAACCTTTATAGCCGAAATTTTTATTCTGCTATTCTGCAATGTAGCCATCTCTGTGAGAGGGAAATAAACGGGAATAGGGTAATAAACAAATGTTCAGACAGTAAGGCTGCGATAATGGCACTAAATGCAAAGATGTACTGAACAGTCTAACAAAGAACGGCTGTATAATCATACTCGTGTGGGTCTCGAGTCACTCGAGTATACGCGGGAATGAGGAAGAGGATCGTCTGGAAAAGATGGGGTCCATAATTGAACCACATGGATTCCAACCATATTCAACCTGTCCCAACTGCTGTTGGTAAAAGGGAATAAAAGATGTTGCTAAAAAGCAAATTTATTGAATCGTGGAGAGGAGCTCTTGGAATGAGGTGTGCCAAGGATCATATCACTGGACCTAGGGCATGCCCTACTAGGGAACTTCTCTCCTTAGGAAAGAAATAGCTACGAATTGTGGTGGGCTGTTGACAGGAGATTATTACCTGAGGGATCAACTGGTATCGTAGATGACCCGTATTGCAGATGGTGACTGGAGGAGGATGAAAATGTTGTCCATATCCTGAGAGAGTGCGCAGCACTCAACGGACTGAGACAGAAATATTTCAGAGATACAGTTTTGTTACCAGAAGGAGTTGACTCTGGAAACTCGAATGATCTGCAGCTATGGTGGGATGTAATGGGCCCAACCAGACCCAAGCATCGATGATCAAGTATCATCAACTTTTGTTCATTCATTCCAGTTTGTTTCGCAAAAATTGAAAAGCCAAATTGGTTGTATTGTGAAGTTCTACCGAACAATATCGAGTCCGAAAAAATTTTGTAAAAATCCCCATAAGAAAAAATCCAGAAAAGCTAGATCAGGCAATCTGGGGGGCCAACTAACAGAAGTCTCACTACTTGAGAGTCACGGCCTTACTGGAAATATATAATAATATCAGTATACTTTCCCAAGGAAACATTTTCTAGCAACTCAGGCATTAGATCTCCTAAAATTCTACCTCGTTTTTAGGTAAATCGGCGTCGTTACAAATAGATATCGCGTGATTATAAAGGTTGCGTATAGTCTTCTTTTAGTTGCAACAGGCTGGTTAGATACATATATTCTGCAATTTATGTTGGATTTCTGTATACTGAAGTTTTAATAATTTCATTAGAGCGGGCGACCAAAACATCCAGGAATTATAACTGTTCATGTACTTCCTTTTCGTGCTAAATTTAAGTGTTAGCCAATTCTGGATGTGGCAAAAAACTAATTTTTGACCATTTCCCTTCCATACAATAAAGGCATCGCCAGCACACCACTACCAGACTTTTGTTTTCACTGTTGCTATTTTTATGGCCGGTATCTTCAACATGTACATATATTAACTACGACTGGAGAAAGCGAAGAACTAATTGGACTCCCAACATCCTAAGAGAACTCATTAGAAGCCGGTCATCCTGAACGAAGAACTGGTCTTTTACTCAAAATTAAGCACTATAAGAGAACACTTTAAAATGTCTATCACCCAGTCCAATATGACGTGGTCCAATCTGATAATGTTAGATCTTCTGAAAGTCTAGTTATAATTATATTAAGAGATATCTCTACGGTACAACAAAATTTATTGGTCTGTTGTCTGAATTTAGATTAACGCTAATAATAATAGTCACATAATGTGTGAATTTTTGATACTTAATGTGGAATTCTTGACATATAAGTTCCTGAAAAAGAAAAAAGAAATCTGATTTACAACAGAATGACTATCCCCTAAAACTATAAGATGTTATAATTAACCTGAAGACAAAAATCCCTGAATAGCAAGAAAAAATTACAAACATAATCTTACATTTTATCATTTTAAATGTCAAGTTATCGGCATTTTTAATAACCTGATCTATAAAATTGAAAAAGAAACATGAATAACTGCCAAAAACTGACTTCTTACTTCAGGCCAACCCAGCAGGCGTTAAAATCAACAATAATTGCACGCTCAGGCATCGGACATGAACTTAATCTTCAGTTCTGATTAAATAATCCTTTCCTCGTCGCGTTTAGTGCCGCCAACCTAAAATCAAAATATAAATTAATGTTTCTGGGAAGTTTGACTTGGAAATTTTTAAGAATAACATTTCCTCGGTCTGTTTTTACTTTAAATAAATACTTGTTATAAGAGCTGACAAGCACACTGGGTTTAAAAATATTTTTAAACTGTTTTTTAATCTACACGAAAAAAAATTATCAGCCAAACTGCTTAAATAAAGACAGTATTTGGATAGTACAGGGTGAGTCAACGATTGGATGAAGTAGGTTTGTGCCTTTTCGGTGAAATTAACAAAGAAACTATATTTATTCTTTGATACAGTTTATTTTTACGTAGATTTTAAAAATATTTAGGACTCTACAGTATATTTTCATGTTATTTAATAGAGTAATAAAAACCCTAAAAGTTTTGTTCAATATATCCTATACCTATTTATAATAGTTTTTGAGATATTTCAGTTTTTCTTATTTTCCATACTTTTTTACAGAAATAGTCTTCATTATCATAGTAGCCATGTAAAATAATAAAAAGAAACTACAGAAACAAACAGAATGTGGTTAAATATGATGAAATACATTATTCGTTATATTACAACGGCAATAGTTTAATTAAACATAATGTAAAAAAATTAACACAACAATAACGACAAGGCAAATACATATTTACTTTTATACTAAATTGAAACAAAAAAATTACCTATTAAATACTGAGATTAATTATTTCTTTTTAATAAGTGTTCGAATAAACGACCCTCTTGTGCAATGCACAAATTTAGTCTTTTTTGCAGATTTTCTCGGACCCTGGACAAAATTAGTGGCGTTATTGTTCTACAGGTATCCCTAATCCTGTTTCGCATATCTTCCACTGTTGTTGGTGGATTAACATACACCTTATTTTTAATATAACCCTATAGGAAGAAATCTAATGGGGTGATGTCGCAAGACGTTGGTGGCCACTCAATGAAACCCCCACGTCCAATCCATTTTTGCGGATATCGTTGGTTCAAAAACGCACGAACTTCACGATGGTAATGCGGAGGCGCACCATCGTGCTGGAACCACATACTGTCGAGCTCATCCCTATCGATACCTTGAAGCAGTTGGGGTAGTTCTTCTTGTAGAAAGTTCAGGTAACTATGGCCATTTAGTGGTTCATTAAAAAAGTGGGGTCCAATAATTCGATTATGATGAATACCACACCAAACATTTAATGACCAGTGGTTTTGATGTTGCACCTCTCTAATCCAAAATGGGTTTTCTGTGGCATAATAATGCATGTTGCGTCTATTTACGGCACCGTTACTTCTAAAAGTAGCTTCATCACTAAACATTACCTTGCATAATAAATTTGGATTTAATTGAATCTCCGCATTTATTGTACGACAAAAGTTTACACGACTTTCAAAATCCTGTCCATGCAATTCTTGGTGTAATTCCATGTGATATGGATGATACCTATATTTCTTGGTAGTACGATTAGCGGTGGATTGTGATGTTTCACATAATGCTGCTACCTGACGACTACCAATATAAGGATTTTCTTGAACATTTAACAATACTTGTAGTTCTTTTTCTTCATTAGTTACTGGTTTGTTGATCACTTTACGTTTTGGATAATCAACAGTACCAGAAGAATTAAATCTTTGCATTAAGTTTTGAAAAGTATGGGTATTAGGCTGGCGTCGATCAGGATACTTCATTTTGTAAATTCTTTGAGCAAGAAGGTAATTTTTTTGAGCCTCTCCTATTGTATAAATCATATCTATTAACTCATTCTTTGGAAAATTCATTTTACAATATAAGATGAATGCAAAAAAAACCAAACTACACTACATAAAAACCAAAAGAAGCGATTGCGGTTATAAATTTGACACACAGAAAAATGTTCTTTTACATTGTTTTTGCCATGGCTACTATGATAATGAAGACTGTAAAAAAGTATGGAAAATAAGAAAAACTGAAATATCTCAAAAACTATTATAAATAGGTATAGGATATATTGAACAAAACTTTTA
This sequence comes from Diaprepes abbreviatus, assembly GCA_034092305.1. Classification (NCBI taxonomy): domain Eukaryota; kingdom Metazoa; phylum Arthropoda; class Insecta; order Coleoptera; family Curculionidae; genus Diaprepes; species Diaprepes abbreviatus. Next base: position 11,217,109 of record JASJET010000028.1, read on the forward strand.
GGGTTTTTATTTCTCTATTAAATAACATGAAAATATACAGGGTGTACCATTTAAAAAAAAGATATTTATTCATTTAAACTTGTTCAAATTTGAGCCGATGTGTTCAACACCCTGTAGCTTTTATTGCAAATATTAGGTAAAAATTATGTTAACTTGTCCTTGGCCTTGCTAAATTCCAAATTTGAATATATTTGTCACAAAATTGAAAACGTTATTTAGGATTGAATTGATGCTTGAAAATGTGACTTTTTTTCTTTAAACTTAATTATCTCAGAAACTATAAAGTTTGGTTATAGTAAACCCTTAATAAAAAAGATTTAAAATTATAAGCTAAATCGAAAATACGATTCGTATATAGGGTGTTCTATTTAAAAAAATAAAACTTTATGCTGTCCTAGTTTTTTGGCTCACCCTGTAGAGTCCTAAATATTTTTAAAATCTGCGTAAAAATAAACTGTATCAAACAATAAATATAGTTTCTTTGTTAATTTCACCGAAAAGGCACAAACCTACTTCATCCAATCGTTGACTCACCCTGTATACAAGATGTGTTAACACAAGTATTCCTTTCAATTTTTTTTATTTTAAATATCTAGGTATGACCATAGAAGTTTATTTATATATAGTCGCTTTTGAGATATTAATTATATTTTTAATTCTTTAGATTAAATTATTATAAAGAAAAAATTTCTATTAGCCATTGTAACTCAAATCTATCTAGTTTATGAAATATTGGACAATAATACAAATATAATTAGAGACAAATGTAAATAGCAATTTCCTACGAGTACCCTTCGTAGATTGCCATAAGAATTTTCTAGAGTATATGTGCTATCTTATTAGAAAAATTGATTAGACAACTTTAAAAAAATTAAAGACCATAAACTGATGATTTTTTAATGACAGGACTAATTAGTAATAATCAGTAATCCTTACATAAGTGAAAGATCAGTTTTGGATTGTGTCTGGAACGACGGATTTTTTTTAATACTGTTTTTACAGGAAGCGTGAGCAACTTTATTGTTATACCAAATTCTTATCTCTAAAACAGATGTGTTTGCATAATCCATGGGACGCGTTTGTGTTGAAGCTTTTCATCCTAAGGTATTGTATAAGGGGGTATCAGAACTCCTCCGTCCTTAGATGAAAATTCTGGAGTTCGTCTCATTATTTGGGAATGAACCATCAGTGCTTGACTCGCGTTAAGTACATGAGGTCTTTACGGCTGATAAAACTTGTATCTAGAGATAATATTGTCCAGACACTAATTTGTTGAAATCAAAAATTTTGTTTTTTTATAGAGTCTTTCTTCTTCTTCTACCTTCTATAATAGGTCCCTGACCTGTTCCTTCTTCGATTTTCCTCATTCTGGACTTAAATTATCGCTCCACCTTTTCCGCGGTCGACCTCTACTACGTGTACCACTAAGCGATTTATCTCGTGCGATCCTTACCAGTCTATCCTCAGTCATTCGGCTTATGTGTTTGTTCCATTGTGTCTTACGTTGTAGGACCCACTCATTAATGCAGTCTGTGTTGCATGATTGCCTGATGTTATCGCTTCTTTCTCTGTCTAGTAGCGTTTTTCCTGTTATTCGTCGAAGTATTCTCATTTCTGTAGTCTCCAATAGTTGTTTCGTTTTTGTCGTCTCTAGCCGTGTTTCTGAGGTGTATGTCATAATAGGTCTAATTGTGGTTTTGTAGATCCGAACCTTTGTTTCTTGTTGTAAGTGTTTGTTTCGCCAGATCACGTCGTTGAGGCAACCCGCCACTTTGTTTGCTTTGGCCACCTGCCCTCTTACTTCATCTTCGATGTTGCCATAACTAGTTATGTCGATTCCTAAATATTTGAAACTCATTTCTTGTTGTATTATTCGACCGTCTAGTTCTAGTTTGCATCGGAGGGATTATTTTGAGGTTGTCATACATTTAGTTTTTTCGGCTGAGATGATCATATTATATTTTCTTCCCGTAAGATTAAAGGTATTTAACAATCTTTGGAGGTCGTCTTCATTTTCGGCACATATAGAGTCAATTTTTTTATTCATTTCGATAGCCTTACTTAGCCGCACTAAATGCATTTAAATTAATATAGTCCAATTAGTGTTTAAAATTCTTATTTGTTTCGTGTATCGGTTTTGTAAAGTTAATTTTTGTAAGTAATAGATTTTTGTATTTTTAACCGACTTCTAAAAGAAGGAGGTTCTCAACTCGTCGACGATGTATGTTTTTTTTTTATGTATGGACACCAATCACTCCGGAATGACGGCACGATTTGAATGAAATTTTTTACGTTATGTTCAGGAAGTTACAGCGGTGGTCCCATATTTTTTTGGATGAAATTGGTGCAAATCCAAGATGGCGCTGAAAATATGGCGGCCAAAAAAATTAATTTTGTCGGATTTTCTCCAAAATTGGTATAGGGAAATTTTCGGGGTTGTAACCAACGAATCTAAAATTATATTTGAAAAATTCAATATGGCGGACAATAAAATTTAATTTTGTCCGATTTTCTCCAAAATTGGTGTAGAGGAGTTTTCGGAGTCGCACATAACGAATACAAAATATTTTTTACAAATTCAATACGGCGCACAAGAAAATCAATTTTGCCCAATTTTCTCCAAAATTGGTACAAAGGAGTTTTCGGGGTCGCACATGACCAATCTAAAATCATTTTTAAAAAATTCAATATGGCGGATCCAATATGGAGGACGAAAACAACAATTTTATTCGATTTTCTCCAAAATTGGTACAGGGGAGTTATCGGGGTCGCATATGACGAATCTAAAATCATTTTTAAAAAATTCAGTATGACGGATACACTAAGGCGGACAAAAACATCAATTTTGTTCGATATCCTCAAAAAATTATACAGGGTTGATAAAAACTTACA